>JACSVZ010000017.1:11012369-11612369 GCA_014706295.1 Lycocorax pyrrhopterus obiensis
ATGTCTGAGGGTCATGGCTCAACTGGTGACATGGAGGCTTGCCACTGAATCACGTGATGGCTTTGCAGGGCACAGGGATGTGCCTGCCTGCTGATCTGCTCAGGCAAGCAGAATCACAAAGGTCCTGCCCTTCTGATACACTACATTAGCCTGGCTGGGTTATCTGGGAAGGACCTGCTCCAGGACCCTTGCAGGGGTACAACCATCCTGGCCCTTGGCTCTGCTCTAATGTCTGCAAATGCTCTGGAGCAAGCATGGGGAAGGTCCTGCTGCTCCCCAGGATGCTCCAGGTTGTCAGTCTGCTGCAGGGAACAGTAGGGGAGCTGGCAGGGGAAGGTCTGATGGAGAATTATTCCTGTTCCCTAACAAGTGAGCCGAGACAGACGTCTCCAACAGACTCTCCGCCGCCTGTACCTCAGCAGAGAGACGTGCAGAGCAGCCAGCGCTTTCCAAGGCTTGGCCCACAGAGCCGAGGGCAGGCTGTCAGGAATAGCTTGGGTTATACATTGCTGGCTTGTTCATCAGCAAGGAAAACACTGGAGGAATGGTGGGTCTGCCTGTGACCACGCTGCATGGGGCTGTGTTAGGTGGCAGTCTGTTACCTGTGTCAGTGCGGAGCCTCTGCAGGAGGACATTGCCATGAGGCAGAACAGGTTGAACAAGGCATAACTGGGGAGAAAAGCACCATGAGAAGAGAAGCAATGGTGGGAAGGGCCACAGGGGCATTTCCTGAGCTACAGAGGATGTTGGTCTGGAGCAAGTAATGCATGTTTGTATTGTAAATATTAGAGTTACAGAGTTTGTGAGTTGATGCCAGCTCCCCTCCATCACTCCTCTGTTCACCACTCGCTGGCACAGCCCCAGGATGAACAAAAGAGGTCAAATACAGTGTTTGCTCCACAGGGATCTGTTTGCTGCCACGTGGAAGCTGTGCAGAGTGGGGGTTGTTGTCGGTTGATATCTGAGCTCTCGTCTTCTTGGGGAGCAGTGCTGTGCCTGGGAGAGGCCCAGGGAAGAGACCAGAAATCATCTCTTCTGGTTGTTCTCCACAGGCCTGGTTGCTTTTTGTCATTGCTTGTGCTTGTCTGAATATTGCTGTGACATGTTTTCTCTCCCCAAAATTCTTTCTTGTGTGTGTGCTCTGCTGCCAGTTACCTGCCAGAATGGGGGACGAATGCTGCCCACTCCCTCTGAGTGTTCTGGGTGCAGACACCTGCGTGAGCCCAGCCACTTATACCTCCTTACTCTTGCAGCTCCCCAGCAGATGTGGTTGTGTCTGAATTCACAGAGCTGAAGGATGCATTTAAGCAAATCAATCATGTGGCTCTATTAGATTTCTTTTCATTTCTTAAGCTTTTTAATTAAGCCTCTGTTGTCTATATCCTTGACTTTCTAGATGCAGTAAAAATGAGCAGTCACAAGAATCTAAGGAGATTTGATTGCCTCTATGAAGCCAAAAATTTGATTTGCTTTTGGAGCTAAAAATTCCTATTCCTAAATCAAAACCTTTCAGTGAGGATTAAAATAGGACTAATTCCCAGAGATCCTCCCTTAGCTCTGTGAACACCAGAATTGCCACAGTTTTTCACAGCCAAGTGTATGATGTGAGAAAGCAAAAGGTCACTTATTTGGTGATCTTGTCTGTCAAAGAGAGGTCACTGCCTTCCACAACGTTAAGGCAGTAAGTGAGTCTGGAGTTCTCTGTGGGATTCTGGTGTTGGTTTCTCACATCTCCATTGTTTTGAAAAGTATCTGTCTTTTAAAAGAAAACCAAAACAACAAACAATAATCAGCCTTTGTGCGTAGGCAGAAATTAAGGAAATATGTTCCCCACCAGTAGGAGCCCAAGCATAAAAGCCAGAGCTTCCTAGAAGTAAACTGCTTTCTGAAGACAGCGCTGTTTGACCCTATAGCTCTGATCCTTCCAGGCAGGGCTCTTCACGTGGACCACTGAACACGGCCCAGGAGTTCAACTGGTGCTCCCATGTGGGATTTCTTGGCCTCCATGTCCTGGACCATCCTCCTGCAGTCTGGGTGTCTAGCTGCATGTCCCAGTCTTTGCTATCAAACCAGGAGGGAAAACTGAGCTCAGACTGCAAGAACTATCTGGATCCATCACTGCTGCTGCCAAATTCTATTTTCTTTTTCTCTTATTTTTTCTTTTTTTTTTGTCCTGCTTGGATGTTAAAATCGAAAATTGGACAGATTTAGCAGCCAGTGGCTGCAGCTAGGGTTTGGCTTTGACTAGCACAGTCACAATATCTTCTCGGAAATTCTATGGCAGGATCCTTCTCTGTGTCTCTGGGGTGCATTATTTCAGTAGCGAGGAGCCTGTCTTTGTGGAGTGGCATCTTTGTGGTCAGGGGTGAGTGAGCCGTCACTGCTGTGGCTGAAGCACTCACTCATTGCCCCTGGCAGGTCCTGGAGAGGAGTCAGCAAGGTCTGAAGAAGCTCATTGCTGTGCCCATGAAGAGATCCAGGTCCTAATTTCTGGCTCTTTCAGTGGCTGACTTAAAACAAGTGCTAATCCCTGTACACCGTAGAGCTCTGGGCGTTGTTTACCCTTCTGGTAATACAGTTGTTTCCCACTGTACACTCTTCCTTCTCCCATGAATGCAGTTCAGCTGCACACATGCCATGTGTGCCAGGCAGACAGCTCCTGTCACCAGTCCTTTTTCCTTTGTTCAAGTCAGAATCCATCAAAAATACCACCTTCGTTTTCAGAACTTTTTCTTTGGTGTGAGAGAGCACATCCCATTCCAAGAGGGTCTGCCCTGAGAACTGAGTCTTCCTACAGAACAAAGCACCTCTCCCACTGACCCGCTGGCATTTGCAGGCTGTAATTTACCCTGATCATTTCAGGCACCGCAATTATTTTTTTCTCTTTTTTTAGGTTTTGCACAGACACAACAGGAAGCAAAGCTGGGGCTGCGAGACGGCAGCGAGGAGGCAGTGGTGGGGTCAAGATTAGCTCCTCAGGGCCTCTGGGGTGCCTGCTCATGTGCAAGTACATGTGCTGTCTCTTCACTTCCCTTGGCTGGAGACCACTGGATCTCCTCCAGGTGTTAACCCTCTCCAGTGCTTTGTATTGGAGACCACATGTGGAGGTTTTGGCTCCTTGTGGCCCCAGGGTCCAGCCTGGAAAATATCTGAAAGCTTCATCCTCCAGCCCAAAATGAGTTAGGATTCTTCCTGTTGCATCCCAGCCACTGACTCCCACTGATCTGGGGTTTCCAAAACTCTTCCTATCTGGCACCTGAGCAAGTGGCATGAAGATGTCCTGCAGGTGAAACACCTCCTATCCCTCTCTGCTGGCCTGCTTAAGGGGCAATCGTATCCTGCCTCAGCTCACACACACATCCAACCCGTGCAGCCTCCCATGGCGCAGCAAGTCCTGGGCTCACCTGGTCACCTGGCAGCCCTTCTCAGCAGCTCAGGATCTGCCTTGGTCCCAGGAGAGCAGAGCTGTCAGTACTGCAGGTGAGGGTCACCAGTGCTATGGATAATACCATATGGATAATGCTTTCTTTTGCTGCCATGGCAAATATCTCACCTGATTTGTTTCAGGGCTTCATTTGCCTTTTTTTATGGCTGTCACACTAGCACCTGATGGCCCAGAACTAATGCATCTGGGACCTCCTGCCTCTTCCAGCAGCAAAGTAGCAGAAACTGCTGAATTCCAACATTGTGAAATTAAATGCTATTAAATTTCCACTCCCCTCATCCAGGATGAACTTCAGCTTCCCCGTTGGTCTTTCAGTCTCCCTGCCATGGCAGCCTTTCTCAATTCTTTCTCCATCATCAGTATCTTTCTGTTTTTATGACAACTCCTTCTCAAAGTATTAATCCCAAAGCTAATCTGGGAGGTATTTTTCTAGAAATCTGCCCTCTGCCCAGTATTTCTCATGTAAGTGTCACTTGCTTTCTCATTGCTCATGACCTTTACAGTTCAGCTTCTAAACTTCATCCTCTCTGACTGAAGACCTCATTTCCTGTGCTGTGTTGTCTCTCATGCACTGTGTGTATCTGGGTGAGGGTCTACCACACAGGCTTGATCTACAGAAACAGCTTATTTTATTTACAGGCAAGTTTGCTTGGGTATGAGCAGTGCCTGGTAAATGCCACGTTGATCTTGATTGTAAGTTATTTATTATCCAGTTGCACCCACATCTTTTAATTGCTTTCTTTCCTTCAGACTGTTTTCTAAAGCCTGGGTAATGCTGATGTCAGCCTAGCAGGCTTGTTGCTGCCTGAATCCTGTCTCCAAGCCAAACTCTTCAATTCACGCACTGGATTTGCTGTTGTGGTTGCAGAGAACCTCCCTCCCTTATTAAGGGTCTCTGCAGCCAAAACAGCATATTCTTTCAGTGCTGCTTCCAGAAGTCTGGAATAGGCATGATCCAGTCTTTCCCTCACTTCACGTACGTCTGGCTGTCTTTGCAATCAGCTAGTACACCTAAATATTCACAGCTTTAAAATCTATTCCCTTTTCCAAGGACAGCTGGCAAGACATTGAAGCCCCAGATCCTGCTTCGGTCTTGATGTCACACGCTGCAAGAGAGTAGCTTCAGCTGTGATGGGACAGCACTGAAATCTGGGCTACAGGAGGAAAGAAGGGAGGAAGTGTGGCACCTTTTTAAGCTCCAAAGGAAAGTCTGAAAGCCCTTGTAGCACAGGAGACTCAAAAATGTGCCTGAGCTTCCTTTCAGGCTCATCTTATTCAGTGATTTCTGGTTAGCGTCTCTGCCTCAGCACAGCGGTTTTGGTCTCCTGCTCCACATCGCTCCTCTTCCCTTGCCTCATCGTTTGAAGATTCAAAGGACAAATGTGATATTTCCTTCTGCCTGTCTCAGTGAAAAATACTTCAGATTTGGATCACGGACATGCACTGTGTTGATACTTCTCACCCAAATAGTGATCCTGCAGTTGCCAAGGGTTGGTGTTTTTTCCCCTTTAGAAAGTTGATATGCCTTGGCTAAGTGATGTCCCTGCTTTCAGATGCAATTGTGGCAATGCTAAATTTCCGAGGAATACCACTGCGTGTGGTGGAATCTGGGAACCTCGGCAACAAGCTATAAAGTCAGGAGAAGAGCCAGGATGAGAAGATCTTGGCAGCTCCTCCGTGATGGAATATCCTTCTGTACTCAGGGCCACGGCGCCAAAATGCAGCACAAACCATTAATTCACTCACATGATACTCCCTCCTCAACACTGTCATTTATTTCAGTATTCCTTGGCCTTCCCAAACTTCTTGGGAGTCCCGGGGGCATTCCAGAGATGGGTAAACCAATGGTACAGGGAATGGGATGCTTGACTCACTCTCAGCATGAATGAGTGGAATAGGAGAGATGTGTAAATTCCAGCCAGCGTCTGGCAACAGTGAAGGCTGGGACAGGAGTGTGTGAGCAGTGGTGCTGCAGGTGGTGGGGCTGAGGGGTGGTGAACAGGGGGTGGCCACAGCTTGGGGTCATGGGGCAGGGCTGTGTTGGGTGTCAAAGGCTGATCTTAGTGGGGTGGACTCCATTAAATCACTGTCTACAGCCTGCTGCTGGCTCAAGTGGGTTGCAGCAGCCCTGGCCTGCCTACCGCGGTGATGGCCAGGTGATCCCAGGTGTTTTGGGGATGCTTTGGGCACAGACAGCCTGGACTTGTCTCTGTTCACACACCTGCAGCCTCTCTGACCCAGCCTTACGGAGAATGGACATTCCATCCCATGGGACACAGTGGATGCTGCCCTCCTCATGCACCGGTGCCTCATGGAGCCGTGCAGGGCCACAGCTGCATCTGCCCCTCTAACCCCGGCTCCAAAAGTCACCGTCATGGCCTAGCCGGAATCCCGGCTGCCTTTCTCCTCAGGATGCTGTGTGTAGTGCGAGCAGACAGTTTCTGAGTGGGGAGACTTCCTGCAGTGGAGCCTTGTAAAAACCAAAAACCTGCTGCTGGGCCAGGCCTTGCTCTGGCGGCTTTGGCAGCACCCGGGGCAGGGATGGTGTCATCGCTTCGGAGCGCACAGGCCGTCAGGACGCAGCCAGTGCCGGTGTCTTCCCCTGCCAGCTCAGCACTCCCGGCCTCCTCCAGCTGCACGGGAGCAGCCTGGCAGGGATTTTTTTTCCATTTTTTTTTTTATCTCTTCCCTTTTTTTTTCTGGAACCCTGTACGGCAAGAGCATAGCAGAGATCCCAGGGGGTTTGCTGCTATCCAGAGAAGATGCCTTGTTCTCTGCCAGATCTTGCGCTGGGGAAGGGCTGGAGGAAATCCATTTTGCAATGTTTCTGCTGGGGCTGTTGGCAAGAGCCCCGCGAGATGCAGCAGCCACTGGCCAGGCTGGTCCCTCTGAAAAGAAGAGGACTAAAGAGGTCAGAGCATGGCTGTGACCTGCCTGACCTCTGCTCCCTCCCCACTTTACTGCAGATTTGCCTTTTGTTGAGCCCAAAGAGCCTCCTGCCGAGCCAGTGCTCCTCTGGGGGCCGTGACCTGATGCTGCAACAGGCACTGAAGCCTTTCCCTGGGACGTTTCCACGCCGCCCTGAGCAGCACCAGCACGAGTTATTTGCATTTCTAGCAGCCTTCAGTCAGCCTGAACCACCCGGGGTTTGCTTCTGTCCTGGTGAGAAAGATTCTGGTTGATGCACATGTTAATCTCGAAAACAAACGCCTCCACATTGTTTTTACTAAATATAGGAGCAGTGTCTGCTGCAAGGTGCTGCTGGCAGCCCTCAGTGGGGTCACAGTCCTGCATCCAACAGGAGTTTATCAGCCCCAGCCAAAGGGGAAAGGGGCTCAAGTTTAGTGCTCTCTGTTTGCAGATGTGAGCTGCAGTGAGTCGAGTTTTCAAGGTCTGTCTCATTCCCTGTCATTTGCAGAGAGCTGAGCCTGGAAATGTGAAACGGGGCTCCTCTGGGATGAGCACCTCACCTCAGTTGGATTTTCTGCTTATCTCCCACTGGCACAGATGGCATTTCACCCTCCTGTGGGGTAACTGATATAGAGGATTGAGGAAGAAACTGTATCTTCTCGTTGAGTCACATCTTGATCAATCCAGTGCTGCAGGAAGTGTCATTTCCCACAGACGCGCAAGCGTACAGGCACTGCTGATGAAATCTTGTGAGGTCAGGCAGTCATTTCCTCCTAATTACAGCTCCAGGAATGAATAATGTTTAGCTGAGACCCTGGTGACTTTGTGCTTTGGAGCAGTTTTCATTTAAAGCAAAATACAAGCATGTGAAAATGAATACAGGATCTGGATTTTTCCTTCTGGTTATTTTGGTTATACAGATGCCATCTGGGACTTGTATAACAAATTTGGGGTTGTTTGGTGACGGTCAGTGAATAAAAAGAACCAGAGCCCCAAACCGTCATGCGAAAAGCTTCTGTTAGAAACCTTCACGTTGCCAGAAATGGCTTGTGGCAGATGCTTTTTCCAGGAACTTGGAGGACTGGAAGAGCCTCCCAGGCCACAGTTTCCTGAACAATGTATCCTATCTTCCCCTTCAGAAAAAACATAGTTCTCCATTTTAAAGCTCATGGTGTGATTCCTTCTGTGGAAGCCAACTCCAGGGCTGCACAACCCCCATGGCTACAAACCTTCTCATGTGGAAACTGTTGTGGCATCCTCTGCCAATTGAGAGAGTCAGAGCCAAGAAGCAGAGGGTGGGTGGGTGGTGGGAGAGCTGCTTGGAGGTGTTGCTGCAGGCGAGAGCCTGTCCCCCTGCCATGGCTGGCTCCATGGGTTGGGTTTGGGATATCCAGGCCACGTGGTTCTGCCCCCACTGTGCTGGAAACAGGTCCCTGGGGCTGAGGAATGGCAGCTGAAGCAGATGCTTCCTAGCCTGGAAGGTGGTTGCATCCCTAAATAATTTATGAACATGAGAACTTGAGCAGCTGTCACTGATTGGGTTTCCGGTGCAGCGCTCATGGCTGGCCAGATCCAGCCTTGTGTTTGGTGCTGCTGCAAATGGACCTCCAAAATGAAACAGCTGATCTGCAGGGCAGGGAGGGGGCAAGGACTGCCTGGGTGGCTGTCTTCAGCTTCAAACACCAGTGGAGATGCTGCTGGTTTAGAAGGAAAGAAAAAAAAATATAAATAGCTAATAAGGACTTCAATTGATTGACCAGTCAGACAAAGCACCTGACCAGTTTGTGTGCTCCTGTCCGTGTCTCTGAGCCTGGAAGTGCAAGCTCTGAGCCTGTGGGGGCTCAGCACAGAGCTGCCAGTGTTGGATCTGCCCCTTACCTCTGCCAAGCACAGAGGACATCTCACCCCTCACAGGGCTGTGGCAATGCTGGTCAGGTCCTGTCTCCCCTGGGCCATTCTCTCGAATATACAGCCTGGGGGACGTGGCATTTTCCAAAAGCATATGGATCAAACTTTTCCCAATTGCTCTTGAAATTGTAACAAGCTGTTATCTTTATTTATGGTCTTTTATTTGTTAAAAATAAGTCTGGGCCTTTTGACTCCTAACTGCAGGTTTTGTTAAAAAGTAAGGGGGAAGGATGAGCATTGCTTGAGCATCACTTCCACAGCAAAATGGGTTTGTCTCTTCTCGGGAGATGTTGTCTTATCCCAGCTTGGGCATCTCAAGAGAAGGTGAGGGAAGCAGACCCTTCCAACCCCTCTGACTTTCCTCACTCCTTTTTCAGCCTCTGAAGATATGAGATCCACCTGGCAAGGCAAGGCTGGTCGCAGCCCACTCCAGGCCCTATATGAGAGTGACCAGGTAAGGGGACAGGGACCGAGAAGTGGTGGGGCAAAGATCGAGTGAAGCACTGAGTGCTGACCCTGTCTGCCACCCCTCTGGTGTGTGGGGCACTGTTCCATGTCCAGCCACCCCCAAGGCCCTTGCAGCTGAGCCTCTGGCTGTGTCTAAAAGACAAGACCACACTGCCTGGAGGAGTAACTTGATGAAAACTGCTTATGGCCCTTGCTGGTACTTGGGCAAACCTTTTAATTACCAGTGGGCTGAGCCATAGCTGGACAAACCTGGGAGATTTCACCATCTGAACATTTCAAAGCCAACTCTGGGCCATCATAGCAGGGTAAGAATGTCATTGCTGCCCTTCCTGAGCTAATAATTGTCAGATGTTTCTGTGTTAGGTGCTGTATATGTATGCACACACATAGGTATGTGCACATATATATATTTACATATATGTAGCTGGACTCAGCCATGGGGGATTTATAATCCTGGGATATCTCAGGCCTCTCCATGACTCTGAGCTGTGCCAGCTATACCTGCTGAAAAATGAGCAGCCAGGCACAGCCTGGGCGGAGAATCACTCCCCTCCAGGTGGGGTTAGCGGGTCCCTCCCTGTGCAGGAATCAGGGAAGGTGTCCCACTTGCCCTTCGCATCGGGGTTTGTCGTTGGAGCTCCAAAAAGTGTTTGCTTCTTCCTCCTGCGTTTCCCCCAGGGCAGGCAGTTTTCCCCTCACACAGCCGCACTTGCGTTTGCAGAGGGATCTTCAGCCACAACTTCCCTGCAGGAAGTCCTGCGGGAAACCACCCTCCAACGGGTGCCATGCCACGTGCCCCAGCCACCAAATGTGCCCTGCATCTCCCCGTGTCCATGGGGCTCTCATCTGCTGCAGCCCCCAAGAGCAGAGGGCAATGCTGTGCCATCCCTGCTGCCTCCCCACTGCCCGTGGGCAGTTCCCAGTGCAGCCAGGGCCAGATCTTTCCATGGGTGTTGCTCTGTGTTACTGTCTAGGTTGATGCTCTTGTGTCTATAAGTGGCCAAAGTACGTTTGCTCTCTGAAAAATGGCAAATACGGACTTCCTTGGCCATGATGCCAGCAAACCCTGACACTGCTGGAATGTTGTGGTGTTATTTCCTTAAAAGTGATGCTTAATTTCCCTGGCTTTTTAAGAGAAGGAAATGAAGGGAGCAATTTCGCTCTGAAATAACTGCAAGACATGCATTTATTCCAGTGGGCGGCTGCTGAAAAGTAGTCACATTTATTTGTTGCCATGCCTGCAGACAGTGTCTGTCTGTCTGTCTCTCTCTCTGGTCCAATAGTTTTGAATTATGCAAGTGCAGGAAAAAATACCTGAAAAAAATCACATTATTAAAATGCCTCTTTTTTTAAGCCCTTGCAAAAAGGTTTTCCAATTCTAAAAGCTGACGGGGAGGCTCCAAACAAAAGAAATTTCTACTTAAAGGTTTGGCTGTGTTGCAAGGCAGCATGAGATTGCTTCTTCAGCCGTGGTTATCACCTCCCTAGGTGCTGTATTTTCTTTGTAGCCCAGTAGCCAACAATGTCAGAGTCCTATCTTGGTGGCAGTCACCACCACATCTGTTCACCTGCATTTCCTGTGTTTGGGCATTCTCCCTGTTGGAAGGAGCAAGGATGGGATGCTTTCTCCTGTCCCTGTCTCAGATTACTGCTCATGCGGGTTCCTGGAGAAAGTGGTCACTAAGGTGACCTGGGCGAGGTTATTTCTTTTGTGGAAGTGAGATCCAAAAGAGTCTGAGTGTGGTTCATCCCTTGCAGCAGGAGTTGTTTGCCCAGATGTTAGTGTCTCTCTGAAGATGGCAAGTCTGCTGGGTCATCCATGGGATGGACAGTTTGTCTCAATATCCCAGCTCCTGGCAGGAGCTTTACAAGCCCTTACAACACTGCCCCTCGAAACACCTCATTATCCCCCTGGGAGCAGTGAGGGAGCACCTGAAGCCTGGCAAAGGGTGTCCTTAGGCACGTCTAGGCAGTGACAGCTCTCAGCAAGCCATGTAAGCACCAAGGCCTGCCCTTGCCCTTCCTCTGGAGGTTGCCACATCTGTGCACTTGCAGAGCTGTTTGCTGTGGCACCCTCTGACACTGGGAGGACTGTCTGTACAGCCCCAAAGTGGGAGCCACCGTGATGTTGTGACATGGTGGTCACTGCATGGCATTAAAGCCACAGCCCTGCGGGGTCAGGGCCGCCCCGGGTTAGCGGGTGCTTGGTGCAGCTGTTCCCAGACGAGGCTGTTGGATGTTCCCAGCAATGATGAACATGGTACTTCTCAACCCTTGTGAGCAAAACAGGGACAGAGTGGGCAGGAGGAGGAGGGGACCTTCGCCTTCTGACTTCCTGGAAATGGTTTCCTTCCCCAGATGTTCTAATGACATTCTGGGGTTTCTGATGAAAACCATGACAGCAAAGGTCACGTCCCCAGATCTGGAGGGGGTTTTCAGCTGGGTCAGGGGTTAAGGAACTCTGGGCTTCTGGCAAGCCAGTGCAGCAGCTGCCAGTTCTTGATGCAAGGGTCAAAAGGGTTCAAGATAAAGGACCATGTGTTGGTTCCTCGTCCCTGCAGCCAAAGGAAGCTGTGACCAGAGCTGAGGCGTTGGACTGGCCTGTGTGGAAGAAGTCCCTCAGGAGAAGGAACCCAAAGCCCTCAGGAAGGGCCGCACCACCACCTACTCAGCCCCTTGCTCCTCTCCATCATACCTGCCACCCCACCTCATCTCCAGCTCCCCTCCTGCTCACCAGGGTTTGACCGTCAGTGTTAGAGACCATTTCCATTTGCCTTTCCTTGGCAGGACACCCAGGGTGTTTCCATCCAGCATGTCCAAATGTGTGTGCCACGTTTCTGCCCTTGGCTGGGTGTCACAGCAAGCACGTGTGTGTGGGTGTCAGTGTGAGGCAGCAATGCCCCATCGCAGCAGGAGTTGTGCAGGGCCCTGTGTCAGCACACAGGCTGTGCTTTCTGTCCCTGGGGCCATGCATCCCCCTGGGCTAGTGTAAGGGAGAGCACATTAGCCCTGTGCGTGTGTGTGTGTGTATGCTTTTAAAAAAATGCTCCGTTATTGACCTCTCTGCACCGCCTGTTCTTCCCTCACTCCCTTCGATTTTTCTTCTCATCCATCTCCTCATCACAATTTGTCCTTTCTTTTGATGCCGGCCTGTCCAAGGATTAAATGCACCAAATCAAGTTGTGTTCAAAGTCAGTGCTGTCTCCAAAAATCCCACATGGGTGACAGACCAACCCAGTAAAGGGGAGGCAGTGGGGACAATTGTGGGCCAGGTGGTGTGTGTAGGCCAGTCAGCTTGGGCAAGCTGGTGACCATCTCTGTTGGGTTTTTTCTCCCCAGTTTGAGCAGTCGTCCCTGCAGGCAGTTCACCAGCAGAGACGGGAGATGTTGAGCAATGTCTGCAGCCGTTACACCCGCAAGCAGCGTCTCCTGCAGCCAGATGACTTGCGGCACTTGGTGGTGGACGACACCCATGGGCTGCTCTACTGCTACGTGCCCAAAGTAGCCTGCACTAACTGGAAGCGGGTCATGATGGTCCTGACGGGGCAAGGCAAGTACCAGGACCCACTGGAAATCCCCGCCCACGAGGCCCATGTCCCCTCCAACCTGCGCACCCTCTCTGAGTACAGCGTTCCCGAGATCAACTACCGCCTGCGCAGCTACCTCAAGTTCGTCTTCGTGCGGGAGCCCTTCGAGCGCCTGGTCTCGGCCTATCGCAACAAGTTCACCCTCAGCTACAACACGGCCTTCCACAAGCGCTACGGGACCAAGATCATCCGGCGGCACCGGCAGGAGCCCAGCGACAGGGCCCTGGAGCGCGGGGACGACGTGCGCTTCGAGGAGTTCGTGTACTACCTGCTGGATCCGCGGACGCAGCAGGAGGAGCCCTTCAACGAGCACTGGGAGCGGGTGCACTCGCTCTGCCACCCCTGCATCATCCACTACGACGTGGTGGGCAAGTATGAGACCTTGGCCGAAGATGCCAACTACATCCTGCAGCTGGTGGGGGCCGACACGAGCGTCAAGTTCCCGGCTTCGTCCAAGACCACCAGGACGACAGACGGCATGACAGCCCGGTTCTTCCGGGACATTAGCCCCTTCTACCAAAGGAGACTCTTTAATTTATACAAAATGGACTACTTGCTCTTCAATTACTCCATCCCCTCGTACCTCCGCATCCGATGAGGCAGGGGCTGGGGGGGAAGAGGTGAGGGAGAGCTGGATAACTCTTATCTTGCCACAATTCCTCCCTCCCACCTTGTGCTCTTCTCTTGGTTGACTTCTTCCCTGTGCCCTTTTATTAGGGTCTGCTCCACCTCCTGATGCCTTGTTCATGCATGGTCTGGAGGAATAACACTTCTCAAAACACTGGGGCTGGAGCTTTTCCTTCCCTTTTCCTCCCAGCCTTCAGTATCTACAGGGAATGGTGGTAGGACCGGACACTGCTTGCCTTGTTTGGGGACTTCCTTTTAACTAAGAGACTCCTCTGTAGATCCAAGTCTTGGGAAGGCTCCTTTTTTGGGCAGGATCCCTTCAGGTCTTTCTCCTCCTTACTGGCCTGTTTGGGGGCAGACATGGAGTCTCAGGGATCAGAGTGGAGTGTATCAGAGACTTGCATAGAACCAGAAATAAAGCAATAATTTAATGTAAATTTTTCCTTTTATTTAAAATTGCTCCCACCTTTTCTTTTTGTCTTGTTCTCCTCTGTCCTCGTCCCACTTCCCACGCTGTCCCCCACTGAGGGGGATGTAACACACAGAGGTGTGTTACTCTGACCACATATTTATCCCTGGAGGGACTTTTTGTTCCTCTCCTTCCACATGCTCTCATTTGGGGTGCAAAATACTCCAAAGACAGAGGGGAAAGGCTTGCAGCAGGTCCACAGTGCTTTCTCCTGAACTACCACAGCAGAGCGCTCAGTGCCTGTGTGTGCATGTCTCCGGATTTCTGGTCAAATCCATTAAATCCAAGCCTCACACATCCCATTTTTTGAAAGCAGGTGATAACAGTTGTAAAGCCAAATGTACAGCATGGGTGCAGGTGTCTGCTCTGATGAGACCACATCATCCACCGTGTCCTGCTCACGGCCCTGCTGGGCAGGCAGGGCCCTGCTGGCTGCGCTGGCTTCTCTTCCCCTGACAGCACAGGCTGCTCCTGTGTGCAGCCCCTTTATAAAAGTTATTAAATGTTTTGGGGAGCACTGGGCTGGGGTGTGGGAGGTTGCTGTGGTAATGGAGAGGTAATGTTGGACTGGGAGGCCAGGTCTCTGTGTGTGGTGGGGTGTGTGTGTGTGTGTGTGTGTGTGTGAGAAAAAACTGAGAATAAAAACGGGGAGAGAGACACCTAGAGGGAAACAGTCCTTTGCCTGGCTGCCTTTGGATAATCATTCCTCGAAGAAAAAATGGGGAGGAGAGGGTGAAACACAAAAGAAAATGACAAACTGAGCCCTAGGATTTTAAATTAAAACAAGTCCATATTTCAGTCTTTCCTCTTCTCTGTTTGGCTTTGGCTTGCTGGCCGCCTTTGTAAATAAACACACTGGTAATAGATGCTGTGGAGTGTGTCTGCTGGCTCGGCTGCAAACATTTGACTTATTAGTGCAATACAATGGGAGGTTTTATAAAACCACAGTGCTCTCAGGCTCTGCAAAAAAAATGATGTTTCCATCTAACAACTTTCAGCTGTTGTATCTTAACCTTTTTCCTCTCTGCCTCTGACTGGCACCTATATGCTGACACTCCCTCCTTGCTTGCTCTGTGTGGAGATTGGCTTTAGCAAAGCAACGAAAAAGAAAGGTAAATGAAGCTGCTGGTGATCCTGGCAGTGTGACTGATTCTCCCAATCTGGACTGGAGATCCTGCAGAAATGGCCTTTCTCATGCTATCTTAGAATCTCCCTGTCTAGCTGAAACACAAAGCACAGAAACAGATTATATGATGCAACAAATTTGATCTGCAGCGTTCAGGCTTGGAGTGCATTCCTCCTGCTTTCTCAGGAGTCTCGTGTTCCCTGCTTAGAGCTGCCTCTGCTTGGAAAAATCATTGTTCAAATCACTGCAAGATCTTTTCATCGCTTGTTGTCATGAATCATAATTTGGGGTCAGATGCAGAGTCATAAAGGGATGGATTTTTGGATGGTTGGTTGGTTGGTTTTTTCTGAAATACTGTTCTCTGCAGGTACCTCTAAAGAGCTGATGGCACAGTGAGTGGCAAGGACAGATATACTCACTCCCAGCTGTGCTGTCTGTGGGTGTTTAGAAAATATCTGGCTGGCTGGGAGCTGCTTTGGGCTTTCTTTGGTGTGAAAGTGAGGGCATAGCAACCTCGGGGCTTTGTTCTTCAGCCACGTGGTTTCTACTCTTTCCTGCAATGGTGGCAATGGGGAGATGGTCCCAGTGGTGAGTGGCTGTTTGACTGGCAGCCTGTCCCTGGCATCCCCATCAGACCTGACCCACTGACCCAGTCAACAGCCCAGCCACACACGAATGGAGCAAATGCAGCCCTCCAGCCGGGGCCTGGGCTGCTAAAGGCAGGACCCTGTAAAGGTGTCTTTTGGGTCACATAGGACCTTCAGAAATACCCACCGGTGGCCTGTTTCTATAAAATCCCAACAGCCAGCATCCACAATCCAACCCACTTAGGTCATACCCTTGGCTTCCTCTCCGCCTAAATCCAAAGCTTTCCAAAGCAAAACCTAACCTTGCAAACAGAAAAAGGGCACTTTGTAATTCTGAAGCAAACATCTTCAGCCTGGGCTGGAGCTTTCCGGGCCAGGAATCGCCAAATTGCTGGGACCGGGATGCTGCGGGGCAGGGATGCTGTGGGACCAGGATGCTGCGGGATGGGAGTCGGGATGCTGTGGGGCCGGAATGCTGCGGGATGAAGGTCGGGATGCTGTGGGACCAGGATGCTGCGGGACCAGGATGCTGCGGGACGGGGGTCGGGATGCTGCGGGGCCGGAATGCTGCGGGATGAAGGTCGGGATGCTGCGGGGCCGGAATGCTGCGGCGTCGGGATACTGCGGGACGAGGGTCGGGATGCTGCGGGGCCGGAATGCTGCGGGATGAAGGTCGGGATGCTGCGGGGCCGGAATGCTGCGGCGTCGGGATACTGCGGGACGAGGGTCGGGATTCTGCGGGGCCGGGATGCTGCGGGACCAGGATTCTGCGGGGCAGGGGTCGGGATGCTGCGGGATGGGGCTCGGGATGCTGTGGCGTCGGGATGCTGCGGGGCCGGGATACTGCGGGATGGGGGTCGGGATGCTGCGGGACCGAGGCCGGCGCTGGGCAGCCGCAGCCCTCGCCGCAGGCACAGTCCGACCCTTCCCAGTCCGACGGAAAGCGCTGGAGGACGGGAGCAGGACGGAGCTAGGAGGACCCCGTGTGACCGGTGATCCCAACTACAGGCGGTGTAATTCCCTGTATGGGTGCTGGGAACAATTTCTCTGAGGGCTCCTGGTTGGTTGTGGCTTTTTAAACTGTTTCACTGCGTCCCTTTTTCTTTTTAGAGGAGAAAATATCAAGGAGGCCTGGGCCGCCTCCAAAGTGTAACTGGATTTGGTTTTCTCCTCTGCTTGGAAGTGGGAACGTGGCAGTGCCTGATGTGCAGCAAGGGCATGAACTACAAGGGGATGCCCGGGGTCTGCTCCCAGGAGCAGAGCAGGGCATCACCCCCTCGGGCCTGCCCGGGCACTCCTCTGTGAGCAGGGAATGTGACCAGGAGAAGGTGCCAGTCCTGGCCTTGCTGAAGAGAGGACCATGGTAGTAATGTCCCTCAGCCTCCTGCAAGGTTCCCATCCTGGCCTCAGGCTGCAGAGCTCGGGGACAAGCAACTCTAAATGAGTCAGGATGGTCCTGGAGTTTGGCCCAAGGCTTGGGAGCTACTGGGGAGCTCTCAGAGCACTGGGGATGCAAAAAACCAAGAACAGCCTCACTTTGATATGTTCACGTGTGCACAAATATACAATGAAAATAATGGTTATATAATGTATAATAGAATTACTGCTGGGTCAATCTACATATTCTATATCGAGCAATTACATTTGCATATGGTTATAATACTTAATAGACATTTGGCTTATGCATGTCTACATATGTGTGTCTGTACACTATCCCATTTATTATATAAATACTCACATACTCCCAGCATTAAAGAGAGAGTACCTTCCCTTGCTGCACCGTTGAGCTTTGCCACAGTCCAGCGTGGCTCAGGAGTTAATGAAGAGCCAGCCCCTTCCTCCCAGTGCCTCCAACAGCTCCAGCCTTTGGAGTGTGGTGGGCACTCTGCCTGTGCTCTGGGTTTTCCATGCTGTGGAGCTGCTGTCCCCATCCCTCATGGCCCATGTGAAGCTGTTGAGTTTCTCCTTCCAGTGGAACAAAACGGAGCTTCAGTGATCAGGAGGTTTCCTTCCAGAGCTTGCTGTGCACCACAGATTGGGTTGTTTACCAGCTGGAGGATTAAATAGACTTTCATTGAAGGGGGAAAAAAAAAGGGTGTTCAAGTATGTCTTGGAAGCAGTGTCTTCCTTGAAGGAGGCTTTTCAGACTTACTGTGTTTGCCGGCTGGCGCTTCACTTGTCCTTGGTAAGGAAGCTCTATCTCACAGAGAGTTTCTGGAAAATTACTGTGTTAGGATGGAGGCAGTAAGTGGAAGCAGTGGGGGGAGAAAAATAAATGGTTTGACTGTCCCTGAAAACAAACCCCTGTTCCCATCTGCATCTACATTGGTGACAACCCCTTCTTTGCCTGCAAAGAGAAACCCTTATGTACCCAGGAATGGGGGAACCCCTGACCGACCTTCCTCCCTACTTCAGCTGGGATCTCCCCACGGTCCCAGCAGCCACCCCAGCACCCCAATACATGTGGTGGTGCAGGGCAGGCACTCACCCTCTCCCAAACTCCAGTGCTCTTCCTCAGCCCCCATCTCACAACAGTGACATGAACCTGAAATTTACTTTATTGGGGGACAATCAGTGGCTGATGTCAGGAGCAAGCCTACCTGCACTGCTAATACAGTGGGAAATAAAAAAGAAAATAAAACCATGGGACATTAGGAAAAATTACATTGTTTCACTGCCCACTACTAGAGTCTAGATCAGCTGGCTGATGCCTGCACAGGGCTCAAAAATAGCCAATCTCATTCTCTGCCAACACTCCACATTCTCCTTTATTCCCTCTAAAGATTACAACAAGATAAGCCTTCCACTAGCATCCCACAGCACTGGATGGGTTTCTCAGGCCAGGGCCAGCACTGAGCCCAAAGGGGCAGTTCAGCAGCAAAGGACTAAAGAGCAGGAAGAAAGAAGTTCTCTTCTCCCACCTCCTCCTTTTTTAAGGGTATTGTTTATTTGGGAGCCATGAGGACTAAATACAAATAAAAGACACTGTTGGCTGGAACTGAGATGCTGGTGACTCTGGCAGGGTGGGTCCAGCCCAGTGAAAATCTGGGCACAGTAATGACACAGACACAGCAGCAGAGAAGCCAGACCCACTGCTGGCAGTGACTTCCCTGCTGGGTGAGATTGAAGACAGAAATCACTATGAAATGTCCCCACCCTGTCTGGGCTCTGCTACCCACACAAGTCTGCTCTGAAACTGAAATTTATGGAGGAAAACAACACCCTCCCCAAATCTCCTCCCTGAGAAAATCACTCCCAACACAACACCACAGGGAGCCTAGGTAGGACCTGCTGTGAGATACTGAAAGTTCTTAAAAGCTGAGGAGCCCGCAGGTATTTAAGCATCAAATTTCTGCTTTAAAGGGGAGGGAAGGGGGAAGGATGCCTGGACAACTCAGGGGCTTCTGGCTCTGCTGGGGCAACTGGTGCCAGGGGACGGAGCAGGGCTGCCCACTCACTGGAAGGGCTGGGGATGCTTTCTTAGAGGAGCAAGTTCAGATGGAGTTACAGGAATGCTGATCCAAGCTGTGCTCTGGGGTTACGTATAAGCTTTGTTAGCAAAGGCCCTTTCTCATTTGCACAGAGAAGAAAAAAGGAGGAAAGAAAGAATAAACAGGCTGAGCAGCCAAATAACTAGCCTCTCACTGCCCTTAAAAAAAAAAGGAAAAAATCCCCTTTTATTGAAACCATTTCCTTTGGTTATATCATTTCTCTTGAGGCTGGAAGCAATTTTAAGTCTTAAGTGCGTTCCCTGCACTAAATGCACAGGCACGAGGCTGATGCTTGGCTGCCCACCAAGGGGTGCCCTGGAGAGCAGCACGTCTTGCTGTGCCCTCTGCCATCTCCCCACATCACCTCTGAGCCCCAGTGCCTCCTGCAAGGGGGCAACCCCCGAGCCCAGCATGGACAAGGTGCAGCATAGGTCACCTTGGCGCAGCTGCATCCCACAAGTAGGACACAGATGGCATCCATTACGTGTTCCCATCCATGTCCTCTGTCAACAGTGACAAGCAGATTAAGCTGAGTTCTGCCCAGAAATCCCCCGATGAAGGGACATACCAGTGCCAGGGCTTTGCTGCAAGCACACAGCAGAGAAGCAGCCGTGCGTTGGGCACTGGGATTTGATGCTGGAGTAGTGTGACTGGGGTCCCTTGTAGTCTGCACCAGCCACCCGCTCCAGTCTAGGTCTTTTGCAGGACGGGAGGAAGCAGGGGCAAATCTGTGTTATTAAGAGAAAAGCAGAAAGAGTTTCATGTGTTCAGGATCCTGTAGAGGTCTGGGGTGTCCCCAGCAGCTTGGCTTTAGCACCAGCCTTACCTGATTCACAAGACCAGCAAAAGCACCAAGCTTCAGAGAGGACCTCTCTGAGGCGGTGGGGACAATGCAGCAAGGAGGAGGAAACATGGTGTTGAGGCAGGAGGAGTTATTTGCTAGGACTGCTCAAGCCAGTGCCAAATTGGAGCTAATAAAGGTTTACAAAGTAAAGCACTAAGCTCAACTTATTAAAACATATATGTACATATCCTCTAATGCAGCCCCTCAAACTGGGACTGGCAGTCAGACGCTTTGCTTTCCCCACAGGCCCCCTCAGCTACTGCTGCAGTTCTCACCCATGGGTGCTCTGGCCAAGCAGAGCCGACAGCACAGAGGCTGCAGGGGGACATAAAGCAGCGAGACCCGAGCCAGGGCAGCGCGTGCCTCGTGTGCTGAAACCTCCCTGCCGGAGAGCTGCCGTGCACAGCCTCTCCAGCTCAGCAGCATGGGGCAATTTGTCCTTCACGACAAAAAAAGGAAGAGGAAACTTGGAGAAAGGGTAGACAACAGCTTCTTTCTCAGGGAGTGCTTTTCCCCATGCCTGGCAGCCCAGAGCTGAACAGCTTTTGCTCTTAGGGACCTTCAGCCATGTGTCGAACCCATGCAGGGGTGTGCCGGAGCTCACAGGCTTCTGATCCTTGGATTATAATTTCTCAGAGCAGAGCTCCAGCAACACACAACAACCAGAAACAACCACCTCCACCTTTGGCTCCTCCCGGGGCTTGATTTATAGGGCTAATGCCTGCCCTGCAGCCACAGCTGTTTGTAGGATGTTAATGAGCCAATAATTAGATCCTGGTGTGGATCCTGGTCTTGAGTGAGAGTTTGGCTAGTGCACACCAACAGGGTTTAAATACATTATACAACAATTCCCCCTGTTTGTTTTGCACTAGCCAAACTATATTTAATATATTTTTTAATCTTTTTTAATAAATAACAATTAGATTAATTTTTTTTTGACTCTTAATATTTTTTACTCCATTTCTTTTCAAGACCTTTAAATTAATTTTTCTCAGTTCCTGGTTGCTCACCTCTGCAGGTGTTTTTCATTTAATTCTTTTTTAAAGATTTTGAGAGGATATGCTGGAGGGCTTTAAATATGGCCTGTTCTTTTTTGACAGACTCTTTTCCCTCCAGCCCCTGGTCTTCACCTCTTCTGGTGATAGTCGGGAGCTCTTTTTCTGGGAGCCTTTTCTCAGCCTCCCGAGCTCCAAGAGAAGCCGTCTCATGACTTCCCCCCGCTGTGGCCTGCAGTCCACACCTCTTTGGGCATGAGCCACTATAGTCCCACTGCAGCAGTTCTCACCCAGGTATAGATCTGGGAAGACCCCTCTGGGTGTTTTGGCACGGCGGTTCTCACACTGCGCTTTGGTATCACGTTGGGGTCACCACTTGTGCCAGAGCTCGCAGTCTTCTGATCCTTGGATTATAATTTCTCAGCGCAGAGCTCCAGCAACACACAACAACCAGGAACAACCTCTTTTCCTTTGGCTCCTCCCAGGGCTTGATTTATAGGGCTAATGCCCGCCCTGCAGCCACAGCTGTTTGTGGGAGGTTAATGAGCCAATAATTGGATCCTGGTCTTGAGTGAGAGTTTGGCTAGTGCATACCAACAAGGTTTAAATACATTATACAACACAGGGGCTTCAGCTTTGCAGCAGCTCTGGGACACCAGAGCAGAACTGGGAGCAAAGAAACGCCCAAGGCCAGCAGGCACCCAGCACAGCTCAGATTTAAGTGTTTTAGAGCTGGCAGGTCCTTGAATAAAGCATCTGTCTGCCAGCAGACTAGGGGACTTAACCTCCCCTTTTCCCTTCTCCAACAAGAAGGCAGATAATTAATAAATGTGAGGCCTAGTGGCATTTTTCAAAGGTTTGATCCATGTCCTTGACTCTTGACTCTTCAGCATCTTACTATCTGGAGGACTCTATTGCTTCTTCAATTTCAGTGAGAATTGTCTGCTTTCAGCCCCACAAGCCTCCCTGACATGTCCCCAGTAGCACCAGATTGCCACCCTGGAGCAAGGACCTGAGGAGTCACTGGCCACAGCTTTGTGCCTGATCGTCACCCAGACCAACTTTGGGACTCATCCCAGAGCAATTGTTAACGAGTGGATGGCGACTGTGGGAGAGGGAATGGGCTTTAGTTCTAACTTGAAACACGTGGGTGGCAAAACGTTCTTGGTTAGGAAACACTGATTTTCCTGAAGCCCTATTAAAATTGTGTTGTCCAACCCTGAATGGATGAGAAAGAAGCAACAAGTTCTACCTGACAAGTTAGAACTAGAAACAGGCAGAGTCGTGGCAAGAAAAAAGCAACTGGCAAATCCACAGCATTACTTTTGTTTTTTACCCACTTTATTTACGTGTGTGTTTCTATAAACATTTTAACTACTGGACATTTCATAAACCGTAAAAACAAACTTTCCTGTCCCCAAAATGCAATCTAACCAGCTTTTTGGTCAGACACCAGCAATGCTGCCAGGGCAGGTAGGTGGTATCCCTAGATAACCTCCCACTGGGCATGAGCCAGCAGCTCACTGCTTCAGATCCTGAGCCTCTGAGCGACAGAGAGGAGACAAGTTTAAAGACCTGATTGCTCTCCTATTCTAGGGATTCAGCAGGAGGAAACTGGGCTGAATCAAGAATTTCCCTTGATGGAAAGTCGGAGTCCGATGGAGGGGCTGCAACGTCCACTTGCAGGACCAGACGCAGTGACCTCGACAGGCTTTGGAGCAGCCTCGGGGCCGTGTCAGTGCTGGGGACAAACCACAGCCCAAATGCTCCTTCCTTCCAGTGGCCCAAATGCTCCTTGTTGCCTTGTTTGCCAGGTGCAGGTGTGAGCAGCAGGTGCTTCTTAAAACCGTCTCGCTCACTTGCAAGGGCACGAGTTTGTGGGTGCTGATTCCTCGAGGCGGGTGAGCCCGGCTTTAAGGCACCATGGGGAGGGCAGGTGGGGTGTCGGGGTGGCAGGGGAGGCCCAACCCAGCCGGGTGACCCAGCGCAGATCGCCAGGAACCCCGTTGTCCTGAGGAAAGCACCGTATCACACGAGCAATGAGAGCAGCACGTGGACTCTCAGTTCCCCAGGTTCATGTCTGTGCCGTGGATGAGCCAAACCAGGTGGAAACAGATGGCCAGGAATCCAGTGCCCAGGAGATCACCCAGGGCAGTGAGGTAGGGGATGGAGAAATTATCCGGGTCCAGAGCCTTCCTCCACATCAGGCGTACGATCAGGTCGGCCACGTAGAGCAGGATCCCCACCTGAGAGAGGCAAGACAGGCCCTGCTGTGAGGCAGCGGGAAGGTAACGCACAGAAACCCTCGGCTCTAAGCCAAGGTGATGTGGCTGTGGCCAGGGTACCAGAGCTAACAGGGATTTCTGAGCGCCCACACCTTCCCAGAGAGCTGGTGTTCCTCAGGGGGATGGGATGGGATGGGATGGGATGGGATGGGATGGGATGGGATGGGATGGGATGGGATGGGATGGGATGGGATGGGATGGGATGGGATGGGATGGGATGGGATGGGATGGGATGGGATGGGATGGGTGCAGCTGGCTCCTACCCTTTGGCATGGCATTACCCACAGTGCCACAGCCCTCTGCTGCCAGCCACGGGTGTGGAGACCCTACTCGAACTGCTCACCAGCACCGCCTGCCCAAACCAGAGCCTGGCCACACCAAAAGAATCTCCCAAAGGTGCGGTTCCTACCTCCCATGCCTTGAATGGGAGCGCTCCCACTCACTCCACCAGACGAAGGAGTGAATTCCTGTGAATATGCAGGCAACCCCAAAGGACAAGTTCATAGCCAGACTTTTTCTCTTCAACCTTCTTTTTTCCATTAGAAATTCAGATCATGTCTACTTTGTTTTTCCTAAAAGTCTCAGTGGACAACTGGAGTTTGAGGCAGTTTTTACATCAAAGCTATCCCAGGCAGAATTGACATGTTAAAAAAATAAAATAATTTCTTTTTTTTCATCTCAACATTTTAAAAATCTTTGTTGTGATTTCTTTTAATTCTTACTTCATTCCCAATTCTGATAAACAGATGGAGGAAAAAAATACTTCGGTTAAAGATTAAACACTGTCTAGTTAATTGAATTAAGAAGGGAGAGAGAATTTGCACCCCACATCTGTGGTGCCTCCATGGGAGACCATAGCACATCAGGAACCAAAGCCTGAGGCAGCGTTTCTAAAGGTGAAAACTGCAAGCTGGGTTGGGAGAAAGGGACGAGGAGAGATGGGGGAAGCAAATTAAATAACAGAATCACAGAAACTAAAGCTGGCTGGAAACTCGAGAGTTTTACAAAGATCATTTGTCTTCCTCAATTCAGGGTCAAATACATCCACATCTTTCCTGATGGACAATTTGTTTAACTTGTGCTAAACAACCCGCAGAGATGGAGATGCCACACTCTAAGCAATCGGCCCCATGGCTTTTTTTCCCCGTTTCTGTTTTTCCCAAAGCCTAACATGAATCTGCCTTTTTCCATTTGAAATCCCTGATTTCATGTTTCCTCCCCTAGTGACCACACAGCAAATGTTATTCTGTCCCTCCCTACAGAAATTTGGTAGTTTAAAGGTAGTTTAACCAGATTTTTCTCAAGCCTCTCTACTTTGGACTAATTAACCCCAGTCCATTCAATCACTCCTCTGAGGTCATGTTTTCTGGGCCTCTGATCTTTCTCTTTGGGCTTCCTCCAACTGACCCAAACTTTTCCCACCCCTTCTTTCTTACTGTCTTTCTTTATAAAGTATAACAGAGGGGAAAAAAGGACCAGGCTGAGTGTATTCTCCTCCTCTGGCCTCCACGGGAATCTTTCGGGGCCAGTGGTGTTGCTGGGATGCTGCTCTTTATGCTGTCATTTATTCTTCGTATTTTCATGCTTGGCTTTGGTCGAGGAGTTACCTCGATGCATAAAGAGAAGAATAAATATTTTCCTTTACAACTACGGCTGTGCTGCTGGGCTTAGGGTTGTGCAAAGGTCGAGAAAAACTGATTGTTTACACACACAAGGAATTCACCCTCAGACACAAGGCTGCTTGTAAGGCAAAGTGAGAGTCAGCCACCTCACCGTGCAAATTAATTAATCACTGATTTAAAAGGGCAAGTGAAGTCAGAGCCTCTGTGAGTTCAGGCAACAGCCACATGCATTTCTGAGTGAGAAAAATAAAGTTTACAGCGCAGGAAAAACAGCAAAAGGGACCAAGCAGGACAAATCAGATGATCTGCCCATTGCCTACCAGGAATTTCTGCTTTTGAAGAAGAACTGCTCAGGGCCTGGCTTTTCCCTTTGTTTTTTACCCACATGGCCCTGCCTGGAGGGATTCTCTAGGTCTTCACCATAGTATGTGACACTGGTTTCCAAAAAGAGTGGGGAAACCTGCTGGCTGGAGTTCACTGCTTCTCACTTGCCCCTTGCTGGGGTGACTAGAGGCAGCCTAGAAATACTTGGAGCTTAGAGACTGAAGGAGTGAACACTTTAAAACAAGGTACTTCCTTGCTAAGTGTGTCTCTGCACACTCACTGCAGCTCAGTGGATGTTGAGAACTTGTTCCTCCTCTCGCCCTTAAAGCACAGTCGTGCTCATGTGGGAAACCAGAGCCTGGCAATTTGGGTGAAGCATTACTGCACCTACAGAAGGTACATGATGCTTGGTAGAAGCACACCTGAGATGACAGGGAACAGAGGCTGCTGCTGGATGTTTTACTGTGACTCCTTTTCATCCTGGAGAACGCTGGGTTTATGTTATCTGATAGGTCCCTTCTGGATGAGAGGTTGGGGTTTACCTGCAGCAAAGCAGCGGCCAGATAGAACATCACAAAGGTGAAGGACAGGGACGTGTGGCCTCCCTGCAGCAGATGGATGGTGTAGAGGAACACGAGGTGCCCTGGGATAACCAGGAGGAACAGGACCCGGGCTGACTTGGAATTCACCCCTGCAGAGCACAGAGACAGAAACAGGGGTAACAGCAGCTGCAGAGGGTGGGGGAGGACAGGACACAGTGCATATTTTAATGCATAAACCTGGGGCTGTCCCCTCCCACCAACCACACTGCTAATGCCTTCTCTAGATCACACAGACATGGGAAGCATCTGCAGGATCAGCCCAGCAGCTTTGTCTAGCACTGAAACTACGTGCCAAAGACTTTGTGCTCCGTGCTCATCCTCTCTGATTCTTGCAGACACTCCTCTCAGCTGCTCTCTGCCTCTCACAACTTCTGCTCTGCCTTGCTGCAACAGATTTTCCCAGTTTATAGTTTGATCTAGCACTAACTCTCAACCTAACAGGGAAAATCAAGAGGAACTCTATAAAGACAACAGACCCGAAATTGAGTTTTGCTGATGCTTAAGTATTTCCAGTGCTGAAGACGGAGGAATTGCTGATTTTCAGCAAGATTATGGTCTATTCACCACTCTGTCCACAGGTGATGGCTCTGGGCTGGCCATTAAAATGACTTTCTGTTAGATCAAATCTAAGATTCTTTTTCAATTACTTTCTTTAGTGCTCCCTGAAGGCCACTTTCTTTGCATGCCAGTGAGCAAATATGCCATAAGCCTTTTTTTCACACTGCCCGCTGCAAAGATGTTCCGTCTCTGATCTGAGCATTCTCTGTGGAAGGGGGAAGTTCTGCCTTTGAAACCCACCCAGTCTTTCACCAACCAGGCTCGAGAAAGGAGCTACCTGTGATGACAGGCTTTGAGACATGGACATCAAGGGTTCGGGGTCTACCTGATGAGAAGAATGTGGTGCATGGGTTGGGCCAATTCTGCCTCATCTTGTACGGCAAAACTCCAGGCATGCTCCAGAAGTGCAGGAATGTAGAAATTCGGCTGGCTTGGATGGCGACCAGGTTCCCTCCAACACCTGTGAGGCCAAAACACAGAAAACCTGTAAACCAGCTTCACCACAGCAAGAAACATCAGCCTAAAACCTAACCCAAAGTGAGTCGATCTGCATCCACTGAGAGCAGCACTGAGAGAAAGAGGAAACCTGATCCCTGCATCCCTAGTGGTGCTGCACTATTCACTTTGCAGGAACAGCTCTTACAAATCAGGAAGGCTCCAGTAATTGTATCCTTCTGACTGCTGACTGAAAACATTTTCCCTTTCTCCCCAGCACTGGATGTAAATGCCACGTGGCCTCTGAAGAGGATGTAATTGCACCTGGCTTCACACAGTCTGTGAACAACACCTGGGGAAAGCAGTGCAGATGCTGCTCATGGCCACTTCTTGGATTTACTCACTCAGAGAACCATTATTGTTTAAAAGACAACAAACATCACAGAGAGTGATGATATGTCTGTCTGAAGGTACCTAACACACTTGTTAAATGAGAAGGAATCATGAGAATGAATTAGAACCCAAATATGTTAGCTAATCAAAGTAAATTAATTCCTTCCAGACTGATTAATTCTAGCAAACATGAAAAAGCAGCTACATTTTCCAGTGGAAAATAGAGGGATAATGATCTGTGGAGCAAACCTCCACCGCCCTAAGTATTTTCAGGGTGGAAATGCCACAGGAAAGATAACGGTGAGCCAGATGCTACAGGCTTCTCATGTTTTCCCTTCCTTGGAGAAGAAATCATCATTAAATGTGAAATTTTCCAGATGGGAATCAAAGTGCAAATACTCAGGCTGTCTCATTGCAGCTCAAGATGGGACCTGAGCCATGCACTGCCATGCTTTGCACATGTAAAATGAAGAGCTGCCTGTGCAAAGACACAGAGCACTGCATAACTCTGCCACCAGCTCTGCCAAACGGGTCACCTGTCCCCACAGAGCGACCTCTGGGTCAGTCATTGCTCAGCTAAATGGCTGCTGACTTTCCCAAGCAGGCTCCTTGGCTAACCCTGCTGGAAAGGGTTTGTCAGCAAGGTGGTTGTCTTTATGCAGATCCAGTAAGGTGGCAGCTGGGTGCCACCCTCTGGCACTGCAACAGGACACCATGCTTTGGAGGTGACATGAGGCCAAGCCTGCCCTAGTAACCTGGGTTTCCCCTGGGATGGCCTGTCCTACAAGAATGTTGTAACAGCAGAAAAATAAGCCAGTGGATCTTCAGTGATACAAGGATCCCCAGCAGTTTGTACTGATAGGTGTGTGTATAAAAGTACTGTGAATATAAATATATAAAATACACACAAAAAATATGTTGAGAGATATATATTAAAAAATCCAATTATATCCAATCCACATATATAATCTTTTATATACATACACATATATATTCTTATTATATTAAAACTTATCAACAATCTGTATAGGCGATGATTGCACAGCACAAATTACTGAGTGGAGGGAAGGAAACAAGGGAAAATGGATTTATTGTGACATCCCAGTAGGTTTGATGTTATGAGAAGTGTCAACGTAGCTCTCAGAGATGCTGTTAACCTTTCTGCACAGCTCTGTCCTCGCTGCTGTTTTGCTCCAGAGACACTCCAAAACATAAGCAGGGATGTGATGGGGACCAGTAGCTTCACTTTCACTCATGATGGGAGCAGGGACTTGAACACTGATCTCTCTGCAGGGGCAACAGTGGATACCAGAACCCTTGGGAGGAGGGGGAGGGATAAATAAAAGCATGCATAACCCCCCAAGCCCAACCTACCATTAATCACAGGTGTGAAAACTGCCATGCCTTCAAAGTTTGGGTCAGTTACAGTTTTGTCCAGGATGAGCCCACCAATGCTGTTAAGAAAAGGACAGGAAATGAGGGTGGATCAATCTTTTCCCAGGGCAGTTCCTCCACTGTGAAAATAGCACACTGATGTGGGTTACTGCGTCTTCCCCATTGCCAGGGCTGGACTGCTCACCATGTACCCCTTTTACAGCTCAGTTTTCACCAACAGAAAGCATTACAGATTTTGTGAATGGCACAATGAGTTCAGAAGGACCTCCTTGCCCACCCCCAAGCAAAACGGGCAGTACTTAGGAAAGCTTTATCATCCTTCCACAAAGTTTTGTTACACTTCTATACTGGCCTTAACAGTTTTTAAAAATTCTATCCCAGATCTCAGCTGGTTGTGAAAGATGTAGCACAGGAGGAATGAACTACCTGGCTCTACATTTACCAGTATTTTCTCTTTATAGCTGGGTAAGAATGAGGTTGAAGCCTGACAATTTGTGACGATCATCATCTGTGCTTTCAGTTTCCTGGCTTTCACCCATGTGGTGCCTGGATGTGCAAGTGAGACTTAAAATTATTTGCTTTTTCCAGTTGTTTGGGGGCTCCTTATCTGCTGTCTTGCAGCCTGTTGGAGAGTCACCAATGGCTGAGAAGCTCTGGGCAAACACCCTTCTGCTGTCCCTTCCAGTGTCATTTTTGATGGCCTGAGTGAGCCCGGAGTCTCTGAAGTGTGCACACGGGGGGGGCTGGGAGCAGTGCCTCCTTTACCTGCTGATGCTCATGGCAACAATAACCGGCTGCCACCCAGATTTCAGGACTTCGGCCAGGGAAGGACTTTGCTTGGCTATAGCAACCCAGAGAGGGATCATGACAATGAAGACAGCACAGATCAGAGGAGAAAGGTACTTCACATCTGGCAAGGAAAAGAAATCTTGAATTAAATGCCCGTAGCTTCACTGGTTGCCAAAATCATATTGCACAAAGATGGGAAGAAAGGCAGCACGACTCTTGGCTCCAACCGAGTTATGTTAGATGAAACATCACATGAACCATGATAGTCCCCACAAAGCCACCTCATTCTGCCACAGAAATCCATAATTAATCCCTGAAAATCACTGCTAGAGGATGCTGTTTGAAAATCAGCAGGATTCAAAGCCAGTTATATTGGAAGACAAACAACTCTCCAATTCCATCTCCAACTAAGAAAGACAAAAAGTTACAAAATTTCTGGCTTCAGAGTACAAATCAAACAGCAGGGCAAGGGGGAAGCTCCTGTGTGGAAGCTGTATCCCACTCAGGGCACAGCTCGCACCTCACACTTTCACCTAAAACAAGAGGTAAGAGATACTTCAGGAGGCAAGCTAGCAGAATTGCTGAGCAGCTGGTCTGCTCTGTAGGAACAAATGTTCTCTGGCACGTATAAGCCAGTTAAGATCTGGGGTTTCTTTTGTGCTAGCTTGCATGTGTTTCCATTAGGTGCTTTTTCCATTCGGCAGAGGCATAGCCTTGGAGTGATCTTTAGAAGCAAAGAAATAAAAAAATAAGTAGATGTGCAGCACTGAAAGAAAATAAACATGACTCAGAAGCATGAGAAACACCTTCGAGCAATGGGGCTGATGCCAACCCTTTTGATACAAAAATGCTTCTTCAACAAAGCTCTCCATCTGGTCTCTGAGCTGGGGCCAAAGGCAGTGGGATGTAACACCGACTTTGCAAGTAATCTGGGAGACGAAGCAGCTCAAAGTGTGCATTTTTAAAAACATCATTGCCAGGGCCTTGGGCTACCTGGATGCAACAGCACTGACGTGATGGCATCTTCTGTGAATCAAAGGCTCTTACACAAAGCGGTGCAACTCTTTATGAGTGGCTTCAGTGGGCACGGAAATGCAGCTCCTGGGGAGTTAAGAGTTTTGTCAGTGCCCTTTACCCACTGGAGTCATCCAGGACAGGTGGGTTGTATGACAGACTTAGCTGCTGTACTGGGTCTCTTACCCACACCCCTTGTTTCCAGCAATTAATTCCTTCTTAAATAATGCAGACACAGAGCACTGGAGTCAATCAAACCTTATCAAAGCCTGCAGAAAGACTCCTGGTAGGATGAATGGTCTTCAGGCTTCACATTCCAGTTCTGCCACATTTTCTCTCAAAGGCAGCCCATAAGCAAGCTGAAACCCTTTGGCACAGTTTTGTATCTCCACTGTGCAGGACTGAGAAGGACCAGAGAAAATTTTAAAAAAATTAAGAATCTTCTCTGGCAAGAGGATATTCTGCAGGAGATGGTGCTGCATCAGGTGGCACACAGTACTTCAAACTTTACAGACTCAGTATTTTTGAAGGATACATATACATTTTGGTAGGAGTCAGAAGTTTTTAGAGTGTGACGTGTACCTTACTACACACTGGGGAGAGAAATGGATTTGTTCAAGCACCATCAGCAGTGCCATCCTCCTACCTGCCTCACTTCATGCTCCCAATGAGTTGGTGTCTGTGTGCTGACTATTTTCCATCTCAAGAGGCTCTCTAAACTACTCTGGCAACCCCACAAATGCTCTCTGGTCACGGCCATAGGAGTTATCATGTTGTTCTGCCCTGTGCTCCCTGGGAGATATTATCTGAGGCATAGCAACTGAAAGACAGATTAGCTTTACAGAGGCAGGTGTGATGGCATCATGGAAAAATCCTATTTAAAAAAAAGCACCTCTGAAGCTCAAGGAAGACTGGATGGAAGCGATTCATAGGCCTCTCCCTGCAGTGTGTGCTCCTTCACTCCCTCACTTGTGCTTGCACATGGAATGAGTTATGCAAACTGAGAACAGCTGCCTCACTGCTTCTGCTCACAGTCTGAAGCAACAGTTTGGGTTTCAAATGGTATTGAGTTTGCTGGATCTTTTTATTTTACCATTTCTGTTCTAGGTTAGGCTCACAGTAAGTAGCCTAACACTTTAAAAGCAAGTCAGACATACATCACCAATGTTTTGAGCTTCTGAGGTTCAGCAGGTGCCCAAGTCTTTGGCAACCTGCAGCACAGCTAACCTCAGAGCCACAATTCCTACTCAGAGTCCTGCAAGCACAGAACACTGCAGACTGCTTCCCTCCAACTAGATAGCTTGTTTATCCATGACTCTCTGTGTGAGAGGATACAAGAATATTTCACAAGTGCCAAAACCCTGAAATTGCCTTGTGAAGAAGGACCTGCTATTACCCATGCACAGGAAGTAGTTTTGCTTGGCTAGTGACAGATCCAGGAATAGAGTCAGTGTTACATATGTCAACCTTCTGTTCCAAAGCTGCACAATACATGTTGGTCATTTCTTCAACAAATCCCAGTTGTGCTTATTAGGCTCTGCCTTCCAGTTTGTTACTAAAAGAGAGTCTGGAAAAAGCCTGTTTGGTCATTTTTCTACCCCAGTGGCATGACAGCCTCCATTCTGAAACACGCCAGAAACGCTTAGGCAGCCTGCAGTAATTTCACAAGGATTTGTGAGCTCCCTTGCTGAGCTGCAATTGCCTGCTGAACACTGTACCTATGTATTTGAAGAGTGTACTGCTGATTCCTGCCAGGAGTGAAAGGGTTATCAAATCTCCAAGGCTTGCTGCTATGGGTGTGGCGACATTGTCTGGATTGATCCCAACTTTCCTTGCTCCGATGATCACGCCAATCATCACCAGACCTAGAGAAGACACAGAGCAGGCATCAGAGAAAGCATTCTGCTGTGTTTTGCCCCACAGCTGCTGTTCAGGTTCCCAGAGGGGCGTGGGGGTCTAAGAGAAGCAAGAAGCACATTACCCACAGCAGCACCACACAACTGCAGGTTGGACACCCCAGGAATTTGTCCTCTTGCTTTCACCAACCTGAAGGGCATGACTCTGCCCTTATGAACTGCACCAAGGGCCCAGAGGCACACAAGCAAATTCCAGGGATCAAAGGAGATACCAGCAGGCAGCCCAAATGCAGAAGCTCCCCTCCTGAGCAGCCTAATCTTTGCTGCCTTGAAGCAGGACCAAGCACGAAGCACACTCATAGATAAGCACACAGCAGGCATACAGCAGCCTCCTGGTGCCATCCCCTCCTCTGGATTCCACAGCACAAGGATATTTTCCATATTAGACCAAAATGTCTCAAAGTTTGAAGCACCAAGGAGCAATGAGCTTCCTTACAGCAGCCTGCGTTAGCCTTTCAGCCCAGCCATCAGACTGAGCCCTCATGTCCCAGAGCCTTTGGGGCTGCTTTAATTTGCACAGGGTGGATATGGATGCTGTGAGCAGCTCCAGAGCCAAGGGGTTATGGAGATGGCCCACATCTCTTCCCTTGTCCTCTGAGGTGCACCTGGAATATTGAGCTGCTTTTCAGCATTGTAGGGGAGGAGGGAAGTTTTGCTTGCCCAGGTAAGTTTAGGAGCACCAACGCCAAACCCTGATGAACATGTGGGAATTCCTCAGCTATCACATCTCTCACAGGCCTGTGGAAGAAGCACCTGGAATAAGCCCTGCCTGGCCAGGCCCCACTGCTGTGTAAGTAGCATGGGCAGCCTTGAGATAAGACATAAGAAATCCCTTCAAAGTCCTTCCCTGGCTGACAGACTGCACCAAAGGAAGCCTGAGAAACAGTGATTCCCTCCAGCTCACCACCTCTCTGTGCCTGCCTATGCAGCCCCTCCAAAGCTGAGCATGCACAGGAGCATCAGCTCTACCCCAAGAAATGCCACATGTGCACCTTCCCTGATACAATATCCCTCATACAAAAGCACATCCTCACACAGCCTGACATTTCCACGGCGGCCCTCCCAGACACCCACGCTCCCCTCTCCACAGCGCAGTTCATGCTGCTTTGCTCCCTGGCCATACAAACAGCAGCTTCCCGTCGTGCACACTCACACACAGGCTGCCTGTGACCGTGTCCAGGGAAAAAACTGATGTCAGCAGCAAACCTGAGACAGTACAGCAGCAAAGCCTCTCTGTACCACACCAAGCAGGGACATTGTAGGGAAGAGTAATGAAAGCTGAGCTGCTGTTTTTTAACAACTGCCTCATCCCACGTTTTTCATCAAAGGCATCTACATCACCCTTTGACTCCAGCTTTGGGATATGCACTTGTTCTAACTTGTCCTTTTCATTTAGAAAACTTGCTGTATCCGATGTGCCTGCTGCCTCTATTCAGGGTATCATGCTGCCCTCGTATGGCGGACCTACAAACTGGAGATCTTCAGGCCACTCAGAACAGCTCCTACTGTCCAACACATCACGTTCCCCTGGAAGAGGGAGAGCCAGAGGAGAGTTCTGCCTGGTTCCCAGCTCACAGCAGGCAAACCACAGCACTGGCCACAACCCTGCTCAGGGTATGAGGTGACCCAAGTCCAACTCGAGCGTGGTCTGGATTTGTCTGCTGACAGACCCCGCATTCCCTGGGTGACATTATTTCACCCTCCCCTGGGGAAGGGCCAGTGTAGATGGCTCATGGGGCACCCCAGGGACACGGAGTGGGGTGTGTGTGTACACCCATGCACAGCACGTGGCATTTTTCATGTGTCAGGTGAAGGACATTTTGATTGCTGCCTGTGGATGCTGAGGGCCCAGTGAACAACAGATCGTGGCGGAAGAGAAGCAAAGGCACGATGCAGAGAGGATGAAAGCAGCAGACACAGCTCCCTGCATCCCTCCTCCTTCTGCCAGACCAGAGGGATGCCAGCTGGGCCTCTCTGCTGGCAGGGACAGTTCATTCCCCACCTGAGTGCTGCATGTTTGATCTGAGGAAGCAGAACCACTCACCGAGGGAAAGTGCAGCTATGAAGGCCGTGGTCACGCTGCTGGCACACAGCACAGCAGCCTGGCTCAGCTCCACAGAGCCCTTGGAGATGGCTCCCAGGATCACAGCAGCAACAGCAGCCAGAAGTCCCACCACAGTGGCCTGGACCTGGGGACCAAAGGACAGCTGGTGAGCACTCGCCCACATCTGCTCCCTGGCAGCCCTGGCTGCACACGACTGCAGCACTGCCACTCAGCTTGGAGGGCAAAGCCTGGCACAGATGCTGATTGCTTATGTATTTAAACAGCATCCCTGCAAGGCTCCCCTAGATCAAAAAACAAATCCTGACAAAGTTTGGAGAAAAACTCTGTGGGCCTGCAAAGGGCAGATAACACTTCAGCATAGGACACCATCAGCAAAGGAATAGCCCTGGTCAACACAAAAATGGGCTCCCCATCAGCACTGCACTCTGAGGAGTCTGGGAGCTGCGGAGGGAGATAAGGGAAAGCACACAGACACATGTCACAAGCCTTGTGGTCTTGCCATGTGCAAACTCTAGGCTGGTTCCTGGATTTTAATAAGCAGAAGGAGCTACAAGAGGCAATTTCTCCCACCTCTCCCCTCCTGCCCAAGGCTGATTCCCAAACACTGCCAGTAAATGACAGGCTTTATCCAGGGGCTGCTGTGAAACAGGGATTGTGCCACAGCTCCCGCTGCAAAAGGAGTTTTATTATTTCAGTTTGTCCACAAGGGCAATGAATGTCTAGATGTGTTTTACAGCTAAACTACAAGCTCTGGGGCCACACAGAGCTTTATTGGAGGTCAAGTCCTGGCTCTGCTTGGCTGTGTTGAGGATACCTGCCCCAAATCACCAGCTCTGCATTCACCACTGCTGGAACAGATGCTGCTGGTCAGCAGCATACCAAGAGAAAAGGGACTTTTTCATCTCCCAGCTGAAGTGACTTACCTGGATAAGGGCTAAATTGCAGGTGGCCATTTTCCATTGCTTCTGGGCATCATCCATCTGTCCAGTGTTAGCCTAGGAGTAAAGAGAGACATCCTGAAAAGATGTTTCTGTGTCACAGGTGGCTGCTGAGGGCAGTTTCACGTGGTCCCTGGGGGAGAGGGGCTGTCAGAGAGAAGCAAATACAGGTCACCATGTCCCAGCCTTCCCTGCACTTCCCTCTTGACACTTCTCTGCCATGCCCCAGCCCCGTGTCCCAAGGGCATCAGAGGCTCACACTGGAGGTGCAGAGGTGTTGCAGGGCACCCAGCTAAAGGTGGAGTGGGCATATCCACCACATCCCACACAGAGAAAAAGCTGAACAAATTAAACCATTTTTCGTCCTTTGTTCCCCCTAAATTGCTCTGGAAAGCTACAGTTTCTCCTGAGGCACAATAAAAAGAGGCCAAAGCAAACGAAATTTCTTAGGGAGATAGAAGAGATCAAATACAGAGTAGCAAAAGCTGCTGCAGGTTCCAAGAAGCCTCGGCCTGCTCCCCCCGAGGTAGGATTGCTGGGAAGCCCTCAAGGATCAATACCCACAGAAAAGCAATCCAGTACTGCAGCTGACAGCTGTGGAGCCCTGGCTTTGTCTCCTTCATGTGTCACAGGGCCCCAAATATCAGCAAGTGGCCACCCAGGGATTAATTCACCTTCAAAGTGCAGATGGAAATTCTCTGTTCCAGTTACAGAACAAGGGCAAACACATTATTTTAACACTCACACCCCACTAGTTTCTACTTAGCAGAAAAGGGCATCTCTCATACACAGTGTGATTATATAAATGAAGAATCTCCTGATGTCTCCTGCTAATCACCCCCCTCCCCACGCCCGCCACCAGCTCGTTAACACTCACAGCAGTGGAGAGCCTGGATGCCAGTGTCATCTCCAGATTACCCTTCAGGCCAACCAAGGCAGGAACCAGGATAAACACTTCTGTAATTGTCCGAAACACATCCCAGTGCTGGAAGAAAACAAAGGAAACGACCTCAGTTTGTGATGCTGACCAGTCCAATGCTGTTGCACCCCAGGACAGCAGGTTCTTGTCTCACCACCTCCAGGTATCCTGTGCACATGGGGGCAGATGCTGCCCTGATGCATTTTGTGGTTTGCATTTTGGGAGTGAAGGAAGGAATTTTCATCTTGCAGTATTCTTTCTCACCTCACGCACAACAAAGCACTACCCTAGCGGGGAAGGATTTTTCTTTCTGGGGGCAACAGAAGATTTTGGAAACCCACAAATTAAAATGTGCCTTTAGCACTAGCTAAGAACGACACGGAAAATAATTAAGGTTCACAAGCCAAACGAAATAGAGCATGTTCTCCATCCTTTGCACTGACACTAGATACAGGAACCTCTATTGCTAACCAAACTCATAAGAACAAAAACAAAGATTTGGAAAATGATCTAACAACAAAAAGTTGTGTCTGTCTTTTCTCACCAAACTTGTAGTCAAGTATCTAAGACCGGTGGTGGGAGGGAACGAGATTTTTGCATCTCTTCTCCACAGGCAGCTCCTAAATCTTCCTGTTACCAAGTACATTCCCAGTACAGCTGGAAAAAGGTTTTGAATTAAGGTAACTCATAAGCCAAACTGCTGGGCCAATATCTTGACTGTTGTTGCTCCTCTGAAGCTGAACTGTACAAAGCTGTTGAATCAGCTGCAACACCAGAGACAATCTGAAAACTTAAGAAACTTTGTTGACTGACATGTCTTCTCTAATTTCTGTTCCTTACAGTGCCTTGGAATATAAATCATTCCTCCTCTGTGCTTTCAAGGGTGTTGGCAAAGTCCTGCTGTAGCCAGAGAGGTTTAAATCAGGATGAAATCACAGAATGGGGCAGCTCAGCATGAAGGAAAAGTTACGAGCCCTAACTCGTAAGAGCAGAATACAAGGAAAGAAGGGTGGCTGCAATGAGTCAGGTCAAAGGTCCATCTAACCCATCCTTAGCTCTGCCAATAATCAGATTTGGGTGTATAAAACAAGAATCTACAAAAATGACAAGTAGATGGGATAATTCTCCTGTGTGTTTTCCAGACTATGACTATCTGCCACAGGGTACCGAGCTGGTGGGGGGTTTCTGCACACTTACCAGTGTTGAAAGCATTTCTCTTTCAGGCCCTCATCCAAACTCCCCCCTCCAACCCATTTGCCATCCTGAGGCAAAAATTTCCACAGTTTAACTACACACCATATGAAGGATCAATTTGTTCCTCACTTCCAACTTGTCACTGGCTAGTACCCATGGTGGTCCTGAATTCTGGCACTAGAGGACAAAACAAACCACACATCCCTAGCCACCTTTTCCACATCCATTGGGATTCTATAAACCTGACTATCCAGGTGGTTGGACAGACTCAATAAATGTTGACACATTCAGCTGCCAGCCTGTTAGGAAATATATACAGGGTGTAACATCTCCGTGTTTTTCTCTGGCTGCGCCATGGGAAGCTGTGGGAAGGTGGTGGTGTCTGTCTGCTGGGAAGACCTCACAGCTTCCTTCTCAGCCAGGATGAATGAAATTGGAGCTGAGCCAGTCCTGAGCACATTGTGGGAGGCACCTCTCAGAAGTGCAGATAGCAGGCAAAACATTATTATCAATATAAAAAAAGGCACTTTTCCTGGCAGTGGTGACCCGGAAACAGGCATGTTTGAAAATGTTAAAGGTATGTTCCTGTTGTGTAAACAACCAACAACACTAAAATAGTCCCCTCTTTTGACACACTACAGTTTTGTTTAAATTTGTTAGCATGGAACTTAAATACCTGAGAAAAGCTAGGGGTGGACATCTCTTTTAAAGATTCATATCCCCCTCTCTCCTCTCTCTTTAATTAAGAATAAAGATCCAAATATATCTTTGACACTTTCAAAAGAAAGAGGAGAAAAAACAGACTTCGCAGTCACAAGGTAAAAACCCCCAATCATTTAAAGCACAGAGGCGTGCAGAAATTCATACTTAAGACCTTGCATATTTTGCACATAAAGAGACATCAATAGAAAGCAACAGGAAAACTCAACTGTTCATATTTTCTGTGCATGCCACCTTTGAGAAATATGACTTCGGTATTCCTAGGTAAGCTCCAATCCTTGTGACATAATAGATTTTGCATGCCTCAAGCCATCAGAACAGAAGTTTCAGCATATGAGGTATGATTTTTTGGGACTCTGCCTTACATATAATTACACCTAAAAGCTCTGAACAATTAATAATCACACAACTGTGCTAATAAAAAAAGCTGACTTAATTGCCTCTATTTGAGTCTCATTAGTGACTCACCGAGAGCCTAAGGAGAGATTCATAATGATTTGTACCACAGCATCCAGGACTCCATTGTGCTAGTGACTGCAGAAACACAGAATAAACAGATGATGCCTGTGCCATCAACTTGCAGGACTGTCAGCTGGAGGAGTGGGTGAGTGGGGCAGTTTGGAGCCATGCAGGCAAGGAATGACCTGAATGAAGACACCTGAACAAAGTCTAGGAAATGTCTCTGTCCTTTGAGATGAAAACGGGTCTAGAAAGAACAAAAACATTCCATGCAGCATTGCAAACCCACACAGGGGGACACGGAGCCAGAAAGAGACTCCTTGCCACTTCACATTTTCATAATGGAGTTTCAGCCCTAAAACTCAGCTCTGAGGAAACTTGGTTAACCCTGTGATGTACCCATGGTGGCTGGATCTGCTTGTGGGGTCCCTCAGACAGGTCATGACAGATGCACTGAGCCAGCCTCCCCAGCTGCAGTGCTTTAATCCTGCTCCTCACACTGTCCTCACGGACCCACACACGTCCCGTTACCTCCCCAGGACATCCACCTCCCATGGCAGCAGCTCAGAAGCCTCAGAGGCTTTCCGTTGCTCTGAACAAGTCAACAGAAAGATCAAAATATCCTGGAGTACAAAATGCAAGCCAATTCAAAATCCTTTTCAAAGCTAATCATCTCACAGGCTTTTGTCAACAAAGGACAGAGATAACTTATGTCTGTGGCTTTTATTTGGACTGTGTCACACTCCAGTGGCGTGGAAAAGGAAAACGAAAGGGAAGCTTTCCTCCTGGATTCTCTGCTTTGAAATCTGGTCATCCAGCTTCAATCTGATTCTTCACCTTACTGTAAAAGAGTGGGCCAAACACTGGCAGGACCCTTCAAGGTCTCCAGCAACACCAGCCAGCCCGGAATCCAGATGGACCAGCTGGCCAAGGATCACTGGAGCAGAGGCAGAAATGTCCAGAAGAAAAAAACCTGTGCCATGCTATCAGCCCTGCAGAGAGGCTGCATCGCCTGCACACACAGGAAGAGAAAATGGCAAACATCTACTTCTTTGGGCACCCCTTTCCTACAGCATGGGAGACCCAGGTTTGAGCCTTAGAGTCAACTGGGCTAGATAAATCTCTTTTGTTTATTTTTCTTTTAAACAGTAACATGAACAGCTCTTGGTTTCATCCCAGGGCAGACCAGAAACTAAAATCCTGAGAAGTTTGATAAGATACAAATGAGCAAATTCCACTTTGTTCTCTTTGCAGCAATATGAGCCCTGCAAAAGACAGCATCAGCTGGACTCACAACACAGAACCAAGTTATTTCAAGATATTTTGTATGTAATAAAAGAAGGGCAGCAGGATTAAACTCAGTATTATCTATGCTCTAGATACCATCCTTAAGCTTGCCCATATATCTCCCTGTCCAAGGCAGACACAGAGTTTCCTAAGAATGTTTGGCAGTCACTACAAATAGGGCAAAACGTTCCTCAGCCAGACAAACCACTAGAAAATGGGCAAATCACAGACTCCTGGACCTGAAAAACCTGTAGTTTCAGAATGTGAGCCCTCATGACCGGCAATATGAGTCTTATGGTACCTGGCCTCAAGCAAACAAACTTAGTGTCAGGTTTTAGTTGGACAGGAGTGTTTCTAGCTCTCACACTTGCAGGAAGTTGAAAATAAACAGCTCAAAGACAAAGAAGCACAGAAGAATATCCCAAACCTTTAAAGGCTAAGATCTCTGCATTTTCCCAGCTACTGGTTTTGTTTTTAGCTATGGGGTTGTTGATACCACGGCAGGTCACCTCACTAACATCTCTCCTGTGCCAGTTGTGACTCTCAATGCACTGGGCTCCCTCCTCTGGGAGCTGAACCCATGGACTGACGGCTTCTATTTCAACACAGTTCACCAGAAAACACACTTCCTGTGGTTGTGCTTCACGCCTGACCCCATTCCTAGGAGTCTAGTGAGCAAATACACAAACTAGATTGCACATTGTTATTTAAAAGACAGGTGCAACGCACACATACATGGCTTGTGTTTTCCATCAGTTTGGAAACAGTTACATTTTTGAACACAGCCCAGTTCTTAGCAAGTGAATTGATTCCTTCTAGACAAAGACCTATTCACTCCAAGGTACGGAGTGGGTATGTTCTGTCTTTCTCCTTCTCTGAGACAACTGCTAACTATTAGCATAACATCTTGGGTAGCTTGAGAACTTCTGTAATGCTGCAAGACAGGTCTGTGCCTAAGCAAAGCACAAGGTGGAGATGACAAACACAGCACACAACAGCCTGTGCCACTCCAGTTAACCCTTCTTTGATATTCCTCGTGTTCCCTTTAATTCAACTTCTCTGCCTTCTTTGTTTCTTCCAGTGCAAGAAAAAAAACAAGCAAGGTATTGTCTTTCCAAACATTCAAGTATCCATATTTAGCTCCTCCTGTGGTATTAATGCCAGAGAATCCAATGTACTCCAATGAGCTCAGAGTGCAGGATATATCCTTGGGAAACTCTGCCAGCCTTCTGATTTGTAAATCCACCAGCATGAGATGCCCAAACTAGATCAAATTTTATATTTCTATTTGTGCCACTGGTACAAAGGAAAGACGGATGGGATAGATCCTGGTTGTGGGCACAACAGTGCAAATGCAGCAGCACTCCCTGGAAGTCAGTGGAAGTTGTTCAATTTAGAATACTCACCTCAGAAACTGCCCAAGAAGTACACAGTTTGTAGGCAATGCTAATCATTTTATGGTGGCATGCCTCTCATCACAGTATCTAAATGCTTTTTAGACCAAAGATTACATTAAGTTGTTTCCAAAGGACTGAAAGCACGAACTTGCCTCTAAGTAAAACAGGTAGTTAGTAACAACCCTGACCTAGATCTCCTTATCAGCAATTTTCAAAGGAAAGAAATGATATCATGCAACAGGGGAATATGCTGCAGTCTGATCCAGTTGCTTCCCAGGAGCCTTTACCAAAGTGTTTAGCTCAATGCAGAGAAGGGAGCACCCAGCCTAACGCACCCAGCACAGTGTTAGGCAGCCAGTCTGAAAACCACTATCCCACATTACAAGGAGCCCAGCTACTAATCTACAGGAGATGGATAGTGTCCCTCTAGCACAGCAAAAGCCTACAGCCACACCACTGACTGGCTGCTAGAACCGCACTCATTAAAAACAAACAAGCATAAATACTCAAGGCCAGAGCCTTAGCCCACCCTCTCACCACGAGTTGCCTAATCACAGGTACCTACTTGAACAACATCCATCAAGAGGCCAGCAGCCACCATTCCCAAGCCAGCCAGAAGGAACGGCACAAAAATCTGGGAGGCAATGGAGCATGAAGTCTCTGGGAGAAATCCACTGGCTGACCTGGTCAACTTGCAGGTGAAACCTCTCAGCTTCTTGCCATGGAAGCACAGTTCCAACTGTAACTGGGTGACCACCATGGTCACACAGTTACCCCATGCTCAGCAGGAAAATGGAGGGAGATCAGGACATCACACAGATCCTCCTTGTAGCTCTCTCCAAAGTCAGAAGGAATGTTTTTCCTCAAACTACAGCAACGATGCCAAATTGCTTTAGTTTCTTCTCCTCCTAGGAGCACGTCCAGACGATTGCAGCAAGGGTATCCTCCAAAATTGGTTCAGCTGGGTTGAGCCCAGGTGGCAGCAAACTTGATGGACACAATTTCTCTGATTTATATCCAGGGGGGAATTAAAAAAGAGAAGAGAAGATTGCAGAGATGTCTGTGGAGGAATAGAAATGAGCCCACACCCCATTCAGCTCCCACCACTTCGGTAAAAACCAGTAAGACCTGCTCAGGCTACAGCACTGAAAGAGTGACAGGTCATACAAGAATCCCTCAGCGTGCTCAAACACACTGGTGTCCTTTCTCCTCGGGTTACACTTCTTGTCAGAGCACGGCGTGCGTCTGATACGATGGTTTAATGTGTAAGCCTGCTGCAAACCAGCCCAGCTCCCTCACTCCCACCGCAAGCACTGCTGAACTTTCCTCACTGTCCCCAGGCCAAGGAGGTGGGGAGTTACCAACCACGATCCATTCTGCACTTCTCCAAGGTGAAGAAAGGTCAAGGAAAGCAGGAGCCCACGTTTCTCTCAGCTGACTGCATTACGAAGGTCTCGCCCCCGGGCAGGTGACACAGCTGAGCCGGCTGGTGACACAAGATCTGCCCTTCTAGACCCCGGCCCCTCGTGTCCGCTCCTTGCTCTCCGCGGGACAGAACAATCGGGCTATGCCAGCTGTACCTCTGAATGACTGGCCCTCAGGGGGAAAAATGTTCAGAGAAACAGCCAATAAGCTTCAAAAGCGAACACCCTTATCTGCTGTCATCACTTCAACTTTCTGCTAGTTTGCAAAGGCCAAGATAAGAGTCATAGCCGGAGCCTATTTAAGGTAGCTCCGTAATCTCTGCGCACGACAGGCAAGGGAGAGAAAGGGCACGCCGTGAGCTCGTCTCCCTTCCTGCTCTAAAGTGAAACACGCTGCTCCTGCATGCTCCCGGGAAGGCACTGCCTTTGAGAGAGGGGTCTCACCCCAGAGGCTTCATGGTTAAGCAGCTGATACGAGGTCAAAAAACAGAGCTACGCCACAGCTACATACGGCCAAAAAAATCTGTATCCTGCTCCATAAAGGCTTCAGCTCAAAGTCAAGGATGTAGGGAAAAGAGTCATGGTATTTTGCTGGGGCTCCTTTCTAATAATTAATCTGGGCAAACTAATTGAATCAGAGGGTCAAAAATCTTTCAAAACCACAATTTAGGACGGATCAACCCCTTCCCTCACACCCTCTGCAGAGAGAAAAATGGCTTGTGGACTCTGTCCTTGTGACAGGGTCCCCAGCATTGCGGGGGAGTTGGAGAGAACGTGATGTGCTCGCAGCTAAGTAGGGAACTGAGGAAGCTCTCAGCCATTTAGACAGTGTTTCTTTGGTCTGAATTCCCACAAACCAAAGCCCGGAGCCTGACAGGCTGAGGTGACAGCAGATCTCCCTGGAAGCATGGCAGGGTGGAAAACAAACCCAGGCTACAGAGGCTCTGTCCTTCGCTGCTTTCTAGGCTGTTATTTTGGTACAGCCCCTAAAACCTTCTCCACTCCCAGCTGCCTTGGTGTGTACATGTGTCTCCACCACCTAACAATGGTCCTGTTAGCTGAGTACATTTCAGCTAATCTAACTGGAAAAAAAGTCCCACGATAGCTGGAAGAGGGAGGTTAATAAAAATCCTATAATAACCACACATGACCCAACCTCTTTATACCAGCTGGGAATAGAGAAATGACAGTATGAAGGCCCAGTTCTGGTTAGTCATTCACAGAGGCTTCAAGGAAATAAAAGACAGTTTCTGGACAACTACCATAGGTTTTCTAGTTCTAATAATGTCCCTACCTAGTCCCATATATCACTGTATCAGCTAACTGGGTTGATGACAGGCAGAAACATTAATGTAAAGGAAATATCAATAAGCCTAAATGACTCAAATGACATTAAAAAAACACAGCAGCAACACATCCTGTACTAAACGTCAGCCTGACAGGGCTTATGAGTTTATCATGCTCCATCTCTCTCCTTCTAAGCAAGCACCATAAAAAGCCCTCAACCGATAAATCAGTATGCAGAGAAGGTAATTGGTTCAGGTGACCCATGTGTGCACATTGGGTCCTTTTATTATGCATTTAAGGAGCCTCTGATAAAGAGCCACACCATATTTGTCAGCAGAGAGATACATCACATTTTCCTGGCAAAGAAATATACCTTATTTGTCCAGAAAAGATACAGCAGGTTTGAGAAGAAAGCATTGCTCAACAGTGGGAAAAAAATTGTAACTAGCTAGTGAAAAAATGAAAAAAAAATCCCCAACAGCTCATGGCTGTACCACTCAAGATGGCAAAACCTGGAGAGGTGCACTGCTGCCCTTCCCTGCACACAGATACACTCTATCCCCACACTGCCAACCAGTCAATGAGTAGCATTGTCCTGGAGGAGTCAAAGCAGAAACAGCCTCTTTGGTGAGTCCTGACCCTGATCTAGGACCTCCATCCACTGGCACAGTACAAAAAACAGAACAGAAAGATGGCAAGTGTCTGAGAGCACATTTTCATATGTACCTTATCATCCCTGCAAAGAAGGGACAGAAATGCCCGTGAATGCTCTCACAACAGGGCAGTGTGAGCAACAGGCAGCTCTGTCCCAACACCACGGACTCATGGGAGGACAATGCTTTTCAGGGACTGCACATCCCACTTGCTCGAGCACTACTACTCCTGACTGAGCTCTCTGTCACATCAAGCAGTGTATTTTTGTTTCTAACCTTGCTCTGCTCTTCCCCACTTTAGGAAAGGGCAGAGAAGAGAACTTGTGTGGAGAAATGGAAAGCAGGCAGATGGAGAGTGCCTGGGGCCCCAGGACTCTCAGGGACCCACTGCTGTCCCACAGAAACAGCAGCAGCAGCCCAGCAAAGGCCAGGACTGGCTCAGGAAGGAAGGGCAGCAGCAAGTCCATGATGAGATGTGCTCAAGCAGTCCATGGTCATGCATGAACAGCCACTGTGCTAATTGCCAGAAGCCACGTTTCCTATGAGATGTTGCATGGGTTGATTTCCCATACTTTAAGCACTAACACGATAGCTTTTAGTGAGCTCTTTATTTGCAAAAACAGAAACCAGACTCTTGCAGTTTCAGAGGAGAACGAGGTTTGCCTCACATTCTGCTCATATTAGTGGCTCAGCTCTTCCTAGAAAAAAAGACTCCCAGGGAAGAAACATTGAAAGAAAAATCCTCCTCCAACATCGTAAACCCATCTGCAATCCATTTCACACTTTAATAACTCACAGTAGGAAGAAACATACATTTAATGTCAGAGATCCATAGGAACAGGCAGGTCTAAAAAGTCTAAAAAATAAAAATGGAAGTGGCTGCTCAGTGTTCAAGACTCTTGGGAATAATGTCTAAGCAGACAAAAAGTGGTTTGACATTGTGTTCTGGATTCGCCTGGTGTTCTGTGATCTGACTAGACATTCTGCTGGGTACCAAGTACATGCTAAGGTCAGTTAAGGATACTGTGTCACTCCTAAGCCTTTATAGCTCTTCTAGCTCAGGGAGATCAGCCCTGGGTTAATGACAAAGGAACACAGCTCCAGATTTGTGAAAGGTGTCAATGTAAGCACAGTAGTTTCAGTGTCACTGTATCAGACAGGTCAGGGTAGTTTGACCTCACAGCTAGTTAGTCAAATAACAAGGTTAACAAAGAGGCATGCAGTGAGAGTAACCCAGAGTGCAGAGGCACGGCAATTTACAATCTGGAACTTAACTGCAGCTTTAAACTGTCTAAAATTAGGTGCTGACAACTGACTTAAAGGTCTGTATTGCTGCACCATAGGAGGAAAGATCCCTGACCATCACAGAGTCAGAAATGGGACTTAAAGGATTCAAGTCACCTGCTATGAGGCCTTACAAAAGGATGCGGTGCAGAGGCAGGGCTGAGCTGCTGTGTGAAGTGTTAACAGTGCTGGGCTGGCTGACGCCTGGTGCAAGGAAGCAGCGGATGCAGGGCTGTCCAGAGCTACATCCACGAGTGGTATCACCACTCTATCTGCTGCAGGACAGCACTGTGCCACCCCAGCCTTGGGACTGCACTCACCCACCCTCTTCCCAGGACCAAAGGGAGATCTCTGCACAGGACTGCATGCTCCTAATCATCCTTCAGGTACTCTTTAGTACCATATTCTCTTTTTTATCCAGAGGAGGAAAGGTGCCAGAAAAGCACCACAGGTTGTCTCTTGAGAGCTGCACAGTACATAATAACTGACTGTGAGGGACATGCTGGCATAGGAAATTGCTGCAAATCCTTCCTTACTACGCCATTCCCAGAGCAAATCCCCTGCCTCTGAAGGAAAGTCCCCCACTTATTCCATATCAGGTATGTCAGATGAGTTTCTTTCCCTTACCTGAACATAATCCAAAACCATGCCTGCCAAGACCATGCCAAGCCCAGCTAGGAGGTATGGCAGGAGCACTTGCAGGCAAATTGAGATGGCTGACTCTTCCTGTGACTTTGCCATGGCCGCTTTCTCCTCAGCCAGCAGCTTCTGCTGTGCATGCAGAGAGACATCCTCTGCTTCCTGGCTGCCAAGTCGGCTCTCTCTGTGTTTACCCTTGCTCTTTCCTTTGTGCCTGGATCGCTCGCCATTCCTAGACCTTCCCTCTTTTCTCCTCTGCCGAACTTCCTCACCTCTCATGGTGGCTTTCTTGAATCACAGTTTTTCTGAAAAACAAAGTCAGAAACAATGAGATAACAAAAAGTAGTATCAGGTAGGTGAGAGACAGGAAATCGTTTGGGCCTGTGTGCACTCCATTAACCTGAAGGCAAACTACCATCTACTCCCCAAACCCAAGATACTCTGCTGGCCCAAATACTAGTACTTAGTTTATCTTCAACTTTGTATAGTGTCAAACCAAACTCCCTTTCTGTAGTTGCACCTCTTCCTAGGCCTGTGTTCACGCTGCAGTGCTTGCTGTGCATCCTGGCTCTTCCCCTGAGAACGCCAAGAAGAATGCAGAAGGTGCTGCACATGGCCTGAACTCTTGACCCATCAGCTCTCACATTGGGTGTCACAAGAACTTATGAGCCAACCCTTTTCAGGACCTGACCCCTAGCCAAGAAATGGGAGCAGTTGACTTCCTTATATCCTAGCATCCCACAGTGCAGCAAAGGACTGGCATCCAGGTATGTGCTATGCATACTACCTAGCACAGCTGCCCACCACTCCTCAATAACAAGACAATTCTTTGATCTTCATGCTAATCCGGATACTTTTCCTTCCTTTTGCGCCTTACTTGACACGCATGCACTACATGACTCATCTATCTGCAAGGAAGTTGCCATGACCCCACAGCATCTTTTACGAAAAAATAAACATGCGAAGTTCTTACCAGTAGTCCTTTTGCTGCCATCAGATCTCATTTCTTGATAAAACTGTCATTCATACTGCCTGTCCCACCGCTGGCCCAGGCAGTGCCCCAAGTCTTTCACCCATCACCTCCTGCCAGCCCTCATCTGGATTAACCTCTGCCAGATGTTCTCTGATGCTCTCATTTTCAGGATGGACCCCTAACACCCCGAGGCCCTGTGCTACCCCACGTAGGACCAGCCCTCTTCTTGCCCAACATCTGGGGAGCAGAGGAAACAGCTGGAGGCCCCAGTCACGGCTGGGGAGGGGAGGGAGGAAGGATGGGCAAGACAAAGTCCCGCTCTGCGGGAGGAGAAAACGCGGCCCCGTCCCCGCGCGGCGCTTACCGGCTCCGTGCGCTGCCCGGGCGCTGCCCGTGCCGGGGCTGTCCCCGCGGGCCCGCGGGCGCGGCCGGGGCGATGCGAGCGCGGGAGGCTCCCGCCACATCTGGGCGCGGCGGGGGTGGCTCGGCGCCCGCCCTGCGCGGCAGCCGCGGGTTCGAGCCCGGCCCCCGCCCGCGGAGGCGGAGGCGGCGCCGTGAGTGGCAGCCGCCGGTCCTGCCCCGGCGCCGTGCCCGCACCGCGGCTGCCGCACGCCCCGCCGCGCCGGCAGCAGCCTCAGCCCCTCCCGGTGCCCCCCGGCCGCAGCGGGGGCGCTCCCAGCAGGGACGGGTCCCGCTCGGGGGACAGCCCCCGGGACGGCGGCGCTCGGGGGCCCGGAGCGCCCTCCGCTCTCTCTCCCCGATCCCGGAGCCCGTGGAGGATGGTGGGGAAAGGCTCACAGCTTCCAGCGTGGGCAGCGTAAACAGGAGGCTGCAATTAAGAGCTGCGGAAAGACGTTTCCTCTGTTTGGGTTTGTCGGGGTATTTTTTGTTGGGTTGGTTGGTGGGGTTTTTTTCCTCCTCATTTTGGCCTTTGCAAGAGCTCGCGTTGCAAGCTTCCTGTGCAAAAGCCTGCCTCCACCACCGGCACAGCAGAACTCCTGTTGATTTGTTTTTTTCTCCCCCTCCCGTTCTGAATCAGCGTGTTAGAAATGTGATTACAGCATCCATCACATTTAAGCACATAAATCTCATTAAGCACTGGAGTAACCATACTCATGCAAGTCTCCTGAATCATGCAGCTCAAATTTCCAGAACAATTGAGGATATTAAATCATACCTCAGTACCAGAGCAAACTTATATCCTGCTGAAGTCTCTCAGATGTCATGCTACGCTAAAGGGCTCTTACAGATAAAATGGTGCCTCTTGCTCAAAGCAGGGCACACCAAAAGGAGTTGAAGGTTTCTGTAAGTGGCAGTAATGAAACCCTGCAGCTGCTGCGTGTTGAGGGTGCACGGTCACTGTTGAACGTCACTCTATAAGGGCAAGGCTTTAAATTTCAGCTCACTTGGTGTAATTTTACGTCTTTACTTTGCAACCGATGCTTCCCTGAGAGTGGCCAGAAGACAGCGTCTTGGTGTGAGAAATAAGAGGGGAAGGAACGCGATTTTAAAAAGTAACAAGGTTGCCAGGACAGTTTTAGACCTGTTAAATGTATTCTCCTATCGTTTTACCACTGAGCTTCAAAGAAAAACATCTACAGAGCAAGCACAAACTTGATTGACAAGGGCATTTTGGTAATGGTTCCAGCTCAGGAATGTAACTGTTCTACAAGGGGTCTCACACCTGGGTCTGAGCAGCAGCCACAACGAGAGCCCCCAGCTCCCTGCCAGACCTCACTCTGTGAGTAGAAGACCTGTTTGGCTCCTGTGCCATGACCTGATGCACCAGGCTGCAGTCCCTGGAGCATCCCCAGAGGGTATATATTTGAGTGGGCTGTCTTTCAGCAGTGGCACAGAGCTGCACTTTCTCGGAAGTGCCGCAGCACTGTTTGGATGGATCCCGGCTTTGACGTAAGGGAACGGTGGCTGGACCTTGACTGCAAACAGAGCTCCGGTGACCCTTCAGATAGCATAGCTCAGCTGCTCCTTGCAGCCTGGGAAGTGCCTGCTGGCACAAAGCTGAGCAGCCTCGTGCTGATGTGTTTTATCTCCCCCCTGAGTAACAGTTCACGTGTGCTGCCTTTCTCTGCTCTCTCACAGTAGTGCAGGTAGCACCAGCAGTTGCAAGGGCATTTGAAGACTCAATACACTCATTTCTGTTTCTCTCCACAGTGCTTTTGAAGACTGTTTCCTTCAGCAGGAAAAAAGAATAAGATTGGTATTCCCTTCATCCCTTCCATGTTCCTTCACAACTGGACTGTCTTTCCAGCAATTTTTCCCTCAGCCAAGAAGAGTGGAATTTTACAGCTTTTTCCAGTATTCTGTCTGAAGATGTGATTTTTTTTTTCCTTCCCAGTTTTCCCCTATAAAATGACATTTCTTGGGTAACTAGGGACTTCTGGAGACATTTCTCAAATATAAATCTTGATTTATGACTTCAGTTAGCCCTGGTCACAGACTTAGTTGGACTGCTGGGCCATGCAAGCTCCCATGTCACCACTGGGGCTGTGTCAAGGCTGCTGGAGACTGCTCCATGGCTCATCAGGCTGCATTCCCATCACGGGACATGTCTCTGGATACCCACCCGCTGCAGCTCAAGGATGCATAAAGGAATAAGCATTCTCTAGCCTTCCTCCTCTGAGAGACAGTGTTAGCCAGCATGGCTTAAAAAAATTATTTGGAGATTTGTGCATAGACAGAAAGAGGCAGTGCAAAACTGATACATGATCAATACTTTTTGCATTATAAATCTGATGGTTTAGAGACAGAAAACAGCAGGAAGAAACTTCCTGGAGCTGGTAAAGGGGGAGAAGGAGACATCTCTTCTCTTTGCTTTTCCTTTATGCGATATTTGAAGGAAAGTGAGCTTTATTGTCTGCTAGGCTAGGCCCAATAATTTCTAGATAGTTGAGTTAATTTTATTCTAATCTCCACCTTCTTCTCCTTCTGATACAAAGTTCTGGGAAGTTCAGATGTTTTGTGTGCACCAGTGACACTAAGAGAAATTATAAGTGCCATCTCCTACCTTCTTTCTCTCATCACCTCCCCTTGTTACAGGCACTCACCACTCAATTGCCATTGCCCTTGGGGCAGTTGTTAAGCCAGGCTACAATCACAGACTTTCCCTCAGGTTTCCTGTGTGGAAATAACCCAGCAGAGAAGAGCAAAAGCAGTGTGAAGACCTGGTGTTTGTAGTGGGACACTTCTGTGTTGACTTGCAGTACAGCAGTCCTTTGTCAGACTATTCTTTGGAGGAATAAAACCAGCCTAAATCACCACACTTCCCCAGCACTCTGATGAGAACTATCTGAGCAGGTTCTACCACCTACTAGAGCCCAAGGGTGATATTTATGTTGCTTTCTATTGCTTGAGGCCTTTCCACTCTCCCTCTGCCATTAGATGGCAGCAACTGAATGCGAATGAGGCTCTGCAACTCATTTATCCTGTGGCTTGTGCAGGGATTTCAAGCTTTTCACTTCTAGGTCAATGGTTCAAATCTGGCCCAGGTCAGGAGGGGCCAGAGATCTTTATAATCCGACAGCTGCTCAGCGTCCTCTGTGAGAGCAGTTTGTGCATTTCCGCTTCTGATCTTGTGGACGAGTGCCCTTCTCATCACGGGCACTAATTGGCACCAGTGCTTGACACACCAACAAAGAGGCGGAAGATGCTCCAAAGAGACTGAATTCTCCTCCCTGAACTCCATATGATTGGACAAAGGGGAGCACTCATCCCTGTGCACAAGCCTGCCCTCAGTAATGATGCCAGAAGAATGTGCTGGCCCCATTCCTCCTCTAAGTGAGTAACTGCCCAAAATTATCTCATTCCTGACAGGAGGGTGACAGTTGGGGTCTTTCAGCAGATAAAATTAATTTGTTATTAATTTGAGATATGATATTCGGAGAGAGTAGTGATGGCGCAATGAAATCCTGTCAAACATGTTGTAATACCTATGTTATTTACAGCCTCTGTAACTGTGGGGACAAACTTCATCCAGAACTGCCTTACAAGGTGACCTAATTTGGAAAAGAAAACAGATACAGAATTTTCTCACATTAGAGGATACCTCACTGTGACTTCTTCCCTTACAAACTTAAAGCCCTGTGAAGGACTGGAGCAACTGATACTCTCCAGAGAAACCCATGAGATAAGAACTGAGCCTAGCAAGCATGTGATCGTGATACAGTTCAAGCCTGTGAGCGTATCACTCAGCTTGTTCTATAAAGATTTGAGAAGCATGTCGCTACGTAAATCCCTCTGGGCAGCTGGGCTCCCCTCCAACGCACAGATTTCCCTTGCTGCTAATGAATCAGCCTCTTTTGCTAACTTACCTCCAAAGCTCGTTTACTTGGAAACCAAGGGAGCTTAGGGAACAGGGTTCTCTCCATGCATAACAATGACCTATTTTAGATACTTCTCCTCACGAGGTCACGGAGAAGGGGCAGCAAAAGGGTGCTTCTATCCAAAAGGCATTTGCTGGAATCGGTCCCGTACAATGCCAGCCATTTCCATTTTGAGACCTGACATTTCATGGTGCCAGTGCCACCACACAACAGAAAATGCCGGTGTGAGCCAGGGATGGGATCCAGCTGCCTCATTCCAAGGACACGCACCCAGGCCCGCTGCATACGTGGTTATTATTCCCCCAAACAGCCCCCTTCCCATGGAAACTGGGAACCCAGAATGGAAATGCTTCACAGCACTCCCAGAGCAGGATGGCAGATGAGGCCAAAGGCATATTTCACACATCTGGGCATGTTTACATCACTGGGCTCTCTCAAGCATCATGAGCAATACAGTTAGGAGAACACAGAAATGCATTAGGGAATCTGTCCTTCCTCACCAAGCTCTGAGGTGCTACCCATGCTGAATTAGCAGCACAGCTCACAGGACTGCAGGAAAGAGGCACCTGGTAGCCCGACAGGGAATGCTTGGAAACAGGACGTGTTTCATGTGCCATCTTGCCTCTGAGATGTGGGCTACTGCCCAAGCTCGGGAAGAAGCCAAGCATTTTGTGATTTTCCCACAGTTAGTGTCCTGAAGCAAAATGGGAGGAACAAACAGATTATAATGTATTCATTTTGTATTTTATTTAACCCAAACCTCACCAATTTGATCACAAGGCTCAGATCCCAGACAGGAATTCTGTGGTTTCAGCCCATCTATGTTTGCTATCCTGCAAGGCAAGAGAGAACCATTGTCCTGTGTGACTCAAAGGACACAACACGTCTTTAGATTAGCTTCTAGTTGGACTGGAGCATTTCTGTTAGAAATTCTGTTAGGATTTCTTTATGAGGCTAAATTTGACCGATTTCAGCTTTCAGCCCCTGAATGCAGTTACATCTTTGTGACTACATAAGCTCATTTCCAAGCTGCCCTTTCCCTTCTTGTCATTCTCCTTGAGTCCCTCACATTAGGGCAAGCAGGTCAGCTTCCACTCACTCATGTGGCTCTCCCCAGAACTTCCCCCAATTAACTAAAAACTGTCCAAACAGTGTGCAAAACAACAGGGCCCAGTATTGGCCAGTAGTGCTGAATCCAGAGAGAACCAAACTATCTGTGCCAGCAGACAACTTTGTTTGTCAAACCAGTGACCATTTTAGCCCTGCTAGACCTTTAAAGACTGGCACATTGGCCCATGGATTTTCGTAACTGAGTGCTGCTTGTTTGCCTGTGCAGCAGGAGACTCTCAGTGTGTTACAGTGTCACCTCAGCCAATCAATAATCGGTCTCTGACTGTAACCCATCAGCCTAACTGGATTAATTTGAAGGGACCCGTTTTTTCCTAAATAAATGTTCACCAGTGTTAATTACCCAGTTATTTTCATTCATGAGTCACCTCTGAGCTCGTCCATTATTTTGACTTATAAGACTGTCACAAACAGTGACACATAGCACAGCCTTTTTCCCATTCTCCTGGAACATACCTGTGCTTTGCTGCCCCTGCAGGGTCCATTTCTCACCACCACCGACAGCTCTGGCTACTGAGTAAGAGGGAGAGAGAAAAAAAAAATAAGATCAGTGTTTTCCTGGAATCACTGAATGGTTTGAGTTGGAAGGAATCATAAAGATCATCTATTTCCAACCCCCTTGCCACAGGCAGAGTTTTTTTCTAGCTACCAAAAGGTAGTTACTCAGTCTGCTTCATCTCCCAGGTTTACTCATGGCAACACCAAATATGCTCTGTTCAGTTACTGCTATTTTTAGTATTCAAAAGGTAGTCATCTTCCTGACCCCTGAAAATTCAGTAAGATATCATGATGAATAATTATTCTTAGTCATCTCAGCATGTTTAATTTCGTATAACTGCACCTTTGCTAAGAAACAAGATGGCTGTATTAATGCCAAGCACTGTGATTAGTTCCCGGCAGCTCACACCAGAGCATGAGGTAAAAGCTGTACTCACTATTTCTCAGTTTCCCAGTTTGTAGTGATCACTTCAAGATACCTTGAGGAACCATTCAAGAATATTTACACTTCCAGTGCCCTGGTACAGGACACAGCCTCATGATGGGTTTTTTAGGTGCTCTGAGTATGATGGACGTGGCAGGAGGAAATCTTTCTGCTGGGATGTAGCAGCTCCAAAAGTAGGTAACAAGAGCATCATTTCTTCCATTCAGTTCTGCCTGGAACTGATACCTTAAAGTAAGGCAGTGATGCTTCTACTCAATTCCTTTTTTTATAGCTTTTAAAATAAACCATCTTTCAAAACCACTCAGTTTTGCAGAAACTTGGATACTATTGAATATATTTGGAGCTGTGTCACTGCCCCCAAGGAAGACGAACAAAGCAACCTTTCCCTACAGATAAATGCCTCTTGCTTAAGAGGAATTAAATATAGACACTTATTCCTTAGGGCACAGTTGTACTGAAATGAATTTTAGTAAATGACTTACGAATGATAATTTTGAAATGTTCTGGTTTGTTAGGATATTTCCTCAGGAAACTGTTTCATTCTTACCTTTTGCTGATCTATATTATGAGTTGTTGACTTTGATTTCTTAGCTGTTTGCTGCTGCAAATAGCAACAAACTTTCCTCTCTGAACTCTTTCCAGAAAAGCTGAATCTTTCTTGAGAAAGGGTCTGGGAAGTCCAAACAATATTGTTTAGCAAAACAAAACGTGCACTGAAAGTGTCCCAAAGATCACCATAAGAAATGGCCTCAAGCTTGGCAGTCTTAGCAGAAAACTCGGGGCGTAAAGAGGACTATGAAGTCTGAGCATGGACACATCCATTACCAAAACCAGGCTTTTAAAAAGCATAGTTATAGCCATAGGCTTTCAGGGGTACCTTTCCAAAGGGATTGTCTAACAAGGCAGGTGCATTTTGTGTACTCTGTCTCAAGACTTGCCAAATGAATATGCAAACTGTATGTAGTTATTACGCAAATATATTTTAATCCCCAGACATCTCAAAGCAAAACTCCCATAAGACAGCATTTAGACCTTTTGGAAACCATGGGAGGCACCAAGGTCTGGGCACACACCTCTGACAACACCCTCAGACTGTGCTCTTTACTCAGCCAGCCCTTGGGCACTGGGGGACCAGTGTCCTACCACTGCTGTGGAACAGACACACACAGATGTCACAGATCACCTTCTAAGAGCAGAATCTGCTTGTGGGTTGGGTGGCAGGGAAGACATTTCAGCAGCATGAGAATAACAGAGTCATATTTCCTCCAAGGATCCTTGAGCAATTTACGAGCTTCCTCAAGCAGATTTATTTGTTAGGTAGTATCCTGAGAAGATGATAAATGTTACATAAATGTCCTGATGCTGCTGTTATTAGGCCCCAAAAGGCAGGTTATGGAACCAGACTCAGTCCCCTTCAAAGTGCAGATACTGAGGGTTTTTTCTCCCCATCAGTTACCATGCACTCACATGGTACTGCCCTGGCTGTACGCCTGCACACCTGCAAACTCTTGCTCATGGTATCATTTATTTGTGCAAGTCGTAATCTAAAAAACTCTCCTCACTGAAAACCATCAGCAACAACTTTTTCAGCACTTTCAGTTCTATTTCAGTCATGACTTTTCTCCTTTTTCTCCCACACACCAAGCAAAGCACCCAGTTTTTTTTCCCCATCAATGTGTTCTCCACAGGCAGGGGAAAGGGATGCTGCTCATCCTTAGGCACTGCAGCCCTGTTCAGAGCATGTCAGCCACAGGCAGAGAGAAATGAGGGGGAAATCTTGTGTCCCTGCTGTGCAGCTGGGCTGCAGCGTGTCAGCCTGGCCATGTATTAAGTAGGTTTGCAGCTGCTTGTTACTCAGCTCCACAACAGAGGCTGATCAGGCTCACTGGGGCCATGCCAGGCTCTCCTGAAAAAAAAAAAAAGGGGAAAAGGTATTTATTTATAACTGGCTTGTGAGATGGAAAAGTGGTTTCTATATTTAATAGAAAGTGTTCCCAGCAGATTAACCGTGGTAGTATTGGGTTTGGGGACTTGATGAGTTCTATTTGAGCATTATCTACTACACTTACCATATTTCCTGGTCCAATCCTCCACAGAGTGGAGTCCAGTAGCATAATTGTTTACTGGTTAGAGAGGGGATAGTTTATTCTTAACCTGTCAGAAGATCCAGACTTAGAATTGTACAGTCGAGAGGAAAGGAAGACAGTCATTTTCAAGGTTTGCCAAGTTCTTATTTTATATTTGAAAAAGAGAATTAGTGTTTGAAGACACTCGATGCTTTGTGCTGCAGCCATCGGTACCACATGAGCCCCTGTCTTGTGATACTGTAGTAAGATCACTTCTGCCTTTTGAGGCCAAATCCAAGGGCACATTCCCACCTAAACAGCAAGTTTAGAAACACTGCGTAAGATCTTTTGGGGGATGCACGCTTCACAGTAAGTTAGAGCATGTGTTCCTCAGTAGCTCCACGCAGTGAGGCGATGCAGTAGCTGCAGGGCCCATGTGCAGAAAACAGCTGGATGCAGGCAGACACTGCACTCACAGCTGCTGCTGGAGCTGCCCTGCTGACACCTCACAGCACCTCTGCAATCAGTCTCCTGCCACCATAGCACAAAGGCAAAAGACACTGTGAGAGAAGGGCTGTCAAACGTGGGTGCAAACTGAAGGAAAGAAGTTCCTTACACAGATGATCTCCGAGTTCCAGCCTGGGTAGATTATGTTCTTCAAATTTGCATCACCATTTCTTCTTCAAAGGTATGCAGTGCATGATCCCTCTACCCTGCTGTGAACTGCTGTGCCAGGCTGTGAAAAAAGCACTGCTGTAACATTCAGTCCCAGACATGGGTACATTCCAGGAGCAGGAGACACTATTTCTGTGCATTTCCTTCTGCCCAGACCAGCTGAGCTTGTTTTGAACCTGACTTTCTATTTGTGAGAGACTTTGGGGATATTTGGCTAAAACCTACACACAGATCTCCCTTTCCAACTTAGGCTGCATTTCTCTTGTGTTGCATTAAGGAAACTGAGACACAAGGAGCTCTAATTAACTCACACGAAGCTACAAACATATCGGTAGAAGACTCCAAGCGGGAAAAAACCCCTGTAACCCCTAGATTGTACCACTTTTCTTTATTCTCTAACCTCTTCTCCAGTCCCTCCTCCCTAATAATGAGGAACATCTTTCCAGACTCAGACTCTAATCTGGACTGTTCATAAACCCCACCATGCAAAGAAATCTCATCCCAACATGGCAAGCCCAGATACTCTGTCAAAGTAGCTTAGAAATCTGATTACATGCAAGTGTGTATATTTGTAACATTACAACACCAGAGATAAATATAATTCTAGGAAATCTTGGGTTTTTTCCTTTCATTTGCAGCTTGGACAAAGGGAAAAGGCTGCATGTTCTTGCTTGCTTGCCACCACTCATTTGGTGCAGGGAAATTCTCAGTTCCTGAGTGCAAGAAGTGCCTGGTCAGAGAGGGGCCTGCCCATGGGTGTACAACCTACACGCTGCCTCCAAGTCTCATACCAGCATGCTGAGAGTAGCCATCACATGCCCTGGCTTTTCAAGAACCTGTACCTACAATATTACTCCATCCTCTACACACTCCTGGCCACAGGGAGAACCATTGCTTGCCTGTATCAGCAGTGAGAGGTTTGTATTAGATGCAGAGCCCTTCTGGTTCAGAAACAATGAGCAGCCACAGCACGTGATATGTGCTAAGTAGCTCTTCAATCTGTTTACCACAAGCTTTGATATGACTCTGATGGATATTGGCAGTGCTGGGCACTTCAGAGGCAGCACAGCCCAGGTGCTGAAAAAGCAAGTTTGGAAGAGGCAAAGCAAACTAGCACATGCTGCTACTTTGAGAAGCATTTTAGTCTCCCGTGTCTCAGTCTTCTCATGTATGCTACCAGGATAATTACAGTTAACAACTGAGCACAGTCTGTGGTAAAGCTTTCTTAAACATTTGGGTGATAAAAGCTGCCGACAACATTTATGGATTTTCATTCCATTAGCAGTTAGCTTTTGCCACAAATAGGACCCAAACCAGCTTTGATATCTTAAGATGAGATTTATTTATGTATCTGTGTGCTAAGCAAAAAAACAGAGTCCTTGAAATGACAGACAAACAGGTTTCTCTGTGTGGAGAGCCAAGCTGCTGAGGAGAGCCAATCTGCTGAGCACGATGTGTTCAATGTTCTCCTGTGCCACAAGAGACAGACACTGGTGAATAGACACTGCCCTGCCCTGCCTGGAAGCTCTGACCTGGCAGCAAAGTGGTTTGGAGCAATGGGAGCCATAATAAGTGTGTGAGGCCTGAGCTTTCCGTATTTGTGGGGTGTGTGGAGCCTGTGCAGCGCTGTCAGTAGTACATTACATCCCGTGACCTGCCCTGTAATAATAAGCCTGAACGGATGGTGACATTAAGACCAGGGGTAAATGTTTTGCAGTGTGCACTCCAGGATGAAGGTAATAATTTAATGAGCTTTTGAAGAATTTGCACCCTTCTAGAAAACTCTGGCTGGGAATGAGCTTTAAAACAACTCCCTTCCCATCTAAAACACCAAGGGACTATCACTCTAATTGAACAAATACCACATCACAAGTACCAGAGAGAGTCTTGTGTACAGGTGAAAAAAAGATCTTGCCGAAGCTCTCCTTACCTTTCAGATTGCTATATAATCACATATACTTCATTAACTTGAATTGGAAGAGCCCTCAAAGTCACTTGCACTTTCTCCAAGCAAACGGACTTAAAAAAAGGTAAATGTTCCAACCTTCCACAAACAGAGCACTTCCTAAAATATCTCTTTAACACTAGATAGACAGTAACTATCTTCTCATTGTGAAAATCTAGTTGTGTCTGCAGATGTACTGCAACCTCCCTTCTCCTTCCTTGTCCACTTAAACATCCTTTGGGATCTTTTGCTTTATTTTGTTGTTCATTAATGCATTAGTTTAATTACCTATGCTGAAATGGTAACAAGTACCCAGAAGGACATGGTAAATTTGGCTTCATCTTAGGAAGAGCTTTCAGACTACAAAGGTAATGAAGCATTAGACCAGCATGCCTCCAGTAATTGAGATCTTTACAGACATAAACATCTACACACAGGTAGCTGCAGCAGAGGATGGATGAGAAGGCTTTTAGATTTGCCTTCCCACTCCATAGTTTGCTAATTAGCTATGATAAACATTGACTACCCACTTTCTGAAAGTAATGAAGCGTAAGCAACTAGAGATACACCCTTTGGTATTTTATAAATCGCAGTTAACTGCATTTTTCATTCTCAGACACTCAATTGAGTTGCTCTGGTTTACTGAGCTACTGCACATCAGCTGAGCTACATAAATCTTTGCTTTTCATAGATAAGGGGGGAAATGTAAGCTGTGAGCACTGTTAACCCAGATGAGTAATGCCTAAAGCCCCTGACTGCATATGTCAAAATTGAAACAGGCTGGATCAAACCCATTAAACATTAGGAATGCTAGAGATCCAAGGAGCAAATCATCAAATCCATCTTAAACACGTCTCTTCAGATAGGACCCAGTAAAAGTGCTCATTGTTCTCTGCTGCTACAGAAGGAATCTGCCTTAAACACTGAATTTTAAAGTAAACAGACAACATGAGTCTTGGAAGAAATCTTCAGCACTAAACAAAGCCTAGTAACATTGCCCACCCCTCTGCTTGTACATGGATGTGCTGGTTTTGGTTAAACCAGGACAAGGAGGAAGGCTTTTATCTCGGACTGCAGTGAACACAAGATCCAAGTGGCTTCGGGGTTCATGCCTGTGGACTGAGGTGGATTTCTTCTCATCTGGTTAACTACTCTTTTGGAAGCACTGCTTATCTCAGCCCTGCAGCTATGCAGGGAGGTTTGCATTCACAAGAACACTGTGAGAGCCTCTCAAGGGAAACCTGCCCAGCATTTCCCCACATTACAGCCTTAATCCTCAAAGTTCACACTGTAAGTGCCTCAGCTCACTTCTCTTTTGCACATGGCAATGGATTCTGTGCAAGGAGACACTGAAATACGAGTGTTTAGCACTCCTTTCCTGATGTGCACAATGTGATCCTTTTAGAGCAAGGAAAAAGTAAAGCCCATGATGAGATATACTGATATGGCTTGGTAGAGTTTCCCAGAGTAAAATATAGATCGCTTACTCTTGCTTGTCCCACAGCTGTTTTGCTTGCCAGTATCTGCCCAATATCCTGCCCTGTCCCAGGCAGCAGAAAGTTCACTGTCTACCTCTGTCCACTTACAAGTACAAATCTTACTTACAAATCCATCCTGTCCGCAAGTAGTACTGACATTTTCATGCCATGTTCATTTTTCAGTGCTTTACTTCTCCTTTACCTATGCCCAAATAAATTAATCCTCAAGCTCAAAATTAATCAGAAGATTAAAGCCTTTGGAGATGGAGAGCAGAACTGGAAAGGGGTGGACTAACGTGGTTTGGTGTTGCAGAGCGGGCTGGATGTCAGAGCCCTGCGCTGCGGTCACAGCCAGCATTGTCACACGGCAGGCACACAACACCCCAGGGCAGCAGCTGCTCCATAGCTGGTGCAGGGCTGGCTCTGGCTCCCTGTGCTCCCAAGCATGGCCACTCAGTGTGTTTTGGCAGCGTGTGTGGCTGACAGTCACTCAAGTTTGGCCACAGTGCCAGTGCAAAAGGAACAGAGGTGGTTGCAAGAAGCAGCTGGTTTTTCTTTCCACCTCCAGCCTCTGTGTATTGACATGAAGAATAAAATCGTTACCTTAATTCAAGGGTCTTCTTCAGACAGAGAAACCTGACCTGTCCCTAGGCAGGACAACGTTGCCAGATTAGATTGACTACAACCAGCTATAGACAACGGTGGTTCCGGCAGAGGTGCTCATAACACCTTCCCGTTAAGGACTTCCACCCTCATCTCATTCATTTCCCAAAGAGTGGAAGCCTGCTGTCAGAGGGACATTAATGGCTAAAGAGATAAATGTCCTTCAGAACATAAAATCCATTACATGTTTCCAGAAATGATGGGCTAACCTGCTAAACAGTTTGCAGTGAGAACATCTAATAATGGAGTTGTGCATCCCACAGGGGTGGAAGATGGGGCACAAGATCATAACATTTTCCCCAATAGCTGAGAACAAGACACTGAAGACAACATTTTAAATTGGCTGTTTCTACCTAGGTCCTTATGAGAATGTATGAGCTGAGGAACACTTTCTCCTCCAGTCCCAGTTTAAGATAAGATCAAGTTGTAAATACAATCCTAGCTTGAAACTCACAAGCCAGCACTCCTGTCTCCAAACCTAGCCACTGGCAAAAACCCCACTGATTCAAGTGAGGCCAGAGACTGACCCCAGGATGGTCACGCCTGGGGTTTTCTGCCACGATAAAGATTTGCTAAACTCAGAACTCAGTTGTGGGTCAGCTTCCTAACACCACCCCTGTTTGGGGTGGCTGGAGCTGGAGTTTCAGTGCTGGCCCTTGTCCATGGAACTGAGAGCCAGAATTATGATAATGACTACAAAAATATCCAGCACTTCATCCTCAAAGGGTGGGATGGGTGGTTCAGTCAGTGTCTAGCTAATTAATTGGCACAATATGAACCATGCCATCAATTATTCATACAACATCTTTGCAAGCTACATATGAAAATAGCTTGTGGGGTTGATAGGTATATTTAGATTTATTTTGCTCTGGAGTTTCTGCTATTGCTAGATTCCCCAAACCATAGTAGCAGCAATAAATTTTTTTAAAGGGTGTTTTTATGATCTAGAGGCAAGCTGGAGGGGAGGTGTGAATGGATACTCCTAAAGTGATCATTTCTTACTTTGCGTGTGGCTTTCTGAGCAATTCCTGTGTGTCTTTTTACCCTCCTGCCGAGGGATTTGGCTGGAAACATTCTCATCAGCTGCACTGCCTCCTTGATTGTTGGAGGCATTTCCTTGGTGACCAGAAAGTGGCACAGAGGAGTAATTGAACGTGAACCCTTTAAAGGGCTGGCACAATCCCAGCAAATGAGTGATCAGAAAAGCCACTCTTCTGAGCAGCCTGAGAGGAAGGAGCTCTTTGCGAAGCAACCAGACTGGGAACAGAGGCTCAGGTTTTTTGAGTCGGAAACTTCTTTTCCAGAGGATCAAAGTGGGTGCATAAAGAAACACAGAATGAGTGTCTCAGAGTGCAAGAGATGCCTGCAGAAGATGCTTCCTTTCCTTCTTGGCTCAGGAAGGGGAAGTTTGCTCGACACACATCACACCACTCTTATAAAGGAGCTGATCTCGCTATGTGCTGAAGAGCTTTGGCTTTCACACTCATCAGTGACTGGAGGTCACCCAGTATTTTGCAGGAACGTGTTCTCTGGAAGGGTGAGGCTCTAAAGCATTTGATGTCCAGTCCTTTCTTTGCTCTTAAACATGTCACATATCTGTTTTTAAAAGGATCAATCTCACACCAGGGCAAAACACTCTTAGGATTTTTCTCAGTGCAGAGGGCTGTGCTATGTGTTTACTCTTCAGTGCACTCCTGTGGATCCCATACACACTGTGGGCTGGAAAAACCTCACAATGCTCCTTGTACTGTCTTTAGCTCAAGACCAACAGGCTCTTCTACTTATATCACAGCCCAGTTTAGATAATTTGAAATAGTCTCATGAATCTCAGCAAAATCTGGCTTAATCAATCTCATTTCCTTCCTTTCCACAGGCAGTTTGCATTGATTTCTTGAGCTACAGTCAATCCACAGCCATCTCCTTCCTGAAACTCTGCTGGTTTGCTTTGAACTTCTCTTCCTGGAAGGGTGCAGTGTTAAATGATCAAGTTGTGGTTGGCCCCTGAGCACTTTGGTTGGACGCAGAGGGATGTCATGGCTTCATGGCAATTACTAAAATCAGAGAGACTTTCCAACACTTGTGGTAATTTAAATTATGACCCTTCTTCTAAAATGTATCTTCATAGCTCCCATATAAATAGAGGACTTGCTCCAGGAATTTTTGGATGTGATTGTTTGGCCTATGTCATGGAGGTCAGAGGATTTGGTCATAATGGTCCCTTCTGGCCCTAACATCTATTAATATCTGAATAATTTCATTTAGTCCTGTCATCTGGTCTCCATCGTGGCACTAGCTCTTTTCATAACAAAGCAAGGGGTCCATCATGTCTTGGAGAATGGAAGGAACAGAAAATTACAGCAGGAACACCCTGAAATAGTGGAGAGGCTTTCACAGGCCTGATTTCAAGTACACCTCATTATCCAAAGGCAACTGGTGATTTTTTCCAGTGCTGGATGAAGTGGATTTATTGAGCTCCAGTGTCAGTTTGTAGTGAATGTACCTTCCTGAAGAGCTGTGGCCTTGCAGCACTGGGGGGTTGTTCTGTCTGACTGACAGATCTGGAGGAAGCCTGCTGTACCCATCGAGGCCTGCGCCTCAGGTGTATAATAAGTCATGTCAAATATACCATAATTAACTCTCTGTGGGCACGGTCGTGAGCTCTGTTGGTAAATCCCAAGGAACAGGAGCTCACAGGCACTCAGGCTCGCTGGATACTGAAGCTGTGTAGGGCTCCTTACACCTGAATATGTGAAGTTTATCAGGGATTTATGCTTATATATTGAGTCTCTCCCTCTAGCACCGATCAGCAAAGTTCTCCCTAGCATTGTATCTGGAAGCCCTTTTAACAGGGTAATTTAGGAAAGCAAAGTCATTCCTCAGGAGTGATCAATCCAGTCATTGCTCCACATGGAAACCACACCTTCCCTTATATTTTCTCATGGGCATGAAAATCTGGCTTTGAAGCTGGAGTTGTACACAGATGTTTCTAAACACAGAAAGTCATGCTGACCCTCCCCACACCAGGAAAACCACCTGCCTGGAGAGCTCATTGAATCCTGGAAGCCTCCTGGAGGGCTCCAAGACATCTTCAAAGGTTGTGAAATGAAAAACTGAAGGAAAGTGCTGAATACTGACTATTTAGGTTGCAACACAGCTCCAGCCCAGCTCTAGGAAAGTCATGCTTTGCCCGCTCTACAGAGGTATTTCAGAGATGCTGCTCTGGAGGCTCAGACACTAAGAAGCATGAAATAAGACACTTGGACGTAGCAACTCAATTCCATCTTCATCAGTAACAGGGAATTAGCTCCTAATGGCTAATAGCTGACTGTAATTACACATTAAGTATAGTAATGAATGACGATGAGAAACATGCAAAATTATCCAAATTACACAGTCCTTTCGGTTTTCCAAATAGTCAGTCAGCAACCTCATGAAAAAGGCTTGTAATAAAAGGGATTTCTGCATTTTATTGTTCCTACAGGTATCCCAGGAAAGGCAGCATGGTTTCCCCAGAAGTCCAAGGCTGCATCTCGAGCCTAATTTATCTTTTTGCAGCTGAATCAGCAGTCTGGGCCAATAGCTGGGACAACATGTCATAACAAACAGTAATAAACCTGAAGTCTGATGGTAAAGCTGATTGACAAAGAAGAAATTTCTTGTTCTGTGGATATCGCCAAAGTAAAAGCATCTCTCAGAAGAGAAATATTCCTCCTGCTGTCTCCAGAGAGCTTCATGTGCCACTGAGAATAACCAACCCGTTTATTTCCTGACCTATTCACCACCTCTTCTCAAAGGTTGTTCTGGCAGGATGGCGCCTTTCTGTAGATGTGGGAGCACAGGTTGGATATTCCCCTTTTCTGGAGAGATTCAGAGGCCTGACACCAGCAAAGAGGACTGTGGCTACCACTAAATGTCACCATGCAGTCTGGGAATCTCTTCTCTGCAGGAACAGCAAAAAGCTCTTGGCAACTCTTCCACCACTGGTTCCCTAATAGCAGAACATAACATTAATCAGAATATTTCCCATGCTTATTTTCCATGACCAGCACTGTGGCCCAAAGCATGGAATAGCTAGAAAATAACCCAATTGGTTAAAACATAGGCTGGATCATAGGGTGCTAAGAAAGGAATTGGATGAGTTGTTCCCAAGTTCCCAGACTCCAGGGGAGTTTGGGAACTAGTTTAAGTGGTAGCACCAAACAAGGGAAGCTCAGGATGTGGAGAAAAAGACCAGAACAAAGCCTGTGACTGTGTCCAGGAAGTAGCTGCAACTTGACGACTCTCATTAGTGCCACTGAAGGGAAAAGAAAGCCCCTGTGCACTCACACAAGTTTCTTCTTGTTGACACAGTTTTCATGTGCCATGAGCTCCCTGGCTCACTTCAGGGGCTGGTTTACATCATTCCTCACAGACTTGCTTGAGCCTGTATCAGACATACTCCCTCTCTCCATCCTCCTTTCAAACCCCCTCCTCTGTTTGCTTTCATGCCACCTCTCTGCCACCCTTTTTTGCAGCACCATCTGCCCGGAATGGATTTGTTTATTTTTCCTCAAACCAAGTTCTTCCTGAGAAGCAAGTACACAATTTGAGAGTCCAAAATCAAAAACCAGGCTAATGATAAAAGAAAACTCATCTTTCTGAATGTCCCTCATTCAAAGTTCCCACCTGGCAGACATTTTCAACTCCTTGTCAGAGGATTGTTTCATCTGCTGGATATGCATTTCATGTTTCATCTGCTGGATATGCCTTTCACTCCACAAGCCAGTTCTTCCCCAGGTGTCTTTCACGTGGGGTCTTCCATGCCAAGTGACAAACTGCCACCTTTGTGTGAGATAGTGGCAGCAATTCAGAGAGAACAAGCTTGGAAGCAGCAGCCTGGAAGGAAAAGAGCAGGAAAAACTTTGAGATTGGAGGAGATTTGTTTGAATCCTTTCTATCAAACTCCAGTGATGAAGGGGGGAAAAGAAAAAAACCAAAAAAGATAAATGCTTTGCATGCCAGAACTACAGCCAGTGAAAGTCAGCACTGCTCCACTGCCATGTGGATGACTTCAAACCCTTACCCCTTCCATGGGCAAAGTCCTACAAAGTGCAGATCCACAGACACACAGGACACCTATATCCTAAATGCAGAGCAAAAGAGATCCCAGCTGCAAAAATTCAATGTATGGCTCCAGTGGTGCAGTGTAAATTTGCACCAACTTTAAACTTGCATTAACAAGTATATGTTTTATAAAGTAAATCTCAAGAAAGGGATTTTCAGAAACTAAAATCAAGCCAAGTTACAGCCAGCTTCTCAATTCCCTCAGCACCCTTTACTTAGGCAGCTTTCCAATCAGTGTCAATGAAAGTTTTGCCTGAGTAGTGACAAAGTAAAAATAGACTCAGAATTATCAGGATTTGACCCAGAGCCTTTAATACACAGAAATAGACAGACCCACACACCAACATGCACAGAGAGGGCAAACCTCAGGAGTGATAATGAGCTTTGATTTTTCATCAGCCACAAAAATATCAGCTATGCTGCCAGTGCATTCCACAATAAGGCAATATTTATATTTGATCCCTGCAGTGGTTTCATGCTGCACATTACATAAGCCAGTCATTCCCCATACAGTAATGGAAACAGACAGCATTTGCCATGGTTTATTTTTTGCATCAGGCATTCTTTGCCAGGTACTCATGGCAAGCAAGATGGCAGGGGAATGGCACTAGATTTCCCCTGTGCAGACTCCAGGGAGGCCGTGAACAAGCAGTGCAGGAGTTTCGGTCTTTTTTTGGAACTCTTGCAGGAGCTACTGGCTCATCTTGCCCCCTTTGCATACCTAGAAGGTGTCATGTGCTACGAGCGCGTATTTGCTGACAGAACAAATTTGGCCCCAGTGCCCAGAAAATACTGGTCTCTGCAGCGAGCTCCTCTCCTTCTACCTGTGTGAATGGGATTCAAACAATCCTCGGGGTGAGATCACCCTTCCCACAAGTGCCATTATTTTCCTGTGATCTCTACTAGAAAAGCACCACCCTGTAGAGAATGAGCTAGGTTGACCCCTTGACTGAGCCCTAGGCCGTGGGATAAATTTCTAGGCAGAGTGACATGAAAGTTCAATGTTATTAAAAGGGACTGACCATTTAATATTGACACCAGCATTAACTACACAAAATAGCTATTCGGTAACCTCTTGTGAGTCTATCCACCACCATACTCAGGTTATATAAACATAGGACTCTAAAAGAAAACTTAGATCCAAAGTGAAGACGACAAACTTGACTTCAGCCCTGGGTTTAGACCCACTACAGATGTGGGATCATCCAGCAACATTGCTTGTTCTCTAATATTTTTCAGATTCTGTGCTTCAGGGTAAGGTTGGGCAGATTTTTTCCTGCTGTTAGACATTCTTAGAGGGTGAAAGCTGAACTATCAAGAGCTTCAGAGTTGTAGTATTGTTCTTTGAGCCTTTTGGAAACAGGCTGGAACAAAAGAAGCTGCCTACACCATCTCTCCCATACTAAAATAGGATCACTCAAGCCCAGAATAAGAACCATTCTTGTTATATCTGAGCAAGCCACTCTGTGCACCAGGTGCTGAATATCCTGAACCCCAGCGGCAGCACTGAGGAGCTGGGAGCGTTTAGCCTTTGACAGGCTGGGCCCTAAGCTTGTGCTTACACAAACCAACATCTTTGTGTCTCACCCCACGCTTGCACAGAGCTGAGAGCCTTGCAGAGGGCTTGGCAGGCAGGGGATATCGTGCTCCACAATTTGCAAGCCGTGCCCAATGCTGCCTGGGCAGACTGCTAACATCTGACTGCAACAACAAGGTCAGGGAAAGAACTGGGATGGGAGAGCTCGGAACATGCGCCCTCTGATGAGCTAGAATGGCCTGGGAGCAGCTTGAAGGTTTTATTGGCAGGTATCAGAAGATAGCAATGGACTTTAAATCTGCCTTTTCTCTGTAACCCGTGCAAGCTGTTTTTCTTGGTGCTTAATTGCTTACAAACTGTGAAGGGACACAACGGCTGGCGATTTTTCATGTCTTTTGCTTCCAGCAAACAGGCGCGATTATTTTTTGCATCCTTGCTGGAAAGAACAGAGCAGACTGTACTCCAGGACTTTGTCACCTTAGGACATATGATCACCATTTGTATGTGTCACACTCAGACTTACGCCAGCCCGTTAGCAGAGCTGGAATAGTAAAGGCAGTGAGAGACAAGTTGCATTTCCACAACCCTCCAGCTGTCAAGAGGAGCAGAGACTGACAGAAATAAGCTGCATCGAGGAGACAGGCCAAACCAGAAATAATCCATCATGTGCCACAGTTCCCAGATTCCTCAGGATCCTTTCCGAGGAATCTGATGTCAGGCATTGAGCATGTCAGCACGACTTGCACTTTGGTGAATTTCCATCTGTAGCTGCTGTTTCTGATATTACACACAGGGTTACCACTGACACGGAACGCTTTAGGAACAGCTGGAGGAGCAGTGGCCAACCCTCCTTTGCATACTGAAAGTTTTGCATGGCCAACAGCAGCAAGACACATTCTGCAAAGCTGGGAATATCTCAGAGAGGCAAGGATAGCAGCTCCACTGGGGTCTCACTGCTCTCGTGTGTGTTGGCACCAGGTTGAACGTGCAGTGAATAGCAGGCTTAGCCCCCCCCTGGCTGACTGCCAGAGAGATCTGAAGTCACAGAGAAGCTCCCAGAGCCCCACAGACCCCCACTGCTGGTTATGTGACACAGTCAGTGCGTGAGGAGTTGTACTTGTGAGGCAGCTGTGGCTCCATAGCCACACAACCATCTTGAGAAAGATCAAGGCATTAATGAGGGAAGTCAAGTAAACAGCCAGAGAGAGGCAGATTTGTATTTCTTAGTCCAAGTGGAACATCTGGGCCAATTTTGAGGGGAGAGTATCTTGGAGTTTTCAATATCTGGTTTGACCAGCAAAACAGACCTCAGAGAAAGCAAGAGCAAAAGAGAACAAGGATGTTACAAAAACTTCTCCCCACTTTCCCTGTTACAACTTCCTAGAGAGTCATTTAAGATGGGGCACCCACTACTTCTACCTTTCTCCCTACTAGAAGACTCCTTTGTTAAAATATTTTAGAAGCGACAAAAATCCAAAACCCACACACCAATAGACAACATTTCTTTTCTGCCCCAAACCTGGCCATCAGTCCTGTCCTGCTCATTCCCTCTTAGGCAGATGCTGAATTCCTGCAGATGGGACCAAACTCTGCTGCCAGCCAGTTCTGGCCAGTCATAGAAAGGGAGCAGGAATTCAGAGCATGGCCCTGGCCTGGAGACACTAGTCAGCAAAACAATCCCACAGAAACTGAAGTCTGGATCACTCTGACTGCACACATGCACATTTCCCCATCACCCCTCCCCTCGCTCTTCATCTCTGTTCCTATCCACAACCATGTTATGCATTTAAACAAATATGAGGAGAAAAGGATTCATGTAAAGAAGGCAGTTAAAAAGAAGTAAATTGGTATAAATAGGATTATTTTGAAAAGTAGAATGCCCTCAGGAAATAAGAGTACTCATGACTAGGCAGTTGCATCTCATTTCTCTTTGTTCTGGGGCTACAGCACCACAAGCATTAGAAAGTATGAAAAGAAGCAACTCATGTTCAGAAGTAAAACACTCAAGGTCATCTGAATAGACACTGAACAACGCACTGAAAAAGAAATTAAGAGCTACTCAAGGAATGCCAACCAACTGAAGAAAACACAGTCACATTTCTCAGCCCTATGTCCCAGCAGCTGAACTTTCTGTCCCCTTCTGTCATTTAATCCCAGCTTTTCCCAAGCCATCAGAGTGCTTCAAAGGAAACTGTTCACTAGACTGCCTAGAAGCTGCACAGCCCTCCTGTCTCAAATTTAACACCTCTTGAGCTACTGCCTTTCATACCATTAAAAGGGCCTTATGGGTATATTTCGGGCACTAAGTGATCGTTTGCAGCATTTACTGCAACAAGCTCACTGCTTCTCCCTTTCTGGCCTTTATCCAGGGAAGTTTGCTTTTTATTTTAAAATCTTCCTGTTCTGATTTTAAATGGCTTTTCTTCCCTTGCCCACTCCCTCAAGGATGTTTCGAAGTCTTGCTGCCTTATATGCCTCTTGTCTCATTCAGTTGTTGCAATTGAGTTGTTTCAATCTAGCCAGCTAGACTGAATGGACAGATTCCTGCATAGGGCTCTCCTCAAAATATTCTCAGCCCTCTCCCTACCCAAGTGCACTCCCTGTTCACACGAAGAAAATTAGGTCATCTGATTGCAAGTGTACACAACAAATGATGCAGCAACAGATGTTATAGAACTGTGGGCCGTTCGGTGATGCAGTTTACCATGACCTGGTTTTTAGTCACCATCTATACCACTCGTGTTCCAAAATGTAGGAGCTTGACTTAAAAGAAGAAAAATTCCACATTTGTAGAAAGCTCTGTGGATAGTTCTATGGCTGAAGTGCTCATACAGTTGAAGGAAAGAGGAAGAAAAAGGCATTTGTGCAAAATAAGATGCAGAGCTGCAGCTGCCAGCATTGATTCCAAGCCATGATGTTAATGTGTGCCACATGAGGGTTGGGCAGAGCTTCAGCACATGCTGCACTACAGCAAAAATCCACACTTAACTCAAGACTGGGGTAGCCAAGTGTGGCAATGGGGATCATCACTGGTGTGTAGAGCTCAGTTCTACCACAGTGTGCTGGTTTTGGCTGAGATAGGGTTAACTTTCTTCACAGTAGCTGGTATGGGGCTATGTTTTGGATTTGTGCTGAAAACTGTGTGGATAATACAGGGATGTTTTCATTAACGCTCAGCAGCATTTGCACACGAGTCAAGTCCTTTTCCATCTCTCACCCCAGCCCACCAGGAAATCAGCTGGGGGTACACAGGAATTTGGGAGGCGACAGCTGGGACAGCCGACCCCAGCTGACCCAAGGGATATCCCACACCATATGGCACCGTGCTCAATGCACAAAACTCAAGGAAGGAGAAGGAACGGGGGTCACTGGGAGTGATGGTGCTTGTCTTCCCCGGTGACCATCACACACACGATGGAGCCCTGCTTTCCTGGGGATGGCTGAACATCTGCCTGCCCACGGGAAGGGGTGAGCGAGTGCCTTGTTTTGCTTTGCTTGAGTGCACAGCTTTCGGGTTACTTATTAAACCACCTTTATCTCAGCTCATGAGTTTTCTCACTTTTACTCTGCCAATGCTCTCCCCCCTCCCACTCCCCCTTCCCTGCTCAATAGCACTGCCATGAGATGCCAGAGCTGGACAGTTCAGCCCTCCATATCCTCAGCTCTTTATTATCTCATGTACCACCAGCCAGCAGGGATGGTCACAGAAACGTAATCTTCTAGTAGAAATAAAGAATAACAAGCTAGTCTATCTAGAGGAGTTTTTGGAAACAATCCCTTCACTTCTTAATCAGGAAACAGCACCCTCTGAAGTCAACAGCACACCCTAGTGCCACTAATTCCCAGCTCAGGCAAAGGAGCTGAGGTTCATATTTCTAATCAACTCCACCACCAGTGTTTGATTTTGCAGTGACTCACTTGGACCCAGCAGGGAAACCCAGAGGAGAACCCAAGAATGGAGATCCCATAGCATCAGCATCCTTTTTTTCAAGTAATTCATCTAACTTGCTTCCATCCAAACCTTTCCCCCTTCCAACAAAACTTTTCATTGGTCTAATTCTAGCTCCAAAGCCTTTCTCTTTCTCTTATGGGGCCCTCTTGAAAGTCTTGGACTCACCAGCACTGGGGATTAGACTGTACATGGCTGTCCTAGCACAGAACAGAGAGAACATGATGTAATTTCCATTTTTCTCCCGTTTGTGCTCTTTCAAAGCCCCAAACTGCTTATGGTTTCCACGCCACGTATTCTTCTCTCTGTTGCCATGGTGCAGCCACTGGTTTGTCATTAATTTTGTGGGTAACTTCAGATCCTTGACCTCAGGGCTTTCAGAGCTTTTCATGGTGTATTTTCCTCTTGATTGAATTGCTCTGCATTCCCAAGCACAGCTAAAACAAAAATAAAACACTGCTGCTTTTGAATGGTGAAAATTCATTTCACAAAGACAGGCTAGCAAAGGCTGGAAACGCATTGAAGAACAGCAGATTAAAAGGAAAACAGCCATTCTCTGCAGACGTAGCAACTGTGGCACAGATTTAAATTTACCTACAGCATCTGAGTCGAGCAATGGTCCCCAAGGCCCATGCATGAACTCAATATCTGGCACAGCTCCAGTCCTAATAATATGCCACCCCACTGGAGAGGACTTCAAATCATCCCATAAACCCTCACCCATGAAGCCCCACAACAGTTCTAAGAAGTGCAGAGTTACTTGTTCCCAGATCACAAATTGAAAGACTGAGGTGTAGAAAGCCGAATGAAGGTGTAGCTTGTGGCTTCCCCTTCGTTTGCCCAGCCTTGATCTGTATTCTTGCCTTAGGGCCATTTCCACACCCAGGGATACCTCACTCCCACTGAAGGCCTGTGCAAATGACTTTGTGCCCGTGAATTTTGCCCAGTGGGATTATTATTTAGACAGCAATTAGTAAGTCAAGTGCTGTCTGTCATTCTCTATATTCAGGACTTGAACTTACTGAGAGCAGAATTTCCTCTCAAGTATTCAATGCTAGTGACAATTCTCACTTCAGAAAGCAGTCCTTTGCTAAAGTCTCTGAGAAATCAGCAAGTTTACATACACTAGACTGAGTCTGTGGTATCCCTGATTAACAGAAATATGATAACTTTTTTTGTCCAGCTTGAAGAAAATAGCCATTACCATGAAAAATGTATTAATTGTTGTATGAACAGGGAATTGCCAAAGCTAAACTATTCTTCAAGTGAAGAGATTTTAAAAAGTGCACCTACTTAAAGATGGTGCTTTCACACAAGCTCTTTCTGTTAAATGGGATCCCAAAACCATGGATTTGCATTTAAAAGGCCTAAGCCATCACATTTCTGAAGGTCCAACCCTCCTGCCCAGCCTGGCAGTAGTTTGTTTGGTGAGGGGCCCTTCAGGATATAAAACCCTAAGGGAACAGCAGCATTAGCATTCTCCTTTTTTTCCTGGGGGTATTACTTGTTTAAAGGGAAAAGTGCATCTACGACCTACTTGGGGAAGATGCTTCAGAAGATGCAAAAACCCGTCTGAATCTACAGGCAATGCAATACTGCACGGGCCAGGCAGGCAGCTTTATGCACTTAAAAATGCCTAATCACAGGACTGGGAATGACACCAAGCACTTGGTCATATCAGAATCCATACAACACCTGTCAGGAAAAATAAAGAGCAGCAAATGGACAGTAAGACACAAAGCCTGACGGAATTTCTGGAAATGCTGAGGGAGCGAAGAACAAGCAAAGGAGAGAAGGACAAATAACGCAAAGTTATATTCATGCTCCTCAGATTTGAGGTCTCGTTGAGATCATGTTGCCACTGGAGCAATTTTAGGACTACTCTTGCCTCAAGAGTGTCTCCCCTAGTCCCCTTGCTGGGCAGGACAGCTCTGTCCTGGACACAGAGCAAAACCATATCACAAGTGCTTAGGGACAAAACCCTCCCCTGCCACTGCCACGTCCCTCTTGCCAGAGGCTCGGAGTAAAGCCAATCCCACAACTTCTTCCCAGCAGAATAAGGACTCCCTTTAGGATTTGCTCAGTCAAGAGGACACTCCAGCTGGCTTCACTCCCTCAGAAGCCTGCACTCCTGTGTATCCATCCTGCCAGGCCAGCTACAGCAGAGCCACTCTTTCACTCTTGCAGTGAGGGTGAGTTGGCTCTGAGATCCCCCAGGCAGCCCATTTAAAAGCCTTTCATTGGGAAGGCCAGTCACATTCTGCTTTAGACAAAAACGCTGCCTGACAAACAGCCTTGTTCCTCAGATCCCCAGCTGGAATAAGAGGGGGGGGGGGGGGGAAGGAAAAAGAAAAAATAGGAAAAGGAGAGGAAGAAAAAAGGCCATGAAATCCCAGATCTCCTTAGGGAAAAGTGTCTCTGTATGCATCAATATGTCTGTACCTGACATTTATTCTAATAAAAGCAATTAAAAAAAAGTTTTTATAAAAAAATCTTATGTTTAGGATTTATAGAAGCAGAGTAGAAATTATGAGAAATGCCAGATATCCCTCCCTGGGTTAAATCCTGTGAGATGCTGAACATTGTCACCTCCTTCTGAAAAAGGAAATTTAAACCCCAGGATCATAATTTAGTTTTCCTTGTATTATCAGCCCCATGCTCACATTCAAGATGCTTGCTTTGGATTCAGGTACCAGCCTACTGCTTCCCAATATCAGAGGTGTTTTGTTTGGTTTGTGGGGATTTTGTAATACATTTATGAATAAAATAAAGCTGTAAGTGGAATCTCTGTCTATATATTGCAAAAAGCCACATCTGTTCCCACAGAGCGAACCATGCAGGATTAGCATAATAAATTCTGCTATAAATTAGATTCATAGTGTCTTGCTACATCTAGGAAGAGAAAAATGCAGGGTACCTGCTGAAATAGAGCTGCCTGGCCTTTTCCAGGCCCAAATCTATCCATCCATCCATCCATCCATCCATCCATCCATCCATCCCAGAGCAGAACCACTCCTACCATGAAGCACACAGAAACATGAGAAAATAAGAACTTAACACGCATTTAATTTCCATATTGTATGCTTTGCCACCCTCTCTGCTCCAGAGGGGTCAGGATTCAGCGTGGACGTAGAACTGCACCTCCTCATCACAGAGGAAAGAGGTTAAAGAGCCTCAAAAAATAATTTTTCAGTTGAACGCATTTCATTAGACAAGATTTCTCCCACATGGAGAACAGGATGCTGGAATGGAAATAGCTTAACCCATTTTATAAATTGGCATGAATCAAGGTAAACAGCAGGCGTTAAACAGGCTCCAGTCGTGCTGTTTGCATGCTTCACTTATTATATGATGATATAATTTCATCACTGTTGATTAACTAATTTTGTTAGCATCTAGAGTAGTCATCTATCAGGGCCTTGAGGTCTCCAATTATTTCTCTGCCAAAGTTATGACCCACTTATACATCATCCAATTACCTAACAGTGGCAATAAAAATCACACCTGGTAGCTAAACTGCAACAGTGAAAGTCAGGAAATGGAAATTTTGCCCCAGCTCTGTTATTCACTTGCTGTTTGTGACCAGCTCAGGCCACAGTTTCTTCATATCCACTAATCTGGGAATTCCTGTTTCAGACAATCAAGATCTCTATCTGACATCAAGAGAAAATACAGATACGCGACAAATCAATCCCTCAGTGCCTCCAAGTGAGCTGCCAAATGCAGTAGAGAGTCCTACAATTCAACTCTGTAATGATTCTTTAGCCATTTAATCAGATATAATAATCTTCATGCACCAACAGATTCCTGCCTGATGTTCCCCCCAAAAGGTGCCTGGAACAGCTGCAGTGCAGATCCCTGATGCAACATCCCATGCATTAAATGCACTGCAGCAGCCACCCAGCTCTGTTTCTTATGTGGAGACAAAACAAGGGGTCATACCTTTGCTTGAGGTTGGGCCACTTAAGAGCCCTGAGGCCAGAGGAGCTGCAAAAAAACCCATCCCCAGGTGCATCTTTATGGTGAGGAAACCCACAGTGTGCTGCCTCATGGGGTGGGGGGAGAAGAGCTCTGCAAAACAGGGACAGTGTGTGTGTCTGCCTCACACGGGCTGTGACAGATCTGAGGAATACAAACAGATTTTAGTTCCTTTATGGGAAAAGTGCTGCACAGCTCTCCGTTCTTGTGCTGTTCTCTCATGTAGCACAGCAAGTTTTCACCGCTTGTTTTCAGTTCTGCAGCCTGGCTAAAAGGAAACACTGTTCCACTAAAGACGGAATGTGCTCTGGGCAGCTGAGCTAAAAGCAGAGCTTCGTGCTGAAGCTGGAACAAGGTGAATCCTTTACACCATGGCACCTACTCACAGTATAATGTGCAAGCATGAAAAATGAAACCAGCTGAGTTCTGCACAAAGCTTTTGTGTGTGTCTGCGTCTGATGTGCTCTGTGAATCTTTTGTCACAGCTCAAAGTGCTGTCCCCAGAGAGGGGCAATTTTTTCCCTTGCCTCAACTGCGTTTTATGGTTTTATTCTAATTTTACAACCAGTCTGTGACAGCTGGTCACACAGTGTGTCTGGGTTGAATAAAGCCCAGGGACCCTTTGCCAAACTTCTACGCAATGTGCTGAGCTTAATGAAATGTGTCAGCTCCACTGTGAATCGTGCATTCATGGAACTGAATGAATCCGAGTTTTCAAGGAAAACTTAAGGGATACATAACTGCACACAGCAAATCCAGGGGGATGGAGAGAGGAGAGAAATCCCACAGAAACACTTAGCAGCTCTACTAATAGCCAAATAGATACTGATAGTGGGAATTTAATCAAACTGTTTGAGTAAAGATTTAAGAGTACCAGCCACTGCTGAGGCCTCAGGGGACACCAAGTATGGTTCAGTGCCTGAGTTAAAGTGCTGGGTCCCAGTGGTCGAGGTTATAGTGCAGCTCTGCCACATGCATCCAGCACAATCCCAAGAAAGTCACATAATTTCTGGGCCTTTCTCTCCCATTTATATAACAGGAACAAAAGTGCTTCATTCTGGCTCAGGCTGCTTCTCTGATCTATCGAGGTTATCAGCCCAGCACGACACTGACCACTCCTGACACACAACAGTGTCTAGTCAGTACTTGAAGCTATTTTCATATTTGGGAGAGGACAGACATCTGACAGATGCAAGGTACACAAAGCAAAGTGTATAATGCAAACTGGATTGTACTCTGGTGAACACGAAAAATGTTAATTTTGACAGAGAAAGAGGACTTCAAAAGGTTTAAGATTTTCCTGCATCATGTCAATGTATCATGTGAAAATCATGGTGCCATTGCATTTCTCATCCTTGTAGTTTCCTGCTAGAAATCAGTCTATCAGTAAACAAATTAATGGCTTGATTCTCTGTTGAAAGGAAAAGGAAACAGAGGTGCTCAGCATCCTGCAAAATCACGCATGGTCTGGGAATTTTTCTGACCTAAGAGATTCACAGGGGAAGTAGGTAAATTGTCACTGTTACCTGCTGTAAAAGAGTTGCTTCATTTTCTTTTTCCTCAATGTTCTCAGTTAATTGTCAGCTAAACTGCCCTAGAACCAGACCTAGTTGTGTCATACCCAACGTTCTGCTACAAAGTGGGGAGATACGTAGGAGGGCACCTGATGTCCATGGCTGGGCCTTGCTGCAGTTTGCTGTCAAAGTCAGTCTGACATTTCTGCATCAGACAAGAAGTTATCTGACCTTGACACATCAAGGAAAACAGCGAACACACTTGCACAAACATTGTAAAACAGGAGGACAGATATCAAAACATGGATGTCCTTTGGGGCAGGGTTAAAAGTCCAAGACAGGACTCCTGGATATGTTAACACTGTTTTCAAAGCTTTTCACCTCTCACCAGCAGCTTTTACCTTAAAAGTGCTTTACTAAAGAATTAAGCCTTAAAATATCCTTTTAGAAATTCTATTTTACATTAAGGGAAACAGAAGATTAAATGACTCCTGCAAACTTTACGCTTGTTTTGGAATCAGGTATAAACCCCAGCTATCTTTGCTCCACTCCTTGGCTTTAGCCCAAGGCCATATTTTTTCACCTCTTAAAACAAGTCCTGCTCAATGTGCTCAAGAAGAGAAACTTCCTCTGCAACCAAGAGCCCTCGGGCTGTAAACACAGCTCTGAATTCTGCCAACCTGCCTTGTGCACTAACAATGAAAAAAGAAAGAAAATCCACAGCCATTTGAGAAGACACTTTCAAAAGTGGCCCAGTTCCCACCACACTGTCTCCAGCCATCTTCTTTTTGCACCTGAACCAACCGCACCATCCTCCTTGTCCCTGAACTCTCCTTCTCCTTCCACATCTGTTGCCTGCAAATCTTCCTGTCACCACCTCCTTTTTTAAATGCCAAGATCTGGATTGCATCTCCATTCCTTCGGGCCTTGAGCACTTCTGGCCATGGGGAACAGCAAACTCCACTTCTTCCATGGAGCCTCCCCAGTTGCCCATGGCACTGACCTCACCAGGTGCAGTGTGTAATTTTCCAGCTCCTCGCCCTACATGGACGGGTGAGAGGAGGGCCAGTCCCACCCTGATCAGAGCCTTGTAGATTCAGCTGCATCAGGAATATGAGATCCCACATGTAACAGGATGGAGTCTAACAGTGCTAGTGAGATCCAGGCCAGCACCCACAGGCCCCTGATTTCACCAGTAAGTCTTTGACACAAGACAAGCCTTGCCTGCAATGTCTTGCCTATGTCCCATTGGTTCTGGTGTCCAGTTCAAAATAATCCTTTTGGATTTTCTACTCCTCTCTCTTTCATTACTTGCTCTATTCCCTAATACTCTTCATCATGACAAATGCACTGCTGGTGCAAGACCTTTCCATTGTACAGAAAGACACAGGGTCTTCCACTCTGGGAATGAGTTTGTGAATACTCAAATATATTCCAAGTATTTTTAACCAAAGCTTTATGTAACAACTAGCATCTATTCTCACTATCCTGCACATCATTCTGGAAATGGTTTGGGAGTGAGACTGATTCTAGGCCATGGCAGTGTGTTCTGTGTTGAGCCTAGTGAAAGCAGGGCTTACCCAAGAGGAAGGATTAATTTAAGTGTCCTATATCTCAGCTATAGCAATACTTTTAATTCATACGTTTGTAGACAAGCCAACCTGTTCAATTCTAATGACCTGTGCAAGAAATACATTTTTCAAATGAATTCTCAGGACGATACTTTCCTTTAGCATCTCTGGCAAGAAGGAACTGAAGTGATTTAGTTCTGAATCTTACAACTTGCTCTGGAAGTGCCCTTAGTGATGGTTGTGTTCTGAGTTTGTAGAAGTGTTTTTAATTACTAAGGAAAAAAAAAAGAAGTCAAAGCTTAGCCAGCTGCCAGAGCTTCCAGAGGACTGACTACATTCACAAATCTTGTAATCTTTTTATGTTCATTATGAGGATACTACAAAAAAAAGGCAATCAGATCTTGGCCAACAAATGAAATGCTAATTCAAAGATTAATTCACATCATCTGTACTCCATTAGATGTTCTCCTCTGCCAGGGAATATAATGCAATATTTTCAGGGGGAATAGTTGCTGCTATTGCCAAGAGCTTGCAGTTTACTGGCTCTTGCAGCACTGACATGGGAGTCACTGGGCTATGGGCACAGCTAGAGCAGATAGTGGAGCAACATGCAGTATGAAACATATGGAGCAAATCTGCTTCATTCTGGTGTTAAAAGGTGCTGATTATGACCCTGAGAAGCAGCCAAGTGACAAGGGGGAAGCAAATCCATAAACCAATGAAAGTTTATCTTTCGTTGTATCATGAAATGAACGATTTGTCGCAGCTGGGTTTGGACTCCCCCTGTTATAAGTACATCAAGATTTCATTTGAAAATCACAGTATGTGGCTAAGGGGAGTGTGACTTAATTTCAGTGCATCTAACCTGGAACCTCCTAAGAGGGCAAACCTTCCAAGAATAAATGCATAGCACTGTTAAAGGCAGATTCCCTGAGTAATAATTTAAAAGACAGCTTTCCTGATCAATTTGTGATTCCTGTCAGAACACACAGTGCCAGAATGCAGCTCTACTATCCTGCCTGCTCATCCATTTGCTAAACATGAAGATTTTACCTTTTGTTTCCCGAAACCAAAGGCCATCTCTGCAGTGCTTACTGTTGGGTAGATGTTAGATGGGTTCATGTACAACAGTGAAATTCGTGAGAGCCACTATGCAGTGCAGAATTGCCTATGTTAGCCCATAGGAAATCATAAAAACTTAATTTTTGTCCCTTAGGGTGCTGTTACTACTGGACTTACATAGCTACAAGGACAATTGTACAAGGCAAAGGTGATTGCACATTTTACTGGATTTGCTTCCTGATCCCTTTTCTGGGCAAACCTTTTAGAGCCACAATAGCAATAATTATCCCCAAATAGTCCTCAGTTATCAAAAAACCAGTTTTCATTGTTTTTTTGTTTTCCATCCAGGGTTCCTAATATAGTAAACACAAAAATCTCAGAGAGGTAAGACTTTTGAGTAAAAACTGGCATCTGAATGACAAAGATTACCCTGCAAAAGCAAACACAGAGAGCACATCCAGGAGAAGTGGCAGATAATTCCAGCCACTGAACTGATCTTGAGAATTCAGCTGATAATATGGAGGCTGACTCACACTGCACCTCTGATTTAGGTAGGCAGTTCTTGCTTGTGGAACACTTGGTTCTTTCCAGATGTTCTATTGCATCTGCATGGGTGAAAGAGATTAATTTACAGCTATCACAGAATTTGCCTGCAGCTATTTTTTATTTTTATACTGCAGTATTTACAAGAAACAAATCATCATGGAATCTAGATGTCACAGTGCCACGTGATGTACCCCCTCATTTGATTTGTCTGAAGTTCAAATCAAAAACGAATTATGTCCTTCTATTGACTTCCCTGGGTACTGGAAAGGACCCTGCTTGCATTTGGCTCCCTGTGAAAGCCAGATGCTAAGAAGTGGCCATTTCCAATGGCTTAAGAGCAGAACTAAGCAACAGAAACCTTTTTTTTCCTGTAGAAGTCATACAACATCTGCGGTACCTAGTCCAGCTTTTAGATACAGAAGTAAATTTAATTCCCAAAATAATTTTGCATAAACTGTTACTTTCTGCTAGATCCGTGAAGATTTAATCTCTGCTCCCCACTATAATGCACACTGCCTGTTTCTCCCACTACCCTCTCAGAAGTCAGGTAAATGCAACTGCTCTGTTTAATGAGCTGCTATTATTCTTATTATGATGCCTAATAAAAATTAGGATTTATTTTCCTGAGCTCTTTCCTTCAGGAAATGTCAGCCAAACATAACCCTGCAAAAGCAAACACCATGTTTGCCTTGGCTTCTTGGACATGCCAGGTTCCCGGGACGAGGGCAGAACAAAATATTGGGGCCTAGGCACATTGCCTGGCTTGCAAATTGGGCACTGACTAAAGCTGGTTTGCAGATACTGGAAGCCAAACCTGTATTCTGGGGTTTGCCAGGTGTGGTGCTTTTCCTCCACTTTTCCAAGCCCATGGTAGCCACATCAATATATGTATTTGAGAAAAGCTTGAGTGCATTTAAGGTGTTATGCAAATATCCTCTCATGTGCTGCTGCAATACCTGCATTGAATAACGTCTTGTAAAGGTTTTACAGACGCCAACGGTTTTGGATTAATTACCAAGCAAAAGCCAACCATTCTCCTGTGTTACTGTACATTAATGCAACCAATTAGCAGAGTCTAGCTGCCAAGCAGCACCAAAAATAGGGTATCACGCCAGGTTTCTGAAAAACAATTTGGACACCCTGCTCTCTTGTTTTGGCCCATATGCTGTTAGAAAGAGGACACCCTTAATTCTTCAAATTTCCCTGATGGAATAGGTTCATACTATAAATCACTCCAACTTAAATTGTGATTTTATTTTCTGCATTAAAAATTCCAGAACATGATTCATCCTCTTGTCACTGTATTTTGACATGAATACAACTCCTTCACAATCAGTGGAGCCAGACCAAACTGGGGTGCTAAAACAGGCTTTAGGCAACTCTCTTTTTTTCTAAGTCCATCTCTAAGCGGTTTCTCCTTTCACGAAGATGACAAGATTGAACTACAAAATTATTCCATTCCATGATGTTTATTATCAAAAATCTCACAATCCAAGTGTTGATTCTTCGAGATTGAACTAAACCCACACTCAAACCTAAGCTAACCGCAAACAGGGCATGAAGGTTAGCCAGTCTCCCTATCCCAAGGTCTTCAGCTGTGAATGCAGCCTGAGAATGAGGATGAGTTTAAGAACTGTGTCCCCAACCAGCTTTCTCAAGAGACAAGAAAACTTTGAAATTTGGTCTTCAGATAAATAAATTTGGCTCAGTTTTCAGTCATATCTGTCAAAACTACCCATTCCTACAACTGCAGGAGCTGTCAAAATAAGGGTACATTTGCTATTTTCAGGACATACAAGCATAACCTGCTAATCCCTCTGTTTATCCCCATCTTGATTGGAATAGAAAAGTAGAAATGGATGTGACAGCAAAATGGATATAATTTCACACCCTTTTCCAAGGGACCCTGTTAGTCTCGCTCCCACTAGTCTCTGCTCTGTGGCCTATCATTAGAGTCCCTCCTCCAAGGTGGTGTCTGCAGAATTTTTCATTAATTTACATTGCCTTTACAGATGCTGAGATTTAGAGTTCCCTGAAAGCCACATGAACTTGTGCACTTCAAAAGATCAAAATCAAATCAAGGTGTCAAGCTCTTACTTGGTGCTCTCTGAGTGTTTGTCCTGACATCTCTGTACATCTCAGACCAGAAAATTTTCAGCAGAATTGCTCCTTCCTAACAGGAGAAATCTCCAGTGTTGTGATATCAGACTGCATTTACCATATGCCATATTTAGATGCAGATGTTTTCATTGGCACAACATTGATCTGAAACATGCTAGGCCTTTGGAAAGAAAAGAGAGACAGAGAGAGAAAAAGAGAGGGGAAAACAACCTCATCCCTCTAACAAGTTACCTTACAAGCAACCAGCTTCCAGGATCCTGGCAGACTGGGACCTCTTCTAGGGGACAGAAGGGGATGCTGAGACCTGCACATGAAATGCAGTCCATCACATGGCAATGCTGTTTATCATTCCTATTCCACTCCTGCATGGTTAGTAAAACCCACAGACACTAAAGCTGCACTTTATCAGCATGTTTCTGTTCCTACACGTGACCATCATCAAAGAGCTTTGCCAGCAGCTAAAGCAATGAACAAGAAAAAAACTACCAATAATCCCAGGCTCTGTGGTTTTCTCTTAAACAGCTTTGACAGGACTTCTTGAATGGACAAGAGAGCCCTGAAACTTTCAAGATGAAAGCAGAAATACAAGCAAAACTGTCAAACTTCATTTGAGTTAACACCTCTAATAAATATTGTGACCAGAAATACTTTTCCAGAGAAATGCAGGCATGAGACTAAATACATAACTGAAAGACATTGCTCCTGGACTGTAATCCCAGCTCTGCCACTGACTTTTTCAGTGATTTCATTTGGGGTATTTAACCCCTGGTTACACCACCTTCCCTGCTGGCAAATGAACAAGAGGATATTGAACTTCCTGGGTGAGGCTAAGGTAAGTGGATGTGTTCTGACATCTGTTCCCAAGGCAAGCACCATACTTGAGTAAAGTAATCAATATGTTACCCACGTGTTAATTCCTGTCTCTATTTTGCTAGTGCCAGCAACTCTGTTATTTATTTTCATTGAGAAACTTTATATTCCTTTTTCCACGGGTGCACAAATGATACTACACCTCATGGGAAGCTGCTTCTAATAAACATCTGTAAATCCATCTCGTTCTTGATTTAAATCCTTACATCAAAGCAATTCTGCCACCCTAAAACATGACAATGATGAGGCAAGCTCATAAGCTGACACCTCGTCATGTTGTGCCAAAACCAGCTGTGGCTGCGCTGCAATGAAGTAACAAACAGGAGGTGTCTGGACCAGCGCTGCTCCACACACGTGTGAGTCAGAGTGTTCCTGTACAAACCATCAGGAGAAAGCAGCCTCAGTCAGAGTAAGCTGTGAGCAGGTTTGAGACAAACCAGAGGAAGAAGTTTTCCACACAACGCAAGCTGTGGAGCTTGTGACCACATGAGCTCAAAAAGGGATTAAACACTTTCACAGGGTCACAGGCTATTAAAGTCTCCAGCTCAGAAATGGGCTAACCTGCCAGTCAGTGTTCTGTCAGGGGACAGACCACTGAACACATGCCCTGCTCCCTTCCTTCCAGCCTTGGTTACCAGTCCTTGTCAGAGAGAATGTCAGTTTAGACAAACCTGTGCTCTCACCCAGTAGCATATCCCTTACGTTTTTAGGTAAGCTAGTAAGAATTGTTTTTTGACAAAAAGATTACTCCTTCTGGCACAGTATCATGGTATAGAGCTTCTAGCACTGTGGCAGCTTTCAGGGAGCTCAGTGCCCCTGCACGCTGTTTACATTCCCATGTTTCTTGTCCCCTCTCACTTGCTGCTATATTTTATTTAGCATGCACGTTATAGAGAGTGGGACACTTGCTCAGTTCTATGTTTACTGAGTGCTCAAGATGACTCTGTATAAATACCAGACACTAAGGTGAGCTGTCAGAGAGCCCCTGTGGAGCAAACACACACAGGCCCAACCTTCAGCCCCCTCGATCCATCACCCCAGGTTAGCTGATACGATAAACAACGTAAATAGAAACTACTTGTTCTGAGCAATAGCTGTTAAACCAATAAACATCCAAAACTTAGGAGAAAAAACACTGCTTTTCCCCATTTATCAAACAAGACTCTGTATCTATTTTTTTTCTCCCTCTTCTTAAACAAGTTCAGTTTGTAAAGATTGAAGGAAAACAAGACGTCCTTTCAAATCCCTCCTCTGGATCAAACCTCATTGGGTTTTGATGTCAATGGTGCATAGAAGGCTGACCACTGCCAGCACAAGTATTTGGCAGCCAGGCTGTCACATAATACAATCCTGTCTTTCACAGGAGAGAGATCTCTGTGCTACTCAATGTGCTAAAATTTAACCCACTGCTTTGCTCTGTCCAGCCAAAACAACCTTGTACATTTTTCCATAGCACTAAACGATGGCTATTAAAAGAAAAAAAAAAAAAAAAAAAAGGAAAGCTTCTGCTTGAAAAATAAAATACTCAGGAATACTAAAACCACATATAGGTATTTATTTAAGGAAGTACACATTTCCCTTTCCCCACCTCTGACCGAAATCTGCTCTGAGAAGAGAGATGTTTATCCCAAAAAGCAAGAAGGGTATTTTAAAAACTTGTTCACCTACTGCAAGAAATATACTAACAAAAATAAAAGAAGTGTGTTACTCTCAAACTGTGTCACTGCCTCATGTAAATGTCTGGATTCAGAACTCTGGAAACATAAAATGTTTTCCAAGGCTGTTTACAGTAAGTTTGAGTTTTCAGCTCCCATGAGTAGGAAGAAAATGTCTAACTTCAACTTTTTTTTCCAGAATGGTTTTTTAGCTGTTCCTCTGTACCCTGTGATGCTAACAAAAAACAGTATCAGCTTTGAGTGGTATAAATCAGGGGCACTTTTAGTCCCATTCATAGTTTCTGCCAACAAACTGACATGGCAATTTACAGTGCCAGATGCTGCCAGGTGATATTCCCACTGAACCCAAGTTTTAAAAAACAAATTATCTTTTCTGAGCCCCAGTATAAAACAGCCCATATAATGTCACCCAGCTATCCCTGGACCAGCACCAGTATTTTGTGTTCAGCTCGTGAATACTCTCCAGCAACAGTGATATTAGCAGATCTGGGAAAGAGAAATCCCAGTTATGGGACTTACCGAAACTGGAAGAAAGGCTTTCAGGATTTGCCTCACAGGGGCAAAAGGAAATGCAAAGAGCCCAGGAGGCCCAGCTTTCACAGTCAGTTTACAGTCACCAATAAAGATTACCCAATGGGACTCTCCCAGAGAGATGGAGAAATACTTTGGGGATACAAATCCATACTCAAGCCCAGAGTTAAGGGGAACTGTGGGGCAGAGCAGAGGGAAGAGACGTGTCCTCGACCCCACACTGAAGACAGGGAGCATGATGTGACCAGCCATCTTTCTACTCCATGGGTAGTGCCAGGCAGACAAAATCCTTCTCTTGGAAGCCCTGGTGCCAGCTGCTGCTGAAAGAAGAGTTTGGAGTCATAGGCATTCCCTTATGGAGTGTGGACACAGGTAACCACAGACGCCCGACACACAGCACATATTGTATAATGTCTATAATTGATTGCATCCCCTGTCCTGGGCTCCTACAACAGCGAAGACTGATCCCAAAGAAGGGAAGATGTCCACTGAGGCATTTAAGGAAACTTCTATCCATAAGCCCTTCTGATAGGAAAGTCAATATAGGATTTATTACAGTGATTTATATAGTCTGAATTATCCAGTGAAGAAGGCTCTCCAACCACTGAGAGCAGAAGCCTCAGAGACAGCAGGGAGACCTGAGTCTCAGGAACCGAGCTCACCTCTGGGAACACACTCGTCCGAATGCCCCGGCTGGGAAACTGGACAGGCACAGCACCATCTCCCAATGGAGAGCGGCCAAGCTGGCCTGTGTCACGGGAGCATTCCCATTCAGAGATTGTGCTACCACGGTGTCCAGCAAAATCCTCCCCAGCACAACCTGGAGATCATCTCTTGGTGCTCCTCCAAACCCCAGCTGAGCCCGGTATGGTTTTAATTGAGCTGTGTGTTTCATGAGAGGCCATTTTATTGTACACAGGGAGGCGCATAAGAGGGGAGAAAGTAGGTGGGAAGTGTTATTTATTTAGCTTTAGGGAAATTTAGTTTACTTAGGAATTTATCTTTTGTTTCCCTGAATCAGGAATCAATTAGCCCACATTGCTCTCTTTGTTTAGATGTTGTGTGTTAGGCTTTGCTGGTCGGGAAGTGGCCTAGAGCAATAAACAAACACTTGTAACGGTGACTGGGAGTGTGATGGAAAACCTGGCAACGAAAACCAGCCAAGCAGAGAGACAGATCAGCCCCAGGCTGGTGAACGGGTATCACACACACATCCAAACCCCTCAGCGCTCCCCTTTCACACACCACGGTCCCTCCACCGAGGTCCCAAATGACAGATCCTACTCAGAGCACGTTCCCGAGGCCTCGTGCTGCGAAGGCTGCCAGTGCAGGATTTGGGGAGAGGGCTGAGTCCCTCTCAGCTCCGGGAACTGAGCAGCCCCTGTGAGCCCCAACCCTGGCCCTTCCTCAAGCCTGCCCAGTCCCTTGGAGAGATGATACAGCAAAAACCTGGCTCCCACCAAGTGTTGTTACAGCCAGAGAGCTCAGAGGTTTCTCTTGGCTCGCTGGCTGACTTGTGTAACCAGGGTGAGGTGGTGTGGGGAGCACGAAGGACGAGGGGCCGGATCTGCAGTGCTACGGGGAACGGAGGGGAGCTGAGCTGCACTTTACTGGGTGTGAGAAATATAATTAACAGCTTGGAGTCACTATGGCTGTGCATGGACAAGAGCTGGGCTATGCAGAAACAGTGACTATACTGAGGGAGCTGTGGAACACCTCTGTGGGCAAGGACATAAGGAAACCTTGAACCAACAGCCCCTGTGCAGGTTCCCTTCCTCTTCCTACTTCACTCAAAAACAGTACCTTTCTCCCCAGTCTTCAACGTTTTCTTTTGGTTTGAAGTTCGACTCATTGCACAGATCCCCACTGGGGCATTATTGACATTTTGTGTAGTCATAATTTCAATGCTGTCTGTGATTCCCTGATATTGACAGGCAAGAACCAAATTGCTTTAATTTTTCAGCAAGTAGGCATTTAAGTAGATCAATAGAGAAAGGCAGTACTTACTTGGACAAAGGATGCTGGTCTCTTATGACATGACCATTCTAGAAACCACACTGCCTGCCAGAATTTGCCACATTTCTGCTGAAATCAGAATATTTTTTCTCTGTTGATTATTACAAGTTTGCTTCATGCTCTCTCTTTGCAATGACAGGTACTGAATAGTAATTTTATGAGAGTCCCTTGGTGCAAATATTACAGCAGAAACATAATTGCATGTCATTCATGCTTGGATACTATTAAACTTCCATCATCAAACAGTGAGTCTTTGTGACTAAACATCTAAACGGGAAACTATTTCAACTGCTGACAATATTTCATCATGCAAACATTACAGGCTACATGCATCACTCTAGGTTAAAGCATGCTGAAGAGTATTCAAAAGCTTTGGTGCCTAAATCACTCAAAATCACTTGATGAAGTATTTTAAATCTCACTGCAGTCTAACCTCTCTCAAACCCCTTTTTCCCTCCTAGTATCACATTACACACTACTTCAGCCTACAGACATGTTAGGTCCGAATTTTAAGTCATGTCAAGAACAACTCTGATCAACTTACAAACATCTATGACCACATAAGAGGGTTTTTTGCATGTAGAATATTGTTTGTTGGATGAACTTACCAACTTCTAGAAACTTCAGGCCACCAACAGAGTCCTCACTTACCCATAAAATAGAAAATATGGCTTTGGACTGTATTTAAAAACCACATGACACCTTTGGTACTCACATCCCAATTTGGCTTCCTTGCCCTTGCCTGCAACCATTCGAGAGGTTAAACTCAAGACATTAATTTAAACCCTCTGTCTTCCCTGTGATTTGGGAAGAGCTGAACGATGCAGCCCACAGACATGTTAGCTGAGCATGAAGGTACCATGTAAGCAATCATGTTCTTACTACTACTTGGTAGTTATTTGTTTTCCAGATGAACAAGCAGATAGAAATGACCAGACAAAAGCATTTTTAAACTACTGTTCCATTAAATCATCTAAATGCTGCAGAAGCACTTTAATCAACCAGTGGTTCATTTTTTGCATCCTTGAATTTGGACTCCTTTTCTAGAATGCCTCCTTATAATTATTAGAGATGCCATTCTTCTTTGCAGATAGGATGTTCAACTGTGTACACATCAAATGAAGATAAATTCATATCCCAGAATGTCCACCCAGAGACAGCCTTTGGCTCTAGCAGCTCTCTCAGAAGTTAGAAACCAGGCTTTCAGCTGGTCCATAGGCACCATAATTTATGAGCCACTAGTTACATGTACCTCAGGGCAAGGAAAGCCCTGCAAAATCATCCTCCTCCTGTTTTGTTTTTTTTTTCCCCTAATGAAACTGTTTGATTTAATCCTAGTTTTGTGGGGAGAAAAAAAAAACCACATTTAAATAAAGGTTAAGAATCAGGGCTTCAGGCTGAAGGCAGTTTGACCCCCACATGAGCAGACATTTCTGCAGAAATCTTCGGTGAAAAGACTGGTAAAACATTAAGTTCGACCAATATACGAGGGGTCAAAGCAAGATCGTTGCAGCTTAAGTGATTTGTCACTAGAACTCAAGCTGGAAGCTCAGTTTCTTTGAGCTTAACAGCCTCTAGAGACTGAGCAAAGATCTCTGTACTGCACACTCAGCACATGGAAACGCTCCCCAATGCCCTGCACTGGGGACTGAAAGGGTGCCAGGACTCAGCTCCTCTTGCCCACAAAGACAATCCCTTGCTCCACCCTGAGAGAGAAAAAGATGTCTCAATAATTCATGAGTGCTAAAAATAAACTCAAAATTAAATAAACAGTTTATCAGGTTGGGACATTTTGTGCTACAACAGACATTTTCTTTTCTTTTTTTTTTAAAGCTTCATTTGGCAGAGCAGCTCATTTCCCAACACTGCCCAGGGCACCCTGGGTTACTTCAGAGACGATGTAAACAAGCCGAGTTTTTCAGATTTGCAAATTAGCTACTGCACACGTACATGTAGCATTTGCAGAACTATTTCCCAACACGTACATTTGTACCAAGAGCCTGAGTGTCCCTGCGGTGCAGAGTGATTTATATCTGAGGCGTGTGTGCCTGATTCATGTTGCCCGCCCAAAGAGGCTGTGGTACACGCCATATATCAATCCTCAGGCTTGTTTTCTTTTCATTTTCTCTATTAAAAAATTAAAGAAAATGAATCAGGGGATAAAGAAATGCAATTTGCCAGTCTCACAGATTTTTCGCAGGGATTTGAATAAATCAAGTCAAGATTATAAAAGGGCCAAGATCAAGAATAACTATTGCGTTAGAGAACATTGCTCTGAATCTGAAGCAACTAACAGAATAGCCTTGGGTCTGGACTCTTTCCTTTAAATACAAGCTATACAGGAGCAGCTTCAAGAAATCAGCACAGGTAGGGAATTGTCTTCCCGAAAATATGTTAAGCACCAACTTTTTTATGTAGCAGCTGGGTGTTTACAGCTTTGTAGAAACACCACAGTGAGCCACACTGTCTCTGGGCCTTGCATGGGACAAGCACAGCGGGAAAACGAAGACACAAGGAGGTGGCAGCATTGTGCATCTTCTTCAAAGTCTAAAGATGATCACAATCCCTCTGCTGAGGAATGCTAAAGCCAGGGCTCTGCCTACATGGGATGTTCAAAATCAACTCTTGTGCACGTACAAACAAGCATTGCATGTTCTCATCAAGGGGACGCCAGATTTAAACACTCCTGAGTTTTGGGAAAGTCTGGATGGAAAACCACATGGCTCAGGTCCACTTCTCACTGCAGCCAAGTGCCCAGTCCTGGTCTCATTGAAAACAATGGCAAAGCTCCTGGAGAACAATCCAGGTCATAACTAGCCAACTGTCCATCATTTTTCTCACTACGTAAGCTCTTATTTTTACTATTATACCTGACCAGACACTCCAAGTTGTCGGTTTTTTCCCACCCTGATCTCACTTGAATGATGTCAGACAGGGAGGTAGGGAGACAAATACAGAAATGTGGTAAATGACAAAGCTGGAACCAGCACATCCAAGAAATAAATATAATAAGTAGATACAGTGCCAAGGCTGGATACAGCAGCTGAGGAAAAATGGGAAATGTAAAACTTTCTTGGCAAGGGCACATGGATTCATCCAGCTGAAAGAGGCACATTCTGGTCCACACCATTGTAAGTGATAATTGATGTCTCCCTCAAGAAAATACAGATGTTTGTAATTTTTTTGATTTTTTTTTTTGACTGCTGAATTGAAATAACCTTGTTGTCTTGAAAAATTCCTCTAGGACTTGGTATTGCAAATGTTACTTCTGTACAAACTGTAAACTGCTGATTCAAACCAAACACACAATTACATACAGGACAGTTTTGAAATGCATTCTAATAATAAAAATGCACTTGAAGATTGACTGATGCTAATGAATTAAAAATTCATTCAGGCTGGATAAGATGTAATTAATAATAGTAACAATAATAAAGAGACTGCAATCAGATCTTTTCTTGTCTGCAACAGTGTCCTCCTCTTCATCACTTATTTCAGAATTTTCTTTGCAGAAATGATACTCATGTAAACTGAAAAAATATTTTAATTCTCTTATTTTAATTGAGCTGATACTGCAGTAACTTGTCTTTTAATCAGATGTTGCTGATTTACAAGAGTGTAAGTGGTTGAAGAGTACAGTCATCACATTCTTAGAGAGGCTTACTGAACTTGGCACCAAGTCCTGGCAACTCCCATGATCTCAGCCAGAGAAATATTTTAACTGAAAAGGCCCAATTCTCCTCTGCTTTATTTACGTAAAGCGTATGGTAACTGTCGACTTCAGCCTTTCTGATTTTCACATCTTCTTGGGGATGTGGACAGCTGTGTGCTGGGAAAATACTTCAACGTTCAGGTGAAAAAACTTCAATGCTCAAACACATGTTTTTACACAAGTTTTCGGTTTTCATAATTAATCTTTCTCTACATTAACCAGAAGCCTAATTTGATTGTTCTTCTCTTTTTACAAGTGCCGTAGCTTCAGTCAGCCTCCTGGCTGAAAGTCAACCTTTAGTTTTTGTCTAGCTCTAGGGAAGATGATAAATTGGAAGAATTTAAAATACTTGAATGGCCCAGGAGTCACCACTCAACCTGTCAAGCTCAGAAGAGAACCCCAAGGCAGTTGCTGGGGACAAGTGTCAAATCTGGATCTGCTGGAAACCCTCCTGGCTTTGTCGAGCAAAATTCCAGCCCAGTATTTCAAAAATGTCCATCATTAACCCAGAACCCTTAGAGAAGGGTGAACCTCTGGGTCCCTGGAGATGAAAGACTCCTTCTACAGATCAGAGCACAACCATCAAGAATAACAACATGTCCCTTCCTGTATGGGATCATCACCCAACACTGAAAGTACACACTGTTCTACAAATATATTCTAGTCCTTTCTTTGAAGCGCCCTTAGCGGGATACGGTGTCAGGGAATTACCCAGGTAGCTTATAAGAGCTTCATGTAATCTTCCTTAGGTATTCCATGTTCTCTTTTACTTGCAGAAAGCAGCTTCTTAACAACAGCAAGACAGAAGGATGCAGGGGAGCAGAGGTGGTTTTTCACAATGCCCTTCATTATCTGCTTCAAGCAGTTTCCATGTTTAATCCTTTTTACCTGAACACTTCTCTGAGAAGTGCTCAGTGACCTCCTCCATAAACAATTCTGGTTTTTAATTGGTCACAGAGTTAAAAGCTTTTCAAAATTTCTCACTTAAATCTACCTGTGTTTAATTTCACAGTGGAGGTCTTTGCATGCATCACCTATGTCTCTCTCAGACATCATCTCCTCCTGGCTTTATTTTTTTTCCTCTCTCAGTTATTCATGTCTCACTTTTCCTCCTAAGCCTTGTAAGGTATTAAAATTGGCAATTTAAGATGCACTATAAAAATAAGACCACTCCTTCCTTCTAAGAGGACACATGGTTTATTGTTTTCTAAGCTCTGCTGTGTCAGCTCCTCCAACCAGCAATTATAAAATTGAAGCCGCCAAGGTTGGTAAAAGTCACTTTCTTACTAGCATCTAATTATCTGCCAGTAGATCTGGGTCCAGCCTTCAGTGCCGTTGAACACATATGATATTGGCTAGGGCAAGCAGAAAAGTTATGATTTCATTTTTAAGGAGTCTTGTGAATAGAAATAGAGAAAGAGTTGGAAAACACAAGGAAAGCAATTAAAAACCTAATACAAACTTTTTGTATTGCCAGAACCCATCCCATCCAATTCCTTTCACTCCACACATCATCCATTATGTCTAACAGACTCAATTTCCATGCAAGCTGCAATGTCCCACCAGTGTAAGCCCTCTGAACTGAGAGTGCTCTTGAGTGTGGAGCTACATCCACTCTTTCCTTCATCTGGAAAAGTGGCATCTGAGTTTCAGACTGTTTTCTTAACAACATCTCCCAAAATACCACTCTGACCTGGCATAACAGATACCTGTTCTCTCTGAAGAAGACAGAGTGTTCAGGGGATGTGGTTGCTCACACACCAGGTAACCTAACTGTGTGATTCCCTGGCAATGTGAGAAGTTTACAAAGGCTCAATGGAAATAATTTACTTGGGAAAGATCCATTGAGGGTTACTAATTAGACTATCCACAGAAGGCTCATGTCCCAGGGAAAATAGTTGTGTGTTAAAAGACTGCCTAGGGCGGAATATCGTGTGTTTGTCCTGTTCCTGATCTTCCCTGAGTACACACTTGGACACCATTAAAGATGGGGTACTAAGCTGGAGGCCCTTTGGCATGTTCTCAGCACAGCTATTTTTATGACTTTTAAAATTAGGATGATTTACTTAAATATATCAAGTGCTGAGACAGCATACAGAAACCTGCAAACACACTGGTTTGTACCGAGGATCTGCATGAGAATAGGCATGGGAGGTCCTTCCTGGCTCCAGTTTCCTCCCAACCTGATAGAGCAGTGGTTTTCAAATAAGACAAATGCGCTACCTGGATATCATCACATAAGAGAACAACTCCAAATTCAGCAAAAAATGCAGCAGTTTCATTTACCTCTGGCATGTTTACTCAACCAAAGCTAGGAATCCCTGACTACGAAACCAGGATGACAGAACAAGGCCCCTCTGCACAAACAGGCTGACAAGTTTCGTTAGTAGCCTGAATTGGATGTACTTTCCTCTGGTTTTCCTCCACTGAGAAGTATCAGAAACTAGGCAGAAAATAAAAGCTTCACAGATTCTGTCAGAGCACCCTGCCCATCTGTGTACATGCTGTCATTTTCTTCAAGGCCCGTTTCTGTCCCTTACATGCAGCAACACCCCATGTTGTTAATAGCTCTGTCACCTCAGTTCACCAGGAAACGAGGAACTAACCCCAAATCCTTTGAAGTTGATTGAAAGTCTTGTAAAGGAACTTTGTTCAAAGTCCTTAGCCACCTTCAATCAGTTCTTATTAAGTTATACCACGCTGGTGGACAAGTGTGGAGTTCGCCTTCATAGATTTAAGACTTTCAGATCATAACTCAAGAGTTAAAATTCAGTATTAAAAAAAACTACTATTCAAGTAGATAGCGAACCACCACAGAATCATTGGATGGCTTGGGTTGGAAAGGACCTTACAGGTCATCAATTCCAAACCCCCTGACATCACAGGGATGCTCAGAGCCTCATCCAACCTGGCTTTGAACACTTCAGGTATGGGGCATCTACAGATTCTCTGGGCAACCTGTGCCAGTGCTTCACTGCCCTTTGAGTAAGGAATTTCTTCCTAACGTCTAATCTAAACTTACCCTCTTTCAGTTTAAAGCCATTTCCCCTTGTCCTGTCATTATCTGCCCATATAGAAAAAAAGTCTCTCTCCCTCCTTTTTATAAGCTTCTTTAGGTACTGAAAGGCCACAGTGAGGTCTCCCTGGAGTCCTCTCCAGGCTGAACAAGCCCGGGTCTCCCAGCTTATTTTCACAGGAGAGGTGACCAAGCCCTCTGAGCAACTTTGTGGACCCTTCTGGACCTGCTCCATCAGGTCCATGTCCTTCTCGTGTTGTGGGTCCCAGAGCTGGACACTCCAGGCAGGGTGTCACCAGGGTGGAGTAGAGGGGCAGAATCACCTCCCTCTCCCTGCTGGCCACGCTGCTCCTGAGGCACCCCAGGATGCTGTTGGTCTTGTGAGCTGCGAGTGCGCCGTGGTAAAGGGTAAGTTAGGGTGTGTTGCTTCAAAGGTCAGTGCAGATTACTCAAAACTGTGGTTTAATAACTTGGATAAATTCACATGAAACAATGGTTTCTCAGTGTATTGAGAACTCTGTCATTTAACAAACAGGGTTGTTTTCTGTTATAACTAGTGACTGTTAGGACCATTTTTTTCCTATCACCAATGGGCTCAAGACACGCAGTTTGGATCCAATTCCAAACGATCCCCAAATTCAGGGAGCTTGGATCTAAGATTTGATTTCAATTCAACCTCTTTTTTTTTTATTTCCTTATGTTTTGGCCTATCTTTAAGCATTACTAGGGCCAGAATAACTATTTCCAGGATCCAATTCAAAAGGAAGCCCTCAAGCTGCTAAGAAAGGGGTTTGCCGTTAAATTACCTCCTCATCTTCCAATTTTACTGCTGAATAAAATCTGGACAGCTGTTAGCAGCTTTTTCAGAGTCTTGATTTGTAGAGTTACAAACTGAACAACTTGTCGCTTGTACACGACTGTTATAACTGAATGCTTGTCAGACACGGTTCTTATTCAACACAGTTAGCCATCAAAAACTGGAGAGAGATCTTCCTTCCTCAGCATGAGGAAACTTGTTTTGCTTTTCTGAATTTGTTGCATCAAAAAGCCTGGCCAGCAACTGCAGAAACTTAACTCTCCAAGGATGGTGAAAATCATCTACTTATTACTTTGTAATTATCTGAAAGTTTTGGATGAAAATGCCTAGAGTCCACTGTCCACATTTCACCCTGGCTGACAAAGCTGGCAGATGACCCAGCACCAAGAACAAAAGAGTAGGAAATTATTTGGAAACATGCTAAATCTGGAAGACAATCCTTTGAAACTGCAAAGGAGCCTCTGATTAAGTGATCACTCAGAGTATTTGTGATTGATTCAGAATAGAAGAAATGGAGCAAAAAGCCAACTCATTTGGGACTTGGAGCTGAACTGAACCCAGAGTAGGGAACTGTCCTCATCCTGAGGGTGCCTTAGCAAGGCTGGGGCTGTGAGGGCAACGGGGAATAGGAAAGCCAAATATATAAAATTCCATTTTTCAAAGAGAAACAGGGGATTTAATCTTACTTTTAAAAAATTATTTCCAGTTTATATCCTTGCACCTCTGGATTAAGATCTCAGAACCCCTGACCAATATGACTACACAGGGTTTCACATTACTCACATCCCACAGTAACCTACTGAGACCAGCACGTAGGTTTCTTGGAGCTGAACTTGAAATTGATTCAAGACCTTGATTCTAGAAAAGTCCTTGATCATATCCTGGGGTTCACAGAGGAGGGATGAAGTCTTCCCTGACTCTCCACTCCTGAATGAGTTATACCTTTGCTCTCCATTTCCACTCTTTCAGATGACAAGGACAGCAACTTGTAAAGCAAGGAGCACTGTGAGTAATAACCTGGAATCTCTATCCCAGTTCCAGAGGCTGTGTAGGATGCACAACATCCTAGGAACGTTAGGAACCAGACATTCATGCATCCACAGCATCACATACTTCACCATCTAATTAAAGAAACGTTCACACTTCTTTGCAAACAAGTTAAGCATCTTATTAAATGAATTCAAATTGTTGCTAAGTTATGAATAAACTGAGAGTAACTTAAGACTCGCAGAAATCTCAGTTGAAAATAAAACCTAATTTCTCTCCCTAACTTATTTTCCTACTGCAGCAATAACCAAACCAGGTTTAAAAATGCAATTTTCCCTAAAGGATTAAGAGATTTTTAATTTTTTTTAAAGAAGAAAATAAATTAAAAAAATCCATCATTTAATTGGCTGGTGTCTCCCCATGACAAAGTAGAAACACATTCATGACATGACATGCATTTATCTTCAAACCATTCACTTTCAGTCAGTGCCACAGAATATGGATCTCATTGAGCAGGGGGGAAAACAACCCAAGTATCTTTTGGAAGGAATAATTTCATTACAATTACGGGTTTTCAAAAAGGCCTGAAATCTGATGATTTCCGAGCAACAGGGCACTAAAGCATTTCCCTCCAGGGAACTATCTTTTGTTTAGGGACATTCCAGGAAAACAGTCTGGACAGATATATTTTGTTGGCTGTAGCTTTTTTGCAGACTTTTTTCTGAACGCCATTAATTAACTGAAGAGGCCCCAAAAGAGAGCCTACTCCACATGAAAGCAGCAGCACACCAGAGGACTCAGCTCCATGATTAAACTGCTTTTCTATACTGTCTGTTCTGCACCTTTCATATCCACCAAATTTCACCTCTGTACAGGACAAGACATCTTTCCTAAATGAAGTCAAACCTTGCATTTTGCTCTATTTTTGCTTCCCTACTCAACCACACTGAGTCAGCCACCTCGCTGTAGCCTTTGGTAACCACATCCGTCATAGCAGCTTCCTTCTACTCACAGCTCTTGTTTCTCAGAGGTTGTCTGCAAGGGAAACCAAACAACGCCTCTGACCTATTTTAGACCCAAGTGACCCTTCCAGAGAACACGCCAAATTTTTTGCACCTCACTATTGGAAAGGGCCCTGGAGGCTGTAGCACCATTTCTTGCTTTTCAGTTTAACCAAACCAAAATCACCAGGACTAAATCTAAGAAGTTTCTTCTTTGCAGCCATTTAACCCAGTTACTGTACACAAGCCACTGATGCTGCATATCTTTTCTACAGTTTTACATTTCCTTCCCTATTTGTTTGGAACTCTAAGCACACAGCAGTAAGTCACAAACTCACAGATGCAGATTTCCAGCTCAAAGGGGACACCCCAGAAACAATAGCGAAAAACCCCAACAATCAAAAAAGGAATACCTGTACTGTTGGTCACGACCAAATCTCAGTACCCTTTCAAAATACAAGTATCTTACTTCAAAAGGTGTTAGTGGGCTGACCCTAACTCATCATTAGCTGCTTTATGGGCTGCATCTGCTCCAGCAGACCAAGAGCAAGTTTGCAAACACCAGATTGCTGCTTTCCCCAGGCCGTGTTTCGTTTCACATGGCGGTGGTTTCTGTTTGACTGGGCAGCACAATGGGCTCTCTGTACAGCCAATACACTCCGTTTTTCTGGAAATCACCATGTGTCCAATACTTTGGCGGGGGTGGGGGGAATCAGGGAAAGAGCAGCAGCTGAAATCCAGATGACTTGAGTATTTTGCTAACAAAGAAAGATTGTTGGAGGTTAAATCAGACTGATCCTTCCTAGAAAGAGCACTGAACAAATAAGTACTGCATGGTTAAGTGCTAGATTAGGATTCAAATGAGGATATCTGCATAGATCATAAATCAAACCTAGCAGTGGAAGGAGTTGGTTAGAAGAGCAAAGCAGATGTGCAATCTCTGCCTAAGTGTTATTTCCCTTCTAAGATGAGGGGTTTCTGGTTTAAGGGATAAGAGTAAAATTTGGAGTTATCCTTAAGATTGCACCATCTTTATGAAAGGCAGTGAGCAGGAAAATGGGGGACAACATTTTAGATTTATTCCTTTCTATTGGCTGCAGCCACTTCTTAGTCACAGTGTGCAGCCCCAACCTCCACTTTGCTCTGGGCAGTCCAGATGAAATCCACCAGTGCACATTTGCCTGAATTTCATGCATCTAACACCAATACCAACCCTGAATGCAGAGTCATGTGAGAGGGGTGCATGTCTGACCTGGAATGAATTCAAACCCACAGAAGAGTTCTCCACGGCAGAGGCACGTGCCTGGAGATGATGGAACAAGAGTCTGTAGCGTAAGGCTGCACCCAGGGAACATGCATCAGGCCTCACCCACAAGTACATTTCTTGGCAGTCTGGGCATTACAAGTAAAGTTAAAAGAGCCGATCAGCCATCCTTTTTTCCCTAGGCAAGAGGAGTTTTCAGCCCAGGAGCAAGAGCTCCCAGTCTGCAGAAAACTATTCTGTTTCTTAGACAACAGTATGTAAGTAAAGCTAACGGTGAAAGAGAGAGGTATGTGTGTGTGTGTGTGTGTGTGTGTGTGTGTGTGTGTGTGTGTGTATTTATATTTATACAAATATATATAATGTTATAAATATACAGATATATTAGCTGTTTGTTTGGGGTTTTTTTTAACAAGATTTAATTATGCAAACCCAGCACCACAGTCTGCACATTAGACTTCAGTCTCCCAAATCACAGGCCTCTGATGCAAAGTGAACATGAAATGTCCCTTAGCTCCAGCAGTCCCAAGTTCTCCTCATTAGGCTTCCAGACTCAAGAGGGCATGTTTGTCCCACATACTTCAGCAGATCTCCTTTCCAGCTGCCAGAAAACAGTGCTGGGACGAGGTACCAGTGCAGTCCCAGTGAGTACTGCCTTCAGATACGCGCTTGCTGCACTAGATATGGAAAACATGAGCTTTCTGTAGTGTTCACCAATAAATAGGTGGGAGACTTTTTTCCTCCAAAAATCAGAACATTATTATGCTGAGGTGGGAAAGTTGCTTCTGTGAATCAAACCTGGTCACCTTGTGCAAAACCAGAAGAAATGGCTCCCATGAACCCTTTCCTCAGGAGGCCTGTGTGTGAGAATGACCGGAACCCAGCACCTTTTGGGCAACCAAGATTTTGGGAATGTCCTCCAGCCAGATCTTCCTTCCATTTATGATCTACAAAAAAGATCCCATGTCCTTCTTCTGTAGACCACATCAGTGAACAGGGAAGTTAAAGCATTTATCCTCAGCTGATGTCCTTTTCACAGGGCCCCTTCATTCCCTGGCAACTGGAATCCAGCTGCAAACACGCTGCAGCCCCTGCTGAGAGAAGGGGTTTATGAGCTCAGGCGCAGTCCTGTTGTGACATGGCAATGCTTCACCGAGCCAGCCCAGGATGTGGGCACAGCTCACCCAACTTCCAGCCAAACTTCTTCTGGATGGAGTGTTCAAACTGCTCTGTAAAAATTACAGCTCCTCGGTTTGGGGCTGCAACTGCCACGCCAGAGCTTTGAACTGACCAGTCTATAAAGTGAGGAACACACCATCGGTGTCCATCCACAAAAACTGGGCTCGAATAACTTTCCTAGTGATAAGGAAGACCTTTGAGGGCAAGAGCTGGCATAGGCTCCAGCCCAGCAAGGTGCAATTCAGCTGCCTTCATAAGGACACCCTCCCATATCATCTGCACCCCTTGGCCTTGTTTCATCTCACAACATATGTCTGCCTCTCTGACCGACACAAATTCTGCCCCAGAGAATAACCACCTTGTGTCTTGAAGCAGAAATCTTGGGAGATGTTGAGAAAGAGGACTGAACCATGGAAGACTGTATGACATACTTATTCACAAAGTAGCCAAATTAACCTTTCCTGTCCTAAGGAGCACATGCCCTTACTTGAAACAGTAATTGGTTCCACATGGCAGTCAGAAAAGTAAACACAGACATAAAAATAGGTAAAAATCATGTGCTTTAAGACAAGACTTTGAAAATCCATTCATAGAGCCCCTACAGCGTGAGTTCGATGGGGTTTCCATTCTTTTTTTTTTGTTTTCTCCAAATAGCCACATATGTGGCTGCAACATTTCTGTGGAGACAAATACATCTTTATTTTAGTTACTGGAGTCCTCTCAAAAATGTGCCTATAAATCCTCCGGGAGCGAGGAGGAGTCACAATGGAAAGACTGATGGATCCGCAGCACTACCGCGGCTCGCACGGTTCAATTGCCATGACTGTTCCTTTGTGGCCTCGGCGTAGCTGTGTGTCACCAGGCCTTAAATACACATTTTGAACTGTCATATCCAATATAGTGGGCCCTGGTGGATAGTTAAAGGCAGCAAAAAAAAATAGAGAAGCATGGAAATAGGATGTGAAAAGGCTCACTTTTTAAACAAGAGAATAGGAGCTGTTGTTGAACATGGCGCCTGGTGCCCAGTATATTCCACTGGCTTTGAGGAGATAAAAGATTTAGTAACACAGCCTTTATGGGCTTGCTTAGTTGTACGCTCTGAATGAAGAACCAACAGTATTTGGAGGCTCTCCTTGCTCCTTTTTTTTTGTGTTCTCAAGACCAGAATATTCTCCAGCAATGCAATTTCCAGCTGACCTATCCTGAGGCCAAATGGAAACAATAGAGAGAGATTAACGGACCAGGAAACTTTGAAGAGAACAATAGCACAATCTTGGGATGAACTAGAACTCGTGAAATGCAATATTCTTGGACGGGGGGAAGGCTTTTCTGCAAAGAGAAACCTTTTCCACAGCTTATTCAACAATGAGTGTAAAATGAAAACGTGCCTGACTGTTTTGATTTAAAATCTGCTGGCTAAAAACAATGATTTTGAAATAACATGAGTCAATATTATTTTTCTTAAAATGTGACACAAGGTCTAAAAGCCAAGTTCTCCTCTGGGTGAGGCTGATACCAGTGTGATCAAATGCAGAATTCATATTGATTGCATTTGGCACCTAGTGATGCTCACACATGAGACACGAGCAAGAAGAAAAACTCCATGAATGAATGGGTTTGATCTGAAAACAGTAACTGGTTGTTCCAAGAGGAAATGTGCTTTTATTATCAGTACGGAATGACTCCATGGTAAATAAATCATTTGTATTGCAACTGAAATATTACTCCATTATACATCAAGGATGTGTGCAACTTTTCCATTTTTTTTTTGTTTCATTTTGATGGGTTTTTTCCAGCTTGTTAAGTAGCTCTCCAAGGACCTATGAACTGGCAACTAGAGGTTAAAAAAAAGCAAAACAAAAATATCCTAAGAAGTATTCATATTATACAGAAATCCATCCAAGCCACAATAAAACACAAAAAAAACCTCTATAACTAATCAGCTTAAATTGTCTTTCAGTGTCTGCCTTCTGTTGCCTTACCCAAAATTCAGCCTTACGAAGAATCTGTGAAGAAAGGTAATCTTTTCAGAAGGCAACTGAAAACTAAGCTCGGGCTATCCAAGAAATCAAACATTTTCAAGAGTCTGGCAAGCGCTTCCAAGACCTCTGGAACAAGTCATGCACAGCTCTCTGTGGCATTGAATCCTGATGGTGGATCACTTGGTGTCACTTAATCATTTATGACACATAGCTTCTCTGGTATCTCTCACAAGATCTTCTCATGTGGCTTCTCTGACACCTTTTCGGAGATGCCGCAGACTTGCCTTTCTTTCTCAGAGCTGCTCTTCTCTGACGCAAGCAGAAAGACAACAAACTGATATCTCTCTGTCCAGCAGAGCTGGAATCTCCCACGGGTTCCTAGCAGGACAATGGGGCCTGACACATAGATCCTAAGTCACATTGCTTCAGAAAGATATGTTTAAAAACAGTATATGGGCGATTGTAGGCAAGGATTTTCCAGCATGGGCAATTATACTAAATGTGCAACAAGGAGAGAAAATCCTAAAGTAATTTTAAGTTCAGATTTTAAATACTCCTGAAAAGAGTTACCCTTCCACTGCTCCTGTTGTGTTTGCATAGTAGGGTGGGAGGCTTTTATGTACTTTTGTACCAGCCTTGTGCCTATGCTGAGAGACTCAAACCACCCTTCAGAGCCTTTAAGGAGTCAGCGGGTTGGACAGACAAATTATCTTTAAGAACTCACTAAGAACAGTGAGCTCCCAAACGCAACTTCATTTCTACCGTGGTGTCCTGGAGAGCCCTTTCTAGTCAACATATCAAAGCTGACTAACAGATGATATAAAAGGAGCACAACTGTTATGTATTCCCAGGAGAAATCAGATGATCTGGTGTCATCGGTGACATATATGCTTTGCCCAGCTGTAAAGGATTTAGAAAATTCCAAAGTGTCCCAGTTGCATCTGCTATTATTTTGATGACCTACTTCCTATTACCAAGCAAAGATGTAATGTGGATCAAAACAAAGAGGAACTCTCTATGTGTCACAGGCAGAGGATGTAATTCTAGTGTTTTCCCTTTTTTTAAATCCAGATTAAGTCTCATGGCTTTTTTTCCTTCGTATGCAAGAAAAAGGAGATCATATTTCCCTTCAACCATTCTGAAATATTTCCACATGCACAATCGGCCACTATATGCAAAAAATGAAAAACAAGTGGGGAAAAATTAATCCACCTTGTCAGAGGCGTACAAACAAAATTAACATGAACATCTACAAAACATCTTGAATGCTTAAACATTCTCCTTACTTGGGTACACACCTCATATAATAGACAACTGTTGAGTGGAGTGATCTGTCCTCTGAAAAATGAACAAGCAGAGTCAGAAGCAAAGGAAATACCAAAAATGTTAGAAATGCATCCTGCATCTGCACCACCAAAAGCAGAGGTTGTTAATCCATGTTAGAGGTCAGCTGTATGGCAAGACTGGAAGAAAAAATGGGAAAGAAACTACTCAGCAGCTGAAACCAATGTTCCAGTTTACAGTATTTCCAATTTATTAATACTTGGATAAGTTGCACAGTATGGATGAGCAGACAGCCCTCCTTTTACTTTAACACTTTGAAAGGATGGCCAATACTCCCACTGTAGTATAACCCTTAAGGTTCACAAATTTCATACACTCACTTCAAAGACAGGGAAGTTGATTTCATTCTCCTGTGTTACTTTTAGAACAGATTGTTCATAAAACTGTCCTTTGCAACCATCTCTTCTTTTTAAGGAGAAAAATGTAATGAAGGTTATTCCACAGCAAATTGAGATTTGACTTTACAATCAACCCAGACTAAAGAGCAGGAGAAACACATCTCTTAAGAAGGATAAGAGAACATGGGTAGTAACACAGCTGTGGTTTCTTTCCTCTTTTTTCATTTCTCATTTGCACTTTACTTGCTCGAATAAGTCACAGGGATGAAGCCTCCTTGTGGAAAGGTTTTACACTTTTCATACATCCCACTATTCATGCAGAGCAACTGGGACAGAGAAAGAAAGCAACACCTGGGTTCCTTCAGCTCTAAAATCCCTCCCCAGTCAGCTCACTTCTCTAGCTCAGGACACATCAAAAAAGGAACACCAGCAACTGCATCTGAGCTGCAGCAACCACAGAGGCTGCTGCAATCCCTAACAATCCAGCCCTGGGCACTGGCTGTACTTTCAGAGTCTGGCACCAGTAGCAGCAAGTAAAAAGAAGCTGAATAACAGCAGACAGAGATCACTCTGCAGTTTTGCAGACACAGATCCGGCATATTCCCCAAAACACCCCAGAGAGCTGCTGAAGCAGGAGCCAGCACTGACATTTCCTTGTGGCTTTGGTGAGGGTGGAGTTGTGACCATTAAATGGGTACTGCTCCAGTGCAGACCATGATGGAAGGGAAAGGCTGGAAAGGAAAGTGATGAAGGTGGGAACAGGAACCCTTTACAGTATATGGGAAGGTGGACTTGACATTTACACTTTAGAAGAATTTAACCAGTTGGATGCAGAGCCAAGAGGCCACACTGGGTGAAGTGCTAAGGGTACAAACTTGACACCTAGGCAAACTCCTTGTCTGATCTGAGGACTCCTGATCTGGGGACTGTTCCCTGGGCTGCAGGATGTTCCCAGCCCCATCCTGAGCTCTGTGCAAAAGGGCCTCAATTCAACCAACAAACACTGGACATGAGCAGACACGAAGCCTCAGCAGTGCACAGATCTTCAAGGAGAGAGCTTTCAAACAGCACAATGTGGTTACCTCAACATACTTGGCATGAGAAGGAACTGGAGTTGAAGGTGTTTGGCGGTTTTGGAGAAACACATAAGGCCCTATTTCACCAAATACCTTTCTTTTTCTTTTTTTTTTTTTCATTTAATAGCATTTTTTTTCCTGTTTGGGAATGTTATGCCTGCAATGTACAGATTCCATTAATTTGTTCTCTTTTCTATTCCTTGAAATTTCTCCTCCAGCTGCTTTCTCCAGCAGAGGACTTTGTGACCAACTTTCTCTCCATACGCCTGTTTTTCTCTGTGAGTAAATTTATCTTCTGGCATTCTGTTTAGCAGAGATGCATGGTCCTTCCAACATCCACAGTTATACACACTAAAACAATTAAACCTGTTTATCTTCCAGCCTTTTGTTGCGCACTCACTTGATAATTGATGCACTTACATGCTTGGAGATCAGCTTACCCATGCTGGATCTTGATCTCCTGTCCATGTGTGAAAAAAGCAATAAAGTCCAGTGAAGATAGGACACTTGGCCAGAGGCAGAAGTTCTGCCTCTTCCATTCTATTCTAGCACAGAAAGCAGAAATAAAAGAACACTGACAAAGAAATTGAAAATCTTGGCTGCTTTGGAACGTGTGTTCCCTCCTTGTTTCTTTATAGCACTTTGGCTTGCTGTCCTCTGTCATGTGAGCAGTGTCAAAGAGAGCCAGATCCTCCTTACTTGGACATTGATGGTCTGTGTACCAGCAGTGATCCAACTGCTTTTATGGCCTAAGAGCAACACTTTAATCTTTTTTTATCCCCTCAAGCTTCTTAATGTTATAGGATAGATTGATACAGAGCCCTAACATTTATATATGCCTTCACTCAAATCTACCTTTTCTGAGGCTGCTACGAAGTTTGAACACAATCCCGGGCCAGCTGTTTCCACATCCAAGCATCCTGCCCTTCTCTTACATTTATACCACTTGCCCTGCTTACTTTAACTTTCTCCTGGCTGATTTCCCAGAATATCCTTTGCCTCTGGCAAGATAATTGCAAAAGTGTAAAATATTGTCACCACAAAACTTAGTTATAATATATGGTGTTCTCGATACACCCAAGGGATTGGATGCCTGTGGGAGTGAGGTGCTAGTTCCTGAAGGGTTAATTATCTTTCATGTTCCAGAAATCCAGACTAGTCCCTCCAAGTTTAGCGCTTAGGATTTTTTAAACCTGGGGTAAAAACATTCAGGTTTTATCTGCCAAGAGAGAAATAGTGAGTGGGGGTAAAAGGGGTGTTCTTTTGTCCACAAGGAAAAAAAAGAAAAAGTACTTTTAAGCAATGTGAGTATTTTCACACCTTTTATTTTATTCAATACTTAGTCATCTGCTGAAGAGCAAATGGAAAATTTTAAGCTGCTGTCTTAAAGTGTGTGATCCACTTTCACTACACTTTTCCTAACTATGCCCTTAATAGAATGAATGTTACCAGCCAAATGCCAGTCAATGACACAGCAGAGACTAAAACCTCAGGTCAGTGACCTTTCATGGGCGCCATGAAAAAATTCAGCCTTCTTTCCGAAATTAGAGGGTGAGGATGATGACAGACAGCACAGCCATGCTGGCAGGCAGCGTTTGAGCGCTGAAGCTTCAGCTTTTCATGGAGGCAGTACATTACTATCAGCCACTCACCTCTCTGCAAGGTATTAGCTGCCAGATCCTGCTATTTTGGTATCTCACAGGGGCCAGGGACTCACCTCATTTCCCAAGTCTGCCCCAGTCCCCCTGCTACTCAACATGTGCCCACTGCCCTCTTTAACAGAGTCTCTGTGATAAGGGGTCACTGAATTACCCTCTCTACCACTTCTTTGCAGGCAGTTGCAAAGCACCCTACCCATAGAAGTGTTGTTCACATCAAAAAGGCTGTTCCTTCCAATTTGTGTCCATTTCTGCTGTTTGATTCAGGCCACGTTGCACATCTTGGTGACACCAGTATTAGCACAAAGTAGTAAAAGGATTTTTGCCTTTACCATTAAGGGCAGACTGTATTCTACTGCCTTCACTTTCACTGGTTTTGTTTTGCATGTGTGGTGGGAAAGAGAACGAAGGGTGGGTCTCTCAGTCAGCAATGATCCCTGGCACTGGGGGAAATTCGAGGGTAGTCCCACAAGGATTGTTTGTGTGATCTTGGGATAGGAAGCCAGACGTAGGTGTAATTGCAAGGACAACAAGCAAGGCATGGTAAAAGTTGTATGCTCTGAGGATTTGTTTTCCCTGTGCCACAGCCCTAGAAATCCACAGGGCTATCTGAGGGAGGGCATAAGGCACCTAGAGCAGCAGGCCCTGATAGCAGAAAATGGGAGGGAAGCTTTGTGAGAATAACCATTAGTGCCCTCAGCTTCAGGTCTCCTCCTTCAGTCTCAACTCCATGCATTTGTCATGTCTCTCTCATTGCAAGAACAGTCTGATCCTGCTCCCATTATGGCTTCCAACTCCACCTATAACCTAGACAGCATTGTGCCAGGTCTGCCCCCAACCTCAGGGATACTTGGGCATTTTGCCTTTCTTAAATGTGAAGTGAGCTGGATCCTTTGAAAAAGCTAGGTCTGAATATCTCAGATCTTTGTTTGGACTTTAGGATTTACTAGCTCTTCTGACATTCCTCCAAGTTGATGGGTTCCTCAAGATCTTTCTTACCACTCACTCCATGTGTTTGTGTCTCCCTGCCTTCAGCTCTGTAAGGCATTCTTCAATGCTGACCTTCCTCCTTGCATACACATGCACATTCTGGCATTTAAAGGAAAGGATTTCACTTTCACAGCAGAGTAATTGCATTAAAAAAACTAAAAAGTGCTTTGCTTCAGCAGAAATCCTTACTTAGAAATAAAGAGGAACTTCTAATTCAAACAAAAGTTTAAACAAAGAACAGTGATTGCCACACTGCTCAGCAGCAAAAACACTGGTCAAATATGATTGAACTCAGTCCAGGATTATATTGATTATAATCACTTGGTATTCACTTTGATGAAATTAAAGAGATTGGATTCTACTCTCAATTACACCACACGCTTCAGTGAAATCACTTTGAATTCATACTGTTGTCACAGGACAGCACACACCCCAAGTCTGTAATTCTTCCCTCCCCATCTTAGTTCCTCTCACATAATTCATGGCTGAATCTCCACTGTGGAGGTTTAACAAGTACTGAATGAAAAAGGGCGTTCTTCAAATGCACATTCAGGAAAACGTTAAGAAACCAATAAAATGTCCAGCAAGTCAGAAGCCCAAGTTCTGTAGTGTGTCAGGAAAGCAAATTTTATTTGGAGCTTGGGAAGGGAAATTACAAAACAATTCCATTAGCTGGTAGAAATCCAAGGAATTGTTTTACACCCAAATTTTTGATGCCCAAATTCAGAATTGCAAATTACACTAAAGAGTCCAGCGTTGCTGGCTGGGCTGATCTAGGCAATGAAGGAGACAAATGGAGTTTAAAAAGCCAACTTGCACACAAACACCAACAACCCTTATTTTACTCATCCACATGAGCAACACAGTTGAGGAGAGTATTTCAACAATCTGTGTAATTTTATCTTTCCTGTGTTCTTTGGATATTATGTGTCATCCCTGTTTGCACAATAGCCGAGTGCCTGATCCCACTTTCTTTGCCAGCCATACAGACCATAAATCAGAGAGCACAGCTCATAAATCATGTGTCACTGAATACTGAATCAAAGCAAAACACCCACTTGATAGGAGCTGCAGGACTTCCATGGGGCTGGGGGCAGCTGAAGTATGCCCTGAATACATGGGGATAGGCACAGGCTCAGTTGTCTCAGCAGTAGATGTCCCCTGGTGCGGTGCCTCAGCCAAGCTGTTCCCAGTCTGCTCCTTCTCCTTGGCCCGTTCCAAGCCCATCTCTATTCCCATGCCACGTACATGAATTGGACAGTGCAACTTTTGCACCATGTCCCTGTAATCCAGTCTGTAAATATTCTGAGCAAGGGAAAAAAAAAGTCCACAAAACGTTCAGACCTCTGTGGGTAACAATTTTTGCTTTCAGTGACATGAAGGTTCCTTTCAAACCTTCTCTATATGTACATGTAAGGGAAGGCAACCGGTCAGCAAACAGCTCAGTTGTGCTCAGTGAGGCACTCCAGAAACATCCTTCTGAAGATGTAAGGTGGCCCTGAATGCACAACAGCTGCTTGTAACACCCAGCCAGCCACGCTACTCACATAAGCACTCCTCAATCCAGGAAAACCTGAGCCAAATCAGTTTGAACACCAGATCTTTACAACCCCATCACTTTCAATCCCTTCCTTCTGCAATGCAGGATGGAGCACCTGCATAGATGTTGTGCCACAGCTGAAAAGAACCATGCAAAATGCAGCTAAAATAACCCCATATGCCAGGATCACCAGAAATGGGCTCAGCAAGCAGCCCTCACCCCTTCTCTGAGCTCTGTGCAGCAATACATCCCTGGATGTGGGTGGGGTGGGGAACGTTGCTTGTGCTTTGGGGAAGAGGAAGCTTGGAGTGACTCAGTGTTTTTTTTGGCTCTCTGTTTTTAGAGACATGGGGAGGAGAAGCTAACAACATCCCCAGTGAGCTGAGAAAGAACCTGCAGTGGAAACTTCCTCATTGCCTGATCTCTATTGTCCCGAGTAGTGCTGAAATACATGAAAGGTCTCTTAGAGAAGGTCCCAGATGATACTGGATGACAGCAGAACAAGAATGATAAAAACCTGGATGCATAGGAACAAAACCATGTGGCAGTGTCTCTTTCTTCACAGAAACATTTATCAAGCCATGAGCTACCCACTCTCCTGCATGTGCTGGGCCATCCATGCATAGGCAGCCTTCTACTTGTGCACCCAAGCAATGACCTCGAGAGAGCAAGGCAACTTGTCTGTTGCATATCATGGTGGTAACAATTCCTACTATTCCTCCTTGCTCCTCTCCAGACCCTGACTTAAGTAATAAAGGGAAGTTTTCAAGACAGAAATGCAAGTGCTGAGTAGTGCCCGGATATGCACACCCCCCCACCACGCTGCTGGGAATAAAGCCCACTTGCCTCAAATTTTCTAATGCCCTTCTCAAACTGCTCTAAGCCATACAGAAGAAAATTAAAACCAACACACTAGAAGATAAAACAAGTGAAATTCCCAGCTGGTGGAGCCCCGTTGAAACCCAGGGAGTTATGCAACAGCCTTACAGCCCAAAATTTAATACAAATATTATTTCCATTTAAGAAGGCAAGATTATGTTCCCAGTAATCTTTAGTAGTATCCATAAGACAGAAAAACCTGCATTTGTGATTCCTTTTCTCCTCATCCCTGGGGTTCAGAAGAGTTTGGATTTCTGGGCTCAGTTCAGTTGTGAACTCAGACTAAGAAAGGACTAAGGTTATCTCGCTGGCTTCCCACAGAGGTAAGACAGAGATGTGTACACTATCCACAGAAGGTTAATCTCCATTGGTAAGGAAGTTAGGCTGAGGCGAAGGAATGCCTCTACCAGGAAAAGCAGCTGTTGAAACGGTTGGGACTTTGAGGAGTTTTCAATCTGTTTTTCAGGTTTATTACTTCTTTTCAAAGGCTGCTCTGCACCCATCTGTCAGTTATGCAAGGGACTCATTTGGAGCTCTGACGACTTTGATTGCTGGAACACAGACCTTCCCTCCACCCAGGAAGGCTTCAAAACAAAGAGTTGGTTGACTTGAGACATGCAGAGACACGCACACTTCATCCAATAGATTTCAGGACCAACATTCGGAGTCTTGGAGCCCAGCTCCTGCTGGTCACTCAAGAACAAGAAAATTCCCCAGGAACCTCTTCTAAGCTAATGGCATAGCTAAAAAGACAGGCACAAGAGCAACGTTTAGCCCTACCTGGACCTTCCCCAACACATAACCAGCTGTGGAGAAAAACCACAGCACACTGATGCTCTGGCCTTTGTGGTAGCTCCAGAAAGAGCCACACTGCCTAAAGACCTCTTGGAGCTCCCTCAGCATGCAGCAAACAAACTCATCTGAGCACTATTGTTGTCTGACTGACCTGCCCTGCACAGCATGGTTTCTCTGTTAGTAAACACACCACCCCTATCAGCTGTTTTAGTTTTTCTCCTAAGTCCTCTCATAGTGTCCAGGCCTACCAGAAACTTGCTATATGCTAAATTGAATTTATCAGGATATCATGTGCAGAAACTGCATGGAAGGTCACCAGCATGGCCAAGACACAGGGAAAGGCCTTACTGAGTTGAGAACTGTCCAGCTGATGTGTCAAGAAGCTGTACCCTCTATCCATTGGACACCTGAAAAGTCAGTGTCATGATGACCTACCTGTTTGGTGGACTAGCCCACAGAACTGAAAGACCTAAATTCCAGCTTAGCGGAGCCCAGATCTCCCCCTGTGTCCCACCTAAACTTTGATGGGAGTTTTGGAAGTCAAAGAAAGAGAAAAACTTGATTTTCTTCCAAACCTGCTGCAAGTTGCATACCATTACCACAGACATCTGTCACAAGCTGCTGGGGGATTGCACATTTGGATGTTCTTCACCTTATGTAAGGAGACCACATCTACAACACATGCAGTCACTGAACCAAGGTCATTTGTTTCCCCAAAAGCAAGTTAGTCAAACTGAAGGTGAAGTTATGGTGGATTAGAACTAAATGAAAACTGTATTTTAACCACAGTCTACCAATTATAAGTGAGAGAACTGCAGTTTCTAGAGCACAGGTAAGACCTTCCTAACTCTAGAAATCAAAAAGTAATACACCAAAGTACCACTAGTCTTTTGTTTCCTTGTCTCCCTAGAAATAGTATCAAGTACCATCATATTTTCATACCTATACTCTGCACTGCAAAAATCTGCTTTAAGACAGACTGTTTTTCCAGGCACTAGACAGCCACATCTCAGATAACCCCCAGGAAACAGGTGAGAGAGAGAAGGATGGACCAGAGGAACTTGACTCCTGGAAGAGATCAGTGTGGTTTGCAGGATCAGAACAAGGGCAGCTAATGGGAGGGAGCTGAAAAATGGAGGTAAACTCAGCCTGTGTCTGCATCCGCCTTGCTACTCGGTTACAAAGTTTTGCTTTAAACTGATCATCTATGGGTTATGTTAAAGTAAATGTAGAGTGTCTACAGTTGCTCTGTAACTAGTTGCCTCAAATACAGTGTAAACACTTCAGGATGCACAGAAAAGAGGCTTTTTTTTTTTTCCTCTTTACTTTACATTTCTTAAATTTGGGGTTATCTGCTTGCTAGTGAGAAAGAACACTAAGTAGCAGCAAAAATACAGTGCCTTCCCAGAACAGTATTCTGAAAATGACACTTGTAAACAGTTCCATCAAGCAGAGAACAATAATGCAATTTGGCAGAAAGAATCTTAGAAGCCAAGTTACACAGAGAAATTATGGTTAAAATTACATTAATCAAAACCAGTTAGGAAAAGATGAGAGGAAGACTCTGGCAGAACACATGTGGGATGTTACCAATTAAACTTGTTTTTCTTCCTAAAAGGCAACAGCATTCTTTTTAATTAGCCTCTGTCACTGTAATTCTAACAATAACCCACAACGCAATTACTATTTGAGCTACTTGAAAACTTAAAGCATGTGCCCAGTTTCTTTAAAAGGCTCCTCTGTGGACAACCAGTAGGGCTGGGTAGGGAGAAATAAACAGTTTCCTTTTTCATTTCTGAAGCTAAGTTATATTACAAGATTTAGTCAAATGCTGAGAAGCCATTCTGGGAATAGAAAAAAATGATCTGTAACAAATAAATCAACTAGCTAAGAGTCAGAAATAAGCAGAAAGACATTTCTTTCCAGATTTAACTTTAATGTTCTCTGTGGAGCAACACACTGGCATTTATGAACCACCACAGAGTTCTGCAGATACTACTGCAACTCATGAGCTCACAGCAGGCACACACTGGCATTTCTCCTATTCCTGCTGCTGCCATTGGCACTGAAGAAGTTAATGCCTGTTGGTTGCAATGCTAACCCCAGTTTGGCTAATCCTCTAGCATTACTATACTTTACAAAATAAATGCTTGGCTGAAATGAGATTAAAAAACCTAATGGCAATAACAAAAGTCTGACCTATAAAAACTACTTAAAACAGAGAAACACTGCATTTTTCAGGTTCTCTACTCTAAAACACAGATTCTCCACTTCACTCTGCTGATACAAGCTCAGAACTAGAAGTGCAATACTTCAGACCTTCCAACCTCAACACAAAAATTTCACTCTAACAAAGATGGTTCATTAGTAAGTTACATTTTGTCTCACTGAATTTGTACTAGACTCTGGTCTTCGAAGCTCTTTTTCTTCCTCCACCATCAAGGACACATCTCTTCATCTGCATCTCTGTGGTATGAGTTATAGAAGAGAGTTAGTGATGACAGGAAAGGTGATAGTTTGATAAAAGTTGCACCATGTGTCATGGGAAAAATCTCAGTTCAAAGACAACTGATTAGACCTGCTCTAGAAACATGTATTCAAACAATTACAGATTAAACTTGTAAAATACACCTGTTGCTATCAAGAATCCGTTTTCTATCCTGATTGTGACCCATTTGCTGTGCTGAAATATCTTAGTTGGGATAAAAGTCTGCAATATATTCAAGTTATTTCTTCTCTGTGGAAATGTGTTACTGCTAAAAGGGTCACTGAACTCTTCATATCTTTATTAGAAAACAGAAGGCATTGCCAGAAGATTTCTCTGCTTTCCAGCTTTTTCAGTGCTTTTCCTGCAGCAACTCATACAAATGGACAGTTTCCCCTTAGACAACGTGATTCTCTGAAATTGAGTCAAGATCTAAAGGAGGGTTTTGCAGTCAGCTCTGTATTATGAATGTTCACAGTGGTGGCCTTTTCTCCAAAGGTGTGAAACAGCCGGTTTCCATCTGGCCACTTTTAACTTCCTTCTATTGTTACGGGAGGACAAGACACAAAGCAAAGTAACGAGTCAGGAGATCTGAAATGGTGGAGATTATTTGTGCCTGCACAAAACACATCCCCTCCATCCAGCTGGTGAGACATTCCCCCAATGCACAGCACAGGATGAAAGTAAAGCAAGCACTATGAGATATAATGAAGCACATTGAAGGACTGAGAGAAGGACTCAACAGTTATACAGATAATGAGAAAATATTCAGTGTGATACTAAGTAGGATGTGAGATATCTACCTTCAGGCTCCAGGATACCAGCCAAACATTAACTGCTAGGAATTCAGAGGAAAGTGCCTCTTAGTAAAGATACCACATAATTATTTAATGGGATTTTACACCATGCTCTGAAGCATCTGTTAAAATACTGGATGGAATACCTGGCTTGACCAACTAATGTTAAAAAGAGTGGAAATACTCATATTTTGCCCTACAAAAGAACAGCATGGAACTCATAACAAAGACTACATTAACCATGCTTTACAGCTTCGCATATTCTTGTCATGTGCAGTTTCCATTAGAGGCTAATAGGTATTTTAAAAGCCTCTCAGCTCTTTTACAGAATAGAGTTTTAAAATAGCCCAGCATAAGGCATGTGGTATGCTGGCAAACACTGCATATGTTGGCAGCCAGTCTGAGACCACTGCTGGCAAAAACAGGACACCTGTTGTCAGTATTCTATCAAACACGATCGTTTTAGCATTGGGAAAGTTTGGAACAGCTCCATGAAAACCTGTCTGATGTCAAGTCAGCATGCCAGCCAAACAGCAACTCAACTGAATTTTCAAAGTGCCATCAATTGACTAATGAAGTGACATGAAAATTTAGATAGGCTCATGGGTGAAACACAGTGCACGTCCACTTGAAATGTTTACTTGTAAAAAAGACATATGCTAAAAATACTATTTGAAAGGCACACAAATGTTGTAAACAGATATTTTTTGTGGAAGCCCCAATGAGTGAAAAGGAATAACTAGAAATGCCTGGTGAAGCAGGCAGAAGAACGCTTTGAAAAAAAAAGCCACGTCAGAGATTGAAGTCACTCCTGTTACTAATCTGAGAACTGATGAACAAACAAGAGGAATGGAATAGCCAGGATTCCACCAGCTAGGCCAGTTCTGCCCTTTCGTGCTCTCCTTTTTGAGCATATTTTTGTATTTTCTTATTGGAAACAAGTCCCAAGAGTATTTGTCTGTACAAGTCAGCATGATGGGAGCTTGAGAACAACGGAAATGAACCTGTGAGATGCTCTGGAGAACAGACACATTTGGCAGAAGAATCTTGCATCAACTACTGCAGCGAGAGGGCATTTAGAGGAACATAGCTCAGTCAGAACAGAAATACACTGGGCACCACACTTTCTATTCCAAGGAATCCCAGAGATAGCACAATTTATTTATAAAGCTACCCTGAGGCCAGCATTCAGAGAACTTCCCTTTTCCAGGATGTGTATTGCTGCAAATTCAACTAAGGCTCTTCCAGAGAGAGCCTGAGAGAGGAGAACATCTGTGATTCAACACTAGTGGTTGCAAAATGCGCCACCATTAATGTCACTGTGATCTACCATTTATGTGACACTGCCCAAGCCTGCCAACTTTATTTCTAGCATCAGTTAGATCTGAATTCGATCAATAAAACTCTGGTTCTTACAGGAGCTGAGCTCATCAAACCCAAGAAGTCTCATCTGAGGATACACTGAAGTACTCTTGAGAATTAGACCTGTAAAATCAGTAATCCCTCTCATAATGAGAACAGTAAGTTTTTGAGAATGCATGGAAAGGGGAGCAGCAGAAAGTTAAAGTTACCCCATTCATGTTCCCAACAAAGTGAGGGCCTTGATAGCATGCCCATGGCACAGCACATAGTATGTGATGGGAACAGTTGTGTTGCACAGCAGAAGCAGCTCTGACTGCTCCAGGCACTGGATGTCTCGAGGTAGCAGCTTTACTGCCATCAGCCTGAACTGATACCCTGCGGATAACATTCAGCTCCCAGATGCAGACTCAGCTTGATAGGTGTAACCTGGGAATGACTTCACTCATCTCCACATTTATGCTGGCACAATCAGAAGCTGAAATCAGTGCCTTTGGAAAGGGATCAAGAGGAAATGCTGAGCAGAAGGGTAAGGCAGTTCCAGAACATGAAAGAAATGGACAGGCATCCAGCACAACATAAAACCAAAAGGCAATTACTTTCCCATGTATTCCTTTTGTCTCCTTTGTTACTATTAATTCAGTAGAATTTTAAGGCTCCAGAAAAGATCAATGTCTCATTTCACTAAGCACCATATAGACACGTGGGGTGAAATCTAGCCTCCAAAATCAAGTTAAGTATGGCTTTGTTACTCATATCAGCAGAGGCAGCATTTCTCCCACAACAACAGGCCATCCCTGCCATAAGGTGTTTTTATCTAAATTAGCAAGACCAGTGAAGGAGGGAACAGAACAAGAGGAGCAGACAGAGATAAAGTTCAAAATTCACAGAGCAAATCATCAACAAGAGCGAAGAGAACCAGAGCTCCAAACATTGCTTCATGTGCTGCAGTCCATGACGATACAGCAGCAAATCCTGCCAAGCTGTACGATACCAGCTATGGATAACACAGGAGAAAAACCATCCCTGCTTTAAGCTGGTACTTAATGTCCAAGGAAAATTGCAGAAATTATGTATTCAAGCCATAAATAAGATTAAATTAATCCATCTAAGGTGGTGAAGGTGGTACTAAAGGGTAGAGAACATTAACACTGTGGGAACTTGCCAGCTCTCTGACTGGACTTTAATGTCCTTTGGGTAATGCCAGGAGCAGCTACCAGATAAACCTTGCCAATGTCCTTAAATTCTGCCATTAAAGAGCTGCCTGAAAAGGTCAGATAAGCCTCTGTGATTGCATTTGTCTTGCCTTCTCTGTGTACACAAAGTCCACTTACTACCAAAAATGTCTGGGGTATTGACAGAGAAATCGTAGTGGATAACATTCAGTTAGTACGGCAAACAAAGCAGCAAACTCATAATCTCTTGGGTCAATTCCAGCTCCAGTGCACATTTCCTAAACCACTTTGGACTTCCATTTGTTTACTATAAATGCAAGCAAGTTCAATAGTGGAAAATACCCAGAGAAGAGGGGCCAGAGACCAGAGCACAGTCCTTAATATGTGCAACCTGACCCTGCTACGATTTTCCTCCCTGGCAGCACTAATTTGCTATGAGTAGACAGCATTTGGATGCACAGCCTGGGGCATAAGGCCCCAAGGGGTGTTCAGACAGCTGTCACTTCTTGGGTACTGCATGGAAGTGCAGGGATCAGGCCCTCCACAATTCAAGGTGATCAGCACTGTCTGCACTAAATGTCTGCACAAATATTACACCACCTTTTTCTTACAGGTACAGTGATAGCATTGGCCTCCACTGTTTTATAATTAACATCCTTTAACTATTCCATGCCCAGTCAGCAGTAATTTTAACCAGGGCATTTTCCACACAGCCAGCAGTCTGAATTTGTACTACACTATCTATCTGCATTCTCCCCTTTTTCTTGTCTTATTCCTTAAGATCTGTCATATGATATAGTCAGCAAGAAGGCAGGGTTAATATAAAAAAAAAACAAACCCAAAACGGCTGTTTTCTTTGGATAGGAAAGATCACCATGATTTTCTTGCGCTTTTATGCATATCCATGATCCTGAAGCAGAGAGTCTCTTAGTCTAAGAGCTTGTGAACATTCTCACAGCTCTTAATGTGGGGGAAAGGAAAGGAAAGGCAGAAAGAGATGCTGAAAATCTCTTTCTTTTGCAGGTGTTGCTTTCAAGCACCTGACTTGATTCTGGTTTAATTTACACCAGGGGATTACTGTAACAATCGAGTTTCATGTCTAAAGCAATCTAAGACTGAGATCAGAATGGGAACTACAAGATGATTCCTTTGCAAAATTGTACAAGTTGGATCAGTCTGGACAAGAAGAGGCTACTTTATCCTGAGGGTCATTTGGAGATTTTTTTTTACATTAAGCACCATTCCATCCCCCCATCTTTCTTATACAAAATTGTGTCTTTGCTCATGAATTTCCCTCTCCATTGGCTGATCGGTCCCTAAGAGATTTTGTAGTATCCTGAGGAATTCATCTAGAAAAGAGTCCCCTGCCTTCTGTCTTCAGTTTGATCCCAGCTTGGAGATAAAGGGGCCCATTCTGACTTGAATTTCTGGAGAAAAGTAACAACTGCTGCACCAAAATGACTCCAGGTTTATTCCAGGGTAACTGCAATCACAGTTTGTTACCAGTCCCGTAGGTTATGTAAATAGGCAGAGTAAATAACAGGTCTGCGGCAAACAAGCCATGTCCTGTCCTCTGACAGCACAGAGGAAGTCTGAGCACATCTGAATGAGGATGGCCACAAGAGGAACGCGGAGTCAGGACTAACATGAAAGAAACACAAAGTATGTTTTTGCCCTGATACCTCAATGACAAAGTAGAATGGGCTAAATTCCAGTGTTTTCCAAGTACAATGCCAGGTGGCTTCACTGATGCCTACGAGTGCTGGCAATTCTGCTTCATCCCCAGGAGCACCTGCAGTGGGCACCGTCCCTGCAGCCAGGTCTCACCTGACTCTAAAAGTTGTGTCAGGACTCTCCAAACCATGTGCGGTGCAAGAGGGACTTAAACACGAGTTCTGGCCAAGTATTTGGGGATAGATGAACGTGTGGTCCTGCTGTACCTGAGTGTCTACAGACCCTACACTGTCTCACCTCTGCATGGAGCACCCCAAAGGTTGTGGTTCCTTGGCTGACCACAAGGACACAAGTTGAGTGAGAAGTTTGTCAGACTGGATCCAAAGATCATACAGCCCCTTATCAGAAATCAGAATCCCTCACACTTATTAGCTTCTCCTGTTTTTTGCCAAAGCAGAGCCAAGTCTGCACCTCAGTTCCCTGAGCTGGACTCCCTAACAGATGTCTTAGGCTGATCAAGCCACCAGGACTATGGTGATATCATTTCAGATGGCATCATTTTGTCTTTTATAACCTACTGATAGGACAGGATGCACACTCTCTCAAGGTCTTTTAGTGCTGAGACTGTTCCTGTTGTCCAAGAAAAACCACAATTGGACTAGTGATAATGATTTGAAACTAAAAGAAGGTTGATTTAAATTAGATATGAGGAAGAATGTTTTACAATGAGCTTGGTGATACACCGGAATAGGTTGCCCAGAAAAGTGGGCAATATCCCATCCCTGGAAACATTCCAGGTTAGTCTGGACAGGGCTCCAGGGAACCTGATTTATTTGAAGATGTCCCTGCTCACTGCAGGGGTGTTTGAGTAAATGGCCTGTAAATGTCCCTTCCAACCCAAACCATTCTGTGATTCTATGAACTGAGGCTCTCGGCCCTGAAGCCACTCCATTCAGTCCTCAGACCAGTCGGAAAGATGAAAAGCTCTGCAAATATATCTCATTTTTGAAATTTTTTACAGTTGATGCCTCCAAGAAATCCAGTTGTAGTGCTTGCCAACTAGACAAAACACCATATGGAAGTGAAGAGATGACGATAAGGAAACTGAAACCTCGGGGAGGGAGTGGGGAGGGAGTGGGGAAGGAAGGAAACCCGAGCAAGTAAAACAAAACCAAACAAAATCCAAACAAAAAACCCAACTAATGAAATTATTAAATAGTAATAATCTTGAACTCTGTCCTGCAATGCTCACATCATTCTCTCTAAAACTGTAGTGTATGAAATAAAGGAAATGGGCTGAGATTGTGAATATAGTATATAGCACAGTATATATATGTATGCATGTATGTGTGCATATATATATATATATGCAATGTTTTCTTCCTCTCAACAAAGCTCTCTAATAATCTCAGGCTGTGAGATCTTTGGGAAAGAGCATTTGCTGTGGTTGACAACAGCTGAATTTGGTCAACCTCTGGCTGACACAGCAGTACAACATCATTATCCTTTCTGTGAAAAGGATGTTTCGCCAGGGTAATCTCTAACATTCTGGATTTACTCTTGAAGAACTCAATCTTTTCTTGCTGAGTAACTTGAATCTGGAGTAAGGAATTCAAAGACACTCAATACATCTCACAGGAGGTATCATGACTTTTTTCTTTTGTTTTGGTTTGGTGGGGTGGTGGGATATTTAGCTGTGCCCTGGTTTAACAAAAATCACCAGCATAAAAAGGGTTGCTCTTGATTAATTTACTAGTATAAATAAAGCTAATTAATATAAAATGTGTAAGACCTGATTTGCTTCTCACATGGGGTTATTCTTTAACAACAAGGCACGGCAGCCTTCCACAGTCACACCATTAACTCATTTCCTTTTTGGAATAGGCTGGTCACACCTATGGAGACTGGTGCCAAACAGCACTGACTCCTGAAGCCAAGGAATTGTTTGGGAGAGTGCTGGATGACCAACAGCCTGCCAGGGACAATGCCAATAATATAAAGGCACAGGTTATTGAGTTGCCATCTCTGAGAACATTTCTAACATGCCTTAGCATGGATAAAGGCTTAAGGGCTTAAGTGATTTTTTCTCCTGCTACCACTGTGTAAGTACCTATGCAAAAAACCAGAGATATTATCCCCAGTATGGGGGTGAGTGTGTATGTATACAAACACACACAAATACAATATTACAGATTCTCTACCTTAAAAAGTCAGAAATACTACAGAATAACTTATTGCATTTGATAAGTTTATGTATAAACACTGTACTTTAAAGACAAAACTGTTCAAAAGTAAAGTCCTATGGGCTCCACATAGCTGGGAAGATTAAAGCTATTAAATATACGGAAGCATACATTGCCTGGAGTTGTGTTAATCCACGGTCTAAAATAAGGCAGTTATGAAATGTTCAGAAAGAGCTTTCACAGCTTTCATGGCATTCAGCTGATACGGATACAATGATGGATTTTTTCACTTCTGTGCAAAAGGTGTTACCTATACAAATGTAGAATATGTAGGTAGTCTTCGAACACTTCACCTGTGAGACCAGGTAACCGGTGACTGAAAATGCATGTTATATATTTTGAAGCATTTTGAAACTGTGGATTTAGGACAGGACTCTTAAATCCTTACACTTAAAACTCATCCCCACTCCCTGCCCCTAAACTATTAATAAATACTAAAGGACAAAAGAACACAGTTTGGCTTCAGTCGACTGGTGAAAATCTGGAGCAACTCAGCTGAGGCCAGCGTAACTGAGATCAGAACTTGGCCCAGACTCAACAAACTAAGCCAAATTCATTACCACACTCTTTCCCTACATGTCTGCATATTAAAGAGCATGCTTTTTTGGGGGTTGTTTTTTGTTTGGCTTTTTTTTTTTAAGTGCACATTTCAGCCAGTCTAAAAGTACATTCTGTAATTGTGACAAAAATGCCAACTGACGTAAAGAAGCTCCACAGATTTAATAATATTTTGCTTGGAAATGGGTGTAGAAATGCATGCATTTTTTAATCCAATGTGCCTTGGCTCTGAGCTGTAGGAAACACCTTTCTGAGAAGCAAGCAAAAGGAAACTTTTCTCATTCTTTGAATGCGAAGCTTCAAAGATCTCAGCAATGACAGTTATTTTTATCAACTTGGACACTGTCTTTACTGCTTAGATGAAGAAAATTTAATCAAGATAAACAAATTAAAAGCAGTCACCAGAAGATTCTGAACACACCATATGAGTCTAGTGTAAAAATCTTTCCTCTTGCCACCTTTTACTTTTATCAATTATATCCTATATCCAGCCTGCCAAGTGTAAGAGCACTAAATAAAAAAAAGGTAGTTATCTGTCTGCATCTTTGGTCTTCTTTGAAAAGACAAAGTTAAAACCTTGCCAAGTTCTGCCCCCACATAAACAAGTTCTTTGCTAGTCAGTCTTGGTCCATATTCATGAATGTGGGCTGTGAAAAACCTGGGCACAGCTCTGAATTCAAATCGATCGAGAGGAAGGGGCCATGCACAGCAACAACTGCAGCAGACAGAGAGTGAAAAGCAGTGGGGAGAGGGGAGGGATGTCTCATCCCTTGGCACCACCACGTGCATCCCTGCACACCACACCACAATCAGACTTTTCCTACCCTTTAAAGCACTAAGACAGAGCTATACCAGACAGTTATTTTGGGTTCAGACAACAACTGAAATCATAATCCAGCTCCCAAAGCCAGTGTACAGCTTTCTCAGTAGAAGGGGAATCATTCAATTTGCCTCCCCAAGAAAAGGACAGAATTTATCTCATTTTTCTCTTGTGATACTGTGAATTCCAGAGGGGACAATTGGTACCCATAGCAACATCAACTGAAGAAGCATCCTGGGGTACCTGAAAACAACTGGATTTATGGTCAGTTTGTCTTTTCTACTCTATTCCTAGTTTCTCCCATTGCCTCAAGGACTCACCCTCCTTATGCAGACACCTTCAGAACCTACACTTCTGGGACAGTCATGTATCTCTCCTTTATGCATGGTCTGTCCATGTAATAGCTGTGGAGGGCTCCCCTGCTCCTCCCTTCCCGTCATCAGCTCCCAGTCTGGACTCATTACACTCATGGAGTGGGAAAGATGACCTGTGCCAGAGCACCATGGAACACAGGTACAGACTGGCACCTTCAAGGTGTGGGGGAAATGGAGGGCAGAAGCACCAACCCTTCCAATGTTCTTCAACCCCAGGTGCTGCAGAGGCAGGAGGAGATGCACCACGTGCAGCAGGACTCGGTAATTCCTGCTTTGGCTGAGGCAAAGGAGTTCTCTGCTGCTCAGAGCAGCTCCTGAACCACCCATTGCCAAAGCCACCAGTGGGCCCTACTGTCACCCCTGGGGCCAGCCCAGTCCATGTTCGTGCTGAGTCGCCCTCACACAGCTGTGGCCTCAGTCAGCACTGGTGACTTCTACATTCACTTTAAGGCTGGTCCTCACTGCCAGACGTTCTCAAAGTGGCTGTGGAGTAAGTTGAGTCTGGCCTTAATAAAGTCTATTGATGCTGTCTCATTTAGAAAAGCTCATGTTTATAGGGATTTATTAGGCACTTAACTGCATAAAAGAGGAAAATATTTGCTTGTAATTTCAATTGCTGCATATGGCTCTCTGACTCAGTGGCCTCCAAAAGCACACAAATATTTTCCAATAAACAAAGAACTGGTTCAAACTGCTGCCCATTGAAAATGAGAGACTGAACACAAACTCATTTGATTCAGAAGCTTCCCCCCCCCCCAAAATCTGGAACAGATACAACTTTTTTTTTTTTAACTCTAATGTGACTAAAATTTTCAGTTAGCGTGTCTACACAGGGCAGTGACTCCTTCAGGCCTCAAGGAGTCACTGACTTAACCAGGTAGTGAAACAGAGCATTAAGCTTGCTGTGATATTAATCTCAAAAATACAACAGCACATGGTCATCATTTTGACCCTTGCTGCTAAACCAGCTTCAGTGACTGAGACCAAACCAGAGACTTCTTGCATGCAAACATCTTTCAAACCAAACCCAGGTGTGGAACTATCAGCAAGTGACTTTCCTGTGTGGGTCAAATTTGTGCATCTGTGCACCCACATGCACAGGACCCAAAGAACTCCCAATACCAGAAAACAACTGGAAATCATGAAACCAAGCAATAACTAAATAACCGAGCCACTGCATCAGACTAGTGACTAGGCTGGATAGGCAAAAATCAGTGAAGTCAAATAAACTGGGCCATTCTGCATCAAGAAAAAGGTGTTCCATTATCATTAAGGCTCCCTGCTTCTTTGTCAACAGTGGCAGTTTACCCAACAACTGCTGCTTGTTTTAGTTTCTCAGGTTGTCAGAAAGCTTGTTAGAATGTTGTCAGCTGGGCTAATTTCTCATATTTATTATGCAAATAATTTTCTAATTGTTCTTGCTTTGTAGCTGGTTCTCTACATCTCCCTTCTGACTACAGATCAGCCACGGCACAAACCAAAATGTCAAATTATTTGTAGTCTGGCATACTGAATTGTGCTTCCTCATCAAACAGAACTCTTGGACTTGAACTGGTAGTTGATGATATTCATATGGAACTGTATCTTCTTCTCCCTCTGTTTTTGCATGTTTGCCTCTCAATATACCTTGAAATTTTCCTTTAAAGCCACTGAAACTAGTCTAAGAAGAGACTCATGAAGTCCATCACTCTTCCCACAGGATCACCCTTAATAATTTGGGGGAATGAAGAGCTGGGTCTTGTCTATTTTAGTTTTTTAAATAATCATTCACTTATTGTTGAAGGTCTGTCAGACCTAAATAAAAAATCACTGCCCACAGGTTTTACCCCTTTTTTCCAACCCTGCTCCCCATCCACCAGGCCTTCATGGTACTTTACTGACTACTGGGATTAAACCAGAACAGCACCTTCATAGGCCATCTTGCACTGCCAGAGTACAGTCCCTATACATGAAATATTCACAACAATTGATAGAATAAGCTGTTACAGTTAAGCATATCAGTGGGTTTAAACATAAAAATCAGATTTAGAGAAGTTCTTCACAATTTGATACTCTGGGAATGAAGAAACTACAAACAAAGCAATAACTAGCACAATGGCTTACAGGATATTTAGCAAGCCACATTAACACCAGCACAAGTGCCTGCTGAACTGGCTCTGGTGTCCCTTAGGAATGGATTTCTATGCCTGTTTGCTCCTAACACTACAGGGCATCTGTCCAAAACTCTGTACTAGGAAGAGTGTGCACATTTTTGCATCTCTAAGATCTCTTTGCGTCTCTTGTCTGTGTCAAAAGTTTTCTTCCTGAACTATTTCTATCAATTGGCTCAATTCCTATTTATTTATTGGTTTATTTTTAACAGAGGAAATTGAAACTTTGTTACAAACTTGCTCATCATGTAATTGAGGTAAGCTGCATCTTTCCTCTCCCAGCTGTTCTCAACAAGAAACAAGGTCTCTAAATCAAATTCTGTGTGAGAAAGTTGCTCCTTAATTTTTTTTTTAAAGGAATCTTTTGGATCCAATGCAAAAGTAATCTTTTTTTTTTTTTTGACAGAAGACAGAATTTCCTTCTCCAAATGGAAAAATTTCAAAACTCACTGCAGCAATATCATCTTAACTCTGGATGGAGAGACATCTTATTTCTCTGGAAATACTTTTCTCAGAGGATGAGATGTTCAGAACAAAAAGAGAAATTACACTGAGAAAAAAAGCACTGGAGTTCTACATGCAGCTTCTACATGCACTTCCATCTAAAACAAAGAAGAAAAGTTGCTTTTGTGCAGCGGCCTTTTCTGTTGAGAAACACCACTTAGAGAAACAGAACCAGCTTCCCACCAAGCCACATACATTGAACAATTTCAATACAGAGAGCACAAGAGAGGCTCAAATATGATCTGCTTGATGAGTGATGCACTTATCCCAGCTCAGAGTTTCTTTATGTCCAGTTTCTTCCCATAACTGCTGGTTTTTCAGGCAGCACCATTACCTGGGAAGGGGAATGGCAGTAGGAGACTGCAGGGACACTCCTGTGGGTACCAGTGGTGGTATCAGCTCCCAGCGAGAGAACACGTCCTTGTGTTCACATCCATTTCTCACAGGAAAACCAATACCAGAAATATTTAAACCTCTTCTTGGGATGCCATATTATTATTCTTAAGCCACTCCTTGAGCTTCGTAATCTGTAAGTCTTTCATTTATTATAGATCAGCTTATTAACATAAGATTTTTTGCATCATCTTTGGCACTATGTCAAGATAAAGCATCACACACAACCTTGAGGGAAGACTGATACATGGAGCATAAGGCTGGCAAAACCCAAGCATTTCACACCTTGACTTTTGGGTTTAGAGGACTGTCACCACGAGGAAAACTCATTCAGTTATTTAGCATTTGTCCCCTTTCAGAGATTACACAAACTGATTGCTTTACCATGGACTATGAATCATATAAAGCTGTGCTACATTCTGGAAAGTCCTTGATCTCATCTGGGTCCAGATCACACACTTGACTCCTACTGTCAAATAAGGCAAAAAAAAGACAGCATTGCAAATGTCATTATTTCATTTTGAAGCTTGTGATCAGCTCTGTCTTGTGATTATCAACAAGTTCCAGCTTCCACTTTAAGAAATCAGTGTCTCATTTCAGTGTCCTTAGAGAACAGCATAATCTCATGGTACCCTTAAACCCCAAATGGTTCAAAGACTAAGGCACAGGATGCAACATTTAACTCTTTTTGGAGAAAAATATGTCTTTTCACTGCACTTTGGTTAAAATCCTTTATTATTTCTTTTCCTTCCTTGTAGAAAAAATATCTCCACCAAAAAAAAAAATTGATGTTAGTAAACATGTTTTGAAATATTGAAAGCACCTCTGGATTCCAAAAGCTAATTTCAATTTTTTCTTACAGTTCCTCCATAGTTTTTCATTATTCAGTGTTCTGATAGTCAAGCCAGTAATATTTAAGGAGGACTTAGAACAACATTTAAAATTTTAACTACTGCTGTCTCATATAAAAGATTGATGTGTTTTTAATTTTGCAACACTCACTGTATAAATGCTGAGGTTTGTGTAACTGAATTACAAACATATTTTAATTTAAGATCTCATAGTACCTGGGAACCATAGCTTCTAGAAAATACATCATTCTTTGGTGGGAAAAACAGCCCACAGATAAGAAAAAAAAAAAAGGCAGACTGATGTGTCAAATAGCATTTATTTCCTCTCCTTTTTTCTGATGCTTTGAACTGAAATCATTATTGTAAACTATACTTACACTTATAGGAATAGACTTACTCTTAATCGAGCAAATCTATCAGTGTGGATTTCACTGACCAGGAATGGCAGGAGAAGCCTTGAACAGCCTAACAATTGGGCTGCTTCTGCTTTGAGATCACACAGACTTAGAAATAATATTTCCATGGTTTTGAAGAGCCAATATTCCCCTAGAGAATAACTAAACAAAAATAAAAATCTGATTTTTTGATTCTTTGCATAATTCACCCTTATTTATCTTAATACAATTTTCTCTACAACAGCTCAGCAAAAGGGACTGGAGTCTTACACTTACCATATGTTCCAAATTATCACTGTTTGAAGCTTAAGTTGCAGAAAGGATGAAATTAATTCTTCTTTCCCTTTAAAAAACCACAAACTGACAGAAATAAGAGAATTTACTCCATCTGCTTCCAGTCTCAAGTCCACCTTGTAAAGTTCAGTATTTCAGATTCAGTTTGACACCAAAAGTGAAACGTGGGGACAACAATGGCATATAAAATCTTAATAACAGTGAACTTATTTTTAACTGTATTGTGCTAAATTAGACTGGAAAAAAAATCAAGTCCTGAACAGGTCCAGATAAAGTCAGAATTCCAGGCCTGATAAAAATACAGACACGAAACAAATTTTGTATCAGACATTGGCAACAAGTAGTGTGGTCTCCAAACTAGTGCAGTGGATGGCTCAGTCAAATGTTGTACAAAACTGTCAGGTTTATACTGCACAGATCAGTTGAAAAGCTTTTTATTTACAATAGTAGTTTGTATGCAACTATGCCCTGACATTCTTTCTAGAGTGCTTTTGCAAGCCTCCCCCATTGCAGAAATTCCTCCTCTACCTTAAAAGCAATAAAGAGCAGATTGTAACCAGAAAGCAAAGAATGCTCCAGCCAGCTGAAAACACAGAGGGGAAGTAAATATGGGATTACGCAAATTACAATCTGGCCAGGGGTCTGGGATCAGGGTAGAGCTCCAAATCTCCAACTCCGTATCTGCTGATCTCATCACTGCAATTCCTCCCACCTCCCTAAAGGTCTTGCATTAAAACCAAAAAAAGCAATAAAGAGGTCATAGTCAAAACACATGTTTATTTCAAAACTCTCAATGCAGCCTTTAGATAAACAGTTCCTGTAGACACTACTGAAAATTCCTCTGTTACAATGAGGAAGGAAATGCAAATATTGGACTCTCCAGTATCACACAGAGTCATCCAGCAACCACCAAGGTCCTCAGAATGTTTTCCACAACTTCTTCTCAGGGCAATCTTTCTTTCCACGTCCTATGAAGAGTGAGCAGGCATTTTGAGGTAGCCAAAAGTAGTTCCAACTACTTAAGAGCAAGCACCTTGTTTCAGGGAAGCTCCAAGGTAATTAACTCAGCTGTAGCAGAGTGGCAAGAAGGTCCCTTAAACACAAAGGAAGAGGTGGAAGGGAAAGGAGTGTTCAGACCAAGGGGGATGGGCCACTTACACTTAACCCAGAAAAGGCACCTATATAAATTATATGTGTTTGATAAATAGCCCCACACCATCACTAAAGAAATGCAGCCATGGTGAAAGGTGAGGGGGTAAACAGCTTTACTGCTCCAAACAAAATTATCATTTTCTTTTTCCCAACTCGTGGCCTAGTGTGAAAAGAATGCAGCTGTCTGACATCCTGATGGCTTTGTTTGGTTTTGCAACCGATAATTGTCCTTTTAAGCTCCACTACCTCCTTTGTGTTATTTGTACTGTCCAGGGTAATGCTCATGGCTACCAAGACAGAAACTCAACCAGCTCTTTTTTATAGCTATTGTGAGCTGCAATGCAACAGCAGAGAGCACTGCAGCCCTACAGCCTACATCAAGTGTCCCCAAGTCATCATCAGTCTTCATTCTACCATCTCTGTGAGTCCTTCCCCAAGTTCAATGTTGCTGCACCTTCACCTTCCTTGAAGTAGAGGTTCCAACCATCTGTGGTGCAATTAAGAGGAGAGAAGATACTCTCATTTCCTACAATCCTCTCCAGAGCTCTGGTCTGCCAGAAGAAACCAATCTCACCACCAGAAAGGGGACGAGTGAGTTGAATCTGCTAAGGAGATGATGACAGTCAAATAATTCCCACCTTGAAAACTTGAGCAGTTGATCTTCAAAGTTGTGGCAGGACCCAGCACCTCTCTGCAATAGCCCTGACTGTAACAAGAGGCATCTGAAAATGCTTTTATATTTAGTCACAGCATAAACCCATAACGAGAAGCTCACTGGTTGCCATTCCAGGAGTTCTAACTTAGCTTCAGTTCCAGATAAAACATCTCTCTTATGGGTAAGAAGTGATTAAAAAAGGCATCTTTTTATGGGTTCTGTGACTTGCAGCCAGTTTATTGGAGCCTAGTTCTGGGTCTCTCACCTCAAGAAAGACATGGAAGTGCTGGAGAGGGTCCAAAGAAGGGCAACAAATCTGCCGACAGGTTTAGAGAGTCAATCATACAACAAATGGCTGAGGCAGCTGGGGGTGTTTAGCTTAGAGAAAAGGAGGCTTATCAGTCTCTACAACACCTGAAAGGAGGTGAGGTTGGTCTCTTCTCCCATGTAACAAGTGACAGGACAAGAGGAAAAGGCTTTAAGCTGTGCCAGGGGAGGTTCAGTCCGGACATGTTCACTGAAAGCGTGGTTAAACACTGGAACGGCTGCCCAGGGAAGTGGTGGGGTCACTACCCCTGGATGTGTCCAAGGAACAACTGGACAAGGCCCTCAGTGCCCCGGTTTAGTTGACAAGGTGGTGTTCAGTCAAAGGCTGGACTCACTGATCTTTTCCAACCCCAGTGATTCTGTGTGGGCCCCTTCCCAGGAACCAGCAGTACCTCCCAAAAAAGGTCAAGTTTCAGTCAAATTGTCGCTCAGAGCCTGTAACAGGGTTTTGGTTTTGTTCAGTTTGGGGTTCATATTACCAAAGACTTTAAAACAAGACATCAGATCCAAGCTGTAGTTCCACAGACATTTCTAGCCCCCCTTCCTTCCACCACAGTTGCCCCTCTGCCCCCCAGGATCTGCTGCAGTATCTGTGGCACGCCAAGAAGGATGAGGTGAGGGGGATCCACAAGCGTTAGACACATCAACATCACCATGACTTCCTCACATTTTCCAAGCTGCTGAGAAGTATGAAAATCAATCAAAACAGGACAGCTGTAAAACACAATCTGTATCCAGGAGAAAACAGCTCTGTAGGACCACATGACCTGAATCAGGCAGTATTTTGATGGCATGAATTCAGCAGCTGGGGAGGGCATGAATTACATGCCTAACCTTTCTTTTTTTTTTAATACAACTGCTCTGCCTCCCTCTAGTTTCGTGGGTCCTGTTGTTTACCCAGGACAGGTACAAGGAAGACCCGTGACCTGAAGCCCGTAAGTACAGCACAGTACAGGAATTAACAAATGTCCAGGAAGGCTGCCTGGGCACACCACTGCTCTGGCTGCATGGAAGAAGAGATCTGAGCAGGAACATCAAGCTCCTGGCTGTTCTAGCCTGACCTGCAGGATGTACTTGCTACCTTTCTCCACAAGCCTTTTTTTTTGTGTAAGGACTTCATTGCAGCCTCCTCAGGCACACCTCACGTCATAAAACTACTGTCAGCACTTTGTTTCTGACACAACCATATTTCAGAAGGGGGTCTGTTGGGGTTTTTGTTTTGATTTTTTTTCAGGTTGGTTGGTTTTTAGGTTTGGGGTTTTTTTTTGTTTGTTTTGCTTTTTAAAAAGGAGGGAAGAGAGAAACAAAAGTCCTGCTCACATTTGCAATTTTACTGCTTCAAAAATTTCAGAAAGTTTGCCTGTCAATATTAAAGAAAGCAAGGTCTTCCTTAGTAAACCTCTTACTTTGCACTATTTTCCTCCTGATCTAGCCTTTGTCAGACCAAGACAGAAACAAAGAGTTTAAATCCTGAAGTTAAAAAGGGCAAGAAATATTTCTTACCACCCTACGCTTGCCTCTATTTTTGCCCCTTTTTGTTTAGCTCTGTAGCTGCATCTTATCCTGTCTAAACCATCCTTCCTTTCTCTGTCCCCATTCCCTTTTACAGCTACTCCTGCGTAAATCAGATTTTTCTCAAATAGCTCCTGTTAATCTGACAGCTCAGCAGGGACTAACCCCGTCACTTCCTGCCTAAAGATAAATATCTGCTATAGCATAAAAACTGAATGAGAAGGAAGGGATGCTCTAGGTCAGCAGCTATCTTTGTATCGCTGAGGGGGTGGGGACACAGGGGAAGAGTAAAAGCACCTCAAACAGTATCTTTGCCACCAAAATAACAGTTCTGAGATATGGAAAAGAGGTGAACCATGTCTGCCTATCCACCACAGACCACAGCAGACCTGATGAATGTGGCTCACAGCTCCTATTAAAGGCCAGTGTGGATGTTCCCTATTTAAACCTTTCAAATTTTTCTCATATTGAGCATTATTGCTCCCTTTTACATTCTCAATAACACCTCCAGCCATCTCTCATCACCTGAACAGTGGCAATCTCACAAGGTTACAAACCCTCATATCAAGAGGCAATAAGCCAACAGAGAAAACATAACCCAGTCTATAATCCCTTCTGCCCTACACATACGTCCACTTCCAAGTCTAACAGATCAGTTTCATATCCTCATTTCTTCCTCACTCCTCATTCTCGATGCACTTTTCAGTGATGGAGGCAGGAGGTGAGAAGAAGACAGGGAATTGTGGGAATCTCAGGATGGGTGTTTAACACCAGCTGCCTCGTGCCCCGTGCCACATCACAGGTGCCACACAACTCACATTCAATCTCCTGAAATTGTCAGCATGTGCATATCAAGAGAAAACAGAAGGAAGCCCAGATTTATTATGTTCAAATGATCACACTTAAGGCACATCCAAGGTTGACACATGAATTAGGAATGACAGGAGCAGCTGCTGTAAAATCCATTTAAAGAATAACACATAATTGTGATAGCTCATCACATGTTTCCTTCAAGTAGCTGCATTTGCTGTAAATCCTTCTGCTTTTTCATTCCCCTGGCAGTGGGAAGCCTCACTTTCCAGAGGATTATCTGCACCATTAGCCAACCTCCACCAACCAGGCACCACTAATGAGAGCAATGCCTGGAATACTCCCCCCATCAAGAAACCCAGGAGGTGATTACTGATGTGCTTACAGAAACACAAACTGACTCCAGACTCAAATAATAGAGCAGGAAGAGCAGCCAAACTACTCAGGTCCACTGTGAGCACCTGGCTGGTCACCGGGCACCCGGCGCAGCTGGGTTTGTTCCCTGATTTCTGTCTTTACTCTCTGTTCTCACACTCAAACCCACGCTGATGCTGGCCTGGAGAGATGTGGGAGAAGCAAAACAGCACCAAACAGCAACATTCACAGTCCGGGATGGGGTTGCTGGTTCAGAGGCAAGTGCTGCCAGCTATCAAAACGTGCTGTCACACACAGACAGAGAAGGTGTCGCTGATGGTGGCCGAGCAGAGGTTGAAAGACTGAGGCACATCCAATTCCCACCACAACAGCCTCCAGCGGGTCCTGCCAGCCTGGACAGAGCTTGAGGCCAGTCCTCAAAATATGCATTTGCAAATGTCACACACTGGGACAGATAGTGCGAACTTCAACTTTGGTTTGAGAATCAAGGAATCCAATCCTTGGTTCTTACCTTAGAGAGATTTTAAAACCTGAGGTCATATCCTAGAGAAAATTAGCAGCACCTTCCATCACTAGAAAAGATGGTCAGAGTTTTGTTTTCACTCGGCTGGTTTCAGCTCCAAGGAAGATGACTGTGAAATTATATCGTGACAAAAACTAGAGCCCCTGAGCTGGGCATTGAGAAAACAACACTGAGCTACGGGGGAAATGCACACTAATACATTTTTTCAGTAGAAGGCTGATGATTTTGGTGACAGTTGAACTGTACATGACCATTCAAAGGATATTTCAGTCTTATCTTGGGCTCGAGTTCTTCCCATCCCTCAATTTCTCCAAGAAGCCACAAAAGACAACCCAGTGCAGCAGCCTCCCAGAGAAATCAGGTGATCGCTGCCTGTGGATTCCTGTCTTTACTACAGAAAAGGCTGCATTTTTTAAAACTTTTGAGAAACTGTTGTGCTATCCTGTTACCAACTGCAAATATAAAAATAGAGCAAGGAACAGGTACTGGTTAATCTTCAAGTTAGTTTGGTTAGAAAACTTACTCCATATTTTTGTCTTGGTAAAGCTGATGTACCTTTGTTACTCAGGAGACAAAGCAGGTTAAAAATAGTCTCAAGTCTATGGTGAAGTTGATTAAGCACTCTTTACCATCCTGTCCCTTTGAGATCTCTCAGTTTAGGGTTGCATCAGGTTTGGAGAATGAGATAAGGCAGCAATTCACCAGGGCAGCCTCCTCCCTCTGCATTCAGCCCACTGCAGCAGTAACACAGCACTGGGGATGTGCCCCTTGGAAAAAAAAATAAAATAAGAAAAAAATCATGTCCAATCTTAAAGAGAAATATCTAAGTCAGTCTTCCAGAATGTAGCACTCAGACTCTGCAAAACTTCATTCTTGGATCCCAGCTTTACAGCCTGGCCCTAGGTATGCATCTGGTTTAACCAACTCCATTTTACCCCTTAGCAAAAAACTAGCAATTGTCAAGGAGTTTCCTAACTGCCAACAATTGTTTTCCTAGATATATATGCTTCACTGTCCATTGTTCAATTTATTTTTAACTTACTACTTCAAGTTGTAGCCTTGATCTTGCTGCTCCTTGAGCAATTCTTTTCTTCTGTCTGGATGCTAATGCATTTTGGAGAGTCTGTAAATGGCTAATAAAAATTTCACCATCTCCCTGATCAGATTAAGGCAAGATACTAACTTTATCTGTTCTCTAACTTTTAAGGAGAAAAGCAGGATAGAAGGCCCTATGGAGAAATGAAGGAAAACATTTTGTTGAAGGGGTCAAGATGTGGGAATGGAGAATAATGAATTCAGTAGAAAGAGCAGATTTGTGTACGGCAGGACTACTTCTTGAGAGTGATTTTGCTTCACCAAGTTCAATTAGAAGCAGCTAGGAAGGTAAATTTGTTGTGTTCATTGAATTACAGACCAAGAATCTAGAAAGGGAGAGAAGCACCAAACGAATGTCACAGTACACAAGCTATCACCACAAATTTACAGAGACCTTTGTGTCTCTTAAATACTTTGCACACAGTAGCTCAGCAGGGCAAGCCCTACTTCTCAGTGGCTACAAAGGCTTTGCACATTGTAAGAACCTGAATAAACTCATGCGTGATGGTGAATTAAGTCAGCATAATGCAGGTTCATAACCAAATCAGCCTTTATAACCCAGTTCAGCACTTTTTCCCCCTCCCTTGCACTGCCCTAGGCAGGGTAACCTCAGGAAGTTGCATGTGCAACAGAAAATCACCCACTTCCTCCCTTAAGATACTCTCATACCAGTTTCTATAGTCCTCAGTTTCCCCACCTCTTCTGACAGTGGTGCACACATCTTGCTTTGGTTATCAAGGAATTCAAAGGAACACTGGAGCAAGCTTCTTGGCCACTGCAAACAGGTCAAAATTTCCCAGCAGAAACCAGGAGCTAAACAATTTGACCTGAACAGTAATCATTTCAGGAGTGAAACAACTCTGTTCGAGGCAGTCCCCCAAAACCAACAGGTTAAGCAAACACTAGGTGTAATTTCTCAGCTGTTGGTTATATGTCAGTGTTTGAATCAATTTGTCTGACAAAAGGCACTTACATAAAACAGTGATCGAGCAAGGTCACAATGACACCTGGCCCTCTCAGAGCAGCTCCTTGCTCCTCCAACACCTTTGCTCACTACGCTGTGCACAACAGCTTTGGCCTCAGCCACTTTGATAGTCAGCTGAGCTACAGAGCTTCTCCATGGAAGCAGAACCTGGCCTCAGGCTTTTACAAGACACCTGCAGGAGGCAGAATGCAAAGGGTGAGCAATGACCACTGCTGAAGCCTCCTTCCACCAAGAGAAGCTGGAACATGGAACAACACAGGAGGCAAACTGAGATCCACCCACACATTTCAGCAGGGATCCAGCAGGGTACAATTGGGTAACTGTTGTCACAAGTGAACCAACACACACCCAAACAACATAACAAAAACCTTCCTGTTTCACCCCCTAGCACAAACATTTCTTGAGAGTTGGAGAAGGGCTCCAAAACTCTCTGCACTGAAGAGCTGCTTTGGCTTCTCCTTCTGAGGGCTGAGCCTTCACCAAATAGGATGAGGGATGGAGGGTCGTGAGCCAGGACACTCTGAGGACAGGGGAACATCAGATACCTCGTCCTAGGCACACCTGAGCAGGACAGGACCAGTTATGCAACCTCATTCTGCTGCTGGCAACTGCAGCATTGAAAACTTAAGAGCGGAGCTTTATGCGTATGAACAAATGTTTTAATTGCTTCTAATCCCATCTGTACTACGCTTTCTCCTCCTAGGCTTTACCCCATTTTGGTTGCTTATAAGCATCTCAGCTTATTAAGTCTAAGGAGTTAAAGTTTTGACCTTTGCATCATATTCAGAGACACTGAATATGATATACTATGTTGGTATAAAGATGCTTCTTCAGCATGTTTTGACACATCTGCCTTGCTCAGAAGTGGCAGAACACCTCTCCCATGAGACATCCTGGGAAGAGTCAACAGGAGAATTAACCAGAAAATCTGCATGGGCAAGGCAGATATTTATATGGGAGAAGAGCTGCCACTAATTACAGCTATTACGGCACTGAAAGGTATCAGTACAAGTTCACGTTTGATGGAACAACTTGTTGTGATACAAAACATCCTACAAGGCCTGATCTGACCCAATTCCCAGTTGTACTTTATTAACAAGTGTTATTAACTTCAGTGCAATTACTCAAACAGACAAAGGTATTCACAGACAAATCCTGATTCAGTAACCTCTACAACGTGACTAAAGCTCTGGAATGTGGGTAGTCAGCATTACTTAGAATGACTCAGGTGACTCTAAATATAAGACACCCACTTTGCCTTATAGCTTTAGAGGGTTTTAAACCATACATAAAATGATCTCATCGTGTGCTGCTTTGCACCTTCTTGCTCAATCAGGTGTTGCTAAACGGGAGCATTAAGTGATTTATTGTATAGTAGACAGCACTCCATAGAACACACAGTACAGAGAATTCCACTCTAATTCCATCAGCAGTTTGCTCTGTAATTTCTGGTGCAGGCAATATATTACTGTGTCCTGTATAGTAATTTATAAACCCTTAAAGGTTTACAAGGGCTGAAAAGAATGCATTGCATAATGATAGATGCTACAAAATAAGTAAGTCTTATTTTGAAAGAGTCAGAGAAATCTTCTGGTGTTCAGCACTCAGACTCTACAGAACCATCCCGCTATCATTTGCCTTCTTTCTCTCTGTCACTGGGCAGTCACAGATCTGATAAAACTGAGGTAGAGTAATGAGTAAATGGAGCAGAAGGAAGATGTATGCAAGTCTGAATCGGGTCACCATCAGTCAGTGGACTTGTGCTAATTCATGCCAGCAAAGTTTTGGACTTGTAATTGTGCACATAAAGTTTTACTCAGAATTAAGAAGTCAGTTCGGGTGTTAAAACCTTCTTCCCTTCAAGGAGGTCCCAGTTTCAACCTTCAGAATTTGTTGGGGGAGATAGAAAGAATTATGGCCCATGCATATTTTCCTTATTTCACCTCCCCTTTTTTGGTCTTTGTATCTTGTATCTCATTCCCCCCTTGGCTGATTCCCTGCACTAAGGTGGAGGAGATAAATCAGCATTCCTGTGCTTCAGGCACACAAAGCTTCACAACATCTGTGGCTATTTTTTTGGGTATTAGTCTGAAACATCTTCTTTACCTAAAGCCAGGGAGTACAGCAGCTTGAGGAAAAGACCAGAAGAATTCACTATGAAAAGCACATTCCCTGGAAAAGATCTACACCTCCTGATGCATGCTCAAGTTCTGCACAGACTTGCCTGCTTGCCCTAGCTCCAAGGGAAATCCTTGGCTCCGAGCAGAGCGCCAGCACTGTGAGCAACCCAGCCCCTCACTGGCCATGGAGGAGCCATTTCTCAGCTGGCTCAGCCCCAGCAAGGAGACTGACCCGGGACAGAACACACTGCTCTTGCCATCCACCTACTCTTACTTTGTAGCAGAGCACGAAGGTCTTTAGTGAAGTGAAATTAGCAGAAAGCCCTGAATTTCCATCAGTCGTGCTCAGCAGGAAGGAGATATCTGTGCCGGTTCGGCCAAATTAGGAGGAAATATCTTCTGATAGAAGGCAGGTTACAACCACCCCTCCCCCACCAGGTTCAGGAAAAAAGAAATTTTTCTCGAAAGAAAGTGAAAGAGATAAAAAAACCTATTTATTTAACAACACACAGGAAAAGGATAATAAAGCTAAATAATAAAACTCTCGCTGTGGAGAGAAACCTGGGAAGATTTCAGAGTCCTTCTGTAGGTGTGGTCTCTCTCCTCCTCGGAGCTGGGTCGGCGTGGGCCCACCTCCGGGCCTTGGTGGAAAATTATCCTGATGTGTTCTGATGTTGTTGAAACAGTTCAGAAGAGAAGAAGGGAAAAACCAAAATCCCAAGAAAACGAAGTTAACTCTCCGTCTCTCTCCAGAGAAAAAGGAGCCGAAAGCTGGCTGAAAAGCACCAAGGGTGTTTTCCTCCCCTCTTGCTGCCAGAGCAGAAGCAGAGGAGTGTGTATCTGTGTCCTTGAAACAACTGTTTTGAAAAAGTTCACTGGGTTTTCTTTTCCTCTCTCCCCTCTCAGGCTCAGTTTAAAGGTGCAGAAAGGCACAAAGTTAATTTCTGGGCATAGAGCAGCGATAGAGGATACACATCATAAAGTCACCCCAAGACAATATCACATTCACATCTCCCTTGGGAGACCACGAGTCCTTCCAGAGGAGACTTTACCAGTTGGTGTCTGTCACCTTTAAGAACCAGGGTGGGTTGAATCCACTCCCAACTTCAAGTCTCATAACTCTCTGGCTAACAATCTGTCCCTCGCAGCAGAATACAACACAGAATAACCTGCTATAAAATAAAATAATGCAGGGTCTTCAAACAGTTCCACCTTCAAGTTGTATGCGGCCATTTTGCTTCTGAAGCACAAAAAATCATACAATATATTCCCTTCCCATTTCCATTTAAAATTTGCTCCTGTATTAAACCCAGCTCAAAACTTTCTGTCATTCAAAACAGGCCTGTGCTTCCAAGCAGTGCAAAGACTTCAGCAGCAAGTAGCAATATAAAGGGTTGCACCTAATGAATTTGGGCCAGCTCAGTTAAAAGTTCCCTGTGGACAAATTAGAAATGCCATAAATAAAAGCCAAGGAGAGAGACAGTTTTGGAAAAGTCTTGCTGGATTTTGCTACAATTAGCAGGAAATTCACTCATTTTGTTTAAGAAAAAAAAGTAGCAAGGGATTATATGCATGAGGTGTTTGGAAAGAATGGGTGCACTGGAAGGCAGGACCATGCTGGGAGGTACTTTACCTGCACAGCTGCACACAGGAATTCAGACCAAACGTGCTCACTGCAATGGTGCAGACAGCAGCACATAGATGACATCTGTGCTGTCCCCTTACTGGTCTGTGATCAACTTTCTTGAACTGTCTTACCACACTGTTATTGCTGCCTAGTGCTGTATACAGCCCAAGTAAATTAATACAGGTATCTGGTGAGTCCTACACCCAGTGCCATATCCAGGAGAAATCAGAAAACTTCATCTACAGTGGTATAAGGGGAACAGATCAAGGACAACTTCTACCAGCTCTCTCTTTGCCTTAAAAGAAAACATTCCCCTTACTTGTCCCACCAAGCACATGCTGTTCATGTGCAATGGCCCTGTCTTTTAGAGATGTGCATATAAAGGGCAGGGTACAGCATGGAGGCAGGTCAAAGGGCACAATGGAAATAGGCTGAAAAAACCCAACCAAACACCTCACACCAACCATCACCCATTCCATGCTTTTGTGAAGATCTTTGATACTTGAAAGCAGCTGCCAAACCTTTAGAGCAAACAATTTTTAGCCTGAAGAGATTGCAGACCCTTTGCTGCCCTTTCTTTGTGGGTGGATGGCATTATTTCTTCTCCACAGCTGAATGGCAACAGCATTTTGAAAAATGAATTTCAAAATGGGAGAATTGCAAATACTTGTCTGAGCACAAACTGATTTGTTTGCCTGAGAGGGAAGGTGTTTATATGAAGAAGGATCACTCTTGTACAGGCACCTTCAGAGACAAGACACATTCACAATCACAGTGGAGTTCCCACAGCAGCTCACCAGTGAGCAGGAACAAGAGCAGCTCATGCCTCCAGGGAGATTAACTGAGCACTTCCTCAGTTCTCATCTCCACCCAGAAGCTGGCATTCTGAGGCCTGCAGTAAGTGATCCACCACCAGCCATCTGTCTTGCTGTCGTCCCCATTAAATTAAACATGCTTTATTTCTTGCCATTTACCTTGCCTTGGTGAGTTGCTGGAAAACAGAAGCCTGCAGTTTGGGAAAATTACTCCTCTGCGTAATTTGAAGACTTGTGGTCTGATGTAACACATCATAAGGAAACCAGATCCAAAGACCAGTGCTCCTATAAGCACACCCCTCCATCACCCCAGGAGTTATTGGGAGAGTAATTTGGCAATACAGGCTGGGCTTCTATGTTGGCATTCTTCACAGTCCTGCAGAGGGTCCCCTGACCCTTTCCTACAACAGCTCCCCAGCTGTGGTGGCCTGTGCCACACGCTGTCAGTGCCAAGATCTTGCACAATTCACTTGCAAGTCTTTAAGACAGACTCTGCTGCCTGTTCTGGGCTCAGGCTGGAGAGAAAGGGAAAGGGGATGCTCCCATTTTAGCTTTGGATTATTTTGAACACATGATGACAGATGCTGTGCAGTGAGGAGGGTTCTGCAGCAGGAGAGCACATAGGCACAAATGCCTGTGGCTGCAGGAGATGGGGAGAAGAGCTCACACATGTCCTTGCCCAGCCAGGTGACCCTGCTCTATACTGAGCAGCAGTGATACAACCTGGGCTCCAAATCAGGTGTCTCCAATCTCCAAGTCACATGTTTCTGTCATGAACGCCATTTGTTAAAAACCTCACAGGAACCAATTCAATGTGAAAGCAACTGAAAGCTCACTCCTTGGTATGTGTTTCCATGCCCTCAGTCCGAATGCCTGGGACTGACACAGCATGAAGACACTTTCTGCCAGCCTTCAAGGAGGAGCAGTGGATGCTTTTGGTGCAGGAAACTGTGCTATCTTTCTTCTGTGAACTGTTATGTCTCCATCTGAACTAGATGTAAATTCCTAAACCTGGGGGAAGAAATATTTGAAAGCAGATTTAAGCATCACAGTCTGTCCCCTTTTCTGGAGTGGTCTGAACTAATTTTGTCACCTTTTTGACTGACAGAGTGCAGTGCAGATCTGTCTTCAAGTCTCCACAGCATCAACACCTTCCACAGGCCTTTACTTCCTCTAAAATCCCAGACAACATATTTTTTCCAGTATTACTGGAAACAAGCAGCAAACAAATCCACTTAGACACCAAAGAATTATGTCATATTCTATGAAAAATGTGTCACTCTTCAGCCTGACACTGCATTAAAGAGAATTTCCCAGACCGGGAGGATACTGTCATTTTAAGTCTGTTGTCAGCTCTCTACCTGTAAGCACAGAGCACAGCTAGTCTCAAGAAACCTTGCTTGACAAAGGACAAGGCTGAAGATCAGAGCAGAAACAGGACTTGCTGGAAAAGAGCACTTCTGAAAAAGGCTTGGAGAGCACCACGGCAGGATGTGCCCTCTGGCAGCAAGCACTGAGGAGAAGACACATCTTTGTGGGACACAGACTGATCTCCACCCCATGCTCCTAACTCAGAACTGTTCATCTGTTCCCCATTAGCTACAGAAACAGACACATCCAGATCTTATTTTACCGAAGGTTTTAGTACAGGCTGAATCATCCTGCAGGTACAGTTAGCCTTCATCAATGAGGAAGGCCTGGTGAGTAACAGATAACCAAACTTCAGCAGCTGGAGGTGACAACTCTCATCCTTGCAACAGCTGTATCAAAGGCTCCAGCGACCTGGAAATCGTGAAATCAAAGGGGAAAATGAGAATGCACAAAAATAAAGAAAAACATGTGTTCTTAAATTTTTTTGGCCTTTTTAGATATGAATTTCACTGTGACTTATAACTCCGCATGTAGTAGCCTTTTTGTTTTTAAAGAAAAGGTACTAAAAAACCAGGGCACTATCAACACAACCCTATACACTTCCCAGTCCACAAAACTGTGCCTATAACCAGTCTCCCATTTCAGAGCTTCATTCCAGATCCTGAAGCTTTCTTTCAGTCATCTTTACAGCTCCAGGAACATTTTGAGTGGCAGATCCTGAGCCCACAGTCTCTCTCTACACCCATGAAATCCACTCGCCACCTACACAAGACAGCCACACACATTTTTCAGAACTTCTCACGCTGCAGAATGCACTGGTTCCATGCCTCCCAAAATTCCCTTCAGACAGCACCTGGGAGTCCCTTTCATTAGCTATCCAAGGTGACCCCAAGACACCCATCATTTTGCTGACATGAAGATCTGTGCCCATAAATCCCTACACACTGAGAGGTGCTTGAACAAGACCCTGTGAGACAGATGATCACCTTGTCACGTTAGAAACTGATCCCATCCCCTGCCAAAAACAACTATCACAACCTAAAATATTTTTGTTCTCCCTTTTTCCCTTGAAAAAGGATTCCCACTCAGACACAGCAAAGGGGATGAGTTTCAAGAACAGATTTAAAGCTCATACCCATCAGAGGGTTACAAAGGAAAGAGCACACACTCCCTGGGACAACTTGCTTCAATTCTCTCAGGCCCCAATTATACAAACACATAGGCCTGTATTTAATTTTAGTACAGAAACCAGCAAGTTTTGTAGCACAGGTGTGGAAACTAGGGTAGGGACACTCCCATCTGCAGAATCAGGGCCCAAGTCATGGCCTCTTACTGGAGCAAGGGCTGAGAAATATTTCCATCCACAAGACAGAAGCCAGCAAAGTCAAGTCACACAATTGCAGCAGAAACAGTAGAAAAAACCCAACAGCCTTTTTGGTAAAGCCACAGTGGATGGATCTGCAACACCCATTTTATTAGGTTCTTTAATTTGGGGAAAAACTGCATTGTGAACAGCTTTCCATTTCTATCCACATCCACATGGGGCACTTATACAAGTGTTCGAATATAGTACATGTTACAGCAAAAACACCAAAGGGTTAAGCCCATAATTACAAAAAAGGGAACTAGGGAAGCACAAACATTCAGATGGAGGGCACAAGCTCAAATATTGGAGCAGCAATTTTAAGCAAGTGCTGTGGCCACCTTCGCACCGTTGTCAGGCTGGAACTTATTCGGCTGCACCTTACCTGCCAGAAGCAGCCTTGCAAAAAAAAAAAAAAAAGAGACTTGTTTTTTCTTGTTTTTTACAATCTGGGAGGCATCCACTCAGCAATAAATAGCACAGCACTCATTTAGCAATATCCCCTTTCCTCCACCCACTCAGCCTGGGCTAAGCTTTTAGCACCTCATAGTCTATTCATTCTTAAAAGCCATCAGGATGCAAACAAGTACTCAGAGGAGATCAAGGATCTGTACCTTCCTGTGTATGAATCATTACAGCAGACTCACCATGCTCAAGTGAGTCTCAGTAACGGTGCTTTCATGAGAGTTTCTCTCCAAGAACATGAATAGAACGGTTGAGTAGAACATTCTAGTCTGCACGGGCTTTTGAAATGCAGCTGCCTCTCCTCAAGTGCCTGGCCCTGTGATATGTCCAGCATCATCAGCAGGAGTCAGGGGACTCAGCTGAACTGCTGTTGTCGGATTGCTCCCTCCCCAGATACTGTGACTTACACGGCAGGACTTTCGCGGCTTCACTCACAAGTTTCCTATCACAAACGATTATCTATTCAATGTTTTAGACAGTTTCACAGTCTGAGTTGCATTGCTGGTCTTCCACAAACTTGGCATAGCATGTTGACAGATGGTCTCTTTGGCATGTGAAGAGCTTTGCTTTTTTGCATTGGTCAGATTCAGGAATTTGGCCTGCCCCAGGTAGCAGCTTATTTTACTGGCTTTCTGTATTGATACCGAGATCAAGGATCTCAATCATAAGCAGTCCTGCTGAGCAGGAGCTGTACAAATGCTGAACAAAAAGACATCTCATGCTTTTTACTTCACTTTGAAATAGATATTTAGATGGGATACAACAAGATCTTTCTTCCTCACAATAAGTACAGGGAGCAGCATAAAGAGAGATGGCCAGCAGAAAGAAAGTTCTTTTATGGAACTCCCCATAGGAGGGGCTGAATAGATTGGTAAGCAGGCCTAGATCTGAAACAGGCTTCGGGACACTTCGAAAAAGCAGTGATTCAGTGTGTTTTCTTTTCCCATCACTTAAAATCACCCAGAAAAATACATATACACACACACAGCAAACACAGATTTCACTTATCATATTCCCACCAGTGTCTGGTTAATTTTTTTAATGCATCCATCCTTTGCTCATAAAAGCAAGCACACACACACAAAGTCCTGTGAATTTCAATCTTTCCTTCTGGGTGGTGATATTGCTGTTATTATTTCTACACACCCATACTCCTGACAACTCTGTAGTTTATTGCAATTCCCAAAAAAGGCCCAGAGAATGCTGACTAACCCCGTTTTTGAGGGAAAGAATAAGTGATGATGCAGACAGCTGTGAGACATAACCTGGTCAAAATACGCAATTGCAAGGCCATGAAAACAAAACTCCCGTACATGCCTATAGAGAGAGCTGTACACAAGCTCTGGCGGAATAGCTCTTACTCACTGTCACACACACACTACTTTTGCATCAGCTAGGGCTGGGACCTCGGATCTAAAGAGCTGCAGAGCCTATTAGATGCCTAATCACCCATGATTAATTCAAATGGAGCTTTCCCATTCACAGGAACACTCCCTGCTTCCGAACAAGAACAGCAGTGTTCTCAATTGTGTCTCAACACGCTCTGTAAAGTGTGATGAAAGAGGACAAGAAACTTTCCTCGAGAAAGACAACAGTCTACTCGCGTTTTAATAAACTTGTACATTTAGTTCTTCACGAGTGCACACTTTTATTACCTGTGGCAAGCCAAAACTGCTAAGCAACACACGCCTCTGGGATAGTCCCTTTAGAGCTCTCAGAGCCCACATTAACATGCCAAACACGCTAAGGTTTACTTCTCTTTGTCCCTCTCACAGTTCCATCTGCTATTGCCTTAAAGTGAGACCCAGTTTCAACAACACGCACCACTCACACGGAGAAAGATACATTCTGGCAGGTTTGCAGTTACATCTGCTGTTCCTTGCATAAGGCTTGTATATTTCAGAAATGGCAAGTCACGTCCTTGGCAGCCCATTCTCACCTGTGTACTACAGCAGACAAAAGCTAAGTAGGTTTCTCTGAATCAGCCTCTAGCTGCAGGGTACACGTAGGTGGAACTATTTCCCTCAGGTAGTCCTTCTTACTCAAGGAAGAAGGTGGGTGAGAGGTAAGAATTTTTCAAAGACATGTATTATTCAGACAATTCACTTCTACCAGAATTCAGCACCCAGAATCGTGCACTGAAAAGGCACCATACACCCCACAGACAGGAGTGCACACCTACAGAGGAGAAAAGGAATGAGATGGGGTACACAGACAGGGCTGACACAAAAAAAAACCCCCAGTAAACAAATAAAACCCCAAAAGCACACACCAGATTCTATAGAGGTCTTGCACTGAGACACCCAAAATCATCTGTTCTAGCCAAAAGTTCCACCCAGAATCCTTAAATGACATTCTAAGCTCTCTCAATGATTTCTTGGTCACTCCCTGCCTCAGTTTCCTCGGTTACACACTTATGAGATTAAAATTCTTATTTGCCAATACCGATGGAATGTGGATAACAGCAGGTTGGGGTGGGGAGGTGTGCTGTTTTCTTCTTTTACTCTGGCACACTGCCCATAAATTACTGCTTCATTTCATGCAAAACCTCTGACTTCTTTTTTCTTTTTTTTTTTCTTTTAACAACTGCAGAAGCCCCAACCTTGGCTTGGGGCATCCAGTTCCAATTGGAAATGCCCAGAAATTCTCTCCCAACCGTAAAATTTCATGTGGAAGAACCACGCCAGCTGCAAGAGCCAAATCTTGCTTCTATAACCACTGTGAAACGTACAGAGATGCATAAACCCAACATGAAGAAAGAAAAGCTCCTCCGGTGCTTTGCTGAGGCAGCCGAGCCTTTCTCTCGACATCAGTCGTACCAAACGACCTCTTCCTACTTCAGTTCCAGCCAGACAACAGTGTAAACGTTATCCTACAGAAAATGAGTTGTTGTAACAACAAAAAGAGGTGTTACAAGCTTCCAGGTAAGTAGAGACAAGCAGGAAACAAAAATGGATAAAGCAAGTGCAATCAAAAGAGAACAACCTAACAGAAATACACACCAGGAGCTCCACACTCAGCTGGCCCAATCCAGCTCTCCAAATACACCCAGAGGGTGAAACAAGCTGCTCCCACACACGTGCTGTGGCCAGGGTCTGCACCAGCAGGGTAACACTGAGATAAATGAACCCAGAGAGTACACAGAGCCTTCCTTCCCTTGCTGCCCTGGACCTTCCCCACCTGGACCTGCCAGCTCCATGCAGGCAGGGCTCTCCTCCAGTGCCTTTGGGATGAGAGGACAAGGCCAGTGCTTCACTCTCCCACTCCCAGAGCAGCCAAGCTGCTCATTTCTACAGTAAATACAATTTAACACAGCTGTTTTAAACACTCTGCAAACTGAGCCCACCCACCTCTGTTGACCGGAGGGCTCACAACCCTCCTGCCCAGCCCCAAACCCCATCAGCTGAACTGGTGTCTCTGGGCACCTGGGTGCTTTAAGACAGTCACAGCCCGTGACAGCTGCAGTCACCATCCCTCGGCTCTGGCTCTGACGAGGGAAAAAGGAAAGTGAGAAATTGCTAGAAAAGTCACCTCCCTCCCATTGTCCTGCCCGGCCTGTTAATTGACTGCCCGCTGAGAGAAGTACACCAATCCCTCAGCACTTCTCACAGGCAGGCTCTGGAGCCTGTGGGGAAATGACAGCGTTGCCCAGGGCTGAGATGGGGATGGGCAGAACTTTGGAAGCCCCTTTCTCCTCCTGGTAAACTGCAAAGTGTCTTTTGGGATCTGCTTTCAAATCAGCAGAGTACTTCAGGCATCACAAGGCTTGTATTCTTGCAGTATGGAAGAAGTCATGGGCTACTTGAAATGGCCACCAGCTGAGGTGTGGCATTGCTCTGAAAACGATGAGGCGATATGAGGCCAGAGCACACAGTTAATGCAGTTTTATAAGATCTCTGCACAGCCACAAGTCACTGTATGATTTTACATCCTGCTCTGGCCGTCCTGGCAAACTACCTCTACCTCTCCCTTGAGCTGACATCCATCTTTACTATAAGTATGAAGAATAAATGAAACTTTCTTCAACAGGGAGGTTAACCTGCCTACTCAAACAAAAAAACAAACAAACAAAAAAATAACAACAACAAAAAAGCGTGGTTAGGGCTGCAAGTTTCCCTGATGCATCAGAATCATCAGTTTCGTGGAAAGGACCACTGTGCTGACAGAAAACTCTGACCTACTCAGTTTCCCAGGAAGAAGCCTTGATGTTGTAAAGTCTGTCCTCCTCTGTCAAAAAAAGGAAGTTATAAGACTAAGACTTAGCTCATTCCTCCCACACATCACTCCTTTAAAGTACCACACCAGTGCCCTAGGTTGATGCAGCTTATTCAGTTTTCTTCACTGTTCCCAGCTTGTCCTTAGAGCTGACGAAATAATTTGTCCTGTAACTTGATAGTAAAATTCACCTATAGAATGTACACAAGCTCCCAGCTGGCTGCCAGATGGCAAGAAAGCCATCTGATTTTTATTAACTTCATTGGATTTGAACCTGGGAGCTGAAAAGCCCCACGTCTCACAGCCAGTCCTTGGCTGAGTCCACTCCCTGCTGCTCTCCTTTCTTTGAAGATTCAGATTCCATTCACACAACGAGACACAAGTCTGGCCAAGCACCACCCCCAGCCCCAGCTAAACTAAACCCAGCTACCCACATGAATGACGAGCACAAACCTAACTATGCAAATCTGTGAAATACAGAGTCTGAGCAGACACTTGGAGGTGTTCTCTCCCATGACAAGTGTAGCCAAGCCACCTGCACCTGCATCTTCCAGAAAAAGCACTTCAAATATAGCAATGATTTTAAATTCACAGTTAAGTGTGACTGCTCATGCCACACTGCAGTTCAAAAGCCATGAGGCAAAGGCGTGTCAATCAACCCAGATCTATGGCAAAGCTTATAACAAGACCCAACTCTCCCTTCCTATAGTGTTAAGCTGTAACTAGAAACACAATCTTCCTTTATATTAACACCTCCTCTGCCCAGTGTCATTGAGAATAATTAGATAAAAATTGCAGCAACATAACTGGAATGGAAATTAGTTGGAAGTCCTTGATAAGATTGTCTTCATTGCAAGGTGATACTGCTTTGTTAGCTTCCAGCTGACACACAGAGAACTGGCAATAGCTTTGTGGTCTTGCATGGAGCCTGAAATGGATGCATTCCCACCTCTTCAGCTGAAAATTGAATGTCATTCAATGATTTCCTGCTCAGCCTTGATGTGTCCTTCACAAGCTAAGGCCTCTGGCAGTTGCACTGGGAGCTCACCCTAGAACTGGAGATTTTGACAGGAAAGTTCTGTTAGATGTTACACCATAACTTTGTTTGAAGGGTGTGGAGGAAATGCTGTCCAACCTGTTAACTGCATAAAAGGCCCTTTGAACTGTAGTTACCTGTTGGCACAGAGCTCAGTTAGGCAATCTTAATTGTTTGCATTTGATTATACGTGTAAAGAAAATGTGGAGCTGTGTCACATTGAACTGAGATGTTTTCAAAAAGACCTGGATAAACAGCTCAGGAACACACTGCAGGAACACTTGGAAGTCTGCCAGGGGACAAACAGGGGAGAGAGACCTCCGGTCAACCTTTTACATTCATTCATGTGGTTGTTCTTCTATTCACAGTCACCATCCTCCTCCTTAAGTGCTAGCGGGTTTTGGTAGAGCACAAATAAGGACAGTTTTGAGTGCACAAAACACAAAATCAGTATCCTCATATGGTGGCCAGTCCTCATATTTGGACTGGGCTCTCCCACAGCATCTACATTTTGGGAGAGTGAAGGTTCACGGTCCAGACCCACATGCACACACGCAAAGAAACACAGCAATAGGCACTTATCATGGGTTTTTATGGGATTGGTGGCAGCCTAAAAACACACACAGGAGAGCACAAAGTGTTCTGGTCACCCAGAGTACAGGCATCCCTCACTCCCTGTGGCCAGGCTCTCAGAGGGCATTTATTGTGTAGTGTGGGAGTTTTGGTAACGGGGAGGCCACCAGGGGTACAGAAAGGCAGCTGGTTTGGTTAACAGAGGATGCACTGTGACTGTTTTGTAGAGGAAAAATATAGCAATGGCTAAGGGAGGAAAAACAGAAGAGGAAGAAGATATTCAATGCCAAAGGGCTCCAATGCACATCCTGATTTTTAGCATCAGCCTTTGTGGGTCTACACACATTTGTATGGAACAATTCCTGGGTGGTGAGAAAGAAAATAAATGTAGTTCTGTAGGCTATATGTCAGAATATTCATGACAGCTGTAGATGATTTATAGCTTACCAGACACTGAGATCAGTGCTCCGACCACACAGGCTCTTTTCCTAAGACAAGGCACAGGTCTATATAACACAGAGGGATTAGGGCCTATCTGTCCATCTGAGACACTCATGGGACATAAGGTTTCTGATGCCAGGGGAAGAAGTTTCCATTTACCGCCTCCTGGCTCTGCCCCATGAGCTGCAGCACGTCATGTGCACCACTGGTGTTTCAGCCGCTTTGTTTGCTTACGAAGCAGAAGTTTAACAGGCACAGAAATAATTCCTTCAAGATCCGCAACAGCTGTGGCCAGCTCTTATTCAGATAAGAGGCCCTATATTTCTACAGCCACCCAGCCAAGGCCTTATGCAACTTGGTTAAATTGCCTTTTGAGACGCTGCCTTGCCAGCTCGAGTAAGTGGCAGATACCTCTCTATGGGAGAAGAAAATAAGTCTTTTGTTAGACGTCAGTTTGCTTTTCCTTTGGGCTCACATTTTGAAACACTTCATTTTTTCCTTGTTTTGGGAAGGTTTTCATAATGTGGAGTCTTTATGCATCAAAACACGTGCTGCTTCTGCCCCTGCCAGCCTTCTGTGCTTTGGTGTGGAGGCATGTCAGTTCTGTCTCTGTAAGAACACAGAGCTTTCCTGAGGCCCATTGTGGGACTCACTGGTGTTGAGTGGCCATTTTCATAACCCCAGACCTCCTCCTCTCTTGCTGACTCTGTTCACTCTGTGCAGGGTAGAGCCTACAGCTGACATAGGAAGGTTAAAAGATTCTCTTTCCAGAACTAAAATATCATTCCGTGATATTCTCATCCATTAAGGAAGGGAAAAGACAAACCAGGCTGAACTCACCAAAATCCTCCTCTCAACAAGCAGAAGAGAGTCCCAAGACATTTTTGCACACAAATGGGAAATGTAGGAACATATAATACAGAGGTACTCACCCTGTGTGGACACAAGCCATCCACAATAGCTTAACACTGACCTAGTATTGTACCCACTCAATAGAGCAAGCCCAGCATCAGGGATCAGTGCATGGTCTCAACAGCACCAGGTGCTGCAGACTCAGCTCTTGTTGGCTTAAATGTGTTTTTCTGTAGTCCCTATCTGTGGTGTTATCACAACTTCTTGGTTCACTGAAATCACACCTGGCTCAGAATTTAAACACAGGACCTGTGTACATGAGGCAACAGAATGTCTACCTGGCACATTTCACATGTGTTTTTTAGATCCCAGAAGTAACAGGATATGTGCTGATGACATGGAAGAGCTGACACCAAAGCAGCCAGAATTAACCCCCAGAACTTTAATTAGGAACACCTTGGGAAAAATGCAGATAGAAGAAAAACTTCCATTTTTCCAGTGAGAAGCTGAGAATAAAACTGAGCTTCATCAGTTCAGACATGAATTTCCTCTGGGTTGATTGCTCTGGGAGTGGCCATCACAAAGGCAGATCTAGGAAATAGAAAAAACACGAGTGAAGTTCAAAACAACAGCACATGACCACTCTTTGCAAAACAGGAGTCATAAAAACTCAAAGGAACTATTAACACTTCGCCCTTCTATTGTACCTCCCTCTGGAGGACTTCACTGGAGACACGTGCCAGATTGTGACACCTTTACTCTGCTCCTCGCTGTCTGCGTGACCCCATTTGATTTTATGGTTCAAAGCAGTATCTGAAGTACAAAGGGATCAGGCTCCTGCCCTAGCTCGTGCCCTGTCAGTCAGTTTAGGACTGATGAAAATGCTGAGTCAAAAATTACTGTCGCTTTCCCTTGGCATTAGTGTTGATATTCAGAGTCCAGTGCAGCATCAGTTGCAAATACAGAAGTCTGATAATCAAGGTACTTTTCAAGGAAAAATGGAAAACTACCTGAGGTGCTAAGCACTGCTCTCAGTGGTTGATACACTGCACATGCAACATTATTTACTGCATGAAAAGGTATGAAGGGCTCTCGCCTGCTCTTACACCTCATCTTCCAGATTCAGATGAGGGACCATCTTAGCTCCTCCTTGGAAAGGTCACTGAAGTCAGGCCCACTGAGGTAAGGGAGGGTGAATCAGAGCCTGCTCTGATTTCACCCTTGGAAATTTCACCCACATTTCACCCTTGCTGAAAGAAAGGTCACCCACAATGGCAATTCCACGGTGAGTAAAGTGGTGATCATTAGATCATCTCAGCATGGCACACTCCTATTGTTGTTACAATGATCCTAATAAAAAAATCTTCAAGAGGCTTCTCTTGGGTGTAGCTGTCATTAATAAGCATTTCCTCTTGCAATTCATCTCAGTTCAGTTAAATGATAATTCCACTAAGAAAGAATGTCCATACAGCAATGGTATGCATGACATGATCCCGCAGGTAGCCAACATTTAAAAGAACTAAAAGTATCTTAAATGTGTTTATGGACATTTCACAGTAGTGAGAAATTAAATTACATTAGATGGGAGTGGATTAGAATAATTTTTTCTGGCCTATATTGTGGGGGATTTCTGAGAACTTGAAATCACATTGTGAATCCATTCTTCAAAGGAGAAACAGATGGAGCAGAATTTCCTAGAGATTTTCTGCTGTTTCCTCAGCTCCCAGGCGCAAATTGTGTTGATTCTTCCCTTTTGGCCTCCTCTGAATTTTGAGTGTTTAGAGAAAGTGCTCCTCAGCTCTTACCAGGCTTGTTGAGGTAGAGACTGCCTGAATGTCCCCTGCCTGTACATCCCCTTCACAGCCCAGGACTGGGGGTCCTCTGCTCTGCCATAATCAACCAACATCTCGGAATACTCATTGGAACCTTTCTGACTTTGTGTCATGTTCAGGTGTTGAAGTGCCCACTAATACCAGAGATGCTTCAGTGTGGGAATCAGACCTGATTAAACGCTGCACCTTCGTGTTGCAGGCAGTAGCCCACATTTTGAGTCAAAGCAAGCAGCTGAAACTTTGATGGAGGGGAATGGAGCCCTCTCATTTATCAATGGCACAGAGCAACTAAAATAACAGCTGCCCAAGAAGATGAGGAAGAATGCTTTGAAGCACCAGTGCAGCCCTGGGAGCTATTTCACAGTGAAAATCTTCATCACAGTGCTGCTCCTTAACCAAGTATTTCCATTTCTGGTTCTCATTGCTGGTGTTTTAGCTTACAGAGGTTCTTCAGAATGGCTAAGATCTTCCCTTCCCCTGTACAATCGCTCAACATGCTCACAATGTTGAGACAACCTGTATTAGTCAAGGGCAGAACTTGGACTGTCATACTAGAACTTCACATTCGCAATTTTCTGCAAGCATATTTTTTGGTTTAACCCTCAGGTCAGACATCCAGCTGATATATACAGAAATTACTTTCTGTGGACCCAAATCAAAGGAATCTGAGTGTCCAAAGAGGGAATTATTGTTTGCAACTGTTTGCACTTAGAGTTGCAACACAGGGGAGAGTGGTTTTTTGCCTTTTTGCTTTTTTCCCTCTTGTCGCCTTTGGAAATTTCACAACCTTCAGTTAGGCAGACTCTGAGTCTGAGCTGAGCATCTTGCAACACTGGTTTATCAATGCCACTGAAAAACAAATCTGTACAGCGTCATAACTTTCATTGATCCACCAGGTTGGATCTAAGCTGATAGCAGGTCAGATGAGCTCTCAGGGAAAAAATAAAGTCAGATCTCCTGATTCAGAATGACACGGAGTGACAGCCTGGCAGCACATCAGCCTTCTGGTTAGCACGGAGACCCACAGCCCAAGGCTCCACCCAGGACAAACCTTGACACAGTGCAGTCAGACAGGCATGTCCCACCACAAAGAGAAGCATTCTCGTGTCCTGGGACTGTGGGGCATAGCCAGGAGAGGCACTACAGACATATTATAGAGCACGGTCTTCAAAGCTACAGCCCAGGCCAGAGACCCAGATGCCACCCATCCAGAAAATCCCATATTATCAATGTTCACTAGTCCTGCTCTTGCCCAACAAGACAAGCTTAGAAATGCTCTCATTGATGCTGTTGGAATATGTGACCTGGGGGCTGTTGGCTTTGTTTGCATATTCCTCTTTATTTGCTCTCTGTTACCATGTTAGTGTAGTTCTCCCTACATGTACTGTTGCCTGAATCTGTCCCATCATCTTGTTAGTGATGTCACAAGCAGGGTTATGACCACTTGCGACAGCACATGCTGAAACAACCCTTCAGAAGATTAGGAAGCCACTGGGAGGACTGGCATCCTGGAGGCAGAAATTCCACTTCTGTGTGAAATGTCCCGTGTTGGTAAAACTTTAAAGAGGGGGAGAAATACGTGGAGCTTAAGGAACTCTGCATCAAACACTGGATTTTCCTTTAGATCTCATTCCAGGCTCGACAGAGAGACAAAGGATCAGGGACTTCATGTTGAATGCATCTCTTTCATTCTGTATTCTTGAAGGGAACAACTGAAAATGTGAGAACTGACCTTTCCTAGAACCTCTTCCTCTTTTCCTGGAAATCAGTCTTCAGTCACATGATAGGGTTTTGCTGCTCTTTAGGAATTCCAGATCCTGAATGAGGCAGACTGTAAACAAGGAAACCTGATACCTCAAGGACAGAAGGAGAGAACAAGATGTCCATAGACACGCTGGAGTGTTTTCAAGCATTGCAATGTGTTCTGTGGTTTGTTTATAAATGTGCCTGTCTCCGAGTGTACACACACATATATACACACACTCCTGCAGAGTACATACTATCATTTATTCTCCCACATCACTGGAAGCAGAGAGAGTCAGTCATGAACAAAGTGACATTCTCCAGGACAGGCACTGCTCTTTCAGCCCAGTCCCAACCACAGCCCTCTCTTTGCATCTGCAGCTCTGTGGTTTCAAACCCAGTTATTTTCTGGCATAAGGCAGAGATGGCAGGGCCTTGTTTGTGGGTGCAAGCAGGTATATGAGCACCCACAATCTACCACTCAATACCAGCCTCTCTTAGCTCGTTGGTTACTAAAACCCTGTCTGGCTTTTAAGGAATGTATCTGACTTTGTGGCTACTGGAGATGAGACATGGGGTGGGCAAACAGAGAATTTTTTTGGCAAATAAGCAGTGTGGTTAAAAAAGAGATGAGACAGATTCCTCAAAATGCACAAGGAGAAAAAAGGAACTTGGGGAGTCAGGGTAGCAGCGGGATTGGTACAGCCAAAGGGAAAATGAGAACTGCAGGAGAAGCTGAACCTTTACGCTAGAGCATGTTCCTTCTCCTCCAAGTCAGACGCAGTTTGCAGTCCCGTGGCAAACATTCACATTAACTACTAAGAGCTCCTTAATCCTAAGACATTTTTATTCTTAATATTAAACATTTACCCCTTATCAGAAAACTAGCCTTAAACCTAATACAGCTGGAACTCAGTCAGAAACAGGGTCAAAAATGGCTTCTTCACCCTCCATTTATAATAGACAATTTTCAGGCCGTCGGAGACAAACATTCGCCATCAAATACTTCCCAAGTGAGTTAATTTCTTGCCATTTGCAAAATGTTGGTCCAGGAGACCTGTTTGCTCAAGTCTGTTTTGGAGGCACAGCTCTGAGTGGTACTCTGAGAGGAACACTCCAGTCACAGCATCCAGGCCACTAATTAAAGCCTTATAAAACCGCAGTGGAAGTTACTGGAAGGATTCCCATTGATCCATTAGATTTTGGATAAGGCTTGGAATACAACAATTTAACGGATAAATGCGGAGACCTCTGCCCTCCCTTGCAGGATTTTTCCTGCTATTTGGATGCTTTGCATGTCAAATGCCATCAGGATCAGTGGCCAAATCTCTGCCAGAAAGAAAAGGTGGTTTGTTCTGTGTGTGGTCGCTTCAGGATTGGTGTTAGGGCTCAGTTTGAGCTGCCAGGTGCTGTCTCTCCATCTTCCTTCTGCTGTGGGATCTCCAAGGTCTTGCAATCCCACCATAATTCTGCCTGTACTGCACAGAGTAAGGAGAGAGCCTTATGGCCAGCTTTGCCATATTCCACTGAAACAGGCTGAGCTTTACTGGTCAGTGTGGGCAGTGACCTCTGGGTATTTATCTGAACAACTTCACGTAACAAAACTCTTTGCTTACACTGCATATGAAGCCACCATCCAGAGCCATCCATAGAATCTTTTCTCAGTCCTCTCCATTGTTATACCCTGCTTTACCTGAGGAAACACCAAGACCAAAACATGGAGTGGTATAAATCTAACACTATTCCCTCATCTCAAGGACTCTGGCAGTAAAGCTTCTTGCTTAGGCAGCTGCTGGAGACTCATTTTGTTCTAGCCTTGAGCTAAGCACCTGCCAGGCCATTTTTCTGCTGCAGTTTTACTTTCTGTAAAAATAGAACTAATTATTAGATGTCACTACCACAATTTATACTCATCTTAAGAGGCCTAATAAATAGTGGCAAATTCATGAGGAAATACACTTAGATTTGAAATACAATGTTAATACTAATCACATACTTGAAAAATTCAGCTCCCCAAGAAAACCAGTGGGGCTATGACGTTCCTGTTGTTCCCTCCTGTCCAAGTACAGCTACACAAACAACTCACTGTGACTTTGCCATCCTGCAAAGAGCTGCCTGTCTGCAGTTGGATACACCCTTGGATAAATGTCAGTGTGCTTCCTTGGCCATGAAAACATGGGAAGGTGCTTTCTACCCCCTGCAGTGTCATAGTGGGCAGCTGGGCTCTGACTGGGACAAGCCAGAAATCAACCCCAATTTATCTCTCTCATGCAGTCATAGCCTGGAGCTGCTGCAAGACAATTCTGGTCCCAGATTTTCATCTCTGGAACCTCTGGAGATAGTTCTAATGGGCTGAAACATCTCAGAGGAAGAAGAAAAAAAACAGCCAACAGCAATATCTTTGGCCAATCAGCAAATTTTTTTCCTGACAATCCACCAGTGTGTGGATGCCTGATGGTTTATGTCCCCCCTGATATTTTTCTCGCCTATCACTTATAATTGTGAATCCTCTCATTAGTCATACTGTACTCATTCCAGCACATCATTTAATCTTTCTTCATCAAAACACCATTTAGACAAAGATTATCTTATTTGAAATGTGGCTGCTGTCGTCACTTCCCTCTCTGCTGCATTTGTTCACTGCTCTATTCTTTTTTTAGGCAGTCATGCCAGGTAGCTTTTGATGAGTAACACACTGTTCATCTGTTGCTGTCATGCAGCCAACAAAGCCCCAAAAATGCCATCAGAAGTAAAAATAAAGCCCATTGCACAATACTGAAATAATCTTTTCTGCATGAGAGTCTGAGCCCTTCCCCATCAGACAGCTCTTTTCCCAACCATTCTCTTAATCCCTCTCAAGAAAATATCTTGTTTATTTGCAGAAAAAGAAACCACAAATGCCCTAGGCTTCACTTGAAAGAAGCATTAAAAAACTAATTGCAGATAAAAGTTGCTAGAGAGGGTGCAGAATATTCCTGCTGTGGCTACAGCTGCTTAGAGAGGCAAATTGTCCCTGTTTAGGTTAGTGTGAGAGCATGCCCGTGTCTTGGCTGAAAAGTCATGGATGCACCATGGATGTTTGCAAGAATAAGCTAATTTACATTATTGATGAAAACGCGTTTGCAAGTAAAGTACTCGGCTTCAGAAATCTCCTGTGCTGCCTTGCTCTGCAGAAGTGGCCAGCAGAATGCACTGTACGTGCAGCACAGACGTGATTTGGATCATTGCTCAATGCCCACAGGGCCAGGGTTAATAAAGCAAAAGGGAACAGAGCACCAAAGCACTGTTGATATCTGTATGTGCACCAGAGACCATTTCATTGGCTTTGTGGAGGAGCTTTCTGTCATGTAATTGCTCAATATTCAAAGCAATACTTGATACTGCTTATGCAGAGATCTACAGTCCCAACCAGAAAAATATATAGACTGACAAAAAGGGCAGTGTGGGGAAAGTCATAGCAGGAGTTGCAATGAAAAAGCAGCTAGCCAAAGAAAGAAATTTGGTAAAGAAGCAACATGAAAAAGTTTGGTCTAGGATCTGTAATGAAACTCAGACTTTGGATGTTTGGATAGCAAGGGTGTAATTCTGGAAGGAATTAAGGGATTCCCACTCTAATTTGAAGTGGGCTGCAAATTATTCCCATCACAAAGGCAGGAATGAAGGTTAAGGGTCTGCCCAACACCTTGTGGCAGAGAATTAAGCAAATGCGGAGGCTGGTGATTCCTGCATGTGATACCAGTTCCTTTCACCAGGTACCTTCTCCTTGCTTAGAACAGCAGGTCAAATGCAATTTGTGCGGACACCCATGGAGGAAGAACTTGTGTTCAGGGGAAAGTTTTAAACAGGAATAAGAAGGAAAAGGAGACTGCTGTGTTTTGGTCACAGCAGAAGTGGAACTGGAGGTGCAGAAGGAGACAAGACTAGAGTGAGCAGGGCTGTCAAAACAACACCCAACCATCTCTGGAGGGAAGGCCTGGGACACCCCCACATTCCCTTCTCTAACACAGAGGGAGGGATCTGGGGACCTGAACTAGAGGGGGTAGGAGAAGGAGGAGGAAAGAGAGACACTTGCAAGCCAGATGTGAGCAGCATTGCCCCCAGAGTCAGGTCCAGCTGGGGGAAGGAGGGAACCTGGCCAACCTGGGATGCAGCTGTAATTTTAACAACCAGATGGCAGGCTCCGTGCCCAGCCTGAGGACAGGAGCCTGTAGGTTTTCCTCCAGCAGCTAGGTCACCTTTTCCTTTCTCACCCTGCACTGACAAGCTCCACCTCAGCATGATTTGCTGTCACAAAGACACAGAGAAACCAAGCCAGACATTGCCAGATTAGAGAGCTTTGGCACAGCCACATAGTCACACTCATGTTGGTGGAGGAGCAGTTTGAGTCAGTCTTTCATAAAGTGGCCTTACAAGCCACCGGACAGTGGCTCACACTCTCTCTTCTCTCTAGTACAGGCTCACAGAGGGTCTCAGCTGGCTGTCCTGGCTGGGCAGACTTTCCCGAGGAAGGGAAAGGCAGGACCTGACACAGTTTGTTTTGCACATGTTTTAATCAGCAGAGCAGAGCTTCATGAGCACTCTTGTACATGCCAGAATCAGCCCTCCTACACAGAATTGTCAGTGATGTTAAACAGAGTGAGAAGGCAAGAAGGCCCAACCTCATACGGGCCAGAGCTGCTGTTTTCAGGGTCAGATGAAGAGCCTGAGGGCTGGGCTCTGACTTAAGAGATTTTCTCCCAATTCTGTTGGACACAGTGAACAGGATCTGCACTGGTGCAGAGGATGCGGCAGGGGAGGACAGGAACCCCCTGCAGAAGCTTTTTATGGCTTTTTATGACAGGCAGGTAAAGCTGGGGTTTTCCACAATTGCTCGAATGAGCAAGTGCCTGTCTTTCCTTTGCTGAGTTTGTATTTGTCCTTCTCAGCAGTGATAGGTTGTTGTTCTACTACAGCCCAGTGGCTGGTGATAATAAGATAATGCAGAGTTTGGACTGTTGGGAGCTTATAATTACTTCTTTTGAAAGTAACGGTAAGTATGTGTGTGTGTTCTCACACAGATATATATGTATGCACACAGATATATGCATATTTATGCTCACCTATTGATACCCTGCACATCCTCTGTAACAAGCAGGGAGACAAAAGTAATACTTAAAGACACTGAATAATGAGTCACAAATTGTAGGGGCTTAACCCCTCATGTTGCCACTAACAAGAGAAGCACTTTTGCCCTCAGTGGGGTGATAAGAGCAGGTTGTTCTTTGGTACTGTGGGGATCTGTGCCTAAAACAGTCACAGTTTCATAGATCCTTATTTGAGGTCGTAGTTTTATTTCTTTTTGGCAAGAAATTATTTTTTTACTCCATCTGTAGTAATACAAAACCCCTTTTGAGCATTATAATAATTACCACTGGTAATAATTTCTGTAATGATGAGTAGCAAACTCCTCTGGTACCATACAAGAAATACCTGCACTCTCCCCCAAAATGATGGCAGGGAATTGCTCAGGGATACTAATCATATCCTCCCATCCTTTACCACACCGGAAGCAGGAAGAAATGACAGCAAAGCCAATGAGTTGGTTGTTCCCCAAGACCTGTACCCACCACCAAAGTAAAACTAGAAATGCTGGTGCACAAATGGAGTCTGCCATGGGAAAAATCTTACTCCCAGCAGATCCTAGGATTGCTGTGCTGAGTGCAGGATTTCTCATCTGCAGGTCTAACCCTGCCCAACACAAGCAGTTTAAGCACAGCCTGCTAAAGATCCCCTCGCCTTCCATGGGCTCATGATCAAGTTGTAATTGCTCAGCTATTGCATCTGTTTGCCTAATTAAAACCAGCTGTCTCTGTGCGAGTTCCCATCCAAGAAATAGCTGTGCAAATAAATTTTTTACTGTTAATGTAAAGAACACATTTGTGGCCTCTGCCCTAACTGGCCCTTCAAAAGCAGCATTGGTGTTTTAATTCCTTCCAAGTTCACACAAAAATCTGATCCTCCAAAACAATCAGTTCCTGTCCTTTCCTACTATCCAGCACAAGGCCTGAGACATTTCCCATTTGTATGGATTTATTGCCTAGTAATTATACTTCATGAAATCCATTCACAGTGAAGTGTGTCCTGGATACTCCCACTCGTCCTGGCAAACCAAATGTTTAACATCATGAGGGGTATAAAAATATAAGCAATCGTGTTTGAGTCACTTTTAGTACAACAGATTAGTTTGCAGGGTCTGGCAGTGTTTATAGTATAAATCACACTTTAGAGATGGGAAAATACTCTGAGATTATCTAGTTCAACTGGGTTTTTATGTAAGTATGTATTTTCTGCTGTTTTCATCAAAACCTAATTTGAGAAACATCTCCATGTACAAGATTTCCACCACTTCCCTTTGGGATTATCCAACAACTTGACAGAAATCACTATTAGGAAATATACCCTGACATTTGGATCTACAGTCTCTGTTGCTCAGTTTAAGCTTTTTACTCCTTTTAGCATCCTATCCCCTTCCTTTCCTACATCCTTCAGTGTTCACAGCCTCCAGATCCTTGCAGCTGGTTCAAGCATCCTGTCATTTATCAGTGTTTCTCCCAGCTAACCTGTGTGCCAGTATAGACAAGGACACTTCTCCAGCTCTGCTTCCCTCCGGGTCAGGAATCACCCTACAGCTCTTGAACATGGATTTGTCAGCAGCAGAGAAAAGAAAGGATTGCTAAGGACAGGTCAGTGGCCAAATCAAACAGTCATGCTCACATAAAGGAGCCACTTCCAGTGTTTTGAATTATTTCATTTTTAATAGGTGTTTTTCCCCTCTGGTAATAGTTCAATCACCTTTCCCTTAGCTGAACCACTTCCCTGACAACAAAACAGGAGCAACCAACTGAGACGTGCTTGGAGCTAAAGGAAGCTGCTGTTTACTTGTGTATTTTGCTTTCTCACAGAAGTGCCCCGTACGCTGTGGCCTTGACGCTGAGCAAGGAGAGACTGTGTGCATGGGGCATGGAAAGGGCATATTCCCCTCCTAGGCAGGAGTCCCTTGGCAGCAGCAGCAGCTTAATGTACAGTTCAGTGCCCTGACTTCCTCCTCCTGACCCCCTGCTTTATTCTGCACTCACCCCACGCGAGCGCTCGCCCCTCTGCTCGCTCAGTGCCCCTGTGGGGACAGGGCAGCTGGAGCTGCGGCCCTGGCTGAAGGCAGCTCAGAATTCCCACCGACTCCTCCAAGGCCAGGATTTCACTTTAAATGACCATTCTCCAGAAGCAATGAAGGATTAAAACTGTGCCACATGAGTGCACTGGTTAAAATGGAAGACTTGCTAAGCAGTTGCAGGGTCCAAAAAGAGTTACAGAGGGTCGAGTTTCCAGTTCAGTGAACCCTGTCAGCTGTCCCAGGGCACTGCCTCACTTGGGAGAACAGACACACACACCAACGAGAGAGTTAGAGGCTGAGATTTCCAAAATTCAGGGCATTGGACACACAAAATCCATTTGCTTTTATGCTGATTGGGAATCAGATTCCTACCAGATCCGAGCCCAGGAAGGCACACACTCTCCTCCAAGTGCAGAATGAGGCTTTCTGGATCTGTCAATGCCTGGCATTGCCACAGCACCTGCAACAACTCCACTCAACACCACAACCCACATGGCTCCTGGAAGAGGTGCCAGGTCTGCTCAGAGCCACGCGCTGCTCCCAGCAGAGCCATGCTGGTGGGTGCAGTCACTGCTTTGGTGGCCACAGGGCTGCATTGCTCCCTCTACATCACTGCCTTTTGCCACAGAGGAAGCTGGCAGCAAAGACATCATGGAGTGACTGAGATTATTGGAAAGGGAAGCAATGAAGGAAAGAATCCAAGGCAAAGAGAAAATCTTTCCCTTTCAGAACGTCTGACCTCTTAGGAGTTGGGTACCTACATGCTCATACCACTTGAATGTAAAAAAGGCAGCTTAAGGTGCACACCATGCAATTACCTGTGTTGCTTTACACATGCAGAGATGTCTTGCAGCAAGCACTGAACTGTTCCATTGCCAACAATTTAGCCATATTTTAAATAAGTGCAGAACAGAGTATCTCTTTAAAAATGTTTGAAACAAGCACTTGGCCAAACTTGGCAGCCCCGTCCCACTTTTACTGAGGGCAAAGCTCCTGCTTGATCATCTTACAACATGCTGTAACCTGCAGCTGGGAGAAGAATAAACCCCTTCTCATAGAGATGAGGTTTTTATAAAACAGTGACCTGCAGCAATGGTAAAACAAACACAATAGAAAATCTCAGGTTCAGCTACTTCTGTGCCCACTTTCCCTGTGTGGAAATGTCACCAACTGGACAAGGTTGGCGCACAACCAGAGAAGAACCTCAGCCCTTTGTACAAACTACTGCTCCTAAGGAAGTTCCCTTCTTATTCCCCAAAACACATATCTCCAAGGAGGCAAAACGCTGCTTTCCTCACCTTAGCACCGTCAAAAGGGCCCAGGTGAAGCAGGGTGTAAGAAGCAGTACAATCCAGAATGCCAGAGCCAGTGTTGAGCTGAACTCCTGCATTCACCTCTCCTGCTGACAGCCTGCAGCAGAGCTGGTCCTACCAGCACAGCACAAGCATGGGTGTGTGCCAAAACCCCTATTTTGACAAAATAAGACCTATCTGTACAGAACTCTACAGGGCCAAGAGGTCTTCCGTGGTGCCAGCAAACCAAATGCCCTCATGTTACCTCCTGCTCTTGTCATAGGCTTAGTGCTCTGATTGTTACTCTGAACATGTACCACAAAACACCTCTGCTGTGCTGGGGCCCCAGTTGTACAGGATGGAAAGCTCTTAAGATAAAAATTTCTAGGGCTTAAATGAAAAGCCATTCTGAATGCAAAGCTGCATTCAGTTCAAGGTCAGGGTTTTTCTTGTTCAACATAGCAGACAGCAACATAATTTGTAGAGTGAGTATGTCAGTCAAAAAAGTCTGCAGCTTTCTGACAAACCCTGGCCCATTGCAATGTGCCCCTCTCTCCTGGGAGAGTGCAGTATGAAGATCTACACAGTGTCCTGTCATCTCTGCAAGGTATTTCATCAGTCACCAGGCTGTTCTGCAATGTGCTTAACAGCAATATTGTGTAAGCTCAAAGAAAGTGAAGGCAAAGAGCAACTTTGGTAATCCCTGGCCAGGCCGGTGAAGGTGATGAAGTCTGGGAATGGTCCTGCCGTTCAGTCACGTTACAGGTGGTGATTAGGTATTTGCCAAGCGTTTTGCAGATGTTTGGAGTGCTGAAGCAAGGAAGCAAAGGCTCTGAAAAGAGATAGATTTAAGCCCTTTTACTGCATCAAGCTGGTTGACTAAATGCAGCAAACAGTGTAGAGTTTCATGTCTGTGTTTCTTCCCTTTGCTGGAGCTCATAACTCAAGATAAAATTGTGGTTTATAATACCTTTATCAAAAAAAATGGTAATCAGCAGAAATCGTAATCAATACTTTGCAAAAGAACAGCCAAGGAAGGGAACTGAGCCTGAGGGAATGGATTTAATCAGCTTCATTGACATTTGGCCTGGTTAATATAACTGGAACTGATCTTCTCTCTTGTTTAAGGAAGGAAAGTCTTGCCAACTCAGCACCAGTAAACCCCAGACTGTTCATGAGAACCAGTCTTAACAGTAGATCAGGGAGAGGGGAAAAACCAACAAACCACCAACACCAAACCACATTTGTCTTGCACTTCCACAAAGCTTTCTCCTGCCCTGAATGACACTCCAAGAGCTGACAGTGGCTTCCTCCTGCCCACAGGGTTTCGGTTAGAAAACACCTCACTTTGCTCTCTGGAAATGGATACATTAATGTAGTTCACACTAGAACATGAGATGGGGTCTTTGCAACCTTGATCTTCCTTTCATTCCCCCACACACTGTGGTGTGTTTTTTCATGCTGCTCTTCTAGTTTGAGGGATACACAGCAAAAGCCATAGTTTCCAGGAGCAGAGGCACTGCATCCAGACAGGAACCACTCCATGCAAGCCACCTGGCAGGATACACATGCTGCCCTGAATGGGAACTTGGGATGCACCTGGGTTTTTTTCACATGGTAAATGCACGTGAGGATTGTTCCAATGAAAGGTGCTGAAGTCCCATATTGATCTCCCTAACAGGCAACAGCAAAGCAACGCGCCCTGGCCCTGACCCCAGGGATATCCACTCTGGCTGAGCACTGGGCCCCTCCAGGGACAAAGCCAGCACACAGGGCAGGTAACGTCACCACTCTGATGACCAGACAGAGGACGTTTATCTATTGGGTACGTGAACTCATTCCCATCAGGAGACGGTTTTGTTTAACACTGCTAAACATCTCCTAAGGACTTCTTATGGCTCACAACCTGCATTGCAAACTACGGAGGAAACCTGTACAGTGGGTGCTTTTTATGGAAGGATGGCATTAGGGCCTGCCTCTGGCAATTTGTGCAGCAGCATCCTGCCTGCTCCAGGGATGCTGCAGAGGGCAATACCCACTTACTGGTCATAGACAAGGATGCAACTACTCCACAGAAAAACCTTACCTTTAATAAAGGTTAAAGCAATTAAAAGCTTAATCAAACATTTTGTGCTGAGATACAAAGCCTTTTTGGCTCTAGATAACTGCTGCTAATCATATAGATTTCATTTTATGATGACATTGCAAAGTCATGATAGCTCAGACAGTTCCTGGGTGAAGTGAGCCCAGTTCAGCTCAGAGAGGGCTCCAGTCAGTGAAAGTCCAAAAGCAGTTGCCTTTAGGCAGAGCCCTGGCTCGTTACCTCAGCTTCAGGGCCAAGGCTTGGCAATCCTAAAACAAAGGCTGGCTTTCAAAATGGCTCTTCCCTGTTGAGAAACAAACCATGTTTCTGCCATCCTCCCAATAGTGCAGAGGTAAAAAGGTGTTTTACAGACAGTCTTGGAGGCAAGGTTCCCCACATTAAAGACTTACAGTCCAAATAAAAAGCTAAAGAAATAAGAGAACACAACACGGAGAAAAAGAGAAAAAATTAAAAAGCAACTGGAGTGCACTGACTAGGGTCCTTTGAGACACTCTGCCAGAGCTGTCCTGGGGACCGGCAGATAATCCCAGAGCTTTGACTCTGAAAACTTTTGCCAGCAGCATCCTTTGGTCCGAGTAACAAAACAGTCAAACACCTCAAAAGGGGCTGCCGAAGGCATTTTGATTCCCTTGTGACTAATTATAGATTTTAAAGCTGTGGAGGGAGCGGGTGTTTCCCCATCAATAAAAAAGTATAATTGTATATCTCCACACCCCCTTCCTTTCTAATGCAGCACACATAGGGAACCTCATACATCAACTACAAAGTGCGCATTGTTCTGTGTCAGCAGATAAATAATTTGCCATCTGAAGGCTTGGAAGCTGTTCTCTTAGTTCAGGATTATTGTTCCACTTGAAGCATGAAGTTGGCAGCTTTACTTTCTTCTTCTCCTCCAGAGAATTGGATCGCTCTAAGATTTGAGTGACTTCCAGGCTAATAACTCACCAAGATATTTGTGTGAGCACACACATGCATTCTCTGGAAGGAGTTAGGTGGAGAGGTGATTTCATTTGTCTTTTATTTGTCAAGCATTCTTAACTCTGCACTCTTTTTAAAAAAACCCTGTGATGTAGAAACTGTTGCCTCTTCAATTTCTTTCAGTCATCTTTAAAATCCTTGATGCTCTATCAACCAAAAGTTTCAAGGGAGGAGGAAAGGACTGTGCTGCTGCTTGAGGGTTTATTTTTGTTTTGCTTTTAAAAAAAAAGTATGGGAGTGAATTTTTATTAACACACATCTGACCAGGGTATCACTTTGTGGTCATGTCTGTCCATTATGACAGCCTGCCCCTTGCTAGACTGCTGCAGAAATCAAAGAAACACATGTTTTCTAGCAGGCATGGACCGGTCTCAAACCCCATTTTTCAAACCAAGGGGAAGTCCAGATCATTACTCAGTAGCCCCATTCCTAATTTTCAGTAGTCCAGAAAAACAAAAATCGATATAAACTTCCATCAAGAGAGCAAATTCCTAATGTGGTTATGCTTTTATTCTGATATTCTTAATAGTAATTAAAATTCTCTTGAAGAAGTATGTTTTTCATTGATTTCAGCAGGCTTTGGATGAGAAACAGTCTGGAGGTTTTTGACAAAATGTTTTTTTGACAGAAAATGCAGACTCGCTGGAATTGAAACAGTTCCTGGGAATAGCTTTCACAGTGACAGCTCAGTGAAAACTCTGTTGTTATCTCAGGCCCACAATGTACTTTTCAGAACCAGGGCAGGAAGAGAAAACATGAAGTAGCAAAGTGCTGTTGGCCAGGCCATCCCCCCTGAGAGAGTGGGCTCGAAGTCGGGTTCAGACTGTGGATTTAAACACCTCTCCGCTTCTCCAAGAGAATCCAAATTACTGCAGCTTTAACTAGTTATAATGGGTGGCTTCTCTCCAGTTTGGGAGCTGTCAGTCCATCTCAGCATGGAGCAGGACTATTTTTTGAAGGTTTGAAGTGTTCTTCAGGATAGGAAAAAGCGTTTCCTCCCAGCTGTACTTTAAATTGGGCCATAAAGCTTTACATTTAAAAACAATTGTGAAACATGACTCAAACAAGATGCCCTCAGGGCTGCACACTAAAGACAACAGCAGCTCTGCCATGAGCTTTGATGAGCACTCAGCTGTACATTTGTAGCCCCACATTTCATTAAAATATTTATACCTCTCTAAGAAAGAGCTGAAGCATTCTACCTAGAAAGAAAAGTGTATGTAGCGCTCACAATCTCATTCTGGATCTCTGCCTATATCAGGGATGGAGATGCAATTGCCCAGATGAAGAAAAAATTCTTGACCTTGAAAATCAGAGAGAGAACTCAACAACCCTGTTAAGACAAACATTCTGAGATGTAAACAGAAGTGAGGACGTTTCTACTGCTTCAAAAACAAGTGGCCAAAACCTCATTTGTTATGAAGTGGCATACTTGCTGTGAATTCAGGAAGGTGATATTGATTTACACCTGCTTAGAATTAATCGCAAAAAGAGTTTTTAAGATAGAACCGGCATTCAGGGGGAATTTGAATGTTTTAAGTCCGGGAGAGGTCCAAGAAGAAAGGACCTTTTAGCCAGAAGTTGTATGTGAAAGGGACAGGAAAGAAGCAGCTGAGATCTGGCATGGTGCTGTGTCCAAACACATTCTGAAAGCGGGAGCACAGACGAGCACTGTCCTTCCAAAAGTCAGCCTGTGTCACACCTCAGACACTGCTCCGGGACACGGCACACTGAGGGCAGAACTACAGTGTGTACAGAGATAACTCTGCAAGAAGAGCAAACCAGTCTGCTTGCTTTCTTAAAACAACATCACTGAATGGCTTAGTGCATGTCAGAAGAGGGCACGAAACTTAAGGTTTGTGGTGTTGGGTTTTTTTACCAGTGCACAAGAGCCCGTGGCTTGGAATGAGGTTGTGCAAGGATTGCATTAAACCCTGTGGTACATTTCCAAGCCTTGTTTGTCTGAACAATTGACTCTGAGCACAGACACTTATCAATAGAAGCCTAAGCAAATTTCAGAACAAGCTTTAATTTTTTTTTTTCTGACTTGAACATCAAGGTCTTCCAGGGCTGCAGTTGCTGTAGCAACAGAAAGGCGCTCATTAAATGATCAGCCTGAAGGCCAAAGCTATCAGAGTTGAAATGACCAAAAGTTAATATTTAACCTAAATTCTCTTATTTGTTTAAAAACATGCATCTCACTTGTATTAGGAGCTGCCTCGTGGACCTACTTCAAAAATAACTGTAGAACCATGAGATGACCAAAATTTTCTTACATGTCCCAAAATAATGTCTAGTTCCTCAGTGTGGCAGGCTCTGAAAGCTGCTTTCTACCAGAAATCATGCAACAACATACTTAGGTAGAGACCTATTTCCTCTGATCTTTTGTGTCTGACAGTCACTTAACATGCAAGTGTCCAAGCACGTCGCTTTAATGATTTCCACAGTTTAATGGCATCATACATTATTTTGTTTTAAGAGCTAAGGAAAAAGATCATGATCCTTTTTTAGCTTCATTAGATTCTGTCCTTTGGACAAGCATTGCAGGGGCAAATTATGCTTTGCCTTGGGCCCAGCAGGCAGAACCAGATGGAAATAGATTGCTGCGGCAGAATTATATGACCCATCCCCTACTATTGCTTAAACATGTCTAGCCTCCCTCACTGCTGTTTCAAGTGGCTGGCAGGCCACTCTGTGCACAGCTTTCAGTGCTAGCTGCTGGTTTTCATCAATGAAATAGCATCTGTGGACAGCCAGGAGGGACCTATTAACTGGGGCTGCTTTAGGCTTGTCCACCAGCAGAGCGAGAACACATTAAAGATGGCCCTCACTTGGTCAGCTCCTGCTTTAGGAACGTACACATTTTCTTCAGTTCACAGATGCCAAAGGACCTCAGCAGACCATTGCTTTCAGTGATTTCTTGTGGCTACACAGCCAGGTCCCATATGTCTCTGACAACACCCATCCCAACTAAACATAGCTTTTAATGAAAATACTAGGAGGAAAAAATGCCTCTCTAATTCCTGCTAGCAGTCCTGGCTCAAAGAAGGGTTCTGCCAGCCCTGGATGTATTCCTCTGCCTATAGTTTCTTTTTGGGAGATCCCATTGCAGGTAGCAGCTGCTGACACAAATCATTTATGCACAACCAGAAATTAGTAGACAGTAATGTTCAAGTCTGCCCTGTCCCAAGGTAAAGGCAGTTTCCCAGGACAGATAGGGCATGGCAAGTCTACTTCATGGGCTATCTCCAGGCTATTCAAGGCTTTTAATACACAGAAGAAATGACAGTTCACTGCCATTTTTGACCTAATTAAACATCATTTTGTGATTCTGATTAAACAACAGCCGATCCCAGGCAGAAAAACGCAGGTCGTGCAACCAAGTGCAGTGGCATACATACCACTGAATCACAGCACGTTCTAACACTTCTGATCCTCCTTCCCCTAGATGTCAAATCCAGAGTGAAGACCACATGAGTAATTCCAACATTCAGGTTTTGCACACTAATGGTCAGCAAAATCACCATGTAAGTAAAGCTGTGAAGCTGATTATGTTATCCAACAGCTTCACAAAAACAATCTTTATGGCCACTGCTGATGGAGTGGGGGGACCCAAAAATGCTTTTACAAATATGTCAAAGGAGCCCAGCCCAGGTGCAACTGCCTGTTGTCGGCTCACACCACTTTCAGGTGTGAACCTGACATTGCCTTTGCACCGGGACAGCTGGAGGCAGTTGGGTGGGAGGCTTGGTCTTAATCCAGTGCAAGACTGTTTAATTCTAAAGAGGCATGGTCCTTAATTAAGCTCTTGGGTCTCTTGCAGAGCTAGAAAGCAGTGTAGAAAGACCCAAGACACCCACCCACACATCTTAACATGTCCCAGTTAGACAGCGCCTTGCTTCAGTTCTTTTTGTTATCCTTTTGCCCCTTGTTCAGCATGTTTCAGCTGACCCTGTGAGGGAGCAGAAATAGCAGCGTGGCTGGGAGGGCGGTACACCACAGCTTGCAGACAGGAATGAGAAAGAAGAAAAGGAGCCATCGTGATGGATGCACCCACTTGGAGTTTTTTCAGCCACCCTGACCTCACAGCACAGGAATGACGCCTGTCATTGTGAGACCCTGATCTTCCCTTCCCAGAGACCCTCTGCCAGGGCCTGGCATACCTTGGGCACACTCTTCCCCCAGCTTTCTCCTGTGTCTCCTTCATCCTTTATCCCTATATTCAGCTTTGACACAAATTACCATGAAACCAACCAGGATAGGTTTGCTTGAATCACCTTTACACTGATGCTGTGAAAGGAGTGCTCTGCAAGTCAGCAGATATATTTCTGCAAGGGTAAGGCATCTTCTGAGCCTTCCCAAGGAACAGCTCCCCAGGCAGTAAGCCCCAGAAAATAAATAAATAAAATAATAATTAAAAACCCTCCACAAAGCAAAGCACAACAGCAAAGCTGAGCTTTGGCGCTGGTATCTCCTGGCTGCTTTCCCCAAGCCGCACACTCCAAGGAGGAAGTGCATTTGGGCTTCACACAGGTACAGTCAGCATGGAGAGAGGCTGGGAAGGATTTCTTGCCTGTCCCAGCTCTCAAATGCTCCCCTGCACGCTCCAACTGCAACCTGCACATCTGCAGCTGCCAGGGAGTCGTCTCTCCTTGTGCTTGGTAATCCAAGGCTCTGCAAGCCAGCAGGAGCTGCTCCCCTCGCCTGCCTTCCTAAGGCAACACTTGCTCAGCAAACACAAATATGTTTACTGTGGAAACTTTGTACTTGCCTTACTGCCCTCGCTCTTTGCCAGGTGTTTTTCTTTTTATTCCCACAGGAGACGCAGAGCCATGTTCTAATATAGAAATATAGGTTCGTGTGCATGTGTTTATTAATAAACAGGTGGGCAAATCTATTTGCTTACTGCCTCATTTGAGTGATTTATTTAGTTATTTTTAGACCTGGTAGATGTACAGCCTTAAAGCAGCAACATCAAGGGCTGACTATTGTAATATATTGAAGCTACATTCAAGACTGATATATCCAGAGGGAGAAAAGAAAAAAAAAATTAAAAAAAAAAAGAGGAGACATAGCTATAAGGGCAGCCAGCACAAATCAGCCCTGCTTTCCACTCACAAATTTTAAGTTGCTGTCATTATTGTCTTTCCTAATAGTGCCCTGGGGATAAGCTGGGAAGAAATTCAGTGCCTAGGTATACCTAGGACCCCCCTCAAGGACTGCAGTAGAGCATCCTGATTGCATTGCTTAGAGCAGCACCTTACTGCACTATCTATGGGAATATATATACACACGTCAGAGGCCATGGTTTTATCTTCTGCTATAAAAAGGAGCTTGAGGTACTGCTTTCATACCCCCAGATTCAGGGGGCATCAGAGGCAGACTGGGTAGCCCATGAGAAAGGCACACAAAGCAGAAGGGAATGAGAAGCTGGTGCCAGTGTAAAACAAGGGGCTACAGCCCCTGGTATCTCCCCTTCTTCCCCCACAAGGAATCTGAGAGATGCTGGGCATTCAACCCAAGCAAATCCTTATCCCACTGACACCTGGCTGCTTAGGGATTCTCCCAGCAAAAAAAAAAAAAAAAATCACCTTGAAAAACCCACTTGTGTTATTTGCAAGTGCAAGAAGATAAAATGCAAAACCTCCTTTCCTGGGGTACTGCTTTCACTTCCTGAGGATGGAGTCCTACCCAGATCCGTGAGGACACACCACAAGGAGGGGGCCTAACACAGCACAGCCAGACAAGAAACGCTGGTGAGATGCACCACAAAACAAGAGCTCCTGGATGGTTATGGGGCAGTCAGGGTTCCCCAAAAGCTTTTGCTTTGACAAGACAATTCTTGCTGGTTTCTGGGCCTTGCCTCCCTCTGAAAATTGCACAGAGCCTCCCCAAGGTGTCTGCCGCGGGTTTTGGATCCCTCTGAGGATGCAGACAGAGCTGAACAGGCACTTTCACTGTTTTGAGCATCCTCCCACTGCCCTGTTGCAACAAGCAGAGTTGATTGTCAACTCCAGCCAAATAAGCAAGCATAAATGCCAGTAAAAGAAAACATTGCATACATCCCTCATCTGGAAATTATTTTTGTTTGTATTTATGTTCCCACATGTTGTCAGGGTGATGTCTGGGCTCAAGCCCACACGTGGAAAAATCTGGACTGTGCCCTGTACTAGGAAACTCTCTAGCTCAGAGGCAAAACTGTGTTTGCTCCTCCTTGCCTCACAAAAAACAGCCTGTGTGCTTGTCTTTGTGGTTCAGAGCACAGCCTCTTTTATCCAGAGAAGAAGAAAATAAAGAATTGAAAATAGGTTTATTTTTACACTGGGACACTGGAGAAGGAGAAAGCCCTCTCTTCTGTGCCAGGAGAAGAAAAAGGAGAACAGGTCCAGAAAGGAGCATGATCCCCTGAGTCATGGTTTGTGGCACAGCCTAGGTTCAGCCACCTGAGCTGAGCCAGGGACCGATCCTACATCCCTGAGCAGAGCCAAACACAAACACTAAGCTCAAACACCTCACTGAGAGAGCACCACCACTTCCTGCCAGCCAAGCACAATTCATCATTGCCTGGGCTTAAACACCAGCAAAACAGGCTTTAGCCACCAGCCTCAAGCCTCTTTCACACCTGAATGGAATCCATTTCCTCAAGAAAACCCAAAAGGTTCAGCCATGTCAGTCACAGCCTTCCCTACACAGTACCTACTGAAGGTTCATTCCTCGAAGCATCTCAGGCCAGCTGCTCCGTGCTGTAGTCTCCCTCCTTGATCGCTCCCTGAAGGTGTCTACACCCAAACCACCTCCCTGGCCAGCCATGAGCTCCCCATCACCATCCCACCCCTCCACCTGAGCTCCTCAGCTGAGACCTCTGGTTAGACCCAGGCCCAGGGGAGGCTCCCAGTTCCCTCCCAGATCAGCCCAGCAAGCAGAGTCATCAGCCCTGGAGGGAGGGTACCCCAGTACAAACTGAGCATAAAGCCATGGCTCTGACAGATTCAGTGAGGCTTTTGCCTTCACTGACAGAGATGAGACTTCACCTGGGTGAGAGCTCTGTTTTTGTGGGTCTCTGCACTCAGAGCCTGAACAGGAGAGGCTCCAAATCCATGTGCTGCTGCTTATCAGGTTCCCAGATTAAACATGAGGCAGGACATCAAAAGCTGCTGTTCCACCTTTACCGAGGAGGTCCACCTCTGTCCTTGTGCCCATCCAGAAAATTAGGGGAGCAAATGCCTCTGTGTTGCCCCAACAATACAGCTGAGCAAACATAGCAAAGCATGGTGGAGAATGACTGAGTTTAGGGATGACTGGGGATATGACCTTGGATACTTAAACATCTTCTCTCTCCAGAGTTTTTCTCTTTACTAACATAGTCTTAACTATGGCTTCATGAGGAGTCTTCAAGGACAAACTTAGAGAAGACTCCACTCCTCATTGTCTCTGCACAGTTGTGTGACCACAAGTCCCCAAACAGCACTTCACTCAAATAAACCCCCAGCTGGCTGCCACATTTTGAGCTAAAAACTTTACTTGCCTTTAACATCAGCTCACTCATAGAGCCCTTCTGGCAAAATCACAACTTCTTCATTTCACAAGGGGAGCCTCAGTGGAAAGAAAATTAGGAAGAAGTAGCACCACCTCAAAACACCTAGCACTGGCAGGTGCAGGTGTTGCATTGCCACAGTGAGGGACCAACAAACCAGCACAGCCAGCATCCCCAGTGACTGCCTGCCACCACATCACCAGTCCTCCTGTCTCTCTTGCCTCCCTTGCTCTTTTGGTGAACACTTTCAATTTTTTTCTAAAGGAAAAGAATTAATTTCTTTTCTCAACAGCCCCAAATGTGCTTTATAAGTCCTGTGCATCTTGTTAGGCTGCCAGCTGACTCAGGCTATTAGCTTTGCAAGTATATTGCAAAGAGACCCTACTTGCAATGTTTCTCTGTGTGTTACAAATACCTCCTTAGTCACTACAAGGTAGAAATCTCTGCCAACAGCACATCGCTCTAGCTAGTGACTAGTTATTTGTTGATCAAATAAACTGCCTGGAAAGCAATAAGTAGAACTTATCACAACAAAGAGTATAGTTTATTAATTCCCACATAAATTATCTAGTTCCAGAAGTTGAATGAAAGATCAGGATAAACAGCATAGATCACATTGTACTAAGTCTTCTGTGCTAACTTCCAAAATGGACACTCTTATGCAATCTAAAAGGTTTGGGTTAATAGATAACAGCTCGTGCATCAGCAGCAGGTCGTTTTCTTTAAAACAAATGTGTTGGAGAAGAGTAAGCTGAACGTATCAAAGTTAAGGAGGAAAGATTGTAGGTAGATGTTTAGGAAGGTGGTGCAAGGTGCAAGTTGAATTTTAGTGCAAGGAAACTTGTGAGGCTACTAATCAGCCTCCTCTTGGTCACACCACAAGGGTGACAGCTTCAGCAGTGTGGAAATGCTTTATGGGGTGATAAAGGCAGGAAAAAAAATTGAGCTGAATTTCTTTCTACTTACTGTGGGAGCCAACATGTTCCCACAGAAGACAAAGAACATGATCCTGTCTTGCAGAGGTCATTGCAAGGGCCATTGCAAGGACTCAAAAAGTCACAAGCAAATACAGCCAAGTTGTTCCCCTTCTGCTCCCCAGGTCCTGCAAAAGCTGCGAGGGCCACACCTGCACCAACATCACTCCTGCTACATCAGCAAAATGAACACGTTTGTCATTCCTTGCATTTCACTTCATGCAAGTCTTACGCCTATCCAGAGGGCTAAAAACATCCCCACTTCTCCCCCAGTGTGCATCTACACATCAGTGTGTCGATGGCTCCAAGTCACACCAAACCGTTGAGCTGTGGTTGACGTCTGGGTCTGAGGAGGAACTGGTACATTTGGACTTCCTCGACAGCTCTGCCACAAGCTCCCCAAGGACCATTGGTCAAACCCTTTAAATCCTTTTTCTGACTTTGCACAGTGAAGGTGATAACTATCCTTCAAGGGGCTGGAAAGGCTTAATTTCCCACTGGGAAGTGTATTCTGCTCCTCAGCTGGAAGATGCTAGAGAGCTGCCAAATACCATTATTAATTTAGAACAGCTAATTTGATTCAATGAGATTGGCATGAAAATGCAGGAGCAAAGCTAGGAAGGTGGCTCCAGCTCTCCCTGGATTCATGGTCCTCCACCCACCAGGGATCAGTCACAGGGCATCAGATAACTTGCATGAAGTCATCAGGACCAATTCTAATTTGCTAATCTCTCCTTTAGGTGTGACAGAGATTGATTCACATTAAACTTTCATGGCTATTACTGATCTCAAGCCTGGATTATCTACCAGGCAGTGCCAGAGACACTGAGTGAGGGGTTAGTGCTCAGGAGCTCAGGCAGGGCAGTACTGGAGAAGGGCTACTGGAGTTTCAGTACCAAACAAAATCCACCCAATGCCTTACTAATGTGTGTTTATTTATCAGTTGTTGGAATATCAATACCCTGTGAGGAGACTAAAGGTCCTGGGTGGCAGGTAAATGAACACCCTCCAGTTGTGCCATTAATTCCTAAGGAGCAACTGGGAGCGTTTACCAGCAAACTTGTCAGCTGTAACTAACTTGGTTTTCTGAGAGGGGACAGATTGTTCATCGTCCTGTGCTCCTCTTCCAGCCAAAGTGGACCTTCCCCAGGAGCATCTGCCACTTCCAGCAGTGGCAAACCCATGCCAGAGGCCATTTCTACATCAGCCGAGGCAGAGAGGTCTCATTAGAGCAAGGGCTTCCCACATCAGCCCCGGCCCTGGACATGCACTTCCCAGCTCCGTGGAGCCACAGTGTCGCAGTCAGACCCGAGAACCGGCACAGGGGAGCTGAGGTCCAGCACGGGCAGGGGTCCATGGGGCCGCTTGCTCCAGCGCTGCCACCGTCAGCACAGCCTCGGTGTTATTCCAGCCGTGCTGGCTGCAGGATCATCATTCTGACATAACAAAATTTCCAAGCCCTTTGCCCTCCCTGATGCATTATCTGCCACCAGGGACACAGGATCTGAATGAATCTAGCTCTGGCCAACTCTCTAAGGTCCAGAACATGTCGTCCATGGAAAAACAACACACACTAGAGAAACAAAAAGTGAGAGACTACCTGGCTGCTGTTCATAGACTTCTCAGAAAAAGTCAGCAGTCAACAGCCAAGCTCAAATATTCACGTCACTCCCCCACTTACAGAAGGTGAGTTTATTAAATGTCTGGACGTTTTTCAGCCCAATAGCCCAATTCCTGTATTTGCAACCAAAACGTTGGAATAAGTAGCAGGGCTTACGCTGGGGCCCACTGGACTCAGTAGGAAAGGCAGATGCCAGAATCTTTTTTAGATACATAACAGTAATTCTTTGTACTTCTCTTTTTGTGGGCTACTGGACTCCACCCTCAGCCACATGCAAAACAATTCCTGGATAGATTTTTCTATTAAATGCCTCGGACTGCCTATGGAGGTTCCTGGTTTATACGGATAAATAATATTTCTGCTTTGGGAAGTGCTAAGAATCCCTTGAGTACACTCCAAGAATCAGCTACAGATTCAGGAGAAAAGCAGTATCATACAAGGAAGAGACCTGAGGGACTGACAGCAAGCAGTCCCAAACCCTTCTCTTTGTGACTGCCAACAGTCCAAGGCACAACCCTCTTATTATTAGTCACTAAACCTCCTGATGTAAAGCTGCTGTTGCCCCAGAGCGGTGCAGAGCAGCTGCTCTGACGTGGGCTGCCAGCTCAGACCTTCCTCCTGCGCAAGCAGAGCCCTTTCTGCAAAACGAGCCCATCACTCTCTTTTTACTGGAAAAGACAGAACAGTGCCTCTTATGCCATAACTCGCTCCAGTTTCTGTTTTCCTTCCTCAGCTCCCTTACAGAAAACTATAGGCCATATTCACCTCGATTTTCTCTTCCTTTCAGGATGCTTTTGAATCCAACATGAGCAGGGCAAGGTGATGCACATCAGTGTGAGCAAGAGGAGAGCTGGCTTTCCAAACAGCTACTTGTCACTCCTGTATTTCATTCCCATTCCACCTAATACCTTGTCTTGCTGTGCTTGGGCAGAGATGCAAACACTGCCCTCTTCCCGTGATGGCCAAACCCTTGTCAGATGTTGCTCTAATCCTCAGGATGACTTGAACAGCAATCTGGGGCTCAGTGAGATGCTGGCCAAGGCACACACGCTCTGGAGGCAGGATGGGTGAGCCGATGAAAGCTCTCTGCAATAGACTTCTCTAAGAGCTGAGGTTCCTCCAGCCTTGTCTCCTTAGGAGATCAAGTACTTACATGGGCTTTGAGTCAGCCTAACCACAAAACCATCAGAAAAGTGGAGCATAGTAGAGAACATAGCAAGAGATGAAGGATGTGCTCCAGCTCCAGATGGAGGAAGACCTGCACTGATCTGGCAGAGCAGATGAAAGCTTAGACCTGTGAAACACTGAGCACTGAGGAGCTACAAACCTCATGATCTGGATCATTTCACCAGAAGAGGCATTATGTCCCAACCCTCTGAAGATTCTTCACTATCTATTTTTCACACATCACACACCTTCAAACATGTCACACCCGTCCACCCCCCCCCCCCCGCCAAAAAAAGGCAAGAACAAAACTAAGACCCATGGAATAAGAGATTAAAAGCCACAAAAACACCAATGTCCCAGAAGGAATGAGCAAGGGAAGCCAAGGACCTGCTGGGATTTGCAGCTCCTGCCTTAGCTGGGAAATTTTTCCCCTGGATAAGCCATGGCAGTCACTGTCTTTGGCTTGTGCTGAAGCCAGTGGCAGCTTAGCACAACTCATTCTTTAAGAGCAACGTCTCTGAATAACAAGCAAGCATGGCATGGCAATCGCTGAACTGAGTGAATAACAGGTTTCATAGGTGCTGTCAAAAGGAAAATCCCAGCTGGCTCCAAAGAGCTTTCTATGTGTGTTGGCAGGTCTTTGGTATTTCTCCCAGACGGGGAGGGCAGGTCCGAGCCGAGAGCCGAGTACAGCACATCCAGGCTTACATAACCCTAGGGGCCCAGGGTAATCATTAATGCTGGATTATTGCCATTAGCTTTGTGCTGGAGTCACCTGGTTGTTTGGATTAAATGTATAGTGGCCATTTAGACAAGGAGAAGGCTCCTGGCACAAGGACTTAAGTGAAAACAACACCCAGGGAGGGCGGGAAGCAGAAAACTGTTGCAAATATCACAGGATCTAGACTCAAGTGCTCCTCCAGGGAGCCAGAGTTGCCACCTTCCATCACAACACCCTGCTCGATGGGCTGGTTTGCTTTCCACAGGGGTGCAGCTCCCTGAGCTCCCTCAAAACTGCCAGGGTAAAAAGCCCCACATAACACAGGTCAGGGGGGCAGGACTCTTCCTAGGGAGCTTTACCTTGGTGGCTCCCACATGTGGCACACCAGCAAGCAAGGTCTCGTTCCTCTCCCCCTGGCATCCTTTCCAAAAGCACACATTATCAGTGCAACCTGACTTTACCTATGTCCTGTCTTTATCTTTCTTTGCTTATCTGATGTCTCACGTGTCCTATTACTCCTTGCCTCCTGTAACCCGCTGCATGTTACTGGCGTGCAGTCTGTGCCACTGTCTGGGGCAAAGGAGACTCGGGACATCTTGGTTCCGCTCCCATTTCCCCTCTGTGTTGCTCTGTGGTCTCAGACACATCACTCCACTGCATTATGTTTAATCACAGGTCACAGAAGTCAGGTCACAGAAGTCAGGTCACCTTAGAGAAAGATCACTTTACTCCTATTCCTTCTGCTTAGTCCTTACCTCCAGTACAGCCTCCCCAGGTGACAGCTCCATACCTCTCCTAACACTACTCCCTCACCACTAGCTCTGACAAAGGGACTATAAACCTTTTAAGAACACACAAAGCTCTGGTAAGCACTAGGAACCAGATCACAATCATTTTGTGAAGGCTGTACCACTGCACACGTGTCCATTCACACTTCAGAAACCCAATTACAGAGGTTTGAAGTCAATGAGACTTAGGCATATGCATAACCATGCCATGCTGTGCTTTGCCATGCAGAGTTGCTGAAGCTGGGACATAATAAACTTATCTAGTTGTGGCATCAAAGCACTTAAATATATATTTATCTTCAGATGGATAAAGGCTTAAGGCAAGGCCACATTTTTCTCATGAATCAGCAAAGCCCAGCCAGGCCAGTAACTCCACATAAAACAAACATCAAAATCTCTTTCAGAAATTTCTAGGTTTTTGTGACAAAACTCTGAAAATGTCATTCATTTCATACAGAACTAACTCTGCTTTCACAGCAAACATGGCTCTACTCTTTTCAGCAAAATATTGCAACTTTTACATGAACTTATATTTCCTTAGGTATTAACTAGAAAAAACCCCACAATTCACACTCAAAACCCATATTAAAACAAAGAGAGAAGGAAAAAAAAAAAGAGAGAATATGCATTTCATGGAAAATATTCCAGGCTAAAACATAACTTAGATTTCTGCCCTGCTGTGCTCCAACAGCAGGGATTTTACATTACTCCACTTCAGCTTTAAGTATTACCTCTTGCAGAAAAATAGCAACTTCTGCCCCAAAGGTCTTGCAGAGTGAATTGCCCAACTTTACAGCAATATCAGAACTCCAGGTGAGATGGGGAAGAGACTGAGATGCTGGTTAAAATAAAGCAGCTGGTTTAATGGATGAGGTGGATAGGGTGAGAACAGAAGGGAATTGCAGATCCTCTTGGTGCAGGCTTGCTAATTAAAGCTTAAAACCGCTGTCCTGAGCACTCTGATCTTCAGGCTACACCTCAGGAGGTAACAACAACCTGGAGTGCACAGAACTTAGCCTACCTCATCCCTCGGTCCTCTTGCCAAACTCAAAGGGACTCTCTGGGAAAAATAATCAGGGGTCTGGAGAGCCCTGGCTCATCAGCTGGCGCTTTTTGGTGGCTGTTCTTCAGGGAGAGACTTTAATCCCTCAGAGCCTGTTAGTCTCAGAATGATTCTTGCTGGGAGAAGATCTGGACCCACTGCACCATTGCTCCCATGGAGACTCAGAAGTGACTTTAACACCAGACATGTTGCTGGTTTCTTCTTCCAGTGGAGGCCAAAGCAACCAAAAGCACAATGCAAGAGATGTCCCGGCTTGCAGATCACAAGAGCATGGTGTTCATGCCCGTATTGTTACAAATGGAAGCAATGGCTGTTGCAGAACAGGGTGTCTTCTCCTCAGGCCCGAGGCAATGCTTCCTACCACAGCTCCTTCACATCACTCTTTCAGGCGTGAGATTTACAGAAGAGCCAACTGAGGTGCCCTGGCACCAAGACCTCCATCGTGCTGGGCCTTTCTGTAACAATTTAATCCTGTGACTACTGGTCTTACTGCTTGCTCCGTCCAACCAAGGATCACACAAATGCAAATTAAGTCCCACAGTACCACTGTGATGCGTGATTATCCCCATTTTACAAGAAAGGGAACTGCAGAACATGGCAATCGAGTCCTTTGTCTTGGATCACACATTGAGTCACCATCACAGACTAAAGCAGACTTTGAAGCCCTTCCTCCTCCACACTAATCACTAAAGCTGGAATTCCCTCAAAACCTGCTTGCTCTACTTTATTAACCACAGTTTTACTGCATCTGCAGACCTGTTCCACAGCAGTCAGGAGCCACGGAAGGCATTTGTGTCCCAGTGTGGCTGCCAAGTGAGGCGTGAGGGCTCCAACGGAGAGAGAGCTGAGACATCTCGCGCCTTCCGAGAACTTTCTGAGATGAGAAAAACTGAAGATAACTTCAGAACTGTTCCATCCTCTCCCTGTTACACACCACCTGAAAATTTACATCCAGGTGAATCAAAATTTCAAGTGCTATTGTCCTGATTACAGAGTTGGCTATAAAGGAAATTAATGAATAATAATTTCAAGGAGGGATTTAAAATTTCCATTTTCATTTTATTGTCAAAGTAAATATATTTTTATGAAGAACAAAAGAAAATATACAGAATTGTAACTTATGTACACTGGCTTTATAGGTATTTCTGTTTCCAATTTACACAAATTTGATACGTTATTAAAAGATATTTTATATAGATATGCATCTATGTACAGTTTTATTTACATACATTCATAGGATGTGATATAAACCAGTCAATAGATGATAGTTCATTTATATTAATTTCTAGAGGACAAAAGGAATGCATTCACTTTAGCTAGACCTGCTGTTCTGGCACAGCGCGGGCTCCTGCTCTGCCTAGCACTAGGATCACACTTTCCTACTTCCCATTTTGCCAACAGAAAAGACAAACAGATGCCATCTGCAAATGGAAAGGAAACGCAACATCCATTATAAAATCATTCCTAATTACTGAATCCTATTTTCTTCTAAAGCTTCTTACAATTGCCAGAGTTCAAAAGGAAAAACAAAACAAGAAGAAACACAAATAAAATCACTTGCCTGCTACCATCTGATTATTTACTTAAATTCCCTTCTCAGCCAGCTATCACACAAATTTGTTTCTTTTGGCTACTGTTCTCACCCATTCGCCCACCCCAGCTGCATGGAGCTCTGACATGGCTGTCGGGAGGGAGAGGATTAGCACTGAGGGTCACCTCTAGACCCTGATCTCACAGCGCTGCCCCACCAGGCCACGATGCCTCCCACCCTCCCTGGGCACAGGCACAGCCTACAGACCCTGCTAGCCAGTGGGCAAACAGAGACTGAGCTCCAGCCAGCCAGGCCTTCACTCACACTGGATGTGGGGATGCCCAGTGCTCACCAGGCACCCCCGCAGCTGGGGCTCTCCTCTCTTCCCCCAGATCACATGAGAGGGCCAGGACCAGAGACAGGAGCAGAGCTCAGAGGCTCTCACAAACATCTTTGTGCTGCTTTGTGTGCAGACAACAGCTCTTCTGCTAAAGTCAGCGGATGCTGCAAACCAGCCTCAAAGGAAAGCAGCGTCCTTTGACACCTGGGCATCCTTTCACCCCTCAGCAGCGCAGGACAGAAGCACTTGCACAGTTCCAAAGGCTCCACTCCAAGCCATTCCATCCGGCCTGAGCTTCTGGGTTTGCTTGGGACGTGCCTTTGCTTAAATATATATATATGTATGTATGTATGAATATATATACATAAATATTTATATATAGCCCTGGCCAAGGGAAAGGTAAATGTGAGCCGGGAAAATCAGAGATGCATGGAGGCACATTCCAGTGTTCTCCAAGCCTTGTCTCCCCCATCCCCGACTCCCACTGCTCCTCCTCCTATGGCCAGCCCCTACAAATCCTTGGCTCAGGCGACCCAAAAACAAAGGAGTTTTTTTTCATTTCAAAAGGAATTTGCTGTTTCAAAACTGGACAAATAGAGCAGCTTAATAAAAACTCACAATGAATGGCCTGTACATGAGCAAAGCCCGCAGGAATGCCAGGGCTATAATTAACTAGCAGCAAGCAACTTTTACATTTTCCTGTGCAGCAGAAAACAGCTAAAAATAAAACACTGTAATTTCCAAAAGAAGCAGCAGCAAAGGAGAGACAGATAGAAGGAAAGGAAAATAATATCCTTAAAAGAAAAAAAAAAAAAAGGAAGAAGCACCCTGTTCCCCTGACCCAAAAAGAACTTCATTCTCAAATCATCTTTGAAGGACATGGGGCACTCAAACATGGTGGTATCAAGTAACAGCATTGACTGTTCTGTGGAGACAAATAAATTATCACTAGAAATATAGTGAGCAAAGTGCTGTCATCGGCTGTTGTAGGATGGCTGGGCGGGAAGGGGAAAGTGGGACCCATCAGTTCACGGAGCGGATGGAGCGGTTGCTTCGTGGGAACCGGTGCACCTTGACATGTTTGGATAAGTGGTCACTTCGAGCAAACTTCTTCTCGCAGACAGGACACTGGTAGGGTTTCACCCCCGAGTGGGAGCGCCTGTGCCGGGACAGCTCATCTGACCTGGAGAACCTGCAAGAGAGGAGAGGCCTTTTCAGATAAATGGAGTTTTTATAACACTAAGTCTCTCACAGTAGGTTAAAAAAAGTCCCCTCAGGCCACTGGGAGACTCCAGGAACTGAAAGGGACACAAAGCAGGGCTGGGCTGGTCCCAGCCCACTGCCAGCAGCATAGGTGGAAACACACAACTACCAACCTCATCCCGTGTCCGCCCTGGACTCAGGGCAACGCACGGAGGCAACGTTTGTACCAGCCTCGCCCTAGAGCCCACAACATGGGTGCAGCTTGACAAAAACAGCGCTGCTCTGGTCCCTCTGCCGGTCCCCTCCAAAGCCACTCCCACCATCTCTCTCCTGCGAATCCAAGCACGGACTCCTCGAGCAGAGACAACAACCACTGTCCTGCAGGTGAGGTCTGTTTCACGCTGCCACTGACATGAGCACAACAGACACCCCCTAACTGCACCCAGTTTGAGTGGGACTCCAGATAAGTCCAGCCATAGCTACCTAGAAACACCATGATTTATTAGATCCAGAGGAAAAATTTACTTCTGTGTGTGCTCCTGCAGGCTAAATGAAGAGTCATTAATAATATCAGAGATGCTCAGCATCTCAACAGTTTAAATTCAGGTGGGCCCCAATGGCCATCAGCATAGTTATTTGCATAGGTAGCATGGGTAAATTGAAATCAAGAATGAGCCTTTAGTTACCAAAACTGCATTCCAGAGTCTTTTGAATTTTATATATTTCCCACCTTCCGTCTCCACAGAAAAATCCCCAAATAGCCACCATGAATCCCAGAGGCATTATTGAACTCAAATGAGCTAATCCTTTGGTCTTAAAAGCAGGGCTGGCTCTATTACCACTTTGGACATGACTGGGAGACAGAGGGTTAATTAACAATGTCACACTAAAACAGCCCTATCCAGATGGGTACAAAAAATTTGCTGCCTGACAAAAGGCAATTAAGTGTTTTGTTGCCAGAGCAGTAACAAAGAGCAGCACAGAAAGAGAGCTTGCAAGAAATGGTATCAGCTGTTTATTTACAATAAATAAATGAAGTCATGGGCACTAGCTGAACAAATCGGGAAAGAACATGTAGAAAAATGTGCCCTTCTGGAGCAAAATATCACATCACCAACAGAGCGAATACGCTATTTTTATGAAAGGGAGAAAACAGGACTGCTGGGTTCCTATGAATAAGTCCCTCATGCAAGAAAAGTAAGTTTCCACATAAAGGTTTTAATTAGCTCTGATCTCCCGCCAACAGTTGAGGACCAGGGCATAGGCACTGGGAAAGCTGGTAATGGTTTCCTCAGTTGCTGCAGCTCTTCAGTCCGGTCATGCTCCCCAGAGAGCACTCAGCCAGTGGAAAGCAGATGCAGGCATTCACCATGGGTAAGATATGGATTGGACACATCTCTCCCAGGGGCATTTCTAGGGGAGATTCTTTCACCTATTCACTTGCTTTTTACCTTTCCCTGCCCTGGTATCCTCGTGGTGAAAGCGTCAAATTCTCCATGAAGAACAGGCAGTTGTTACGGAGCTGTCAACCTGGTCCTTGTCTGGGATGAGTCTTCTTCATAAAGGCTATAACACAGGTTTCTCTTCATGCCTTCTACTTGCATGTTTGCTTTCTCTAACACCCCTACTTCTTTCAGCCATAGCTTCCCAAAAGGTCTGGACCTGGGAGCAGCAGGGTCAGGGATTTCTCCCAAGTCCTTAGCAATGAGGGACAGAGAGGGGAAAGCACTTTTGCAAAGAGCCATCCTCTTATATACAGCCTCCAAAGGAGTAAAAGCAGATGTGGCTGGGTTGCCTTGTCCTATGTCCTTGGCCACTGAGGTCACCATCTGCAACAAAAGTGCAGTAGCACTTGGCTAATGCTGCACAAGAGCTTCACAAGTGCATTCGAGGGGAATTGCACGGATGGTAAGGGAGAAAGAGGCGCACGTAAGGAATGAGCTTGGATGAGTTCATCCGATAAAAATACTCTCTGCCTCATAACGATGTCCTTAGCTGAAGAGGCAGGAATGTTGCAATACTGTTCCCCAGCAGTGACGGAAAGATCAGCTTACAGAGCCCACAGAAATAAACCTCAAGCTGTCTGTGTGTTTACAAGAAAACAACACAAAGGTTAGGACAAGGAAGCTGGGAGGATCTGGTGGCCTGGCTCTGCAATGAAATATCTGCAGCACATTCTGGCACTGAGATCAACCAAAAAAAAAAGTGAAAATAAACCCCTGTGGAATGTAAAATTAAAAAAAAAAAAAAAGGAGGAAGCCCGAAGGAATACCTCGCTATTCTGTCACTGCCATTTCCAGAAGGATTCCTCCCTCAAAAGAAAAGTGAAGGAATCTGGGCAATCCCACAGCAACTAAAAGAGCCTTCTTCATCCTTCTATCTGGCAGGACCCCAAGAGACTGTAACGACATCTCCCTTGAAGAAAAATCCCAGAGCTCCCTGATGTGTCCTATGTCTCCCAGCCATATGGGGACATTTCTGTGTGGCTCACAGGGCAAGAAAGGTCAATAGCTTCAGCCTGGTACTCCTGGTCCCTGCCATGCCCAGTAGCCATTGAGGCCAACTCAGGCTGCACCTCTCCTCCAGAGCGGAGGGGAGGCTCTAGAGTAATTCCTGCTGCCCATCCCCAGAGTTTTGCTACAATAAACCAGCACAGCTCCTGTGCACCTGCCATCCCCTTGCACAGCACCAGCAAGGAAAGCCAATGCAAGATGCCTGCCCTGCCCCATGTGTGGTACTGCCCACAGTCACTCAGGCCCAAGCACACTCCTGGCCACACATCAGAAGCCTTTAAACCCTCCCTGCCAAAGCAGGCAGAGCTTATGTCCCATGCTGTCACCTGTGGAGCCTCCAGCCAGAAGATGCAGTGGGGCATTTAAAGCCGATTGCCTCATCCCACGGCCTTGCAGCAACTGCAGCTTTGCACGATGCTGTGCCAGGGAGGGGAAGCAGGAGCTTCTCCTGCTCCGTGCCATCACACAGCTGCTGGGCCCAGCCCACGCTGCAGCTCAGCTCTTTGGCCTGAGCAGTGCTAACCAGAGGCTGCGGTGCCAAAGGTAGATGGTGGCACGACACAGATCAGGGCCCTGACCCATCCAGAGAACACAACGGGTCACTGGCCACTGCCAGATGAGCACCACTCTGCAGCCTGCCGAAACAGCCCTTGCCCTGTGCCTAGGAAGGGCACAAGCAAGCAGCGTTTAGCCTCCAACAGGGAGGTGCTAAGGCTCTCCAGCCATCCTAGGGGTTAGCAAAAGGGTTTGCTGGGTGCACACTCCAACTTTGGTGAATTTAAAGTATCACAGCAGGGCTGCACAGAGAGCTGAGGAACCTTTAACCATCCCACCGAGCTCAGGCACTTCGTGCTAGGCAACACTTTGTTTTGGTTTTGAAATTACTATCTCCAGTGAGATCAGATCTTAAGTGTCTTCAGTGAAAAAATAAATACACAAGCACAAGAATGAAGAGAAAAGAGGGGGAAAGCAGAGCCCAGCAGTGTTTTAGTGCTTAAGTTCATCTGAGATTATATAGACCTCGGAGCAAACAGAGTGGCCAGATGCACTGGACTTAAGTCATGTGAGACTTAAGTCACAGCTCTCACTGAACTTCTGGAAAAGGTAAACATGGTTTATTGATGAAAGCGGACTGAGTAATTCCATGCTCAATTGGTCTGGCCTTTGATGTGGGAGCAGCGTGCAGGGGATGTGCAGCAATCTCAGGCTGGTGCTAAGGATTGCTGCGAGCACAGGAGGCAGCTCCCCAAACACAGCCTCTCCTGCTGGCTATAAACTTCTCCTCTCATAGCAGAGCCCTTCCAAAGTTTGGGGGTTTTGGGGATTGGGATTGCAGCCCAGGCTGTGAAATTCAACAAGACAAACAGCAATAGAGTTTGAAAAGTCCTTGCAGCAGCTGTTTGTGGACAAGACACTTGTTCTTCATTATGAAGGTGATTAATTTCTCATTCCTGTTGGGCTCGTCTTTAAAAAGTTGTGGTGGCTGAAAGTTCAGGGTGGTCCAGGTTGCGGGACCTGCACCTCTCTTGGCCCACCAGCATCCTGCTTTTGATGCACACCATTCACCATAACACTTTGAGAAGGGAGGCACCTGTTGTAAATTTAATCATCCTTTATCACTTAATGTTTTTCCTAAATGCTCCCCTTGGTTTTGTATCTTGGGGAACACCAGCTTTGTGATAAGACAGGGCTGGAGAAGTCATCCATAGGCAACACTTCAGGCTCCTGATGTTGAGCCATGAAAGTCACTGGGAGCGTTGGTACAAATCTCAGCGTGGATTAGACAAACGCTCACGTGCCACGTGCATGTGTCACAAAAAGGAGAGCTGTGCTCACATCCCAGCGCAAGGAAAGCCAACGTGACACCCACAGGCACATCTGCTGCCTGTGCACACGTACTCTGGCAACTAAATAAAATGCAGCAAGTGCCTCTACTGCAGGTCGGGAGCAATCAGCCCACGGTTTCTGGGACCAATCAGCTGAATTTGGTGAGAGGGCACCCTGAGCAGCAAGAAACTGAGCTCATGAGAGGTGCCGCAGGGACAGAAGGAAACAAATCACCACCAGTTTGTAGAGCCACCATAAACTAACCTCCTCAGCCCTTCCGAGAAGCAAATTTCAGACTGGTCCAGCTGGGAAACAGAGGGTTCAGCTCCATTGTGACCTTTTCCCTCAAACCAACCCAGCCATCTCTAACTGCTGCATGTCTCACATACTTGCATTTTTACACACCACTCTCCTGTTACTTTTTACCTCGTCTGTTGCCCATGATCACAACCCATTTTCTCATTAGGCATTGCTCACTGAAGCTCTGCAGCATATTATTTGAAAGAAATTCAGTTTAACTTAACATAAGGTAGTTAAGATTATGTTTTCTCCCATCATCATTTGTGGTGCTGTATATTAGCACTTGCCAGGAGGCAAGCCAGTAATATAGCTAACTGGAAAGAGGGAGGAAGGCACCTGTCAAAGTTTCCTTAAAATAAAAGTTGGTATTTTTTAAAAAGACTGAATTTTTTAACTCGTATTAAAAATAAAATAAAATAAAATAAAATAAAATAAAATAAAATAAAATAAAATAAAATAAAATAAAATCCCTCTGCAAAACATTTTCTCAATAAAACCTGCAATCTTTCATTCAAGCAATGTTTAACTCCACCTCAGCCTTCTGGTTATGTTGTTACATCTGACAGCTTTTTTGCAACTTTGAGTGGCACCCACACATTTTTCTGAATCAAGACAGAGAATAAAATCCAGAGTATGCCAGAGTGTCACTGCCAGCATTTTCAGAAGGAGTGGGATGGAGTGCATTTTCTATGAAAGCGCACAGAATACCGCTTTTAACCACACTTGCTTATCACAGCCCTTCATTGACCACGTTTAGTCCCACACAGCTGGAGCCACACAGGGCTGTGCACAGCAGTTCTGCCCTAAACCATCCAGTTCACTCACAGCCTCAGCTGGTGCCAGCCACGGGTCTGCTGGGGCTAGTGTGCTGCAACCACACCAATGCAAACACCAGGTCTTACTTGTAGTAACAAGCTTAATCTGACCCTCTAGAATGAAATACAAATTATGATGGACTACTTTTATTTTTTTAAAGACACTAAAACTGCTGGTGCCAGCAGGTGATGCTGTGCTATTTAATTTATCAAAACCCCTGGGTTACCTAACAGGAAGAAAAAAGGTCTTCATTGTCAAACCAACCAAACAAGTTCTGGCCACAGAAACAGTTTATAAATCAGAGTGCAAACATACTTGCTCTGCAAGTTAGGTCAAGTGAGCAAAAAGGGGAAGAGGGATTGGACAGAGCTGCACCCCAATACTGACCTCCATCCACAACCCGGCCACGTGCACGCAAAGGGCTTTTCTCCTGTGTGCCTCCTCAGGTGGGCTTTCAAATGGCTGCTTTTCGTGTACATCTTGGTGCAACCAGGAAAAGAACATTTGTGCATTTTAATGAGTTCAGCTGCAGGGTTCTTTTGAAATTTCTGACCCATGATGATTCCCGTCTGCCCCTGGATCACGCCTCCTGGCCCAATTGGCTTGGCGGCAATGGGGACGGGAGCAATGCGGACAAATTTAGAGGACAAGTTCAAATTGGACGACTGAACTATCTGAGGCACAAGAGCAAATGTCTGTCCTTGGATGTTGACTAGGAGCTGTGCAATTTTAATGTTCTCCTGTGCTGGTCCTTGGGAACTGGGGCTTGTGTTGGACTCCTGTTTGATCTGTACAGGCTGAATTTGGAGCATAACCGGTATCCCGTTCTCCAGGGTCATTCCTCCATTTGAAGCCTGGTCACCTTCCATTGAGCTGTTCAACTGTTCATTTTTACTCTCTTTTAAACTAGCACTGGGTAACAGATGGTCTTTTTGCTGCAGCGAAGCAACGGAAACTTGGCTGCAAGCTCTCAAGTCCTTGGTCTCACTTTTAGGTCTTTCTTTGAGCTCCAAGTCCATGTTTTCCTCCAAAAATTCCTCAATTTCCTCAAGCGTGGGCTGAAATGGTCCTGAGTCTTCCATATCCACGGCAAATTCAGGCAACCTAAAGTACTCCTCTTTCACTATTGGCTGAAGTCTCCTTTTGTCCCACCACGATGCAGTGGTGTTCCCCAAAGATGCCTGGGACAATAAATAGTCTAAGATACTGTCCTGACTTTCCGCACTGGATGTGCTTCCATAGCTGGAGCTGAGCACCTGGGAGTCAGGGCTGGAACAAGAACAAAAGCTGGACGAGTCGCTGTCATCTTCTGACAGGGGAGAGGGCAGCATTTGGTAGGACCTCACACCTGCTGTCATGTCCCCAAAGTATCCAAGAGAAGATCTTGTGGATGAAAAGGATTCATCAGTAGGCAGCAAGTGATCCACCATTCCTGGACGATCTCTTAAGGATATCCCAACAGCATATACCAGGCAGCTAAAGTTCAGGTGAGAGCCTGAGTGCAGGAAAACAAAACAGCAACAGTCAGAAGTTGGTTTAATCATTTATCTCCATGAACTGAAGCTCATAAAGCCCTCTAGCCCACAGGAAAGTCCAGAGCATCCAGCCTCCCTGGGTACACAGGCTGCTACAAGCTTTGATTAGTCTGCACCACCCCCCCGAGGACTGTCACGGCTGAAGTGTTTTGCAGGATTGCACCACATATTTGCAAAAGAATTCTGTCAGAAATCATTTCCCAACCGTGTGTGCTCCAGATTTACAGCTCCCTCACAGAATATTACCGGCAAGAGAAAATAAATAATGAGCTTTCACCTAGCAGTGAAATCCAGAGCCAAAGAAAGGAATGGGAAGAAAAAAATAAAGTGTTGAAATTTTTACCACCAAAAAGAAACAAATAAAAAAAGTTTATTGCTGGTGGCCATAAAATGCAAATCCTTTCCCTATCTTGTAGCTTTCCACCAACCTTATTTTTAACTTCCTCAGTTCTACAAATATAGGCTGTTCAGCATAATGCAAGGATCAATCTCGCAGGAGCCAAAAATATTTACTGTGCTTCAGCATTTACTAGGCGGATTTTCCCCTCCAGATGTAATGAATCAGTGTGCCAACGTCATCATCACCTGCACCGTCCTTAATAAGGCTGGCACTGCACTGAGCTAATTACCATGTCCTGCCAGCCAGCTGGTGGCCGGTTTCACCCCACGCTCCACGCTCCTCTCTCTCCGGGGCAGAGGCTGAGGTGAGCTGAGCCCCGTGCCAGCTGCTGCACCGGGAGGGCTGCACGGACCCCGGCATCCCGACCTGCCGTGAGCCGCGCCGAGCGGCTGCGCTCCCAGTGCCCCGCTGCCCGTGCTGGGGCGGCGAGCGGGCAGCATCCCACAAATCCCGGCTCATGTGAGCCCTAATGCCACCACAACCCCACAACAGCAAGCCGCACCTTTCCCAGCGCAGCCCACCGCAGTGCTCGCTGACAGCCGCGATCGTCCTGCACTTTCCCAGCTAAGACCAGAAAACTTCCTAGAAAGGCGCCTGGGGAGGGGGAGGCAGGAGGGACATCTGCGTATTTTTTTATTCCCCACCTCCCCGAGGGGAAAAAAAAATAAATTGCTTACGGACGGAGATTATGCCCCTTAGAGAGCAAACGCAGAGACCTCTGGATGGAGCGAACACTGGCCCTCAGTCATTCGCTCAAGGTGACTGATTGAAAACAGAGCTGTACATGTGCATAATAAAACAACTCTTTCTGTGGAAGGTATGTGGACTGCAGAGATAGAAGTCATTCGATCAGCCTATGAGGCTGTGTGTGTGTGTGAATTAGGAGGCATGTGACCCAGCGTGAAGGAAATGCCAGTCAATCTTGTTACACGCTGTCATTTTCCACAGGCTCTGCCGCTGCGCTTTGGACGCTTTGCCATGAATAGTCAATAGCTCCCAGTTTTGTGCAGGCGAGAGGATGGTTGTTACTGCTGTTGCAGAGCATCTTTGCTGCCTCATCTCCAAAATTTGCCCTGTCTTTCCTTCACTGGAGAAAAATCAAAAGGTGTCTGTATGCTCAGTGCTGCAGTGAACACAGAGTGAGATATTTTACACAACACCCTTAAAGAGCTCTGTCCCACTGGCAGCATCTATTAATATTTCACAGGAAGAGTGGGGGGAAGCTATATTTCTTAAAGATCTTTTTCTTAAAGATATGGCTTCCTCCTTCATATGCACATGGACGAAACAGGGATGGGCTGAAAGACTTAAAAGTAAGATTGCGCATTTTCCTGGTGTGTGTCCTGTCAGTCAGCTATGCCTCTGAACCAATAATGAAATACCCACATGTGCTGAACACGAGGAAGTTCAAACAGAGGTTAGTGGCTCTGTTTTGTGACCTTAGCCTATAATCATGTCTTATAGTAAAAGCGAAGAGTCAGAAGAGCTGAACTATTTCTAACACACTTTTTTTTTTTTTAATATCTGTGTTGATGGAAAGTTCCCCCAGCAGAAGTCCCAGAGCTGAGCTATTCCAGTTTTGAAACAGAAAGCACCATCTGCTTCTGACAAATTAGTATTGGCATCTGGTAAGAGTTCACCCAAGCTGATTGTTTCTATCTTGCACCAAAAATTGGTGACTGCCTTGAGAAACACAGGGCAGAAAGGAAGACTTGCCCTCAGATGGTTTCTGATCCTCCCTCCAATGTCTGTATTATTCCAGCTTAAACTTCTGAAGAATGGGGCTGTGAGGGAAATCTGCACTGCAACATGTGTTTTTCTAAGAAAAGCTGGCATGCTCTGCATGCACCAAAAGCAGTTGGTGAACTTCTTTAAAAAAAAAAAAATTTAAACATTCAAGTTTTCTTTAAATGCCTGCAAGAACTAGGAAGACACATATCAAAATATCCATATATTTCCCTGGGAATAGAACTAAACTTGACTTGAATAAGGGCTTAAAAGAGGGGGAAAAAACCCAACAATGACCCCCTAGCAACTGCTGTGAGCCAGTTACCTCAGCAGAAAACAGCCAGCACGCTTGTTTCCCATCTCTTTTGACAAGGAACAATGTGACTCGATGTAACCAGAGGCTTTTTAAGAGGGGACTGTTAGAGGCAAATAGATCCAGGCACATTACGGGCCAGTTCTGCTTTCTGTGCACTCTCAAAGCTTGCAGAACAGCCAAGAAGATTTTGGAGAATGCCTGGAATGCAGGATCGGGCCCTGGCTATATTTTTCTCCTAAAGGCCGGGCAAACAACCAAAAGGCTTTCATCCTTACTTTGCCTGAAGACACAGCCAAAACCAGAAGATTAGAAAACAAAACCAAAAAAAGCCAGGGTGGTGAAGGCTATGAAAACTAATGATGTTGTTTCCATAACGCACTTTCATCTCTAGGAACCTTGAAAACATGTGAGAAGTGTAAGCACCTATATCGAGACCGCAATGCCTGAGCCGCTGGAAACAGCACTTCTGGAGTGAAATACAGCAGCTGTTCGGCAGCACGACCGTCTCCAACTTTTTTTTAAGGATGTCCTTTCTGCCAAAAACATGTTGTTCTGTTTAAAATCTGTCCATCTAATCGCCAGCTAAAAAAAAAAAATAACGACAAAAAGCAAAGCAGAGAAGACATATTTTGACGCAGAGCAACATTAAAATGTAAAGTCCTGGGACACTGCTGAAAAACGGGGATGTATTTCCCAGCCTGTCATTTCTGGACAGTCAGCCCAGCACAACTGATCACACAGCATATACGAGACGCTGACAGTCATTTCCTACGTTTACTGCCACAGCTTTTTCCAGTTTAAGACTAATCTCTTCAGGGTTTTCTCTTGTTCCCTAGAAGGTTTTAAATCTGTTCAGGCTGACTTCTGCTCCACAGACAGAGCCATAAACCAAGCAATGAAGCAGACCCAGAGTTTCTAAGAAATTAAAAGAGAAATGCGGGGGGGTGGAGGGGGGAGGGGGATAAAAATAATAGTAGTAGCAATAATAATAATAATAATAATAAGCCGTGAGCCAGGAGTAAACCCACTTGCTCTCATCTCTTCCGCAAGGTGGCTGTGCTGCTCCCCGGACACAGTGGGGTGTTCAGGTTTTTTTTTTCCAAACCCACTGCTCCTGGGAAACTGCAGAAACATACCCAAAGCTTTCTTTTCTGAAAACTATCCCGCTCCAGCCCCAAACTTTGGCTTCCACAAGAGGAAGCACTTCACCTGCAGCAGGCACAGGCAGTGGCCCTGCCGGAGCGCACCCCACTGCCTCTGCAACCCGGCAGTGAAGGGTGCCCCGAAATTGCGCATGGCACCAGCCGCCTGGGCAGGGAAAGGGGTGCCGGGACACACACACACAGAATTCCCACTCCAGCACGAGCACAGCCAGGCTTCCATGGCTGCAAAACATGTTTGTTCGGGGGTTTTTTCAATCGTGGTTTTTTTGTGTTTGTTTATTTTATTGGCTTTTCCTTCCATCCCTTTTCAGGAGGCTTTGGGGGCCCGAGCTCCCTCTCTCCCCCCCCCACCAGTATGGTCGCAACGATCGGGAACAAACCCCCCCCGCTCGCCGCCTGTCACTCCATGGCACGGCACCGCTCCAGCCCGAAAACAGCCCCCCAGCCCTGGCCGCTGCCCCGCCGGGGATGGAATTCCATCTCCCACCTCGGCCGTGCGCGGCTGCAGGGGCACAGCCCCCGGCCCCGAGCGGTGCTGCGGCAGCGGGCGCGGAGGCACCGCCGGCGGGACGCGGCCCCGCGCAGCCCCCGCTCGCCCTTACCTGAACTCCTCTGCGAGCCGGGGGGCAGCAAAGGCCACGAACGACCAGAAGAACGCAACAACAACAACCAAAACGGGGGGGTGGAAAAAACCCCAAACAACACAACCAAGCCACAAAAAAAAAAAAAGGAAAAAATAACTATAGAAATATTTTTTAAAATTTAAAGAATAATTTAAAAAGCCACAGACGCACAATAAAAAGGCAGGATTTAAACCAAGCCAACCCAAAGCAGCAGCCCGCAAAGGCAGGAGCGGCCGGGAGCGCGGAGCGGCGGGAGGCGGGCGCAGCTCCCCCGGGAGGCGGGTGCGCGGCTGCGGAGCGCGGCCCCGCTCCTGTAGTACTATATCCCCCTCACATGACGGGCGCCCGGCCGCGGCGGGGGAGGCCGGGGAGAGGCTCGACCGCGTCCGCCGCCCCCATTGGCCCCGCCGCGGCGGGGGCTGGCCCGGCACCGGCCTCAATGGGAGCCGCGCTCGGCCCCCGGGGCGGTGCCGCGGGGAGGGTGCGAGTCCCCGCGGTGCGCGGTGCTGGGAGCGTTCGGCGGGGCCTGTCGCCGCTGGAGCAGGGGGAATGGTTTTAAACTGAAAGAAGGTCGGTTTGGATTCGGTGTAAGGAAGAATGTTTTACAATGAGGGTGATGAAACGCCGGAACAGGTTGCTCGGAGAGCTGGTTGATGCCCCATCCCTGGAAATGTTCCAGGTCTGGTTGGACAGGGCTCTGAGCAATTTGATCGGGTTGAAAACGTCACTGCTCCCTGCAAGGAGTTGGACTAGATGGCCTGTTAATGTCCCTTCCAACCCAAACCATTCTGTGATTCTGTAAGTGTGCAAGGCTCTGGGCATCTCCTGGAGATAAGCGGGTCCCTGGGGAAGTGCGAGGAGTCCCATGCCCTCCCTCCTGCCCCAAACCCCCACACTTGCACCTTTGCTGCCTGCTAAAGCTTGATGGGGGGACTTCCAGCATGCTAGAAACTATTGGGATGTGTTTCCCACACACACAGCAGTGTTAATACAGACATCACTAGTTTTTCATACAAGCACACATAATAATTTATATAAATGTATATACATACATATATACACAAACACACTATAGTTAGGCAATACTTGGTATGGATCAGGATCCAAGTTGAACTCCTGCTGAGGAAGCTCACAGTGGGGCCAGCTGCAGCAGCAGTTTTTCTGCCCAATCAGTGGTTTTTCAAATTCAGTTTGTCCTTTTTTCAGATTCTTGAGAAGGTGCGGCCCAGGATATCAGAATGCAGTCTTATGACAACAAGTCTGTGCACCCTTTTTTGAGGGCACATGGGACAGCACACCCTTCCTACTCCCCCACTGTAGGCTTCCCTGTCCTGCAGGGAAAATGAAGTATTATTCTCATTTTATGGGGAAACTGAGGCACAGAGGATCAAACAAAAGGTCTGTGGCAGCACCAAGGTGCAGTCTCATCTTTTTTCAAATCCAGCTCAATTTAAACTCGTAAAAATATCCTCCATCTGCATTTCTTCAGAATTGCCAGTAACACATCCCACAGCCTGGCAAACATGAACCAGTCTCTTCCCAAGAGGACATTCGGCCTCAACAAGTCCTGGCCTGGCAGCAGCACAAGGGCGACCTTACAGTTGCTCCTTCATCCTGCTGGGGACGATCAAAGGACCTGGGGGTGCTCAGGGCTCTGCTCGCATGCACAGACCTCGTTCCTCCTCTCCACATTGTCTCGATGAATAATGCATGAATACGTACTCATCAAAATCCTAGATACTATATTTGTACAAATACATCAGGGCCAAATTCTGCATTAGTGTAACTTCACTGACGTAAAAAGGATTACGTTGGTAAAAATGTTGGCCTTAAATATTATTACCCAAAATAGATGTTTGGCAAACCTTGCTTTACTGCTTTTTCTCAATTAAAACCCCTTTGTTTCTTGAGTAGGTGAAGCTTAGCGTGATTTAGCAATGCAAAGGACATGAAATTTAGATACAGCTAAAATCAAAACTCTCAAGGCTGGGCTTAAATGGAATTTGAATTGTTGGCTGTACATATATAAAATTTCCTTGCAATGTTTATTACATGAAAACAACCAAAAGTTGCAATCTTAATTTTATCATTACTATAGCCTACCTAGGCACTGGGACACGTTAGAGGTTTCTCTAACTTGCATTTTTCCACTTGCAAAAGGCAGTGTCTTCATATTTTAGTCACAGTAGCTCTGAACTTTCTTTAAATTGCTAGAGACGCAGTGAAGTCCCATATTTACCTAATGTGGAAATACAACGGTGTTTTCCCAGTTCTGCTTTTCAAGTTTCATCCGTTTTACTGGGCCCACAACCTTTTCGCTTCCCTAAAAGCACCACTGGCGGCCAGGTCCCTTGCCCACTGTGCAGCTGCAGGGCTGTGCTGTTGGCTGTCTCTGAGGCTGGAGATAGGAAGGTGAGAAGTTTTCAGTGGGCTCAAGCAGATCCAAACATGTGCTGCTGTGGGAGGGGATGCACAGCCACCATCCCTTGTGCCAGCACCTGCTCCTATGTGGCTGCATGCCATGATGGAGGAGGGATCTGACACTTTTTCACATCTGAAGAACCCTACCCAGCATCTCACCCCTTCAATACTGCTGTGAGGTGAAATGCAATGGAAAACACCAGGGAAGTGTAACTAAGGCATCTGTATTTCTCACTATTTCCCTATGGGGGAAAAGAAAGTATTAGGAATGCAGGCAGGCAGTGCACAGCACCTAGGAAGTGAGTCCAGAGCACGCAGGATGAAGCCCTGACCCGAGCTCACTCACATGCTGTGTGACAAGTTCTGGATGCACCAAATTTTTGTCCAGATCCCCTTTGCTGTGCACACAGAATCCATGGGAAACTTCAGCACAGCCCTTGTGTGTAGGCTCAGTGACTGTGCCTTCAGCATTCCTGGGTGTCCAGAACTCCTGTAGAAATTGCTGCCCTGACCAGGCCGTTGGACATCAGTACACCCTGAACAAATATCCAAAGCCCTCTTTTTCTGCCCAGACAAAATTTCTAGACAGAGACAAAGGACACATTAAAACCAAACAAACAGGATATACAATGGCACAAGTTCTGATGCCTCACTACAGCACAAACTTGTCACCAGAGAATAATGAGAAAACGCACAAAAATCACTGTCTTCTTGAATGCCAGTCTGGGGCTGTCCTTGCTGAAACATCCCCTCAGCTTTCATCCATTTCAGCATCTTTCCTGAGCAAAGATTTTATCAGAGAAATTTCCTTTCTCAGACCATATTGTCTTATCCATGAGTCTGCTGCGAGTGCCTCAAACTGCAGGCTTGGTTTTGAGGTCTGCAGGCACACTTTGGGGCTTAAACCCAAAACTGAGAATCACAAGCCACAGTGGCAGGTGCCAGCCTCTGAGCCGACTCAGCCACTTTTCCGTCCCTCCGTGATCTCTGAATGCACTTCTCAAGCTGTGAACTGGTTAATTCTTCTGAGCCCCACGACAGTGAAAGCAAGCAAGCTGACACACATCTAAGTTTTGCTCAAGGCTTTGGAAACACTACAAGCCTTTATTAACAGCAGGGGAAATGCACAGATCTAGACAAATATAATTACTTCTGATCCCTTTTTTCTGCCAACTTTTCATGAGAACCAGCAATGACTGTTGGGCTGGGACAGGATTTTGGGAACGCATTTTTGTGTATCTGTGACTGATGTCCTTCATCTGGTACTGCAGCACGACTGAGTCCTCATTCCGTGCTATGAAATACATCTGAATTTTCCCAACCCATCCTTTTTGTGCATCACTAAGAGATTTCCTTCCCTCTCTTCACCTCTTCAACAACTTCTTTGAAAATCGATTGTTATTTCTGTCCCTTGATATTACTTGGGCATTTTCCATTCTCTCTTTTGCCACCTTTCAGGGGAGAACTTCAGTCAAACTGGTTGCCCTGCTCAGACAGCCTTTCTAGCATTGCCACAGTTGTCAAACACTGGGATAATGCAGAGGTAAGGTCCTTTTAAGTGGTTTTTGTCTGATGGCTGTATGCTAAAGATCTAGTCAGGAAAGTCAGCATTCACGCTTTTAAATTTTTTCCTGAAGATAATAATTGCCCTGCTTTATAAAGTTAAAAAGGAGCCATAGGCTGAACTATTCATGCATTGTTCTGTGCCACACAGCACAGAGCCATTAAAGGTGGGAAAGGCAGCAAAGGGCTCCTCCACACCACACTCAGCAGTTTACACCTAAGAGTTGTCTGGCTCTGCTCACACTTTGCCTTCCCATACACACTCTACAGAGGCTGCCTTTTCCTGCCAGGATTTTCTCCTCTTTTGTATGTTGCTTGTACAGTTCTGTGTTACAAATTACCTCTTGTTTTTGAGGGGACTTGAAGGAAGAGTGTTTGAGCTTCATGAATGGGCAAAAAGAGGGATTGTGTTGCACTGGGTGAGTGCTCTGCTGTCTTTAGAGGTCACCTGTGGTATTTCTGCCCCAGCCCTTGCTATTTCCCATTTACTGCAGCAGCAAACTATTAGTAATCTGATGAGCCAACCAGCCACCTGGCAAAACAAGGGTTAGTCAGGCCGAATTGATTACTCACATATTTCCATCTGATTTACAAATCAAGGTTGCTCTTTATCAAAGGAAAGAAGCAAAAATAATCAAGCATAGGAAAAAAAAATAAAAAGTAAGTTCAAATTCTATTTGTTGGTTTTGTGTGTTGTTTGGGGTTTTTTGTTTTTTTTTTTTTAATTAGTCTCTTGCAGATGGATCCCTTCCATGTGCCACAAAGCCCATGGTCACATCCAGCTGAGCTCTACTGGGCTTCAGCTTTCAGCACCAGAACAGTCACATGGGGACAGAGGGAACAAAAAAAGCCTGTCAGACTCTCCAGTAATGTTACGATCACATTAACTTAGCAGTCCTTGACACTCACAGATAAGAACTGTAAGTTCTCTCAGTACTACAGAAATATTGACACAAAGAATATGTTTATCCCTGGCTGTGTCTCTGCAGGGCAAGGTGGAAACAGCAACAGCAATCTCAGGACTTAATTTCTTTGGCCTTGCCAGGGCATCTGTGCTTCAGGGCCAACAGTTTATTGATTTTGGGGTTTTTTTCTTTCCTCCACGGGTTTGGAAATTATGTTGTCTTTTCAAGTCAGAGTCATAGGTCCAGGGGGAGATAAGTTGGAACAAACTCATTTTAGGATTCTTTATGCTATTACTCTTTTGACTGTTAAAGACAGTGGGGGGACGTGGGGAGAGTTTCTGATTTTCTCCCAAACTTTCTTTCCATTAATATACTGAGAGAGACAATGTTAGCTGACCTTCTGGCTGCATTTCTCTAGGCCATCTTTAGCCAGGTCCAGCTCCAACCTCGGGTTTCCATGTACATCCCCTGCACTTTAATCTGGCAAAAGCACCCACGGAGCAGAGCTGTTCCTGTTGACATCATGGACATCCGAAGGAATCAGACCACCCTGTGCAGGGACAGAGGTGTGCTGAGCGGGTGATACACAAGTTGTCCCATCACTGCCTCCCCTGGCTTGATGGCGAGGTGAAGCACGAGAGCTGGGGCTCGGCTCGTTAAACCCTGCTCCTGAAGCTGCCCAGCAGCCGATGCCTTCAATGGGACACACAAGGCTCATTGCAAGGGGTTCAAGAGCAAGGGGCACAGCCCAGTCCAAGCCGCCCCTCCCGAAGGTGACTCAGGGACAGGCAGGTCTGTAAATGTGACAAAAGCCACTGACTCACCTGGAGGAGATTCAGCTCCCGCCTCTGTTCATCCAAGTTTAGGAAAGCAAAATATACTGGAAGCCGTACAGGAAGATCTGGGATAGGATGGACGTTGGCTCCAGTTCAGGAGTGGATCTGCGATAAACTGTGTTCCCCTGCCCTCTCCTGGAAGGAATACGCCAGGGCTGGGTGTGTTTGTGCAGGATCCTTGTGCGGAGCAGTGCGGGGAAGTGGCTCAAGGATGTGGTGAGAGGAGATGTTGGTTTTGAAGACAGTGTTGACAGGACCGAACAACTGTGACCATGTTGTGCCCACCGAGCATTGCCAACACCACGTCTGCCAGGCACTGGCACACCTCTCGAGAATCTGAATGTCTTCAAGGAAGAGCTGCCTGCCTGTCTGGCCATTTGCATTGAATTGGGAAACAGAGAGGGTGACCCAGCCGAGGGAATTCAGAGCCTCTCGCTCACCTTAAATAGCAAACACAAAGCCTACATGCAAACACAGTAACCTTGGCTCAGGTCACAGCTGGAGCACCACCGGGTCAGAAATGCAGCACCACGGCACCGACAGACAGAGCTCCTGTGGGTACCAGTGCAGAACAGGCAGCTGGGACCCCATCACTTGCCCACTGATCTGGTGAGAGCCCAGCAAGGAGGATGACTCAATCTCCTTGGAGGCTGTAGAGTAGAGAAAGCACGAAATTCCTCAAAATTAGGAAGATCCAGGTCTGGTGCCTGGTCCTGCACCTTCAGCTGTGATGTTACTGTTACTGCTCCAGGCACACCATTCAGTGAATATGACCCATTTACATAGATTCACACCCAGATATATTAGGAGATTTTGCAAAGCTTCCTGCTTCTCCAGAGCCACTGGAATTACTTTCTTCTTTTTTCTAAACATCAAACAGCCAAAGCAATGCTAGTCCTGTCCTACAAAGGACTGATTAGCAAATCACTGCTGCTGAGATAATAATGGGAGCAATGAACCACAAAAGGCAAGTGCAGAAACTCTATAAATAAGTTTCTGGTTCAGTAGTTACAGCACAGGACTATAGATCAGGAGCTCTGAAATGGCAGGACCAACCACATGTGCACTAGATAACCTCAGAAGTGTCTCACATGCTTCAAGATTCCTTTGTAGTTGTGTTCCACCAAGTCTTTCTAAACCCAGCAAAGAGTTATGCAAAGAGGTATCCTCTGGCATGCCAGGTAGGTAAATCACCTCCTTCCATCTGGGGTGCTCAGCCCAGGGGAAAATGAGACCATGCATAGTAGACAGGCTGTGAGCAAAGGTTGGTGGGGACATGATCTTTTAAACCTTGACTAACTGCTCTGTCTTCATGATGGGGGAGTCTCCGAGAGCAAAACAGACCCCACCTAATATCTTGACCAGTTCCACAACTGTTTTTTTCCCTGCTCCACCCGAACATAAGTCCTGTTTGCTGAGTTTGCAGTATTTTCAGCACCTCTTTACCTCCCCTTCACCCTCTTATCAAAGAGATGAACTTCAATAAAGTAGTTACAGCTGTCTTAAAAAGCGAGGTTTGTATTTCCTGCTTCAATACAGGGGTTAAAAACAATGTTTCTGTTCATCACAGAAATAAATGTTAAATGGAAGTTGAGTTATATCCCTCCTGTGACTAATGTTCTAGCTTGTTTTCTAAAGTTAATTCTTCATACGCTTTTTTCCCCCTCTTGTTCCTTTTTACATTTGTCCAGACTCCTGTGTTCCCATGGGACTAATTACCCACTCAGCAGTTACTCTGAAGTCCAATTGTAATAGCTGGCAAAACACTGCTCTTCTATGCAAGCTTTTAAAATATTTCCTCAATTTATTTCAAACAGCACCACTCTCTGGAGCTTCTTCCCAAGTTGTGTTGCTCTGGACTGAGATTTATTTTGCTGCTGTTGAGAGCTGACTGCTTTGCTTGTCCCAGGGCAGATATTCTCAGCAGAATAATTAAGAATAAAAAACAGACAAAAACCCCCAAACAACTGGATTGCTCATATAAAAAATTATCAATTGTGATGCAATCTTCTATTTTTTTCATCTAGTGGGTCCTTGGTAGCAATGTAAGCAATGAAAAACCACTGATTCAGACCTGGATTATTCTTCCTCAAAATACAGATGTAATCATAGTGTTTTCATTCATATCCACCTTAGACTTGTCTAAAAGTTTGGGGGAAGATTAATTATATATCCTGTAATCTAAAGATGCCCATTTTCTTATTCTGTAGGTGTTTGTGAGCAAAACATTCACCTCTGCTGGTGTTACAAGAAATAATGGAGAGCTAAATTCAGATTACTGGCATATATTTTTTTCCCCACAAACACTGCTTGAGAGGAAAATATGTCCCTTCCCAATCCTGCAACTATTTAAACGTCTATATGGCCAGAAGTGACTCACCTCATCTCCTTGCTCTGCGGTTTCACCTCCTGTTCCCTAAGGATGATAATCTTGGCAATGTACAATACAGAACAAACTGATGTTCATAAAATGGATTTCAAGTGCCTGGTGAAGAAAATACAGAAAAAATATTATGAGAAAGCCTTTTTTCCAGGACATCTGAATTGTGCTAGAGGCAGAGGGAATATGGCAGCGCTTATGAGAAGAGCCTGTAATCACTGAATTGCGGAGAACATCACATCTTATTGAGTGGTTTAATTCTTCCACAACCTCTACTCAATGACATGCTAGTTCTTTTTCTTCCTAGGGAAAAGAGATCTCTAAACCACTGCACATCAGCCAGTTTTTGTCCAAGTGGACCTGGGATCTGTCTGCTGCAGAGGCTGGCACAGCAACTGCCCTCAGCTCTAAAGCCAATTCACCCCAATGATCAAGCCACATTTAGATGGTTTTGCACAAGCTTGCATTTAACAGTGACCATCCTGTGAACTCCTGCAGGCAGTCGGGTTTCCCTGGATACCATTAGGGCTCCTGGCCATCAGCAAGCAGCACCTCTCTTGCTATGGTGAGGCATTGATCATGCAGACCTGTCAGAGTCAGCTGAAGTTCACTCTGGTGGTTCCCTTTGGAATTCCTGTCTAAATATCACAGCCCCTAAGGTAAATCCCGGCCGATTGCTGCCCTGCAAAGTGTGAAGCATTGCCACGCCAGCCCTTCTCCTCACAGCCTTGTTAATACAACCAGCCAAGGAAACTGCTTTTGCTTTTACACATAGAAATAAACTAGTTAACCCTATCAGAGAAGACAGAAGGGATGTTGCCTTTGGAATGTCAAGTTCTTCACTTTCAGCATGTGAAGTCTGTTATAATCACAATAATTTGCTGATGGGACTCACAGCAATCCAACCCAGCAGCACCAGTACTAACCAGGGGTTTCACTGGTGGGCTCAGCAGAGGCTAATGAAATCAATTACAAACTCTGGATCTTTTCAGCAAAAGAGGTTTGGTAATTAAATATTTAATTTTGAGACTTGTTTCAGTCCTATTTCCAGCTCAAAATTACAGATTTTTTAAAGATACCTTACCTCTGTACCTTTACGTTAAAAGCCAATCTCTCCCATTTTGGTAAGGCTAGCAATTTTTTAATTGTTTTCTACATTATATAGTTATTTCATTTCGTGAGCCATTAAAAATGTTCCTGCTAATGTTACAGACTCTTTTTTCACTTTCCCCAGGGCATACCCTACATGTGGCCACATCCAGGGAGCAGCTACCACCAGCAGCCCTGAGCTGCCTAAAGGAGAGGATGCTGTGCACAGCCACAGGCATGCTGGAACTCCTCCTGCTGGATTGACAGCAGCTAGGAAAACCCCAGTATTTCCAAAATCCCAAGTTGGGACCTGTTCTTAATCTATCATCAGCTTTTTAAGAAGAATCTAAGAACTGTCTGGGCATTCATATAAAAATTGAAAACGTCAAACACTCCTTCCTTCCCCCTGACCTTTGTGCAGAGCTGACAAAACGGACCATGGCTCAGGCCAGCATGCAGCTGACCAGATCAGGAACAGCATTTCATCGAGCTCGGGCTGGATGCAGCCCACTCCAAGCTGGGTCTGGCAGATGTGGAATGTCAGCACTGCCTCAGCAGCAGGCAGGGCTGGCAATGGTGCCAGGAGGTCACAGTGAACCACCTCCTGTCACAACCCCACAGCCCCTGGGGAGTGCAGAGGCTGGGGTGCCTCGGGGAAGTCCTGCCCCAGGGATGTGCCAGTCTCCTCCTCCCCTGCAGCACTGGGAAACCTTTCCTCTGTGTGTCACCCCATGTCACCACGGCTTGTTGGGTACAAGCTGAGGCTGCTGTTGCCTTCAGCAGCCCTTCACACAAGCATCCAAAATAGCTGCACATAGATAACTCCTGTCCTAATGAGTGCCATGGAGACGGGAGCCAAGTCACATCCAGGGATTTACTGATACCCTCTGCTGTGCTGGCTGCTGCAGCTCCATGACAAACGGCATTTGTTTGTGCCAGCCTGTGTCCCAAGCACGGGAAAGGCTGCGAGTTTGCTGGACTTTTATCTGCTCACAGGTGAACAACGGAGGATGCTCCTTTTAAAATCAACTCCCCTTTTATTTCAGTCAGAGGTTTCTGGAGTAGCAGGAATTTGCAAGGAAGACCCAGGCGTGTAAGCAGATCTCCACCGTGCAAAGTGGCAGGGGCCACCTGTGCTGGCATTTGGTGACAGATTAATGCCACCGCGCGGGGCGAGGCGGCGGCAGCCCCACGGCCTCACAGCGGCTGCAGCAGCCCCTGGGCAGGCCCTGCCAGCCTGTCCAGAGGGACAGTATTGCAGCCTTTGACGTCATTCCAGCGGGATCAAGCTCAGACATCTGTCCCAGGCGGAGATTGCGCACGGCCCCCCAGAGAACAGACACGTTGTGCAATGCCACAACAGACGTTGCTGAGGGATCAGGCACATCCCTGCCTCCAGCAGCTCAGCACCACCAGGGTCAGCCTGAAGTGGTAGAAATGGCAAGAGTTTGGCGAAGAAATTGGTGCAAGTCTGCCCAAAAAGTTTTTTAATAATTTGCCTCCAACCAAAACCATTTTAAAATAGAGGGGATATCACTGTGCAGCAGCAAAACGATGGACAAAAGACCTGTTTGCCCTCACAGGCAGGGCTGTTTGCATGGGGTAGAGGAGAGGGTTTCAATAATCCTTGGGTTTTTTTCTTTTTTGGGGGGCACTGCCTAATACAAATGGGTTTGGTAAAGAGAAATAAAGGCTACAAATATCCCAGAGACCCATCAGTTGGTGTGAGTGTGTGGAGATGTTTAGGCCTTGTCCAGTCAAGAGAATCAAAAGAAATTCATGGGGAAGCCAGAAGATGGTGATGATTTTGGAGTTGGTGGGAGGGAGAAAAATCAGAGCACACAGAAGGGCTCCAAGTCAGCCAAAGGAACTGCACACAGGCAGGAACACAGAAAGCCCCAGGACACTGCCAGGATGCTTGTGGCAAATGGTTCAGTGCTGGACTCAGGTGTGGGATGTCACCTCCAAGGAGGACGCTGAGGGCCAACATTTCTGTCCAGGCAACAGAAGACAAGCCACAGAGGAACCACTGGGCTCAAAGCCGGGCCAAAGAATCGAGAGTTGGAGGTTTTTCAGAAAAGGAAAGGAGTCCTGCTTTTCCCATAACGGGCTGAGCAGAGCTGCTGGTGGAGCTCCAGCCGGCTGGGACAGAGCCGGAGCAGGCCCAGGCACCCCGGTGAGCTCAGCTGTGGCACGGCTTTGCTGGAAACCAGCGATGGGAAGGTGGCCCAGCCATGAGAGCCCGATGGGTGAGATGAGTCCTCATAAAAATACAAGCCAGCAGAAAAACTTCAGCAACTCAGAACAAGAGGTGCAAAAGGAATAAAAATGCTGAAAAAAATCACCTTGAGCAGAGGCTCCTGGGCCACACTGGAAGGCAGCCCCTATGTGGGACAGGGCCAGCCTGAGGACTTGGCACTTCTCAAGCCTCTTTTGAAGCCCATTGAGACCCAGACAGGAGACAAGAAATTTTGTCAGCTCAATAACTGCTGCCTCCTCCTCCCTCACACCCTTTCAGGAGGAAAATGTGCCAGGAGCCTTCTCTGGCTGCCTCTAAGCCTGCAGACCTGCTGAGGAGCCACGTGAGCTGCTTCACGGGGCTGTCTTGAGCAGCCAAACATTAATGGAGCTGCAGGATTTACCACCCAAAAAGAGACCAAACTGTGACCCAGGATGAGCAGAGCATGAAATCCCAGGTCTAACACAGCGTATGGAGAGTGGAAGGTAAATCAGGCAAACTGCTGGAGGTTTCATTGGTCTTGGCCCATAGCAATGCTGTACATTCAAACAGGGAAACTCAGAAAAACTTAAAAGACCTCCAGTTAGGAACTTCTGCTGTAACAAAACAGAGATATTGTAGTGATAGAACTCCTTGATTCACCATTTAACAGTGTCAAAAGCAGAAAATTACTTACAAGATGCTAGAAAAAGTATCAATAAAATAAGTAAGAGTCTTTTAACTAATCCCTTGAGCATGGTATAGCCATGGGCCTGGCTCAGAAAGCACTGAAAAGTCTGCAGAAAACTAAATACGAGGATAACAGAAATCTAAACACTGTTTTTTTACAAGACCCTTTCCCACAGCCACTGCTGACCTGAACAGCCTGGACAAGCTCCATTAGATTTTATCAGGGAAGCTTTAAAAGGGAGAACTGGAAAAAGGGCCTGATCTGAAGGACACGAATCAGATGCTTTCCCTTCAGGGTACAGTCTAGGGAAATTTGGATCAGTAAATGTAACATACGTATGTGGCAGACCATTGGAGAGGGTCAGCCCATTGGTGTTCTGTTGCTATATCAAAAAGGTTCACAGTAAGACAGAGGCTGCCAATCTCAGCTGGAACCAAAGCTGTTCCAAACCCAGGTAATTTACCTTGGACATGCTGCTGCTGACAAGGGAAAAGCCATGAGCAGGCAGGGAGCAGAGTCCCTGCTGAGTCAGCCAGTGCCAGGACCCCCCAGAGCTGCTCCTCTGATCCTGGGCTGACCAGGTTTGCTAGTCTTGCACAGCCCTTGGGGAGATGGGGTGAGGAGGGAAACTATTGCAGTGGGTACCTAAATGCCTCAGAACCTTTCAGCAGCAGGAATGGCTCTTGTCTCTGTGCCTGACTCAGCCTCCCAGTATTGCAAAATCCCTGCCCGTATCAAATGCAGGTGGTAGGATTTCTAATTTAGAAGCTGCTTTGGAACAAGAACAGAGAAGGCATTCAAGGCTGATGGCTTAGCCTGGCACAAGTCTGCTTTCAGCCAGGTGAGATCGTTGCCATGCCCCAAAGAAACTCCCGCTGGAGGCTCCGAGAACCACTGCCCCCATTTTCCACAGGGGAAAGTCTGGGCTCAGGACACACCTTAGGTCTCTGGGGCACGAAGGCAGAGTTAGCAGCCACAAAGAACAACTCAAGGAGCAATCATAAACCTGCCCTCTGCCCCAATGCAGCAATGCTAATGCTCTCCCCAGACAGCTCAGCTGCAAACACGGCTCTGGGGCACCACAAGGGGACCGCTGTCCCAGGGCAGAGCCGTACCCAGCGCTGGGGAGAGCCCTGCAGGAGTGCGATGGGCTGCAGGGACACAGGCTGTGGAGCATGCATGGGAGTTTGTGTCCTGTTGGAAGAAAACAGGTAGAGTCTAAACCTGAACCTGCCCAATAGGGAAAACAGGACAGGCAGCAGAGCACAGCAGAGACGTGGAGGGCAGTGAAATCGGGGTGGGTGCTGAGGGGGGTAGATGCTGACAGAACATGGGAGCCAAACACTAGGAAACAAGTTCCCATTTCATCTCCTAACCTCTAAATGTCTAAAAATCAGCCATCAGTCAGAGTGTGAGCCATTCACTTGTGGCTGTCAGTAGTCAACAATACACATCCACAAGGCAGACACAGAGCTCAGCAGGAGAACTGAGTCAGAAGGAGCCACTGGTCCCAGGAGATGCCTGCCTGCAGCTGAGCTAGGGGGAAAGAACATTTTTCCTATAGGCTGAAGAGACCTGTGGGAAACAGATGTCAGTAATGACAGCATTCCCACCTAAAAAGAGAAAGCAGCCCAAAAAAAAGCAAAATTACATTAAGAGCAATATTGGCAGCATTGCTGAGAGAGACAGCCCAGAGGCAGGAGAGCATTTTTGGGGCAGAGTCCTGGCTACCCAAAAAGAGAACAGGGACTGTGAGTATTTCAATGATGAACTCAGTATCAGGAAAAAGACCTTTCCCCTGCCTTGGGAAAGGGGGTCATCTCTGAGGAATACCCACCTCCTCCACCAGGAGCAGCTCTCAAGAGCTAATTCCTCCTGCGAGCAATGATGGGGTAAGTGATCTGCAGGTTGTTTTCAGGTGAGAGGCCTTTGAGTTAACAGCAAATACAGGCCTGCTCTGTTAAATGAACTTTATTCCATTTACAAAACATCGTGAGCTCCTCACACAGCCACTGAGCTGGCTGCCGGCTGCATCTGCCAGGTCAAACAGTGTTGGAGGGATCTGACTCACTTCTTTCATCAGACCTGCAAGAATATGAGTCAGGGATAATCTTTAATATCTCAATCAGCCCCATAATCCTCCATAGTTCTCCTGCCTAAATTCATCACTCCCTGGCAATCTCTTTGGGAGCTGAATTTGAGGCTCATTCAGTGCCAGTAATGTGTGGGAAATGACAATAGTTATCACCCAAGGAGGTCAGCAAAAGAAAAAGGAGTTAAGGGATACGCTCCTCATCCACTGGAGGCCAGAGCATATTGTGTTTAGATGGGAACACTGGTGCTCATGATAGTGTCACAGGACACAGCTCAACAAGGATTGCCAGACCTGTGATGGACTCAGTGAGCCCATGGAGGAGATAGGATCCAGCCCTGAGGAGAGGGAGGAAACAGGGTTTGGGAATGAAGGGAGTAACAGGAGCCTGGGGTGGAGTGTGAGCAAAGTGGTAGAAAAAGTCCAGGGCTTGTCATTGTGCTGAGGGAGCCTCTGCCTGTTACAGGGAGCAGGGAGGGCAGGGAGCAGTGGGAGAGCCTCACTGCTCAAGCAATGCCTTTGCCTGATCTCTTAATTGGAGATTAGGACAAGACTAAGGAACTGCCAATCTGGAACAGACCAGTGGTGCCTGCATTCAAGCACCCAGTTTCCAGCAGAGTCCAAATTTGGCTGCTTTATAGGAAAATCTTCGATAGCATCCCAGTTCCAGGAAGAGTGTGATACACCGAGTGCTTGCTCCTGTCAGGATGGCCACAGAACTGTAGCAGGGCAGAAAGGCTATTTATAAGTGTATCAGATGTCAGCTGAGCTCTTTGCACTTTCTTTTCTTGATCATACATCAAGTCTAATAGGAAGGAGTACAGGCTGAGGGGAACAGATGAGACCAGGTTAACAAAGAGGTGTCCATCTAATACAATACATACAGGGAAGAACAGCAGCTGGCTCTGTGCCCAGCACTGCTACAGGGCCTCTGAAAGCTGAGCAAGATCACTTTACTGACAACACAGCGAGAGGGAAGGGTTGAGAGTGCTGTTTGTGATGATGGTTCTGCATTACTAGACAGAGAATTGTTTTCACCTGAAAAAAACTTGGATCTAAACCTATTCATAGAACTTGCATTATGCTCTCTTCTAAGGACAGGCTGTGCCTAAAAAAAACCAAACAACCTGAAGGTTTAACTCTTTCTCTCCAAACCTGGTATGAGAGAGCTAGAATACAGATTTAAGCATAGAGAAAAGTTGATAGCTGTTCCAGTTAACGTTCCAGCTAGCATCTGCTCATTTTAATTAGTTGAAGTCTGGTGTTGTCTGGAGACAGAACTGCTGAGTGGAACTGCGCTGGATTCTTTTCTGCTTAGACAGCTATTCTGGTCCCTCTTGGTCCTTGGAACTTCTTCTCCATTTCATAGAGGCCAGAGCCCTTTGTGTGTGTGCTGATACTCGGGCTGTGCCCTCAGACTGTGTAGATGTTTCACCGCAACAGGCTTCAAATCTGTATTTCCCACTGGAGGGAAAACTGACAGAGGAAGGTACTTTACACATGCCCTCTCCCCCTCTCAGACACGTGTTTGTACATTGCTTCACTTATTGAAAACTCAATTTTTGTCCGCAAAAAGGCACTGCCAAGGAGCAGATACAGGTGGATGGAGAAGGCTTCCCCAGGATCTGCCAACCTTCCTGTTTTGCTGGAAGCTCACTGATCCTTCACCTCACTCTTTGTAACATGACCTTTGAGGATCTGAGTGTTTCAATTACACACAGATGAATAATTTACAAGTCATGGCTGTTGCAATAAACAAGTCCTTCTGCTCTGTCCAAACATTCGACATCTTGTCTTAAATTTTCCTCAATTTGCAAAAACCTCCAGGACTTGAGCAACATTCAGAAAACATCGGAGGAGCAACTGATGAGGGAAGAGCAGGGCGGCATTTCACAGCAGCAAACAGCACTGGCAGCAAGTATTCCTCTTATCTGCCAGCAGGGCATTGACCTGTTGTACAAACTCCAGGTAGGAAAGCCACTGGCAAAGCAACCCCAGATGTAATATTTACCTAAGAGAAGACATTTCAGTGGAAAACAAGCTACAGGATCTGCTGACATCCCGGTGGGGAGAACAGCGGTCATTCACACCAGTGCAGGCAAAAAGAATAGGAACGGGATCTGGAATTTTGAAGTATTTCTGAGTAATAAAGCTGTTGTTGCGTGAGGACCATATTTGTGCTGTCCATGACTCCAGCTAAGCAGACATAAAATGTGGGTTTGGTGCTTGCCCCACAGGAGATCCGCTGCCCAGCATCAGCAGAGTCACTGTGTTTCTGTGTGCCCCAGTATTTACTCAAATTACAGATGCAAATAGGCAGATCCTGCAAGAAAACAACCAGGCTGGCAGTAAACATTCCTGAACCACTGCAGCTGGTACCCAGTGATGCCTCATTTTCTGGCAAGGGGAAGTGGATCCCATGAGCTGCCCTGGGAATATGAGCCACAGTTTCGAGTTACAGATAATAGTTCCTGTACAAGCTTCTTTGGAGAAGAAGATAGACAGGATTGAAACAGCTCAGGAGCAAAGAGCATAACAGGGTTGTTTTTTATCTTTAATCCATTCCACATGAGTAGAAAGAGCTTGGAGCCATGAAACATGTGCTTCCTTTTGCAGCTCAACCCATAACTTTGGTTTATTAATCCTTTTTGCTGTGCTCCATAAGCCCCTGTTGAAGAAAATTTGCATGTAGGACTTGCAGGATCAGCCCTTTTTACCAGCTGCAGTTTCACTATCTTCCTAAGTGATCAAAGCACAGGCTGTCACCGAAAGGGGCAATTCCATCTTCCCCCAGCCCATGTGTCCTTCTTCCTCAAGCCATCACAGTGATCATGATAAAAAAGGATCTTTTCCTCAGGCAGGGTATTTTTCAGCTGGATCAGTTCCCATGCAGTCACAGCAGCTGAAGTTTTGCCACAAAGCAAGAGCCAGGAAAAAGGTTGGAACTGTGCCTCAAGAGCTTAATGCAAAATCATGAAGTTTCAGTCTCAGGTTCCTGGGTCATTTGTCCATGCAAATAGTGTGGATTTATAGTCCCGCTTAGGAAAGTGTCCTTGGCTGCAGCTTTGTGGCTCTCTTTTGCACAATGGGCCAAATGCAATCTCTAGTTCCCAAAAGTACTGAGCTCTGAGGGAAGTCTGGAACTAGTTACAGTTTTCATCTGGGAACCAGGTCTACATGGTTATTCAGAACTGGCCTTGAAATTGCAACCATATTGTTTATTTATATCCTTACCAGAGCAAACCAGGGGGTCACCCCACTGGACCCAGGCTCAGCCTCCCAGATCTCACCCTCCATTGTCCAGAGACCTCATGAAATCTCCATCCTTAGAGGTTTTCAAAAGAGCTGGGCAAGGCCTTGAGCAGCCTGATATGACTTGGAAGTTATCCCTGCTTTGAGCAGGAGGCTGGACTAGAGACCTCCAGAGGTCCCTCCCCATAGTATTATTCTGAAATTCTGACATCTTCCACTGCATCTGCACGAGGCTCTGCTACAGCACCACCAAGCAGTCTCACACTGCCTGAGCCACACGTCAGGGAGCACAAACCAACAGATTCTCCATGGCCTTGGCTACGTTAGCTGGGAGCCAGAGCAAAGCACACACCTTATCTGTGTGCAGATGTCTCAGCACACACCAGAACAAGCTTTGCATTGCAAAAGAAAGGGTCCCAGCTCTGGCCAGGATCCCAGGTAGAAGACTGCAGAACATTTTCTCTTCAGCAGGAAGGAGCCTGCCTCCTCAGCGAGAACAAGTGTGAAATACAAATCACAAATCACTGAGCACCTGCTGCTCGTTGTCCAAGTCATCACACAGCACCCCTGAGTACCCACAGTGAAAGGAAGGATGACAGGGACTGTCTTTTAATTTCCATGTGGCCCTTCAGAAACGTCAGCAATTTTGATCCACTAGATTGAAATCTGAGCTGTTGAAAGAATTATGCACGTTCACTTTGGATGAGACATCCCATGAACACTCTGGGGGCTGGGGATCAGGAGACAAGGACCGGAGCGGGTTCTGCTCCATCAGCTTGTTTGCAAAAATGGGAACAGAGCTCACAGGTCTTCTGTTTCAGCCTTCCTCTGCGGTCACTACTCCTTCAACCCAGAGGATGGAAGAGGGGTTTTGGTGCTCGTCAGGCCAGGAGACCTCATCTACAAGGTGAACGGGGCATGGAGGAGCCGGAGTGGGAAAGGTAGGACAGAGCCAAACCCCGGCCCGGCAATACAAGGCTGCTGCCATCTCGTGGCTGGCTCTGGCCATGCACAGGTGACCGGGGACATTTTTCCAGCTGGAAAATTTTCCTTTGAGGTAAGATCCTTCCTGCAAGTAATCTTCAGCTGGAAGGAGCAGGGCGCAAGCAACAGTGCCAGTGGTTAGACCCCACGGGGCCACAGCACTGGGGTACCAGCGCTTTGCTGATGTTCCTGGGAGTTCTCCCGCTTTACCTTCTGCTAGAGCTGCTCCTCTGCTTTGCGATGGCTCCACCCCAAGCCATGGTAATCCTTTTTCCATCAGGCCAGCACTTCCCTGTGCCCTCTGACCTAAGGAGAGAGGAGACATCCCTGCTGCTGTTGAGACGCCCTGGATTTGCAGTGCCCATGCAGCGTGTGTGGCCTTCACGATGGCCTGGTGCTGGGAAGGGAGATGATCCACGGTGAAACAGAGACATGTTGGGGTCAGACAGGATGGATATGGTCTCCAGTACTGTTCCTTTTGACATCTTTCATTGAGCTGTGGTGCTGATGCAGGGATGTATAGTGTGATTAAAGTACAAATGGAGGAGAACTACATGGTCACCCTTTCGCCCCCTTTCAGCCTATTTACCGAGCTCAGGAATGTGCACAGTACTTGGAAGAATTGTGAGAGCAGCCCTATATTCCCTGTGGGATCTCCACAGCCATCTGCTTGCCCACAGGCAGGAGAAAGGCAGGAGAACAGAATCCCAAAGAGACCCACCAGCAGAAAACTTCTGCTGACAGCTCACCAGAGACCCCACTAAAGCAGAGAGCTGCCTGCACTGCCTTCCACAGGGCTCTTGCAGGTCGTGTCTTGTGGGTACTCAATCGAGGATACCTCTTCCTTCCTTGTCTCTAACCATGGGAATTGCCTCCAACTTCCCCTTTTTTTCTCCTGGGATGCTCCAGGTTCTGTAGCTGCACAACTCCCTGGAAAAGAGCAGAACAAGAGCTCCAGAGAAAGAAAAAGCTCCCAATCCGTTTGGCTTTCCATAGTGTTCACTGGCTGCTGCCAGGCTGTTCTCTCTGTGTGGCACATATTGGGGCTCACATCACAAAACTGAAGTGGAATCCTGGAATAAATGAGTCCCTTGGAGAAGACTCCAGGCAATGGGGAGATGACTGCCCAGTGACCTGTGTAGCATCCCGGGTACACAGGGAGTTTCCCGTAGTGATAAGACTACAGATGAAGATTTATTTATCTAGGTACTTATTCAGCTTTCATCTCTGTCAGCATTTCTCAATCAGCCATTTCAAAATGTTTTGCCGACACTAATTAACCCCCTCCGCACCTCTGTGGAAGGGATCAGTATCTCTGTGTACCAACGGGGGACTGAATGGAGAAGACAAGTAGCCCCTTCATGAAAAAATGAAGGGAGCAAAGAAACCACAATATCCTGAAATCCCAATCCTGTGTCCTAACAAAATCACAAACCCCCAAATCTCAGACATTCTGCTGGAAAAACAAGCAGCCACCTGCCATTCTTACCACACCAACTGCCTGGCTTTCTCAGCTGGGCACCAAACATTTCATAATTGCAAAAAACGGGGTGCCCTGAAGCACCCTTACCCCTAAGGCGCTGCAGGCATGGTCAGCTGCACAGCCTGTGCCAGCAGGCAGATTTTCCCATGATGTTGCACATGCTATTTATTCCATTCACTAACCAAGTTAATGGTGGCTAAGAATAGACCCCAGATGTCCTTCTGGCCTTAAAAACTTCTCTGCCCTCAAGGAAATGCAAAGCCTAAGTAGCTCATGGCATGTGTGGGACACAAATAATGAATCAAGCTATGAAGAGCTTGCACATTTCCAAGAATTCACAAAATACATCTCTGCTTTTAAATAACCTCTGTTCTGCTTTTGGGAAATAATTGGTTAGCAAGGGTAGTTCAGAACAGAGCAATGGATATACAAATGCTTAATTCATTGATATAGAGATTGTGCCAGACAGAGCCAGTGCTGTTCAAATGTCTTCAGTTTCTGTTATCTATTTCTGTGATGTTTCCACTGTGACAAATTCACAGTTCTGTAATAAACTGGTGTTTCTGAACAAAGACCATTTCATATTATGCCTTAAGAAAATATGCATCTTTAGTACAATTTACCCCTGAATTTTTTTTTGGTAATAGAGATTATTCTGTAGTGTCATTTTTTATACATACTCCTCAATACATTTGGGAAATTTCCCAAAACATACTAAAGATAGCACTATGGTTTTCTGCATCCCTGCTAAAAATCAAAGCATTCATGTGCAGAATAAAAATTTCTTTCTGTATAAGCATTTTTCTTCTGTTGCCTGAATCCAGTCTCTTGATAATCAGCAATTACAGAAAAGAATTATAACAATCAAATGGGAGTTTGCACTTATAGAAATTCATGCTATTTATTGCATGAGTTATTCAGACAGAGAAAGCTGTTTGGAAATCTATCAGTAAATGAAAGAAACTGCTATTTCTGAAAACTGAAATTGAATTAATAGAGATTCTAAAGGGTCTAAAGAAGAGCACAATCCATTTGGAACCAATTTGGTCTTCTCAGAAACAGGAAAGGGTAAATAAGGGGATTTAAGGATCTTTTCCTCTATGAAAATGTATTGCTTTTTACCAACTGATGTTTTATCAAATCCTCTTTAGAATTATATGGTGTTTCAGAAGGTGGTATTTGGGGTTCTATACCATTTTTGACTTGGGCAACTTTCAGTAAATGGCAGTTTGTTCACCCATCCCACACATACTGTCCAAACTGTGATTGTTCACACTTTACAAAAAGACAGGCCAAGGCAGAGATTAGGAAATGACAAATTATGGTCATTTCACAAACAGGGGCTCCAGCTCCCATTTCCTCAACCCTCTGTCACAGACATCGGGTTAAATACCCAATTCCCAGGGCTGAAATAAGGGGGAATGAAATAATGAACAGAGAACCCAGCAAGGCAGGGAGACCTCTCACACCAGAGCACTCTTCTTCCTTTTGGAAGGAAATTCCAACCCACATGTCACGGGAACCTCAGCAAGCTGCCAGCTCGGGACACCTGCACTGCAGCCGCACACCCCGGCCGTGTCCCAGCCCAGGCTGGACGGGGCCCGGCGGAACCCGGGCTAGTGGGAGGTGTCCCTGGAGCTGGCCGCCCTCCAGGGGCCCTCGCAGCCGAGGCGCCCCACGGTTCCATGCTCGCTCCCGCGCCCCTGGCAACGGGAGCGCGCGTTCCCATGGCAGCGGAGCGGAGCGGCCGCGCCGGTGCCCGCTGCGAGCGCCGCGGCCCGGGAGCAGCCCGCAGGAGCCGGCTCTGGGTGAGACACCGCGGGCCGGGGTGCGCAGAGCTCTGCTGGGGACAGAGGTGTGACAGCCGCCACGCCTGGGTGACGCCCTGTGCTCTGGGAACATGGGGGATGCATTTACTGCACTGTTTTTTAGAACTGTCTGCATATTTACTTTGCCTCTTTTTTTTTTCCCTCTTTTTTTCCCCCTTTTCTTTTCTCTCTCTCTCTCTCTCTCTCTCTCTTTCTTTTTTTTTTTTTTTTCCTCAGCAACCCGATGCTAGGGAAAAGCACTGAATAAAGCTTTCAGTGAATTAAAACCATGAATGCCTTATCTATTGATTCACATACTACTCGTATGCAGCTACTGGAACATAATGTCAGAGGCAGGGAAATATATGCCAAATGATTCTAGCAATGAAGCATTTTTTATCTGCATTATTGAGCTTAATAATTATAATTAGCAGAGCTAGTGCTTCTGTAGCTTCTGGCATTATTTCCAAAGTGCTGTGCAAACAACCTATTAAAAAAACCCAGCAACCTCAAACAAAAAAATACCTTAATAAAATGAATATTTATAAGTTAATCATAGATACAGTTTCCTATACTTAGCTAAAATTATATTATAAAGCACTTTTTATCTCTGAGGGTTGCACTGACAATTATTTTCCATATGCCAGTGTCTAGTCCTGCTTTTCAGACTCATTGCCTGTAGAAGAAATTTAAATCAACCACAGGAACAAGAAAATTCTTAAGAGAAAGGTTTTAGATTACAGAAATCAAGGTGTGCACGGAGGGCTGAAGCTCCAGGGGCTTGCTGCAACTGCTCTATGAGGTTCACAAACTGTACTTAGGCATTCAGCTGCCTGCCCAACCCTGTCCTGACTGGGCTTTCTCCAAAACTCACATCAGCAGCAGGGGTGATGTTGTTCCAGGATGCAAATGAGAGACCCCTAGAGAAAAATATTCTCCTACATTAATCAAAGTTCAGAGACGTTTGAACTCTAAGTAACCAGTCAAGGAGGTTCTTGGTAAAAGGTACTTCAAGAACTGAAAAGGAGAGAGAAAACATCTGGGATATATTCAAACAGCCTAAATTCTATCTCAGCCTCTGTGTCTCATCAGCAGTGAAAGTTTGACACCTCCAAAGAATAAGATACTAATTGGGCAGCTGCAGAAGAAACACAAAGCACCAAGGACAGACATGGAAATTAGGCCAGATGAGTTTAGCCCAAAATACATAAAAACTGGAGGCTGTTCAGAGCAAAAACTGATGCTCTAAAATAGCCCTAAAACTAGTGCAAGCAGAAGAGGATATTTTCTACAGCGTCTTATAGCAGTGCAGATCAGGAATGGTGCCAGCAGCAGAATTGCATCAATTGAACTAATACCTCACTGAGCCCAGCTTGCTGCCTTTGGTGATTAAAGGAGAGCTTTAACAATGGTCTATCTGTTCTTTGTAAGTGAGATCATTCCAATTATGCCTTGTCCCTTAGGATCCATAGCAAAAACTACAAAAAGACTGGAGTCAGAGAAACAAAAAAGTAACCTTCAACAGTTTGCCAACCTAAAATGAAAGGCAACAGAGTTCTGTAAAGTGTGTCTGTGCTGTCCAACAATCATTTAGGCTTATTGCAAGAAATCCACAGTGCTTAAGCAATTACTGGGAAGAGCCTTAGTGAGTAAAAATGCAGCTTGTGAACTAGTGACAGGAGGATGAAAAAGCATGGGTGTGGATCAGAACTGGTGACTGGGTGGAAAAAGAGACAAGGGACTTGGGACTTGCTGCTATCTCCAAATTTGTTTTGTTGCTTTCCCATCAGTTTGCGTGTAAGGAGGACCGTGTTTTACACAGCTTTCACATAAGCCAGGGATGAACATCTCCTTTTGGAGGTCAGAACATATATATTTTCCAGTTTAATGGAGCTTTTTGTTAATTGCAACACACACTAAAGGCTCAGTGGTTAAGATACAGAAAGCCCCTCAGACTATCACTAGTATAAAACTTACCACATCAATTACTGGCAGATCCCAGCTGACTGATTTGTTTATGATTTTCTTTGGGCCAGGGTCAAAGACACCATCCTGACATACAGCATCAACATCTAAAAGTCTCTCATACAATATTGAAATGGAAACCCACCTTGCGCTGTCAGGTAAGGACACAATGCTCCGGCACCTCTTCCTTGTCAGGTCAGAGGAGAGGCCTGAAGTCAGGTTCTTCTGCCTCAAAATAGATGAAATGGGTAAAACAGCTACAGACTTAGAAAAACCCCTGGCTGAAATCCTGTTGTTGATCATCAGATATGGTCAAGTGACATAAACCATACAGAAGTCTCTGTTTTTTCACTTGCTTCTCAGAAGCCCTATCCAGCTCCCTACTCTTGATCCAGCATTGTTAGACATCTGCAGCTGGGAGCACTGCCCACCCTCCAGGTGTGACACAGCACATCTCGCTCCCTTTGCACTGGGTCCAGATGTTCAGCTTCACATCTTCTATGTCCTCATCCTGGTTTTTTTATTGTTTTTTTTTTTTTTCCCAGAAGGCACAGAAGAGGATGAAGGAAACCCAATGAAAAATCCATTTAAAGTCCCACCAGATACTGAACTTTTCTCAGTGAGGGACAAGGAAATTAAAAAGGCACAGGCGGTATGTACACATGCTTTAGGCTAAACTATGTAACAAGCAGTTACTAAGGCAGGCACCCACTCAACAGAATACCAAAATTTAGTGCATGAGAGGTCAAAAGACCTCTTCATGAGAAAGTTGGGGATGTTCAGCCTGGAGAAGAGAATGCTCCAGGGAGACGTGATTGTGACCTTTCAATACTTAAAAGGTGCTTATAAAAAAAGAGCAACTTTTTACACAAGCAGATTATGATAGAATAAGGGGAAGTGGTTTTAAACTAAAAGAGGAGAGATTTAGATTAGATGTTAGGAAGAAATTCTTTACTGTGAGGGTGGTGAGACACTGGCACAGGTTGCTCAAGGATGTTATGGGTGCCCCATCCCTGGAACTGTTTCAAGGCCAGGATGGACGAGGCTTTGAGCAACCCGGGATAGAGGGGTGTCCCTGTTCATGGCAGGGGGTTGGAACGAAATGATCCCTAAGGTCCCACCCCAAACCTTTCTGTGATTCTGTGATCTCTGAGAGGTCTGATTGTTGCACGGGGTTGCACAGCCCGGCATAGTGTGGAAGGAAGCAAGAGGTCTAAAGCAAGCCCTCCTCACCTCACACGGGTGATTGATACAGTCTGGTTTTTGCTTGGGTTGAAGGTCACTATACAATTATGGGGAAGAGCTTAGGAAGCAGTACACTAAGGCTGTCTGATGAGTGATGTCCTCAGCATAAACCATGCCCAAACTGTGCAGACAGCACTAAATTATACTTCAGCCCATGTGAAAGCACTGAGCAGGAACGCCTTGTACCCTCCAGAAGGTTCTGGAGTGGGTTTGAATAGATCCTCTCAATCTGAACTTAATGGTTTAAATGTCTTTGTGAAAGTTGGACTGAGCTGGTTAAGTGTGGGCTGTCCCCCTTTAACCAGGGGACTCAAAGGATGAATCTCAGAAAATTTCCTTTTGCTCACAGGAATAAACCAGGAAGGAAAATGAGGACACTGAGTGGGTACAAACTGGCACAGCTGGTGGATGGATGCAGAATACAAATCAACAAACTAATGAGAACAAGTGCTAAGAAATTTAGTGTTTCAGTTGCCTCGAGAGAGTATTATTGGGATTAGTCAGATAAACCAGGCAAACATGCATCAGCAGGGTATCAGCACTCTGCAAATTTCTAGGCTGTCAATAACTTACTCATGTCTTTAAAAACCACAGCAAACAAAGCACAGGATCAAACTGTCCACGTATCTGATTTCTCACAGGAACGTGAAAAGAGGAAGACTATGAAAGTCCATGAGAAAACTACTTACTCCACTAAAATTAAGGCAAAAAGTGGGTTGAGGAGAGCTCTGAAAAGGGAGGAAGAAGAGGAGAGCAGAAAAGAGGCGACATGTGAAGAGAGACTGAAAGTTCTTCAGGAGCTGCTTTCACGGAAGTTAGCCATGAAAAAAGGTGGAGAACAGTCGCTGTCTTTGCAGTGGTGCTGCTCAGCTGGGTAACAGCCTAAAGCAAAGGCCAAAGAGGGGATGGGAGGAGCAGCTGGCTCTGGCTGGTTTTGGTGAGGTCATGCAGACAGACAGTTCTGTGCTGTACCTTGCCAACCTCTGTGTGGCTGAGCCATCTCCAGCTCAGGCGTTTACGTACAGAGCAAGGGCCACCCCTCACAGGAGAATGGGTTCCACCAGCCTTGCAGCAGCTGAGCTGGCAGCCAGCTGAGAGCTTGCAGGATCTGGTGTCGCAGAAACCTTTCTACTAAGCCAACCTAAAGTTGGATTTTAATGGACACAGGCCTAGATTTCTGGCTCTGATGTGAGAAGTAGATTTGCCATTAATGTCTAGAGGACAAGGACCAGATTCTCCACCCCATTCTGCCTGGTTTTACTCCATGAAAATCTATACGAAACCGATCTTAAACAAGGTTATAACTATAATACAATAATCAATATTGCTGACTCCAACGCCAGCCAGATCATGCTCATGGCAGCCTACATATTCACTGTGTTTTGCCTTGGCCATATTTCCCCCTCCATAGTCTAAGCAACTTTATTTTCTAATTTCAGATTATGCATTAGACAGGGAGACTTTCCATGGCTACCTACAGGACAGAAAACAGATCTTTTTTCTTGAGGTACTTGGCTTTCAGCATGTTACTTTCTGTTCATTTAATTACTCTTCCCTGTGTTGCTTTGTTTTGATGTTTATTCTCCTGAGATCCACTGCCTAGAGATCTTTCCAAGGTGGCACACATCAGACCTCATGAACTGACTGTCCAAGTCCTGTGTTACAGTCACTCAGAGTCTGTAGCCCAGCAATTCTCAGCCAAGAAATACAGGAATGTTGGTCATTCCCGTCATTCAGTAGCCACCATGAAACTATTCCATTTGTGAGATGCACAGATACACTGACCTTTGGCTACTGCTGTCCTATACATAAATTGTAGCTGGGAGCCATTCTGAACTCAAGGGAATGGAGTAACTGTGCTGGAATATCCCCATTAGTCACCTATATTATTGTGCTATAACACAACTGAATCAATCTTTGTCAGCCAGGAGTTAATGCAGTGCTGGGACTTCTGAATTCTGTCTTTAGATTCACTGCTTATTTGCTATGCTCCTTCTGAAATAACTCCTGGCCTCCATGTACCTGGCTTGCACTAAGTCACACACCTGGGCTTGAAATCCTTACCCTCTCTGCCCACAACTGTCAGGTATTTGGTAACCAGGTACCAAGCTAAACCAATGTACCTTTAAAACCAACCAGCTGATGTGACTGTGTTGCCTTTGGGGTTCATTTCAGTATACCATTGCAGTAAAGCGAGGGGAGATTGAAAGGATGGAGAACATAGCAAAGAATGAGGAAAAGAAACTGGAAAAGGCTGAGAGACGGATGGAGAAGGACGCTGCCATGTTTGATGAGTTCCTGAAGGAGAGCCACAATAACTCTGTTGAAGCACTGAGAATGTAAGGAAAGTTGATGGAACCACCCATGTGCTATTTCATTCTGGGCACAGGAGATTTGCTGCTTGATCTCCCTGTAGGGTTTTGGCTGAACACCCTGAGTTTCCCAGAGTTACAGTTCTGGTGGCACTTTCTTCCCACACATTCAATAAAAGACAGGAAGGAGAACAACAGCCAGGGAATACCCTCATTGCAAAAAGCACTTGATCTGGTGGCAGCAAGGAACCTGCTGGTGGCCCCACCACTTCCATTCTTCTCACAACACCCTTACTGGAGGGAGATGCCTCTACCCAACCCCTCACAGTCCCCTCAGTGAAGCAAATTGAGCACTTTGGCCCATTACAGGTGTCACAAGGGCAGAGCTGCAACTGATGCTCAGCAGCAGCCACATTAGGGAGGCCTGAACACTGGAATGCCATGCTTTGCCAAGAGAAAGAGGGTCTTCAGGCAGGAGCCAAGCATCTCCTGGGATACATCTGTAACACAGATTTCTAGGGCTCATATCACATCTTTTTCACTGTTTCATAGGCACCTCAGCTCACTACTCACTACTACATTGTTTAATGGCCTATGTTTATGCATCCTTTCCTAGGGCCAAAAGAGAAACCTCAGCAAAGACAAAGAAAATAACAGAGATCCAGGGAATCACTACCCAAATAAAGAAAATCCAAAGGTAAGATTTCTCCTTACTCCTGCCTCACCTTGAACAGCCCCTACAGTGCTGTAGCTTCACAGTCCTTGCAGGGGATAGATTTCTAAAAATGTTCCATTTTAAGAGTCAAAATGTTTTGGCTTTTGTTTTCCAGATGCTGGCTTTGTTTCTAAAACAACTCATCTAGTTTTCTAATGGCATTTTAAAAAAAGTAGAAATATTCCAAACCCTAAATTAAATGCCTAAGATACGATTAAAAGCCAAACAAAACTAAGTCATACATTTTAATGGGGACCTAGGGAAAGACAAAAGAAATAACTATAATTACCATTATGAGTTGAGCTGGAAAAATTTCTCATCTCTTCTCAAATAAAAATTCAAAAATTAGCAAGCTCAGTACCATAGCAAGGGTCTGGCCAGAGATATGACCAGGCAGTTTCCACGTGAGAAACCACAGAGAGCATAGAGGGCAGGTTCCCATTTGCCTTTGCATGTGCATGAAAACATGTGTCCTCTCTCCCCTTCTCTGGATGAAACTCAGTATCAAGAGTGAGAAGAAGGAACCTGTTCAAACAGGAGCTTCCCTCCCTTCTGACAAACTTTGTCCACTTCTCTCAACCCAGTGATATCTCCAGATTCGAGGACACTCTGCAGGAATACAAGATGTACAGGGACATCCTCTACCAGCTATCTCCAAAAGAGTGGCAGGAGGAACACAGAAAAAGGCACGAAAAAGAAAAGGATATGAAAACAGAATCCAGAGTTAATGAAAGAAGTGCTGCACCTCCCCCCAGCGCCGAGCAGGGTGAGTGCCAGGAAAGTGCTGCTGCTCCTCCCTGCGAGAGAGCCCCGGGCTCTAAGTGGACACCTCCTCTTGTCTCCAGAGCAGGGTCTGACAGCCGGGACAAGCACTGCGCCTAGCATCAGTTTTACGGATATGCCAAGTTCCCTGCTGTTCTCAGAAAGTTTGGATTTCAGGTCGCATGATGTCACGCCACAGCTCAAACACTTCCTGAAGCCTCTTTTATCAAGAGAACTGTAAGTACCAGACAATGCAAACAACAGACTTAAGTACTGTAAAGAGCACTCAGCTGACTGGGAGTCAGCACAGGGGAATCCCACTGCTCACCTTTGCTGGGCATACCAAGATCTGGGGCTTATTGGAACAAATTCAAGTGCCAGCAGAAAGCTGTCAGGTGTGCAAGTCAGTACCTATATGCCTGTTCCAAGTGAGCTCCGTCCTCAAAGCCTCTGCTGAGAGCCTGCCCCAAGTGCGGCTGGCACTAAGACGATGCAAACAGAGGTTTTTAATCCTTCGTGGCACAGGGCGACAGGTACAAGTGAAAGTGATGAGCAGACTGAGCTGCCAACAGCAGCCAGGCACCCCTTCCTCCTCTTCCAGCTCTTGTGTAGAGGAAGAAGCATTAAACAAAGCCTCCCAGGGAGTTTAAAAGCATTTGGATCAACACCCTCAGTTCAGGTTCATGTGTCATGTTCCAGCCCCACTGGTCAGCACAACGCAGAGCAGCCCAAAAGGCAGCTTGCTCATGGACAAAAGTAGCTCCTGTGCTGCCTGTTTGTGTGACCCCTAGACCCTACTGACCCCTAAATATCCTACAGCTGCAGGGAGGCAAAGGTGGGGGCGTGCAAAGGACTGCTCGGGAGTGAAAAGCGACAGTGAACAATAACAGTGTTCCTATGTCACTAACAAGATCTCCTCTGAGCTGTCATTTCTCTAAGGGCCTAACACACAAAATGCTTTTTCAGAGGTTCACTGGAGGATGCAGAAAGTGAAATCAGCTCGGATGAAGACGAGGTCAGAAGTCTTATGTTGAAATATTTGCATTTTGTTTGTCCTGCATCATTTACCAACGTTATTAATTTCCCTCACCTTCTAACCATTAGTTACAGTACTGAGGAGTTACTGTAGTTACAAATTATAAATGTATGTTTATACATTCATAAATATTCATGTTTTGGCAACACATAAATACCTTAGTTTAACTTTCCTCCTTCATTTTCCAAAAACCTACCATCATCTCTAAGCTTGCCATCCTCCAGTGAGATAGGACATCATATCATGAAAGATTTTTAAATCAGTGTAGTTACTGGCTTACTGGCTTATGGCTGAAATGGAAGTTTTCCCACTCACAGATGTTTGCAACGCTTTTTACCCCCCAAAGTGCAATTTGTTTTGGGGGTGAGCCACTGAGGCAAAGCTACACACATGGCAGGAAGGTGGGGGATGTTTGTACATGGACAAACATGGACCTCTCTAGATGGAAGAGCATTTGAACAGCCAGGGCTGGTGGAGCCCAACCTCCATGTCATTCAGTGGAATGGAAGCTAGAGAAGGGAAAAAACTCATCACACGTGTTTTCCACTCCAGGAGCCTGAGCTCTATTTTACTGATCCCGAACAATTGCTGACTACTTTCATGGAGATGCAGGATGAGAACATATCCTTCATCCAGAACTCCCAGGATATTGAGGAGAGTTGGAACAAGGTCCGACACACTTTTATCACCACGCATGAAAGCGTGTAAGTGTGACCCTGCAAGTGATGGGAAGACGTCCCTCTGCTCCACTTTTCAGACATAAGTGACCCCTCTGCCCCACAGACATCTCCCCATCGCAGAGCACAGTGATGCTGTTCACACAGCAGGGTCTTTCTTGTGAGCTCCTAGGAAAGTGTCCCATCTATGCTTACTATTGGAGATGAGCTTGGGACTAATTCCTTAGTCCTCAAGGCACAGGCTAGGGAACTGATGCATTAAGCATCCTGGTGTGGGTATAAAATACAAGTATAGTGTAATTCTCATGGAGACCAAAGGAAGAAACAAGGCAATTCCTGGAGCGATCCAGAGCAGCACCTATGCTGACTCAGTGCAAAATCTTCCTAGAGGAAGACAGCAGGGAACCCAAGTGCCATTGTAATCTACCATTTCAATGGCAGGTACACATATATATCCCCATTTAAAATGTAGCTTATCTCCTTGTGGAAGTTTTAAGGGTAATCTGGATCCCCCACTGACTCACTAAAAAACTTTGAATGTTTAGCTATGCTACTTCTCCCTCCCCCACACCAGCACAGTAACTGCTTTTCCAGAAAAAAACCCGAAGTTCCCTGTGCTCTCGGGCTGTGGATGCAAGTTCCCAGGAAAGGCTGAAGTGTTACCTCCATCTGCCGGCAGCAGGAGGGACCAGCCCAGGCTGCGGAGAGCAGAGCCTGTGTTCCAGAGGTGCACAAATACCTCCTCTCTCTCTCTCTCTCTCCTCTAGGGAGAAGGAGTTGGCAGCGCTGAAACAGCAGGTAAGCACTCTCCGAGCCACTGTCGCCAAGGAAGAAGAGAAAGTAGCCGACCTGAAGCTCAAAGTTCAGCTCTTTTCCTCTGGAGAACACGAAGCTGATGACCAGGTACACGCTGGGATCCAGGCAAGGGGGGTTCACGTGTGTGCAAGTGGTTCCTCTCCACCAGCCACATCCATCCCAGGAACACAGCAGACAGGGGTTGCACTGGGGAGGGACCAGCACTGTTTCCCAGCAATGGAGCTGCAGCAAGGGTGGTTTGGGGCACTGTTGAGGCACCAAACTGGGGCAGACGTGTCTGCTCCACGCAGCTGCTGTGAGGTGATGTCGCAGAGACAACTGGGCAGCTGCCACCTGTCCCAGGTCACAGCCAAACTGGGAAGATGAGACCCAAGAGGAGAATGGCTCAATACAGCCATCTGTCCCTGCCATTGCCATTAGCCAACCAGGAAACAAGCAACTGAGTCTTGTTGAGGGGATTGAAGCATTTCCTTTACGGATTTCCTTCGGTTTTGGAGGGATATTACGGTTCTACTTGGCAGAACCCAGCTGTGCCACTCACCATATCTCCTGTCACCTCTAGGACAAAATTCTGACAAGTCTGAACAAAAAGGTGCTGGAAGTCTATTTGCACTGCACTGGAGACAATGAGACAAACCTACCAACAGTAGAGATGTTAAAGGTGATAGAAAAAAAGCTCAATGACTTGCTGGACAGCGTGGAGAGAATCCCAGCAGCAAAGATAGAAAAGGCTGTGAAAGCCATAAGAAAGGAACAGAGGGCAAGGTAAGGCAAGACCCTCTTCTGGAAAATGTCTCTATTTTTAAGTGTTGACAGCTGAAAGAGCCAAATCAACCCAAAAAACTCTAGCAGCAATCTGAAATCCCACGTGAGCAATCCATCCCATTTTACTTCTGTAAGGGTTCTACATTCATAGAACTTGCATCTCCTTGTCAGTGAGCAGCAGCCCACAGCTACATTAGAAAAGACCGGCATGCTACATTAGAAAAATCTAGAATAAAAAAGAAAACACTAAGCCCACAAACAAAACCAGATTCTATGATGAGAATCGTCATTTTAAGAAAACAATTTACAGTAACAAAATTAAAGTGAATAAATAGAAAATTAAACCTCAAGTTAATACAGTCTGCCTTGCCCTGATATTTTGTCAAACTTTAATATGTACATAAGGGCATTTGTCAACAACTCCAGCTTCGAAATGTTTCTTCTACAAAACTTTTAAGTTTAACTTGTATTGCTAGATTAAATAGTAGCAATTAACACAATCAGTGTAAGTCCCAAGATGAGACACATTCCCTTAGGCCCAGTTACACAAGATTTCTCCTCACAAATAACAAAGATAACTGAACTGATGACTGTATCCGGCCATCCTCAAATCAGACAGATTAGAGTGAGGATTTAAAGCCAGAACAGTGACATTTCCCTTCTGCTTATTCTCTTTCTCTGCATCTTTATTCAGCTGTGTAGTAGAAAAGGTGTGGTGCTTCTTCCTGATGTTCTGTGAATGGGCTTGCACTCTTAAATTGCAAAATAAGTAAGACACACATTTATTCTACGCTGGGGATGGAGGAGAATAATTCAGGAAAGATACCACACACCCTACCCCCCAAATAAAAATCAAAACCAGTAAAAAAAAACCTAAAAAACCCCAAAAAAACAAAACAAAACCAAAAAATCCCAAAACAACAAAACAAACAAAAAACCCCAAACGAACAAAAAACAAAAAAAACCCACAAAAAACCCCAAAAAACCAAACAAAACCCAAAACACAACAAACCCTTCAAAGAGCATTAAACATTTTCCTCAAGATCACACGGTTAAGACTGCAGTTTCTCTGCACCAGTGTTCCATAGCTTGAGCCCATTTCAGTTCCAGCATTTCATTCCCATAGGGAACGGGAGCAGCAGTGTTGGCCTCCCCTGTGCCCCTTTGGGCCCAGTGTAGCTCCATGGGTCTAACACCCTCCTGCTCACCCCGGTGTGTTCCAGACCTGGTTGCACTGGTGAGAACTGGGGATACAATAAGCATCACCCTTCCCCACAGCTGGGGAGCATCCTGGTCAACTACAGGGCATAAGTCACCTGCTGAAGGGGGTGCAGAGCATGTCTTTAACAGAGATGAACTGCCCAACATCTGCTTCAAAGCCCGACAAGCTTTTTCCACCCATCACTCCAGAAAGAGTAGGACCAACTGCAGCCAGTGCTTCCCTCTTACCCCCTTCACAGCAACCAATCCAGTAGCAGCTGTACCCAAACCCCTGTGTTCCAATGGTTAGATGTAATGTTAGATGTTGATGCTGTGTGTCAAAAGCACATCTGGTGTAGCTGCATGTTGCATTTAACCCATCCTTTATTCCCTCTCTTCTAAAGGCTCAGAGAGGAAAAGCAGAAACAACTGAAGCAGCAGCAGGATGAAGGATTGAAAAGGGACATGGAAAGATCACAGGTACCTGAAGGAAAAAAGGTAAGTGCAGTGGTCTGTAGAAACACCTCACTTCGACAGCTCACTTTGGAGAAGCTGGGGGCACACTGAATATCAAGTGTTTAAGGGAAAACTGTTATTAAGGGGCCTCCGCAGCTGTGTGGGGATGGCACCTGTAGCCAGGTGTAGCCCAGTTTACAAGAGTGATGTAACTTAAGCCACTGCTGGGAAGTCAGTCACAGTGCACATTATTCCAGCTCAGTGTCCTTCCATCATCCTTCTCTTGACCACATGACCCCCTGCACTACTTGCCAATTTTCAGTAAGCTCATTTCAACTCATTAACTTGGCTGTATTAAACACAGCACAAAAATTGGCAAATGAGGAATTGGGCAGCAGCAGGATGCTCCTGATAATGGCCACAAGGCCCTAGATCAGCTCAGCCATACCATCAAATCACACCTTTTCTGACAAGTTCCACATCCTGCCACACTGAGCTCTGGCCCCTTGGGAGGCTCAGTGCTGAGCTTCTGCCATGGCTCCTGCTACACCTTCCCCACCTCAACATGGCCATGAGGATACACCAGTTCTGTCACACACCAAAGCAGTGACAGCACGGGTGAGAGCAGAGGCCATGAGACCCTGCCCCTTTAGCCAAGAGAAAATAGAGCGTTCTGTAGCCTCCCTCTGATACTTCTTTGGATCTCCAACTTCCCCTCCTCTTCCTGACACAGCACTAACGAGGCTTTACTCAGAAAGCAGTTGTAGGTACAACAGTGAGTTGAAAAAGCTGAAGCAGGAGCACACACACAGCCTTCAGGTGCTTCACATTTGCTTTCCAATACAGAAAGCACACTCAGCAGACACCCTGCAGCCTGCCTAGAGATCAGGGCAAGGGCCACAGCCCCTCCCAGCCTGGCAGCACAGGGCAGCTTTAGCTGCCTGGTCAGACACCCTACCAAGCACTGATGCAGCACCTCGTCCTCCTCTGCAGAACTTTGAGACAACGGCCTTGCATTCCAATGCACCTTCGAGGAAGGAGAAGAAAGAACAGCCAAGGAAATAGATAAGGAGAAGGAAGAACAATTGTATTATTTCTCTTGATGGCACAGCCTTAACCACAGCTCATAGAGTTGATGCTGTTCTGGAAGTCTTTTGTAGATGTACATTTTGTCAGTCTTTGCTCAGTTGAACTTTACTGTCCCATGAAATTTCCTTCTCCTACCCTAAGATTCCAGGGAAAGTTTGCAACCCCTTTTCCCCTCCTTCGATATTTTGCCTAAGAAAATAAATAAAAATTCTCTCATTTTGCTTCTCAAGCTCCTGCTAAGCACCAATGCTTTTCTCATTCACTTTTTGATGCCAATAGCACTATCCCTACCAACCTGAGCAGTGAGATCTATCAGTCCTAGGTGACAATCTTTGTTAAGGCACAACTAAGCCAGGTACCTCACAGACATATATGATAATCACAGGTCTTTTGAAGGACTGTAAAAACTGAGGGCTGTGCTCTAATCCAAAGTCGTTACAGACTTCACCCCACTACAGTGGAGAAGACGCAACCAAAGGAAAAACACAAGCTCTCTGCAGAAATCAAGCTGCCAGCAATTAGCTTTGTGTCAAATGCATCCATGCAAAGAACAATACCCAGTGACAAACTGACCATAAAAAAAAAGCTTTATTAACCCTTTTGCACCAGCAGTTCTTCAGGTATCCATTGCCAGCAATGGAGCCTAAGCCAAGTGATCCAATTTTCCGCCCTCAAGAGGTTAGCATTTTACATTCACTTACAAAGCTGAGTGAGGTACATTTTCAGAAGTAGAAAGATTTGGTTGCAAGTCCCATAAAAAGATGGAGTGTTCCTTGGCCATTTTAATAGATTACAAACTGGTATGGTCCTTGAGAAGAGAATAATGCAGGCATTGGGAGCTCGAGGTGTCTCAGCTTCCAGGGAGAGCACGGTGACCACTAGAGCAAGACCCTTCAGCAGAATTCTTCCTCAGTCTTTCCACCTCTCAGGAGTGGACTCCAAGCTGCGGTCACAGCCATCGGGTAGATCTCATCTACCAACTGGTTTGGAAATCCAGCCTGAGAGGGTTCAGACTTTCCCTGGACACAAGCTGTAAACTCAGAGTGAGAGGAACAGAGAGACCTCAATGCTCAGTTAGGCTAGATAGAAAAATAAAGCTGGTTCAACCAGAGATATAATACTGCCTACAAATCAGGAGCTGAAGTTCATTGTAACCTGTATGCTTTTTTCCTCCCCAAGTCTCCACTCAAAAAAAGCATTTATATGGACACATACATAGTTCAAAAGGCACAGGAAGTAAAAGCATTTCTGAACGACCTCATGTGAATTTAACATCAGTATAACTGTAAAATAAATAAATATGTGCAAGATTAGAAAGATCACAACGTTCTCCTCTGTGACATCTTACTTTGTAAAAAAAAAAGAAAATACACATACGTGCATACACACACCTCACTGAGAATAAAAAAAAAGTACAAACAGCCTTTTATCAAACTCCTATACATACTTTTACAGGCATTCAGAACATCACCATAAGAAACATTTAAATTACTACCTTAAAACGTAACCAAAGGTGGTTTTTTTCCCCTATACAACCCTATACTTATTTAGATGTCTGCAATCCAGATAAGTAGAGTACATACAACCTGTCCCCCCACCCCCAAGAGAAACTGCAGTTTTCAGGGGCAAATCTTCCTAGGCAACAACTTTCCCCCTCACAAAATACTCTGACAACTGCATATTTTGTAAACCAGACAGAAGCTCCACGTGCATGTGACGCTCTGGGATAGCAACAAAGAACATGTGTTAACTGTGTTCAATTAACAAAACAAAAACACCAAACAACCCTAAATAAAAAGGTAGTGGCCAGTTCACAGGTAACTTGGCAGCGGTTTATAGATGAGATAAAAATCAAGGTGCTTAAATTTACATGACGGTCAACATTCCTCCCAAAATAGGGAACACAAAGATAAAACAAACCTCTCTCAGATGCTGTTGGACTCTTAGCTAATCACTTACAGTGAGTACAGTTCTATTGCAGTTTTCTTTTTCAAGTTTTGCTGGAAGAATTCAGCAAAGTATTTGGGATGCAGGAGCAAGGAAAGGGAGAAACTCAACATGAGCTACAAACTGATTCACAGCTAAGTTAACATTTAGAATCTAGCTTTCTAAAACAAAGATTTTAGAGCATCTCATTTTCATGGCATAGAACATTAATTTTGTTACATGTGACACTTTATTCCAGTTTTCTGCCAAAACACGGGCCGAAATAATCCTTGGGGTTTTTTTTGTGCGGAAAACACTTGGAATTTTTAGCTCTTAATTCCTTGATGCCACTGGCTCCAAGAGGAGACCAATGGAAGGAAAGTTTTAACTGTCATAGGCAGGATTATAAATTTGCACTTGTTAGCTGTAGAATACTTGCTTTCCTGTGAAAACAGTAAATATTACCTCAGTTTGAAGTGTAACAAAGTACTTCTCCCTGAAACAACACTGTACAGCAGTCTGCCTCAGCCTCCCCAGCCACCAGGCAGACAGGGTATCTTACACAGGCACATCAAGTGGGATTTACATTTTTAAAGAAAATCTTTCAGCTGCAACTGTCTTTAGCAAATCACAAAGAGTGCAACCATACTTCAGTTCTCCTACTTTTCGTATTCTCCTTGGAAAAAGACCCACACAGTTATCTCACTCTGTCATGATTGCCCAATTTGTTTTCAAGTAACTGTTCTTAATAATCGTCATTCCAGATCCTGTAAATTTATTGTGCTTCCAGTGAACTGAGAGTTATCAGAACCTGCATCATCTTCAGTGGAATTGTGTGGTTCCTGTTAAAGCAAACAGACAGCATGAAATACTTTAACCTCTAGATGCTTTCAGTGCTTATCAGCAAGACTATCTTGACATTTATCCAACACCAGAGAAATGCTTGGAATGGTTCACACGAAACCCAAAGCTTTCCCACTTCAGGGATCCACCCAAACAGTGTTGCCACAGCTTTTTTATGGAACACTTCAGATTAATATTACTAATGGAAAAATATCTAAAATCAGTTTTTCCTCTGCTAACTCCCTACTATGGCCAACAATCCCACTCCTCTTGTATTTCTAGGTTTTGAGGAAGGTGTCCCTTCTCAATAAAAAAGCTTTATTTTCTATCCAGGAGAAGCACACATGGCAGGAATAGGTGCATTGCAGAGTTTATCAAAAACGAGGTCCCCGAGCAGGCTTTTCAACATAACTGACACTCCCATAAGAGCACCACTCTGAAATCTAGGCTCAAGATTTTACTTCCCGCTTCCCATCCTTCCTGTAGCCTGCAGCATTCCAATTCTGATCCTCTTTCTTGACCCACCTAGTATGTACAGGATGGGATCAGGAAAACAAGGATGGGGCATTTCAGAAAAAATGAGTAACATTTAGTTATTCATTGCTCAGTAACAGAGGAAAACAACCAACCACCTCTGATGTATCAAAGGTTGATAACAGACACAAGATGAGTCATGCAGTGCAGCTCTCTGCTTACTACTCCTTGTGAGTGAAATTCAACTCCCAATGGAAAGCAAGGTATTTTCATCAGGCAGAACAAGAGAGTGCTCACAGTAAACTGTCTTTACTTTGACATGCTGTACCTGAAGTATGTGAACAGGTAAATCCACTGTAAGCTGAGAATGTGACGAGGAAGACTGAGAGCTCAGCTGAAAGGGTAGATCTCCCTCTCCTGGGGAATCATCCTGTGAATGCAGAAACATGATGAAATTACACAACCCCCAAGTATCTCAGCACAATATGGCAAATTTCACTCAGCCTCACAATCTTAAAATATCTGATAAAGCCACTGCACTGTACTAGTAAGGCCTAGATCCACAAAGCTGTGGAAAGCTAACTACAACTTAAATCTGAACCTAGCTCAGTGTACAACCTATTATCTTGTCCTCATCAACTTGGAACACTGGTAAGATCTGAACAGGAAGGAATGGTTCATCTTTCAACAAATCTAACACTCACAAACATGCAACAAGTTTCATCATGTTTTCACGAATCTGGTATTAACATGAAAGTTACAAATGTGTACATCCATCAAAAAACCAGATCCATGGAGAACTCTGCCATTAGGTCTCTCCATACCAGAGTTGTTAGGAATAAAGGAGAAGGAACTTACCCTCTCTCTGAATACTACACAGATACACCTGGCAAAAAATGTATTACCTGCCATGTCCACTAATCAGTCCCCACCCAATTATTAGGTTGTTTTGGTTTTTTTAAATCTTAAGCTTTATTTCAACAGATTAGAGAAATAACAGTTTAGGCTGAAACTTCTTTTTGCAGGAATGTTTTCATGTCCATCTCATTTACTTTGTAAATAAAAGGTGTAATAATGTAAGAATACTGCAGAGCTCAAGACCCCATCCAGGAGCAGTAGTACCTGAGTTCACAAGTACTCAAATTCTTCCATAAATGTGAGTCTGGATAACAGAGAAGCTGAGCATGCCTTTTTTTCTCCTCAGCTATTACCTGAAGAAGCTGAATTTGCACATACTGGGCTCCAGTGGCAGGGTCCCTTATTGTCAGCCCTCCATTTGGCAGAACTATGTTACCACCCAGTCGACTGCCAGGAGTAGATGATGAAAAGCTGGTGGGGCTTACTTTACCACCCTTGTTTTTCCTCTGACCAGAGCCAGATGCCCCTAAAAAGAAAGCAATTTTAGTATTTAAACGTCCAGAAAGAATTTGCCAGTTTTCAACTAGTATTTTTCAACTTTTTGCAGCTGTTTATACTACACAGCAAATGCCCACAACAGTGCAACATAATTAAGCACCATCTGACAACTGCTAAAAGGCCAGAGAGCACTCAGCTGGAGAATTCCAGCTGCTGACTGAGCACCTTTTTACATGAACACCATTAAAAAAATCACAAACTGTTAAGCTTAGGGCTCTCCCCTGTGGTAGCACAGAAATATCAGCATATTTGTGGTGTTATGGAAAGGAATTAGGAAGTAGGACTGCATTTTCTATTTTTAATTTTGCAGCTCATTTCCTGAGAAGTCATGCACATCATTTTTCTAAACTGTAGAAAAAGCATAGTGAAGATCATTATTTACAGAAAGATTTCAAGGACTACTAGGTAGAACAGGCTACACAAGTACAACTATCACAGCCTTAAGCTTTTTCAGTTTAAAGCAGGATGAACCAGTTGCTGTATCACAAGCTGAAAACCAAAACCCTAATCAAAACAAAAGTAAGAATACAGTCCTGTCAGCTCTTCAGGTTTTTGTTTGGAGTTTTTAAAAAATCTGTAACAAATGAAGGGCTTGGATGACCTATTTTTAAACACTGAACTTCCCTCTACAGTATTCACTCAATCTAGTTAAACCAATCAGAAATTCAAGACTCTCTGGACCACTTTGAGAGCATAGCATTGAGACAACAGCTGGTGAAAAGTGGACTACTGGGAGTCCTGAGCAGGAACAGAAACAGGAATTTTCTGAGGTCATCTTAGGAGACATGTGAAGTGCAATCATCTTTTTTAAACTAATGTCCAAACAACATGTTTGATGATACATGCCCATGTTTGATAATACAAGGCCCCCCAGAACTAGCTTCATAAAGCACTTATCCTTCCATGTGATGGTTCACTGAATCAGACAGAATTTATGCAGGTATGCATTTTACAAATACACAAACACAACAGTTCTCAAATCAGAACTAGTCTCTTAACTCACCTCAAAAATTACTGCCTTGATTTTCAGAGGAGGAAGGTCTAAGACACAGCAAGGCAGCACTAAACTCACTCTATATATATGATATTGATATATCATAAACATATGCTATTCCACCCCAGCCCCAAAGCTAGACACAACTCAAACACCTGATCTCATGCAAGCCCAGTGAGCCATGGACTACATTTGATCTGACAAAGGCATGGTTATTATTCGCATCAAATGGCTTTGAGTCAAGCTAAGAGCACACATCTGGAATCATGACCTAAACCCCACGCTGCACAAGAACTCTCTACAGGGCTAAAGTATAAGAGAGAGGTTTGAGTATTTCTAGATAATCAAACAATAAATTCCTTAACACTGTTACTAAGTGAAACACAGAAGCAAAATCCAGCTGATATTTTCATTGTCTATACTGAGTAAAAGAATCCCCTAAGTAAGACCAAAAGTATAAACAACAGAAAGCAAAGTGACATTACTTTTTTTTGTTTTAATAAGAAATTATGAAGCAGACGAAGAGATGGACAGCTAGTGTTGTTATGAATCATGGGGCACAGCTTTCTTTGTAAACTTCCTGTGAATCTGATACTCCACAGAATGCAATTATCCTGAGTAACAGATGGTACACCACATGCATAATTATTTTAACTAGCAATAAACAGGATGGGACATTTAAGAATCTTACTCAGAAACCTGCTCCCACTGCACTGCCAAAAATACTAAATATTTTTATTTAGTAAATTTAACAAAATTAATGGCTTCTCACCTGTGCTGCTGCCATTCCCTTTTTGTTTCTTTTTCTTGGCCAGCTGAATGGCTCTGTAGTCTGTTCTTGCAGACCCACTGCTCTCCTAGTTAAAAAAAAAAAAAGCCCAGAGATGCAAGGTTTTTGGAATTAAGAACAAAACAAGACAATGAACATAGACTAATGAGTTCTCAGACGCAGTTATCTTCTATGCTGCAAACACTGAATTCTAATTTCCCCCGATCTTCTGATTAGAGTTTCAATAAATTCCCTGTATCTATTCAATATCTGGAGTTCAACACAAGAAGTTAGCTCCACCTTTATAAGTGTTCAGATTTTAAGAGTGTAAACATTTACTTTGTAACGTAAACAAAAAGTTAAGGCTGCAGTAACACAATGAAGCAGAAAGGGAAGAGTACTTAAAACAGGAATGAGGACTGAGGTGAAAATGCTGCAGTTACTGTTACAGCCCAAATCTTTCCCTGGAATGAAATGAACAAGATGTAACATGTATTCTTGCAAAGTCCATTTCAGGTGGACGGCTGCTTATTTTGAAAGGTTCTTCCTGAATGGTCCCCACCAGAATTCCAGTATTTCTTAGGAGAACTTGTCACCACACTGAATCTACTTGTGAAAACACACTACTCAACATATCGTTCTACATCTTTCATCAAAAGAGAGCCAAAATGCATGATCTGCAAAATCTCCCTGTCAGGTGTGAGCAGCCAGGGATATCCCCAAAGTCAGGCTGTCTCATCTAAGGGTAAAGTGAATACAGTTACTCCATACCAAAAATGAGCTGCCGGTCACTGCGCCAAGATCCATTTCCTTCTGTGCACTGTAACTCCCCGGAGGGTTGGAGAACACAAACTGTGTCACTACTTTGCTGCCCTCCTGCTGACCAACCACATCTGAGCTGGGAAGCAAATTCCGTTCAGCTTTAGTTGGTGTCAGTAACTCAGGCACATTGGTGCTGCCGAGGCTGCTGGAAGGAGTCAAAGTGGCTGTGTCTATTGTTAAATTATTGCTGGATGTCAACCCATGCACATCCTGACTGGAATTCCTCACTGACAGAGATGCCAGCGAACCCAAGGCTTCAGCATTGACAGTCTGTACATCATCCAAATTTAAAGTGCTTTGCTGTAGAACTGTTGCACTGGTTCCCAGCAGGAGAGAACTGTCCAGGCTCTGGGGCATGTCACTGCTCGCCACCAGGATCAAGGGATCAACTGCCTGGCTCAGGGAATTGTTACTGACAGGCAGGTTCCCTCCCAGCGTCGAGCCCACTGAAGCAACATCGATCGTGACGATTCCAGAGTTCACCAGCGCCATGTCCGTTGTAATTCCAGAATTGTTACTGGACACGTTGGAAAACAGGGATACGAGGTCAATGTTGCTGAGATCACTCTGCCCCGGACTAGTGAGTTCACTGCTGGGGGTGAGGGAGCTGGTTGCTTCCAGCTGAGTTAGGAGATCTGAAAGAGAAGTGTTTGGTTATAAGACAGAGCTTTCACAGAAAACAGGGAGAAAAGAAAGCTTAAAATTCTATATTCTCAGCCTACTAAAACACTTCCCAACTTCCCTGAAAGCAGATTTAAGGAAAAGCAGCCTACTGAAATAAGTTCATTCCTTTACTGAGAAGTGCCAGTTACAAAAGCACTTGCCACAAAATAACACTAAGGCAGTACAGGCTAAGTACAGGTTGAAGAGGAGTGAAAGGGGTGAAAAGAGAAATCTTTTTAGTCCTTCCTCATATTCTACAGATGGCATGCAAAAGGACAAGCTCTACTTCATTGAAAACCACTGCAATTTCTCACAATTTCAGAGGTCAAGCTCAAGTATCACTTTTCAGAGATCCCACTGAAAATTTTAGAGGAGGGTGAAACCAACTTCAGTCTCTGAGAAGATTCTGTCATTCATATAAATGGGACTCATATTTCAACATCAGTAATTACACATTATTAATTTTCCTTAATAATACATTTAATTTTTCCACTTCACCCTCTGATAGCCAAACACTTTACCTGGGCTGAAGTTATGTTGCTTGACCATGTGTGTCTTCATACTGTGTTTGGAAGTGAACAATTTATTACAGCTGGAAACGGGGCACCGAGTCTTTAACGAGTCCACATCCTGAAGATGTTTTTTGGAGTGAATATACAGACTACTTCGTGCTGAAAACTTTGCACAACAGCCTGCAAGAAGATATATAAGGCTTTGAAGTTTCAAATTTAATGAAGTTTCAATTTAATGTTCATATTTAATGTCTTAACAAATCAGAGTATCCTCTACTTGCAATTTTGCAGCACCTGTGCATACACTCAGAGGAACCACAGGAAAGTAAACCTGTCAAAGGGTAGGACAGCTCAACAACTTTCTGACAACACGAAACTCTTAAGTCATTCAGTGTAATGCACAACCTTTTTACACTATGGCATCTGAAATTCTTCATGACAACTGCTGGAAACACCAGCAAAAGGAGAAACAATCATCAAGTAGAGCTGTTTTACTTTAAAAAGCAGAATATTCCAGATCAGACCCAAAAATCTTTGCTCCTGGAGTCCCACTGAAGTGGTGAGGGTGGTCAGCTACATTATGAAACAGTTTGCTCTGTCATTCCTAACTCTGGGAATGATCACTTGTTCAGTTACAATGTCTTCCGTTTAGTTTTACCTCTTCAAACCCTGTTAGAAGACTCACTCTAAATTGTTCCAGTCCTGTACCAAGCACACATAACCTTTAGAAAAAATACACACCAGTTACCAGGAAACACATACAAGAGTGGAGCAATACCTTCTACTGGACACTCAAATGGTTTTGTACCAAGGTGAGTTATACTGTGGCCTTTCAAGTGTTCTGCTCTTGTGAAGGACTTCCCACAGCCTTCTACTGGGCACATGAATCTCCTGTCATCTTCATGTTTCCTACACGGGAAGGGAAATTGCCATTGGCATGATTAAATACACTACTGCTTAGCTACTGGAAGAGAAACAAAGACAAACAAACAGCCAGTGGCTTAGGACAGTATAAGCAGAAAAAGCTTCCTTTACCTTTTATGCCTCAGAAGCTTGGACATGCTGGTGAAAGACCAGCCACAGCCTTCAAAGTCGCAGATAAAAGGTCTTTCACCTTGAATAAAAAATATTACATTAATAATCTAATACAAAAACACATACTGCTACTAGAAAATATTAAAACCTGCTGAAGTTGAATGAATTTAAGACAAGATAACTCAACAGCCTCTCCTGCAATGCACTGCAGAGTACTATCACGTCCCTTCCTCCTCATACAATCCGGGCTTTCTTTAACTCCAGGCTGTTGCATCAGAGAGCACAGGTATTTATCAGTCCACCTCATATCTTGAAGGTGCTTCAATAACCAGTAACAGCATTACTCAAAACAGAAACACAGGTGAACTGGTTTTTCCTGTTTTCATGATCTGTCACTGTGTCTTGATTACAAGACTGTGAAGTATGTGAAATTGGTTTCCATCACACCTATGAACTTTAAGTGACACTTTAAAAACCTCAAAACTGTAAATCCACAAAAAGAGAGGACAGCAGAGGACACAACAGTGGCATGACAAGGCTGTATTTCAGCTTTGCAGTGGTCCTTATGAGTCAGGAGTGCTTGCCAGAGCTGAAATTTATATTCTTGCTGTTCCAAACCCTGGCACATACATTCCACATGTTCTGAGTTTTTCAGCTGTTTGTTTGTATCAAGATTAGAATTTACACAATGTTTTGAACATTACATGAATTTGGGAATAGAGCTGGGATAGTTTTTTTCTGGACAGAGTGCACAATAACAAAAGCCAAAGCTTTGCATGTCCTTAACTATGCATATGACAACTTGATTCAATGGACTTCTATCCCCAGGCGGCCAAGAATCAAATGCTTTCACTGACTCCAAATAACTCATGTCACCCTTCCTGACTTTCAGTTTTCCCAGCACAAATGAAGTCCACTTTCCACATACTATGTTCCATGTACTTCCCCGGGTACAAGTCATCCCTGTGAATACCTGTGTGACTCCTCATGTGGATTTTCAGTCGGCAGGCCTTGTCATACTGCTTGTTACAGCCAGGGAATGAGCAGGAGAACTGCTCTTGCTCTCTGAAGTGGGCTCGATTGTGGGAGAATAATGCACTCACTGTGATAAACGTTCTCTCACAGCCTGGGGAGAAAAGGGAAACAGCACATCCGCTTGACAAAACTGAATCAGGAAAACTGCACTCTTTTCTCCCTCCCAGCTTTTAGCGAGGTGCTTTCATGATCGTTTTTCAGGATATTACGTCGGGGGAAATGGAAAAAAAGCCGAACAGTGAAATCCTAAACATTATTTCCAGGAATTAAAATTGTTTTGCCAAGGTAGGCAATCAAGTATAGCCTGGGTTAAGGCACACAGGGGCTGGCGCCGTGTCTTGCGGTGTTTCACTGCATCAGCACCAAGTCGCAGGAGGAAAGGCACAGCATCCTCCAGCTCCCAAACTTTTCCTCTTGATAACTGAGGTGGCCTGGAACAGGACCTTCCTTGACACTCTGGGGTACCACGGAGGGGAAGGAGAGGCGGCGGGGAGAACAAGCGAGCCGAGAGCCGCACGGCCTCAGGGCAAGGACCCCAATTTCTGGAAGGGGAGGGAAGGGAGCCGAGGCGGCTTACCGGGGAAGTCGCAGCGGTAGGGCCGCTCGGGCTCCAGGTGGCTGCGGCGGCGGTGGGCGGCGAGGCGGGCGGCGCTGGGGAAGCGCTGCCCGCACGCCTCGCACTTGTGCGCCGCCTCCTGCTCGTGGGCGCGGCTGTGCGCCCGCAGGTTGTACACGGTGGTGAAGCGCTTGGCGCAGCCCGGCGCCGCGCAGGCGAACGGCCGCAGCTTGTCGTGCGAGTGCAGGTGCCGCCGCAGCTTGTAGGCCGTGGCGAAGGACCAGGCGCAGCCCGGCACGGGGCAGCTGAAGGGCCGCGCCGCCGCGCCCCGCCCGTCCTCGCCGCCGCCGTGCGCCGAGAGCCGGTGCAGCCGCAGCTGCTGCTTGCGGGGAAAGGCCTCTCCACAGCGCGGCTCCGGGCAGGGGAAGGCCGGCGGCGAGCGCGGGCGCGGCCCGCCCGGCGGCTCGGCGGGGCTGGCGGCGGCGGCGGCGGCGGGGGGCGCGGTGCCCGCGGGCTGCTCGGCGCCGGGCCCGAGCGTCAGGACGCCGTTCTCGATGCGCACCAGCAGGCTCTGGTTGTTGATAGTGATGGTCCCCGAGAAGGCGCCGTCCTCCGCCCCGCCGCCATCGCCGCCCGCGGGGGGCAGCGGTGCTGGCGGCGGGGGAGGAGGCGGCGGCGGGGCCGAGCCGGGGGCCTCCTCTGGCGGCTCGGCGGGCGGCGGGCCCGGCTGGGCTCGCCCCGCTTCGCCGCCGCCCGCGCCGGGCTCGGCCGCCCCGCGCACCACGTTGAAGACGAGCAGAAGCCCGTCGCTGTCGGGCGCGGGCCCCGCCGGCGGCGCGCTGGGCTCCGGGCTGGTGCCGGGCTCCGGCTTCTCCTCCACCAGCAGCACCGGGAAGCTCACGTAGAGGCCCGGCGCGGCGGTGCTGCCGGCGGGGGAGGGGGTGGCGGCGGCGGGCGGCGGGTCCCAGCCGGGCGGCGGCGGCGCGGCAGGGCCGCCATGTTGCGCGGCGGGCCGGGCCCGGGCCGCCTCCGCGGCCGGCAGCCCCTGCGTTTCCATCTTGGGGGTCCCTGTAGCAGCGCCTGAAACCGGAGCCGTGGGGCGGGGCCGGCGCGGGCCGCAGCGGAAACCCGGAGCGCGGAGCCACGGAGCGGGCGCGGCGCGGGCGGCTCCGGGGAAACCTGGAGAGCGGAACGACGGACGGGACGGAGCGGGGCTGCCCCGGGACAGGGCCCGCCCCCCGGGACAGCGGAGAGCGGCTCAGGCGACAGCCAGCGTGGCACCGCTGGAGTCATCTCAGGTCCTGGGGATTGTGCTGGTGTCCCTGTTAATCGCCAGGAAGAGTTACAGAATAATTAGGGTTGGAAGGGACCTCTGGAGATAACCCAGTCCAACGCCCCTGCCAAGGCAGGGTCACCCAGAGCAGGGAACACAGGAACACAGCCAGGTGGGGTTTGAATGGCTCCAGAGAGACTTCACACCGTCTCTGGGCAGCTGTTTCAGTGCTCTGCAACCTTCAACATAAAAGTTCTTCCTCATGTTGAGGTGAAACTTCACACGTTTTAGTTCATGAGCATTGCTCCTCATATTGTTGCTGGGCACCACTGAAAAGACTCTGGCACCATCCTTTTGACACCTGCCTTTGAGATATTTATATGGATTAATGAGATCCCCTCTGCCTTCTCTACACTAAACAAGCCCTGCTCCCACAGTGTCTCCTCATTACAGAGATGTTCCAGACCCCAAATCATCTTTGTGGCCCTCCACTGAACCCTCTCCAGGAGCTCCATGTGTTTCTCATACTGAGGAGCCCAGAACTGGACACAGCACCCCAGCTGCGGCCTCACAAATAGAGGGGGAGGATCGTGTCCCTGGCCATGCTGTGCAGGAGCAATGCTAAGGGTGCAGCCACGCTCTGAGTGCTGAGAGAGGGAAATACTTTAGCAAAACACCCTGTGTACCATCAGTGGAAATAAGAAAACAGCGCTATGGGCCAACCCTGGGCAATGCAAAGTCACTGTTCAAGCACAACCATGGCACATCATCATCCGAGATAGACCAGCACCAAAAAAAAAAATCCTACAAATTCAGTTAATGCATAATTTTTTACAAAAATTTATTCTTGGGCAAAGCTTTCTTTGGGAGAACGTTCAGCTGCCTTGCGGCTCTCCAACACTTAAGGAAAAGGTGAAATTATCCTGTAGTTGCTATGGAAATTTACCAGTTCCCTGCTGCCGTGGGACTGGCGAGCAGTCCCAGCAGATGGTGCTGTGATCCTTCTCCTGCTCAAATTATTCCTCCTTTCTGAGCATCAAACCTCCTGCAGCAAGTGTGCGAGCTGCTGGCCAGGCACACGCAGCTCCAGGGAAGCTGGAGCTGTGGGGGCACCCGGAGCTCCACTGGGCTGAGTGCCACTGCGTGTAGGTCTTCCCTGTCCGTGGTGGCCCCTGCCATCCCAGTCTCCCTACGGAGGTCTTTGCAGTGCCTTCCTTCATGTTCTTAGGAAAAGATAGGTCTGCCCCCGAGTTTATCGCTTAACACAAAGGTGCATCCCTGGCTGAAGGATGTAAGACCTGCCACCAAGCTCTTGCCTCTATCTGCAACCACACACAAGGTTGTCAGGATAAGTGCCATTTTAGGAAAGTATCAAGTTGCTAAGATTCATAGGAAGGATGCTTCAGCCTGGCAAGCTTGAGACTTCACTGCACTGCAGAAATTCACTGCTTGTACATCCCCTGCACAGATCCAATACAATGCCTACAGATTAAAACGGTTTAAAACTGTTCTCCCTGTCCTGGCTTTGTTTAGCAGTGAGGTCAGCTACCTAAAAATGACATCAGCCCCCTCACACAACAATAGCCTGCTCACAGTCTCAGCTTCTCTGCAAACAAGTAGAGGACAGATAAATAAAGGCTCAGCAGAGCTCAGAAAGGGAACTTATCCTTGGGGTTATTTATGGCTTCTGTGTGATAGAAACCCCCTGCTATTTTATCCCTGACAGCAACAGGTTAGGGTTTCCCTGTGCCGTCCCAAAGGTATTGTAAACCTCAGCCAGTTCACATTTGTTAAGTGCTTGAGGTAGACCAAAGCAGATTTAAACATATACATATAACTGCCTACTACATCATTAAAATAAACACCAGTGAATAGTCATAAATAAGACCAACTGCTAGCCAGAGCACTGCCTTTCTGTACTCCATTTCTCCTTAACTCATGCTACATCATTAATAGACTTCATCATCTGAATTTCAACTTGTAGCTCTTTATAGCACTCATACATGTGGGTTCTGTGTCTCCCTACAGGCAGTCCAGAGTCATAAACTCTCAGGGACTTGAGTGACATTAAACATGGCTATACTGGTAAGGTTTTGTCCCCTGGGCAATAAGGCTACTAGGACAAAAATAAGGCTCCTTTTGTGCCTGGGATGTGAACGTGAACATGCTGGCAGGTACCCCAGTACTAAATAATACAAAGGTGAAGAATTCATAATAAATATTTCTTCAACATCTTGTTTGTGGTGTATTGTCAACTCAGAATTAAAATGAGTCTATAGAACAGCTCTACATTCCTTGGTACAAGAAAAGTCAGTATATTTTCTGGTTGTTCTTCTTGACAGAGCAAGAACAGAGCAAGTGTTTTTGGGCTATGAAGATTAGAGTGGCTTCACACAATACCAATACGCTAACTTTGGACCCAGTCCACTGTGATCATTAATAAGGTAATGCATAACATATGTCAAAGCAAAGGCTGTCAAATCTGCCTGACAACTACTTGCATCTCAATCGTATAAATTGGCAATGTGGGCAGGTTTTTTTCCATAATGTAAAGCAGTTCCTATCAACTGCAGATTGCACTTCACAGAAGGCTCAGTTTCAAGCAGATGCCAGACTCTCACTGTTCATCTGGAGATATACACAGTACGTGAACAGAGTAAAGAACTCATTTGTGATTCAAAATAAACACTTCCCTTTTCTTAGCAGCAGAGGCAACGCAGAGCTGCAGAGTGTGCTCACCTGTGGGTACCGTGGGTCTAGCAGGGGTGGAGTTTCACAGTCCTGAGGACTGTGTGCTGTCCGAGACTGCAGCTCATCACATCGCCTCTGCAGCAGCACAGGCAGGTTTACGTGTGTAACACCCCTTTCCATTCCAAGAGGTGATGGATACAGTGCCAGGAGATTGAGTGACATTCCAGAGCAAGTCCACTGGGGGAAGGGACTGCTGGCACTGTGTTCGTGTCAGAATGAAGCCCATGTGCTGTGCAAGGACCATGCTTAGCATGAGACAGGATAGCTAAGAATTACTTTTGTACACACATTAATTTAGGAATTATCAGGAATAAGTGACTGTTTTGTTGTTTGGGGATTTTTTTCCATTTGATTTTCTGGGGCAAAATTCCCATTCCTTTCCCTATCATGAACAGTATCTTATTGCAAACTTTGTTCCAAATACATTGGTGAAAAGACTGTTCCCGGCAGACCTGTCACAAACACAAACAGATTTGCCCCATTAATAAGTTAGACAGGAAAAAAAGAACTCACATGGAATGGACATTTGCAAGGCTTTTATCATTTGGCCAGAGAGCAAAACAGGATATCAAGGAAGCAACTTCAACTATATCTGCAAGAGCAACATTGCACTTGGAGTACCACTAATGTTTCACGGCTTGCTCCAAGATGTTCTCATCCACCACCTTGTGAGGGAGAGTCACCCTCAGTGTGCCATTTTCCTCCATTGCTTGGCAGATGGTTTCATAAGCAAAGGCATTCCCTGACCAGCAGCGCCTGGCGACCTGTCAGACAAGAGAACCAAGGGGTGTAAAAATCAGACATTCCTCTTGCCACACCCACCTTGCACTGTATCCGCGCAAACACTGGCACCCAACTCGTGACAATAAATCTTTCAACCCTCTGACAGTTTTTAGTTTCCCTTCTGATTTTGCAAGTAATTTTTGTAATACTTTGGTTTTTTGAGTAGCATTTGGGTAGATGTGGTACTTTTCCATGCATAACATCGGACAGATAAACACTGGTAGAGCCAGGTACCTTATAAACTTATGAAATTCCCTCACCAAAAATAATTGTGCACTCCATCCCAGCTCTGTAAAACTAGCACTTGCTTTAGATAACAGTATCATTTAAGCAGTCAATGCTTTTAAAGTGGGATAAATATTTAAAAAGGAAAATGTCACTTCAATGCATTTTCAACTATGAAATCAATGAGCCTAATTCTCTGCCAGCATGTAAGGATGAAACTCTACCGACAGCTAGAAAAATCATAAACCCCTTTTTGATCAGCAAAACTCTGTGTTTTGATCTGTGTACAAGCAAGATTCCCCAGATTAAAAAAAATAATAATATTAAAGTATACATATATGAGTTTTGCTTACTCCATTGGAAACATCCCAGCTGAGCATCATCTTAGCTCGATCTTCAGCTTCCTTGGACCCATCCAAAACCAGGCCAAATCCCCCATTGATCACTTCACCCCTAAAAAAAGAAAGTAAGAGAAGGAAATGAAAATAATTCGCACCAGTACCACAAAATTTACAGGAGTTAATTTGTTCAGTTGTACTGCAGGAAGAAGGATGAGAACACAGAAATGGTTCTGAATAAGAGACTATCCGTGATCTTTTATACTTATGAAAAAAGAAGAAGGGTGTTTAGCAGGCAAAGGCCTGATTTCCTGATCTGCAGCAAACCTAGTCCACCTTTCTTGTAATGTCCAGCTAGCAGTCAGGATCTGCTCCAAGCAGGGATACCAAAAATTAAGTTTGCTCTGTATCTCCTGAGTCCTGCACTCTGTACTGGCTCTAAAAACAGCTGGAGAAAGGTTAACAGATCTGATGGGCCAGAGATGTACCTGTCTCGGGGTGTTTTTAAAGGTTAAGCTCTATGTTTGCTACACTGCAGCCTGCCATATAGACAGGATCATGGGGCTGACAGTGTACGTACAGCAGCAGGAAGATGGATCTATTTATATTCTCTTGGGACAAATGACAGAGCATAAGCATTTTATTAAAAAAGTGTTAACCACCACTTAATGCACATCTGCCTCGATCATTTCCTAAAGAGTCATTCATTTTGTATGAGATACAGAGATGTTTAAAGACATCAATGCCAACTTTTCAGGAAGCAGACTTATTGGCAGAAGAAGAACAGAAATATGTTAAAATGAACAGATTATTCTTGGGAGAAATAGCAGTCTAGTTTTAAAGGACAGGGAAAACACGTAGAGCAAAACATCCTGTCTGACTTCGGAATGTGGCCTGCTCGAGCTCCCATTCCATGGCATATGGTGAATAGTGGTGGATGCAGCTGGGAGATTAATCTGTTGCTGTAAATCTGCGAGAGTTCTGGCATTAGAGCTCAGCATCAGCAATACCTGAGGGACAGGGCATATCATACAACAGTACATGGTATGAGAGACTAATGGAAATCCCTGGAGGCAGGATTTTGTCCTCTGCATTTTATAGTTAATATAAGTTTACAAAATTTACATAGGACAACATCAGACATGCCCATTAATCAGATAGGAGTTGAGAGTCTTCCAGTCCAAGAAGTAATTGTTTCTTAATGTGTATTTTCCAGCAGTAACTTGAGCTTCTGAGGAAATAGGGAATTGAGGCTAAACTGGAGCCTCACAGACCTGAGATGTACTTCCTGAAACTACAACTCAGGTTTTCTCATTTTCAATGGAACGTTGTTACTCATTAATTCCCTTTCTACTACTTACATACAGGAACTGTGTGCTAAGCAGGACCCTATCACAGAGTTCAGCAAGGAACTCAGGGATCCAGACTTCACCATCACAGTACCATTCTCTGAATTCCCTCCACTTTTCCATTATTAGATATGTCACTATTACAAATTCATTTTCATGAAAGGCACAGTTTTCTTGAAAGTGACAGTTCTTACAGCAGAACATCACTGAATGAATTAGTTTAACTGGAAAATTTGAAACAAAGTCATGTTTTCAATTGAGATGTTTGAATATTGTAAGATCTGAGTCTTCAAAATAAAATTATCCTTTTTGATTGACACTGTCAACTCTTTTCAGCCTGGAATTTAATTCCCAGTATGTTTTTACTGGGTGAAGTCTTTCACTATTTCTGCTCTTAGTCTCATCTGAGGATGAATACAAACAGTCAAAAATCTGTATTTCTTGAAAATACTACTTTTTGAATAGCTCATGTTGTCACTGTCCTCTCCAAAAGAGGGGAGCAGTCTGGTTGACAACAAATGTAACTCTGCCAGGGCCAGTTACTCCACCACACTCTGCTGCTCCTGTGTACAGAGACCAAAGAACAGAGCACCACTCTTTACTGTCAGAGTTCAAAGCCACAGAAATCCAGACCTCTGGACCAGTGTTTTATAAAGATATTCCATATGGGAAGATGATGTTCTTTCAGTGGCAAAATTTCCCTCTGTCCACAGTATCCCAAAGAGCATCCTTTGAAGCTTAGGCATGAACAATGAGCATCTGATCTACTTGCACTCTGTAAATTTAAAGCCTTTCCACTGATTTCCATGGAGTTACTCCAGTGCAAATCAGAATCACTCGCCAGAATCTGTTCTACTGTCTAAAATCACTCCTACATTAAATGCCAATGTTTGTTATGATGGATTTTCAAGCAAAACCTCTTACTTTTAAAGGGGAGCTCTCTGCCTTCATTAGCATTGGGTCACATTTTCAGGTAATTAAAGAAATGTGTGGCATTTTGACCTAAGCTGCTCCTATAATTTCCAGATGTCTCCTTCTAAGATGATCAAAGAAAACAAGGCCTCTCTCACAATCAAGATGTCACACTGTCACCCGTGCAGATCGATTCTTAAATTGCTTCTGCCTTTTTGTTACTACAGGTTATCCAGGCTCTGTGCTAATACACATTCTCATGCAAACAAACAGGCAGCAAAAATTGAATAACAATCATTTGCTGTAATTATAGTCAAGACTATGTTAATCTTAAGTCTCTCCAAGAGTACATGTGATGCAGATTCCAGCTAAATAAATATTAATCCTGCTTTTCCTGTTTGTCCCACATGGCTATAACAGAAAATAAAGCATGTAAAAGGCATTTTTGCAGTCTCAAAGGGAAGACACAGCAGATCTATCAGCAGTTCCAGGCAAGCCCAGCCTCTGCAGGGAGGACTGGCAGCTAAACACAGTGCAATTACCCCTTTCTGAACTTCCTGGGCAGATCCTTGCCGATGACAGCTGGATTTCTCTCTAATCACATGTATTTTTGTTTGTAAATATATATGAACTTCCACTTGGACTTTCACATTTCCAAATCAGCTGATAACAAGAAGAGTTTGTCAAGCATGTGAAGATTTCTTTATGGCAAAGTCAGGTGGGCTTTTTAGTGCTCCAGAGGAAAAGAAAAACAGGGTCAAAAACTTAAAGGCATCTATCTCTTCCAGGCAAAGAAAGCAATATTTTATGGCTGGGGGTTGTTTTTTCTTCTTTTGCTGCCTTTAAATTATTCCTCTCTCTCCTCAGAAGGCAAAGGGGTGCAGCCCTTTCACCAGCCAGGGTGGTGCCACATTAGTTAAGCCAAGCAGAACCACCTGTCTGGCCTGGCTTTGGGGGCTCTCCAGGCCGGGGCACTTAACGACACGACATGGTCACCACAGCTGAGCCTCAGCATGGTGGCTTGTTAACACTCTGCAGAGGCACACCTAATTTTCAGGCCCTGCATTATTCACTGATGCACAGTAATTTAATCACAGAGGGCTATGACTGCTCCAAGAACAAGGTGAGCAGATACTGTTCTGCAATGACAAGCCCCAAGCAGCTGTAGGAAATGACAAAAAGGAGAACCAAACCCTGTTTTTCCAGAGATATTTTGATTTCAGTGAATAGCCACACACTAATTTTCTGATGCATTACGTAAATTACAGCACAAAACTGCTCTGCCTTGTGGCAAAGTTTCTTTTAATGATGTAACTCCACTTACAAAAGAACTAAAACAGTATAATTGAAATTACAGTGTGGTCAGGGCCAGTTTTCCAGAACTAAGGGCAGTCTCACCATTCAGCCAAGCTGTCTTTGAATAGCACAGAGGGCAAACGTGTCCTGGAAGGATTGGCCTTAGAGAGACCAGAAAGGAATAGGATCATTTGTATCCTTTGAATTAAGCATCTTCAATGCACAGAACATTCATGGCATAAGCAATTATTTTAGCAATTCTAATAATTATTATCATAAAATGTCCCAAATACTTTGCATAACACATTGTGAAAAGTGATTTTCTTTGCTTGTATTTCCTAAGCAGATATTTTAAAAGGTTAAACTCAGCTGAGGAAATTTAGACAGAATTTGTCTGCTGCTACCTCTGGAGCCTCAGACTGAGATGGCCAGAGTAGGGAGACATTCTGGTATGTGTTTTCCATTCAGAATTATGGAAATTGTGAATGAAGTCATGGCTATGGGTCCTTGGCACTGAAATCAGCAAAACCTTCAATCCCTGTGCTTAAGCCCTCAGAAAGCTTTCTTTTCCCATCATTAAGTTCTGCTCTCATGCACCCTTCTGTGCAGTAGTTATGCCACTGAAATCAAAGGAATTAAAAGTACAGCTGAAGAGGGAGTTCTTCAGCTGACCTAAAGGGATATTTTCTAGATTCAGCTCATTCAGAGGAATAACAATTAATTATCATAAAATGTCTCTGAGGATAACATCTGCTACAAGTTCTTTGGCTTGCTGTTTTTGGCATATTCCAGCACTGTTTGAAACAGGGAAGTATGAGGGTTCACCACAGTATTTAACAGAGGGTTGTGCCTCTTTTGACTGCTGGTACCACCAAATGAAGACATGACTGTAAAATGGGAGAGGGTTTGCTGGAACATGCTGGAAAGAACAAAACCAGAACTAAACACTGCAGTGTTGACAGGCTCTCCTACTTCCTACACCTCTGCCAATCCAGGTAGCCTTTCAGTGGCACATGGAGGAGATTAGTTTCCATCTCCATATAGAATATTTCTTTCATTCTGCTTTTCAGTTTAGGCATGTCTCTTAGTTCTGCATGTCATGTGAAGGACGTGTTTAGTTCAGTCCTTATTTGGCTGTGGTCTTTAATGCTACCAGGCATGTGCAGGGAGAAAAAGACTGTGGGGTTTACTGGCACCTGAGCTGGTTTGTCTCAATAACCCCTCATTGCACTTTAGCACGGGAGCATTTATATTGGGGTCCTAAGGTCACAGGTTTAAATACAGCCTAAGAGGAGACCTAAACATAATCCATCCACTAACACTCTGGCTGTGCATGTGTGAAGACAATGCTGGAAGCAGGATCTGTTCAAAAAGACCACAGCTGACTGTCTTTGTTCATCGAATTAAGTTCTTCAAATTGTGCTGTGGCCAGTGTTCAAAACACTTTTTCTGGACATATGAGCATTAATTAGAAAAAGTCTCATACAACACCATACTTTGCTTTATAATTTGTCTTTTCAGGCCTTGATTGCAAACCCATCCTTCCCACCATCACGACATTGTTCTCCTCCGGTACTGCACGTCTGTTCAGCAGTGGCTGTCTCTCCTCCCCGCACACGTACACAGCAGCAGGGACAGCATTCAGAGCCCAGCTTTAGAAACATGAACAAGCTCTTACCAGCCAACTCCGCCCCCGTTGTGCAGCGCGACCCAGGTGGCTCCTCTGAACGAGTCTCCCACGAAGTTCTGCACTGCCATGTCTGGGAGGAGAGCAGAAGTGTTACTCATGGGCCACGTCCATTTTTGTGTTGTGCTGGTCCCTCCTTCCACTGACACCCTCGCTGGGGCTGTGTGAAGGCAGGGCTGGAGTCAGGTTTTACTCACAGCTTCTCTCACAGATACACACTGAACATCTCATTCCTGGGAGGAACAGGCAAGGGAGATTCGTCTCCTGCTCTCTGCCCTGACTTTGGAGGAAACAAATGCCAGTTTCACACTGTGGTTTATGAGCACTCTGGTGATTCCTACATTTGTGCTCCAACACAGGCAGCTGAAGGACCTGCCACTCTTCAGCTCTGAGATACTTCTTCAGGGTGGAGAGAAATGCAATCCACTCCTTTGGAGTCATGGAAGAACAGGCTGGACACATCCATGCATATGGATTCAAAATGGGCAGGACACCTGAACACTACACACCTTGCAGTTCTCAGAAGTCTGAAATATTTTCAGATCAGAGTGCAGAGTTACTTCAGTCCTGTGCAGAAAGCCAGCCTAAAGCTAAGGAGTTGCATTCTGGGGACGAAGTTGGGATGAAAATTATATCCACCCCAATTCTCAGAACATGTGGGAATTTTACCCTGAACAGGAACTGCTGAAACCACTAAGAAGATTTATCTATAAAAACCCCCAAAGAAACATAATTTAGCAAACAAATATAATTTGACTAATGCATGATTTCCACTGAATTGTTCACTAGAATTTTATATACTCACTACAATTTGTGCTAAAGCCTATACCCAGAGAGGTGGAAAGAGGTGCACACAGAGGATAAGAGTAAAATTTACTGAAAACATTTGTCCAGATTTAATTCATAAAAGATTCAACACATTATTTGCCATATTTTTAACAGGAAAAATAAGAGAAAAACAACAATATCCCCATCAGCCACATCTGCAGACCCACAGTTATGTGTCTGATGGAAAATGAGTTTATTGAGTGCTAGTCTATGTTAAACCCTGTCAAAAGCTCCATTATGGCATCTTTTATCTGACATTATGTCACTTTAATAACGCAATTATCATAATTACAGTGCTGTCGAGATTGAATGGGAGAGATCTAAATCACCATATTCTATAATGTACTGATTTTCTCCTCAGCCACTGGCCTGATAAGAGTGGGGGTTGGACAAGGAGTGATCTAACAATGCAATATCCTGCTGCTCCTTGGCTTTGATAAAGGTCATTGGCTGCAAATGTCTGTGCTGAAATACACTTTGCAGAGCAGCAATGACCCATCAGGCTGAGGTACTTTAAAACAAAATGAGACAAATGAACATTCTGGAAAAGTCCTGTGTGTTAAAGAGGAGCAAATTTCACCCGAACCAGCTCAAAAGTTGTGTTAAAACAACAGGATAGATGGGAGAGAAGAAGATCTAAGATGTTCTTTTACTCCCTCCAGAGGCTCATCTGGTAAAACAGATTTAGGCCTGGTTTTAAAGACCAGTGATATCAGTGGCCATCAGGCTTTAGATAAGCCCTTGGAGAAGGCAAATAGATCATGTAAATCACAAAATGCAAAGAAAACCACAAAGCATGATGAGCAATGGGGTTCAGCAAGCCTTGTTTCTATTGCCCTCTTCTGAGGGCATTGCCTGATGATTACTTGTATTGCTAGGATGGAGACATTACTTTGGATTTCTGTTCTCTGTGCAGCTGCACCATTTTCTCTCAGCTTGTCAGAAACAAACGTTATTCAAGGCATCTATCCATTTGGCCTATTAAAACTCACCAAGACACTCAAAAAGTGTTGAAGTGGGACTGATGGACAGAGTTAAAAGCCTCATTTCACTAGGAGATCCAGTTAAGATAACAGGGAACTTTTCTCCTTAAAATTGAGCCATAATTTGGTTCTATTATGAATTCTCATAATGGAAGTAATTCAATATGCTCAGCTTCCTCTATCATAATTTCTCCTTCTACAGCAGCAGATCCCCCAATCTCTCACCTCTTTGTCAGTTCATGACATACAGATACACCACTGGGCTAAAGATCATAATTTCCACTTTACAGATGGAAAATTGAGGAAGATTTAGGGTTAAAAAGTGCTTAGTGCTTCATTTGTTTTTTCAGGTCTCCAACCTGATATTTCTTGGATTTATTTCTCTAAAGGATTGTTTCACAAACTGAAAAGCAGAGTCTGGTTAGCTCAGGTCGGCTATGCAGAATTAAAGGCTCCTTTTGTAGAGCAGATCTACATGACTTGCCCACAGTCACACTTTAAGTGAGCAGCAAGGCTTGGAGTCTAATCCAGAAGGCCTGACTTCTGTTCTTATGCCTTTGCTATCAATGTTCCCTTACGACCAGAAAAGTTCCTTTCGAAAACTCCAGACTGTTTTCTTGAGTCCTCGGGCAATGGAACGAGAACAGCTGTGAACCTCTTTGCTTTAAGCAAAATACTATTATAGACCTGATTTGGATCTTGTGGATTTCAAGGAAATATGGCTGTAATCTGTTTGAAACAGTGAGATTCAAACTTAAAATCACACAGAAGATACAATCCTCTGAGACTGCTCTCTGTTTGCACTCAGGTACATCCATCTGGTGCATTTTCATGGAATTTCCAGCAGTGTTCAGGACCTCTCCTGTGTAACCAGCTCCACATTCGTGTGTGTATCACTATTAAATCCCACAAAGCTTCTCAGGAAATCTGATTAATTTGGATTAAAGGGTGCTTTTTAAACAAAAACATTTAAGAAATGTCACATAAAAAAGCTATTTCTGTTTTAAAGCCATTTCCTTGCTGGCCCAGGCAGACGAGCCTCAGCTGTTCCGCTGACCTGCACAAAAGGCTGATCCATCATAAATGTTTGACGTTTCTCTGAAAGGGCTGTCAGTCCCACTCACATCGTGGTGATCTCTGCTGAGGACTACAGGAGCCTGGAAAAAGCCAAGGACAAGACAGTGGAATTCTTCATGGGCTGACACTGCTACTGAGGACCATTATCTGCTCAATTCACTTCCATTTTAAGTCTTAATATTTGGGGCCCTACAGGAGTTACAGTCCCTGCTTTGTGCTTTCAGCAAATCACACATGATATGTTGTGCTTGTAGGTGCCCAAACAGAAAATAAGGCAGTCTCATCATGGAACAAAATTTCAGAGAGTTTCTAAACCCGCCTCTCTCCTGTGACAGAGCACAATACTGGGGGCAGGCAGAGAGGACTGAGCTCTGACACAAACTGACCCCATGTAAATGACAGGCACTTCTGCTCTCACTGGTTGAAGCTTTCTCCTTTCCCACCTGCCACCCCAGTCTGATATTAAACACAATTACCAGAACATATCAAGACAAAAGAGACAAACCTTAATCTTTCCTTCAGAAATGGCTCGATTAATGGCCACGGCTATAGACACACGACCCTTCTGATCAGAATATAAGATTCTGGCTTGAGAGCCAACGACCTGGAAGAGAAAAATGACAGAGGGTCTTGGTAACTGGCTTATCTTCAGGTCCCAGATGAATGGAGTCATAGGAGTGACTCCTTTCCTTCTATAGAAGAAAGTGCAGATTATTTCTTCATCAACATCCAGCTTCCAGAAAAAAAATTTAAATCCCTCTTTGAACTTAGTTTTATCTCCACTCACACAATCCATGAGATGTATTTTTGTATTCAGCTGCTACTGTCCAGTAAATTCCACTTTTTAACTCAACCTGATTGCTAGGCTATAATCCCCCTATCAACAAATCCCTTACCAACAGCTGAGAAGCAGAGGTTTGGAACTGGTGATGGTGGGCTGGAAGAGAAGAGAAATATGGCAAAGAACATCTGTCCTGCACAGCTCTGCTGTGCTTCCAGATTAGGAGAGCACATATGAGCTCTACAGCATCACTTGCTGGCTTCACAGGGAGAGCATGCCCGAAAAGGAAAACAAAGGATGATCCACTGGTGTCCTGCTTCTCACAGTGCAGAAGGATGGCAGCTCTTCAGCCCTATGACCTGTTTTGGAAAGAGTTCCGGGAACTGCAGGTGTGAAGAGGTTGGTGCACAGCAATGCCAAGAGGGATATTTTGAATAGCACAGTGAAAGAAAGGTGGTTGCAACTGAGATGGAGGGCGAATCACAGATGTGTTTCACTCCAGATATAAGAGTATATATTGCTGGATTATTTTAGCATTTCCAGATGAGGAAGTGAAGGAAAAGAGCTGCTTCAGCTCAACCTAAAATCCTGCTGTGGAGAGAGAGGTTTCAATTGTCAGCCCTAAAAGCTACAGACTATGTTTTCATTCCCTCCCATTCCTGCTTTTCACCCCAGCATTCAAGAACTGCATTCAGGAGCAGGAGCAGCCACATCTGCTGCAGGGGGTTGTGCACTTACCAAGCTGTGCCTGCCGGCTTCCCGAATCCAGCGGATGTTGTCATGGTACTGCTGCTTCACAGATGTGCTCACTTGCAAGAGAAAACAAGAAAAAATACAGCTTGAAAAGTAATGCAGTATGTTCTGAATTTATTTTAATTCATCTGGCAGCACTAGAGAGTCACATTCTACTCTCAGATACAAGCACGCATATAGGAAATGCTGTATAGAGTCCTCTGTGCAGCTGTTGCAGTAACTGCAGCTTATATTTAGAGAAAGGTACAAGGTGCCACTCAGGGGACAGCTGGAATGGTAACTCCCATTTGGATCTTCAGCAAACTAAATTAAACCTTGAAATATGGTTTACATGTACAGTCCATTTTTAGTCACCTGTTTTACTGCCTACTAAATGCCAATCTATTTCCAGGCCTGTGCTAAATTAGCAGTTTTATCAAACTCCATGACATTGGGTACTACAACCCAGTATTGCACCTTTGAGGCAGCCAGCAGAAATTCTCAAAAGCAGCTCGTAACACACACTTGAAGACAAATTACACCAATGGGCGCCATATCTGGGATACAGCTTTACAGCACAGCAGTTATTCTGTACTACATGGTCCTTGGATGTTTTCATACCAAGATAAAACTGAGGTCTTTTATCCAACAAAGAGATTTGTTGCCTCACAATTCTATGGAACAAAAACTGCACAGGAAAATTTATCATGCAGTAGTTACTTTATCTGTAAATCCACCCTACACTTTGTTTAGAAGTATGTTATCTAAGACAATTATATAGAATAGGTTAACATTCTTCATTTATATCTGTGTCATTCCGTCTCAATCAGCCAAACTAAAAAGGAATAAGAATAAAGATATTTCAAGTAAAAGACAGTAAAATATGGCACATATCAGTCAGATACATGGTGACCTCAGCACAATCAGCTGCCTCCAAAGGTACAGCATCATCTGCACTGAGTGAGTCACAAAAGGGGGAGGGGGTAAGGAATGAGACAGAAGTGTTGTCTTACTGTCCTCATTTAGGGGGTTTTGCAGCTCAGTTGGGGTTACAGGGGCAGAAGAAGTTACTGTCTGTAAGCTCTTTCTCAGTGGGCTAAGCTACATCACATTACCCTGCCCTGAGAGTCACACTCAGCTACCAGGGCTCAGCTGGCGTGTGACAACAGGCTGACCCACAGTGACCTGTTCATGTACTGGAACTTCAAGTCAATCATCTCTGCAGATGCCAAGACAGCATGTTCTCTGTTACTTTCCAGGTCTCACCCCTTTTCGCCTCAAATTATAATGTAGAGATAACATATGTTTCAAAGTCAAACTGGAGAAACTGCACACTGCTAACTTGAAATTGTCCCTGAGAAGAGTGTTCGGACTACTGCTTCTGCACTAGGCAGTATGACAGCATTTGTGCAGGGTAAAACTAGAAAAAGGAAAGAGGAACATGTAAGAAACTCATATTGAACCTGTGTTAAACACATTGTTAAAGGGAAATGTAAAATATGCTCATTCCTGCAGAGGCAGGCCTTCCGTACCAAGAGCTTTAATGATCCTAAAAAGACCTGTCAGTGCTTGAGGGGTTGGCTCCAAGTGATAGCTTCTAAACTCTGCAATGAGGATTAACATGTCAGCACTTCACTTTGCAGGGAGTGAAAGATGAAACAGCTGCTAGTGCTGTCCTAATAGGATTGTGCTGCCACTCAGAAGCTTTAAGGAAGCAGCCTCTAGGAGGTAATGGGTAGTGTTCACTTAGGTTACTATAGACATGTAATGGGAGTTTATTGGAATTTCTCTAAAAAAACCCAACAAAACAAAACCAAAAAAACAGAGGATGGGTTCCTTTCTATCGTTGTATAAGCTATGTCAGAGAACAATTACCATATTTTATACTTCACAGTGCACAGACTTACAGAAAAGATCTTACTGTCTAAGTTCTACATAACATATCCAGCAGAGAAGCCAGATGAGAATACTGTCTACAAGGACCTATTTCAACACAGCACATCTGTCCTTTCCAGCCAGCTCCAATAAACAGTTGGATTTCATCAGTTATCCCTGGGGAAGTGAGGAATCCTCCCTTTTATTTAGTCTAATTTCCTGCAATTGAAAAAAATCTCACCATTTTTTTTAGAAAGACTTTAACTTTAGAGTAACTCCATGTATCTCATTTGCTAAACTGCTGCCTCTACCTTCCCACCCCAACAAGAATGTGTTTTGAAGTCAGGCAAGCAACTGCATTGCTTCTGGTATTTTATAGACCCTTGTACACATCTAGGGTTTAAAATATAATAGAAAGCATTGTGTACTCAGAGAAATTGTCCCAAGGAACACAGAGACTGGCTCCCTTAGAGAGATTTACATTGTTATGCATCAGCTCAGCCTTCAAACTAGAACACAGGTCCTAAATCCAAGTTGAACCCCAATCATCAGTGCTGCCTCTGCCATGCAAAGGCCATTTTAAAAGTTCCAGTACCTTAGAAGTAGAAGCAGATAATAAAACTCCATAATTCCTTTCAGAATTCGTGAGATTTAATCTCCACAAAAGAAGAAGAATGGTTAACACTGGACTCAAGGACAAGCCGAAAGTTTAGACTTGGAATGCAACAGAGTTCGGTTCTGTGGAGTTTTCACTCAGTTTTTAGAACAGGTTCTTTCATAAATTTCAAAGGTAGGCTCAGACTTCAGATGTATGTGTGTGTGACGATATCCAGACCCTAAAATTTGGTCCAAACCCAGGCCTCATAGAACGTGGACAGCAAGTGGAATATTCAAGAATATGTATGCATGAATGGCTGTTTATTTTCTGGCCAAATTCTGTTTTCTTTCTCTTTGAATCAAATTCCCATTGTCCTATCAAATTTAACACCAAATGGAATAGTAGCCTCGCCCTTAAGCCTGTTTTCACCTGTTGGGATTTTTTTATATGTCTTTTTTTTTCATTTAAATTAAGAATATACAAGCAATCGTTCAATGCTTTTTGTTTGTGCAAGAGACTTCTCTCCCCAGCTTTACATTACATCTATATAAACACCCACACACTCTTGTACACACAGCAACTGATTCATTTCCCAGTCCTGCAATGCAAACCATCCAAAGGTCGTACAATGGTTCAGTCCTGAGAGAAGATTTCTGGAGGCTGCTGTACATGACAGAAAAATTACTGCAGATTTCTGAAGACGGATCCAGCAGCGTAGTAATGGATTTCACCCTCCCTTCAATAAAACTAAGGGACCAGGTTTAAAAACCTGAAAGTTTCAATACCCACAGAACAGAGTAGGCACTTCTGGGTTACTGCATTAAACACAGCTCATGCTCCAGTGCTATTCCTTGAAAATGACTCCTAAGGAAACATCAGGAGAATAGACAGAACCAAGGACCTTGCAGGGTCAGATCCACTCTACCAATAATTCACCTCTTGGGAGGAAAAGAAGGCTGGACACCAGCCTTGCATTATAGGAAGAAAAGAGTAGTTTTATTCCAAAGGAGAGACATCTGAACATGGTATATCCTTTTCAGAAATACCACCCAGGATCCTCCCAGTGGTCATTGTTCCAGAACAAACAGGGGAGCATTCAAAATTTTCACGCTTCTATTTGTATCTCAATGTTTTTCATAAAAAAAGCAACAAATATTTCAATATTACTGGGAAAAAAATATTATGCTCTCCTTCTCAAAATACACTTTGTATTTCTGATCCATTTCCTATTAATGTGGAGGAATTCCTCAGAATTCAAAGATTCTTTTCTTGATTCTGGAAAGCACAAACCTTGGCACTCAAAACAGAAGAGCTGAGGACTTCAGTGCCTGGGGACAGTGGCAAGTCCTTGAGCCTGCTGTCTGGTGACTGCAAAGGTAGACAAAGAAAGGGAAAGGGGTAGGGCCTTCCCCTCCAACCTGGGAGATCAGGATTAATGCTTGCTGACACAAAATTAGCTTTGTCTCAGTTCATAAGCAGGGGATATCAGTGACAGCCCAGTTTCAGGCATATGGAAGAGTGGAAGAGTGCAATTCCTAGATCCTAGAGTAGCATACAGAGCCATGCAGGTATTCCAGACTGGTTCCACCAGTCAGTAGAAATAGCTGTCAATCTATTAACAAATGACAAAAAAATCTCAAAATTGTAATCACAAAAAAATGACACTGGATGGAGCACCACACTCAGTAAACCTGGGTTTCCTGCCACTGATCTCCTTGCTAACCTCTTGAAAGCCTCCCTGGATTTTCATGCCTCATTCACCTGTGAGACAAGGGCAAAGCAATTTGACTCCTTAAATTACTCTTGGAAACCTGATGGTGAAAGATACTGATTGCCCTAAAGTTTCGAGGTGACAAAGTTTAAAAACACCTGTAACAAATTAAAAGAAAGGCTCTTAGCCAAAATTGCTTTGGGATCAACATCCATGGTGTTTTTATGTTTTACCTACAGGCTACACTCCTTACAGGGGTTTGGACAACAACAAGACTTCCTGCCTACATGGAACCTGGAAGAGCCTGCTTTCCATGTTTTCAGCCACAAGCTAACACACATTTGAACTCTGGGTTTCCTTTTCTCTCCAGAAGCCCCCCCAGTGCAGGGGCATGGGATGATGTCTTACCTCCCCGACGTATGGAGTCTTCCAGCACTGACATGGCAATGGAGTCAGTTGTAGCAAGGTCCTGTGGGTCACCTGAGGTACAAACCCAGCGGAATGGCCCAAATCCCAGGGAAAAAATGTCCCTGGGAAGAGAACATGTTTCATTAAGAGATAGTTGAAATTCTTTCCTTATTTATCCTGGCTGCTAGCAGTGCTTTTCTTTCATTAGCTGGAGACGGAAGAATTTGAAACATTTTCAATGAATTAATCTAAACAGAAGCATCAAGGACTATTAATTGAGAAATTAAACAGTGCTGTTTCATGCAGCCATCCACTGGTATACAAAAGTATAGTCAGGCCAAAATTTTTGACAGTCATGTTGGACAGTTCAATCAAGTGCATCATCAGATGAATTGCAGCTTTTCTTCTGTTTCATCAAATATACTCTCCCTGCTGCCTGGTCTTTGTGTCCTTAACCCAGGCTAACCATGAGTGCATCTACACTGCCAGACAAGTGCAGGTTCTGACCGAGTGCCCGAGTCCAGACTCATTTGCTGTCCACATTGTTTACGTACAATAGTGAAACACGCTTCACTTGAGGGCCGGAAGAAAAGATCCAATCTGGTTGGGGCCTTACTCTGTGTTCAGGCTCTTATTCACATGGCATAGGCAAGCTAAGCATGAGTCAGAGGAAAAAATGAGTTATAAATCCAGTCCCTCAACAGATCTCCTGAGCTCAGCTGTTTCTAGAAGCAGCATGTACAGTGTGGGTAAGAGGCACAGCTGGTGGCATGGGCAGAAGAGTGTCCTGTTTCCATCATACTTTTAACTTCAGTGCAGATATAGGGCTTGGATGATTTGGAATTGAGCTCCACGGCTCTGAAGAGGCAAGCTCTCAGCTTTTAGCTCCTAGAAGTGAAATTGCCTCTCGATACATTTTGAGTCTGTGACCTGGCTCTTCTTGAGCAGAACTGCTTAAGGAAAATTTATGCAAAGATGGAATGCAGCTGTTCGTGTAAAGGAGTGAAGAGTGTTGATTTGACAATGATTTAGCCTACACTAACTCTGGCATAACACCTGTGAGATCAATTTTCTTACTGCTGTTGCCTCCTTTTGATCATTTACAGTGCACTGTCAATTTGCACTAATCTCTGAACAGAGAGAGTCACAAGGTACTAGAGAGCATATTCCCAACTCTGCCCAACATACCCCATGATGTGCTGAACATAGGAAGGATATCGAAATTCTGTTTTATTTGCTCCTTTTTTTGCAACATCAGCACCTATAAAAGAATTTTAATAGTCAGTCACTTGATGAAGGAAAGCTATAAAATGCAAAACCAGACTGCACACAAGTTCCTATGAAAGCTGTACCTCAGCCAGGGATGGTCAGGGGTCTCAAAGAACAAGAGAGAAAGAAGCACTAAAGAGTTAGAATTACAGTGGCCAACCCTATCCTACTTAATATACACAAGTGGGAAGACGCATGCAGGATTGTCCTTGTTTCCACCTACAACTCCAGGATCTACTCACCAGCTCTCTGAGCTTCCAAGAGAAAAGCATTGCCATAATCCCAGAAAAACATGCCCTTATCAGCTAGTTTGTTAATAGCAGCCACATGCCTCTTCAGACTGAAATAAAGAAGGAAACAGTTATTCTTGAGGTTGATGAAATATAAAAAAGAATAATATCATTAACTAACCAAAGGCATGGGAGTAGGAGGAGACAGAGGGAAGGGAAAGACCCCAGATAAGTTCAGACTTAAACCCACAAGACATCAACTGAGATGCTTTCAGGCTCTGTAGCACCTGTTATCCCCAAATATTGAAGCGATTTACAGGAAACTTCACTAAATAGCAAAGAGGTGATGTCACTTCTCTCAGCCAAGCAACGAAGCCAGCTCTGGGGATGGAAGCTGATAACAAAAAACAGCATGCACAAAACTGCAGAATAGTTTAAGTAGTTCACAAAGTAAGCAGAGCAAAAACTGAAAATGGCTAAACGCCACTGTTCTGGCCTCCCCCTTGGCCCAAACTGCCCAATTTGCCCTTTCTTTCCTGTAGTGGATCATATCCCGGGACTGCATCACTTGCAGAGCAGCTAAACTTAAAGGTTAGGGAGATGTATTGTGAAAACATTTACCTCTCTTGTACCAGTGTCCGGAACTTCCCTGGGTTGGTGGAGAGGAGCTGCTTTCCCTCCTCAAAGCCGAGCTGCACTGGGTAGTACCCCCCGTTGAACGGGTTGTGACAGGAAGTTTGGTCAGACCCCAGGTCAACCAGCAGCTCTCCTGTTGTGTCCAGCTCATACACCAACCTCTCCCTAGGGAAGACAGCAAATGGAACACAAGGATGAATATCTCCCTTTTGACAGCACTTTTTCATGAGCATCTAGAGTAATGTGCTCATCACTATATTTAATGTCTCTTCCAAGTTTGGGAACTAATTCCAGATTGACCAAAAAGCCAGAGCATTAATGTACCCATTGTCCACTCATACTACTTACCACAGATCTACCACATTCCCATGGTAACCCAAACTGAGGGCAATTTTATTCTTTCTTGCTTCTCTAGAAAATAATAAAAAGATTGGTTAAAGAAAATGCACCTCATTCTGTCTTGAAATGTGCCAATCACACACAGAACCAAACCCAGCAAAAAAAAAACAAACCTGTATGTTGTTTTCAACACTGATCTCGCAAACAGATCTTTCAACATTTACATAATTGTTAATCACAGATTTCATGAAGCTTGAGTGATGCTGCAAGTGTAACATTAGTTGTAATTGCTCCATGCATATTCATGGAACTAAATGAAGACACGTTTAACATGTACAAATGATGTGAAGCATTGGTAGTCACTAATGGAGACTGCTGCAGCTTGGGAAGCTGGATTCACATTCCAAAGCAGGCCTGGAATAAGAAGAGGTGTCCCTCAACCCCTCTGATATGCCGACTACAATGGGACAGTGCAGAAAGATGTGAGGGGGGGGTTAGGAAGCAGAGAGAAACTCACTGAGTTATGTTTCAAGTCATACCTGAGGCGAGCAATGCACTGGTCCAGGCTGTTGGAGATTTCCATCAGCCATCCCTGCTTGTGACGTTTCAGAAGTGCTGCTTCATCAACCTAAGAGAAATAGCAGAGATCTTAAAACTCCTGTTTCCTCTATGCAGTCATTTTCACCTTCAATTTTTCAATTACCCTGCAGGAGAAAGTAACAAAAAGATAAAGGTAATAGCCCTACTATTACCTTGAGTTATACATCTACATAATAAAGATATAGATTATATATTTATATATATATATATATATATATATATATAATTATTGTTCAAATACTTAGTTTTCACCTCTGATTTTTTTAAGTTTTCTGTTCTCTTTTACTCCAGGCTCAAAGCAAGAAATAGACTTTTTTGATACATCAGTTCCCAAAATAGTTTATTAATCAAAATTTTTCATTTAAATTGTATAAGAGGTAATATTTTTCTGCAAATTTTAAGTATTCCTATTGTTTCTTTTCATGATTATATTAAAAGCCAAAATGTTTCCCATCTATTTTTCAAAGCTGGCTATTTTTTTCTGAAAATAATATTTTTTAATAATTAAGGAAATATTTTCTTTGTTTGGCCCAGAGAGACATTTCTGCCAGGCTGCCCAAGATGAAGCTATGGTTTGCAGAATAAAATTAACCCTCACTTTTGTTCTTGGACTGCTGGTTGAAAATCTCAACCAAATATGGAAAGGAAAGAGGAAAGCATTTTCCTGTCCCAGCTGCCTAATGCCACTGAAAAATAGCACAGAGCAAAACACAACTATGTCTTAATTCCCTCTTGTTTGAACTTTGAAGCTCCAAACAAGCTCAATCCCAAATCTGTACTCTGTTCTGGGCTCAGCTTCTGTGTGTGCCAGTGTGTACGTGCCTAAGAGACAGCTGGATAAAAATATAAATGGACAGACAAACCATGGGGGCTTTGGCACAGATTCCATATTAATGGTCCAATGTACAAGCTTGCACATCATTAATACATTTATAATGAGCTATCAGTGGCATAAGGCAAGTGGCAAAATTAATTTAAACCAATATTCTGTGGTAGCAACAGATTTAAACCCCCCACAATGGTGTGTATGCATGAGAACACGTAACCTGAGTATCTTCTAGTATTTCATTAAAGCATTTTTTACTTCTCTATAATCTTTCCCCATCATTTTAATTCTTTCTCATTAAGAAAGTATTTATATGTAAATTAAATGAATTCTGTATTCAGGAGTTGCTTGAACACCAGGAAACCTTTTATTTCCTAATTGTTCTTAGCATGAGAAACCATCCATCATTTTCCACATCAGTAATAAAGACTATCCCTCCAAAACCCCAGATTATGATAATAACAGTGTCACTGCCAATGGAATTATTCAATAAAGTCAGGTGCCGTGGGGGACAGCTTCTTCTGACATATTTAAATCAGCACAGGAGGAAAAATATTAAGTGGTCTGTATGAATTACAGGAATTGGGTTCATTTAAATCCCCACATAATACAGATCAGATCTATTTAAATGTTACCACATCCTACATATTTTACTTCAGCTCCCTCTGACAGTCTTTCACAGACTTGCTGGCTCAAGAAAACTAGCTTCCTTTGAACCACACTTTCAAAAATATGCTCATTTTTGGATCAGCATCTCAGTAGTTTAAAAAATTGCATAAAGATCATGAGCTAATGTTGCCTCCAGTGTAATCACAGAGAGCTCAGTGCAGCTCAGAGGAGATATCTGTCCCTCCACACCATTATTTCATAAAATTACAATCAGCTTCCTGTCAAACAGGAGAGGTAAAAGACTTGCACCACTAATCCCTTCTGCCTGAGCTTCAGAAGCCCTGGCTGACAAAATGATCTCTTGCACAATTCAATGTCATTTGCATAAATAGTTCCTTAAATAAATAATATGTACATATATATAGCTATCCACATGTGCTCCTGAGACTCATTTCCGACAAGGATCATCTCACAGGAGATAAAAACCAGGCGATATTCAGTCTCCTGAACAAAATCATCTGCAGCCGTAGAGATGAAAAGGACAAAGGATGGCTATGAATGGCTTTCATTGGAATCTTTCCTTTGTATTCCAGCATTTGAAAGATCATAATGACAGAAGTCTGAATAAAGATAATTTATTCATTATTAATTTATTCAATAGTAAATTGAATACATTTATTTCATCTGCAGGGAGTACCTGATGAGATCTCAAATACATGCAAAACCCATGTTCTAACAAAACCACCTTTGCACCATTGTTGTAAAGCTGATGAAGCCCAAGCCTTTCATGAAAGACCCGAGGTAGCCAGAGCAGTCAGGTTTACTGCACACCACGTGGGCAGTCTGACCCACTATGTTTTAAAGTTTAATTTTAACTAAAATAGGTCAGATTGTGATATTCTTATTCTTTCCACTGCAGTGTGACATGCCCACAGCAGAGGTTTCCCAGCTCACTGTCTACACATGACTTTAGGTGAGAAGGCCAAGTTCCCACTCCAATCAGCTCTGACTGGAGCTTAGTTCTCAAAAATCCCTTCTTCTGCAGAGTAACGAGAGCCCATCGTGTGCAGATATTCAGAAGAACTCAATGCATTTTGGTCAGTCCTGTATCTGCTCAAACAAGAGTGTTTCCCCAGTGTATTGAAATCAAAGCCAGCCACGAGGAAAGAAATGCATGGAGAAGTTTACTGTTTCTAAGTAGTCAATGTCACTAAAGATCGTCACTACTGTTTTCACAGAATTGCCGAGCAACAATCTCTCTTCAAAGTTGTTGCAGTGTTTGTGCAGTCCCTCCTTCCATCTAAAACAGAATCCTGTGATCAGCATAAGAGCTGAAAAGGGCAGGTATTGGGAGAACCTAATGCTACCTTTTTATATGGAAATGTATTTCACTCGAAACATGCAGGCATATATACTTTTCCACATGATGATGTTTCTGTTCTACATTAGAAGATACTTAAGGATATCTGTGGATCCAGTGGATCCTATCATCCACTATTCTAATTGCAGGGGCATTAGCAGTCACAGAATCACAAATCATTATTAGATTCTCTTCGTTTATGGGAAGAAATAACTGGGCTGTTTTAGCATATTTGGAACAGAGAAACTTTCCACAGGATGGAAGACTCTCTACAAAGATATTCTGTGGGAGAGCTTTGGGAACATGGAAAAATGGTACTACAGAACTTCTACCCCATCAGCATCTTCTCTCAGCAGAACTTACCTTCATTGCCTAAAAACTGGGATTCTCATAAGTGCTTGTGATTAACCTCAGAAGTCAACCTAAGAAGTCCCATTGACTTCAAGGAATCACAACACCAACTTCACTAGTGCTAATCTTGATGAGTGAACCATGCCAACATTTTTAATGGGTACTTCCTATTGCATCTGATAAGGGTACTGGAGGCTTTAAAGGTTAATCAAAGTTAAATAACATACCTAGCACCTTCTTAACGTGGACTATTTTTGGCATAAGAGAACTCAATTCTCTGAGTGGGAATTGCCTGTGGAGGTTACACTTTTTCACACATGAAATGAGGGGAGTTCAAACACTGGGAATGGCTCATCTGACAGCATTATACTGCATCATTTGTCAAGCAATTATAAGCCCATATTTTTGCAGTCTGATCTGGTGAGTGAATGAATAGAGAGTGGAATAGCAGTGAAAAATGCTCAGAAATGGAAAAAGGGACAAATCTTAGAAAATAGTGTCTTTTCTGAGTTTGGTTTTTCAGGGTTACTTCAGGAACCTGTCAGATCAGAAGAATGAGGGATCTGACTCAGCAAAAGGAGGAGAGAAGGCACAATGACAGCAGCACTGCTCTCACCTCTGCAATGATCCCCACACACCCAGCAACGACTGCAGCCTTCGCCTGAGCCCCGCTCATCCCTCCGAGGCCAGAAGTGACAAACACCTTCCCAGACAGGTCCTCTGCCTTCAGGTACCGACGGCCTGCGTTGAGCACTGTGAGCTGCACACGACAAACACAGCCATCACCAGGAGCCTTTTCCACTGGACTACCTTAAATTTAAAGATCTTCTGTCCCTGTAGCAAACAGACTTTGAAACTCTGGGGTCATCAGCACCATTAAACACTTCAATCCTTTAAGAAGGAAATATGTTACAAAATGATGTTGTGAAACCATCTGTCCTCATTATGCTTATTTCTCTCACCATGAAATAGAATAATCAGTGGTTCCCAACATGCTGCTCTTGTGGTATAGAGACTTAAGGGTGGCTGCAAAGGACAGCTAAGGAAAACAGCCAAGAAAATGTTTTTATATAACACATTTGCTCAATTCATACTTCACATATTGTAGCTAAATATGAGCTCAGATTTAGGCCTTGATTGCAAATCCCTTCAAGTCTGGGTTCTGGATAAGACATATCTAAATGAAAAGACATTAATTTTTTTATGGGGCAGGCAATGAGAATTTCTTTAGTAGCCAGAAGATCCTCTCACAGCAATCCAATCCACTCCCATCACCAGCCACTGCGGGAGAAAGCCTCCTCCAAAAGGTACTGACAGAGACCTTTCCCCAGTTCCTTACCACGGTCCCATGGACTATTCCCTGAGGCCCAATGTAGCAGTAGCTCCCTGCAGTCATCTGACCATACCTGGGGACAGCAAGGAACACAGTGAGACCACACATTGCTCAGGCTGGAGGGGCACCTGCACTTGTCCACTTGTGTTTCCAGTACAACAAAAAACCCTCTGTGCTTCAATTTGTTGTTAAAGGTCTGCTGTTACCAAATTCTCAACTCAGAGCTTTATCATTAGCAATGCACCAACATATTTTCAGAGGAGTGTTTAGCTCATTAAATTGAGTTCAAAAATGCATGGATCAAAACCCAAGTGTAAACTTGTCTTGGCATTTAGCACAGTGACTGGGACAAAAGGACACTCTTTTTCACCTCACTGGAATCTCTGTGTCATTGGTTTTCAGTGGTACTTGTGCTTCTCAGACACATAGCCACTTTGGAAGCTTTTAGCCCAAAATGGTTGACCATGTTCATATTAAATTCCCAGAGAAGTGGGACAGTTCTCTGGCTGTTTTAATTTATTCTCTCCATGGTACACAAAAGAATAATAATCTTGTCCTCATCAACAGTAGGAGAGTATGTAAAAATCATTAAAAAAGGATCACTTTCTACTTCAAAGTTTCTCTTAGCGTGAAAGAATGTTTTATAACTTGTGTTTTCCATAGACTGCAAAACAACCCCTGAAAATTAGAACTAGCAAGTGCTTTAAGTGGGTTATGATTAAGGCCTTAGGCTATTGTTCAGCCAAGCCTCACACATAAACCTAATATTAATTCCTAACAGACCTCAATTACATCCTTATATATGTGGCTGAACATAACTCAGACTCCAAAGTAATTCCATGTAAGTGTGCATTAATGCTTTGCAGCATCAGGACTTTATGCAGCACAGTTGAAATCCATCTGCATTAGAAATTTTAACCAGTCACTGCTTGATGTCTGAATTACATTTTAGTCAAATATTTGATATATTTTAATTGTGAGCTATCTTCTTACATTGTAACACCCAAAGCAAACATTTTCTCATATTCATCTCTGGAGGAGTAGTTGGGAATAACCTAAGAAAACAACCAAAATAAAATCCACATAAGCAAATTAGAGATTTAAGCAGGTCTTTTTAACATCCTAAATTTCTTTAGCTATGGTTGCACACAGAAAAACAGCAGAAACAGGGGGAGTAACCCATGTGTTTTATTTCATGTATTCTAGTATTAGAAAAAAAGATGTCCGGTCTTCCTGGTACTGTGACTGCCACACAGGTTTTAAGGAGAGCAGTTCCCCAGGCACAACAGTAACCTGCAGGGGAATTGATATTGAATGGCTCAAAAGACTGGCAACGAACCAGTATTTTCACTTGTCCACCTTGCCTTCCAAGCAAAGCAATCCAGATATCTGATGCTCTGATTAATAATCATGTTTGCTTACTGGGGGCTTTTAAATCTTCCAGACTGAGCCTAGCTGAACTGTTTTGGGCAAGAAAGTGTCGCAGACTCGGTCAGAACAGAGGTTTTCTAATAAGGAGAAGGTTGTTTCCTCCATCACTGCAGATCAGCACATGTGAGGTGACAGCAGCTGTACTGGAATAAATGCTGCAGAATTTGGACCCCAGATTCTCCTGTGTGGTGGTGTAAATTCAGACAGTATAAATCATATTTTAACTCAGCCAACATGTGAAAATGAAACAGAATAGGAGGAAAAAGAAAACAAGACGCTAATACCTACCATGCCATTGGTAATGATTAAACGAGGAGCATGCTGGTGGCTGGGGAAGAGTCCCAGGGGATGCCCACTGTACATCACCAGTGTTTGCTCTTCTGTCATCTCTGACAAATAGTGCATTACCAACCAGAACTGAAAGGAAAAGCAAGGAAGAGAGGGAGTTTGTTTGCATCTTACATTTATGGTTTTTTATGAAGCTGCCAAACTTGGAGAATGAAGGCAGCAATAGAGATAACGAGGTGCATTCACATATGGAATCAGAGAGCTCTCAACACATTCTTGCTTTTAATGAAGTCCTTTAAGAGATATCACCAGGAAACATAAACCATCAACTAACAAAAGTCTGAATAAGTTCCAGAATCATTTCTCCAGTACAAACCCCAGATATCCTTCACTTTTAAAGCCATTCTAATTTTATCTTGAGATTAACCACTTGGATTTGGCACTTTCCTGACAATCCTTCCAAAGCCTAACTACAAAATTTTCCCTATAGAAGTGATTAAATACTCACGCTTATTGTTGAGCTTAACCTGAAATTCAGTATCTTCTAGTGCAATAAATGGTTTTGACAATGTGCACTTTAAAATGAAAAAGCTTTTCTTCTCAAGGAAAAAAAATCAGCTTTCATTGTGGACACTGAAGGAAATCCTTGATGTACCCCGGAGTACACAAATTTATCTCAGCTTTGTCTGCATAATTCAATAGTTACTCTTGATTAATGCCAAAAAGTACACTTTGACCATTTGAGCTGACTTCAAATTTAACTTTAATCCATCACTGTCTATGACAAAGCTCATTATATTCCACAGAATTTTCAGTATGTGTCAACTAGGCCTGTGAGAAACTTCCCCATGCAAAATTGGAATTCAACAATTACTTGAAACTAGAGTTTCTGTAGGGACACAAACAGAATTTTGAGGGGAAAAAAAACCAAACAGAATTGCTGATCAAAGAGGCAGCAGTATCAGTGACAAATACACATAGGCACTTAATTTCTGTGGTTGTGGCTTTGATATGAATTAAAAATGGTACGGATTTGAAGCCAGTCCCTTCTAACCCAGACAATTCCCCAAGGTGCAAGTTCAGCTGAACAGGAAGGAGTTAGTCAAGTTACTGTCTTGCTTTTTACATTTTGGTTTATGAAAAATGTTGAATAATGGAAGTCATGTTGTAGGACAGAACACGTAACTAGCTGAGCTCTTAACTCCACAGCAGTCTGGGAAAAACATCCTAATAAAAGTAGAAGCTGTAAGATAAATAGATCTTTTTGCATTGAAAGGCATAACTAGCAAGGAGGAAGGAAAAGCCTTTCCTAGCTTAAAAAGCAGTGTCTTTACAGTGTCTGCAGACCTATAAAGTTAGCCCTGGACATAGTTCTTTCATTTGAAATTATCCAGAAGAAAGCACAGGTCTGCATGGATAATATAAACCAAACCGAACCTTTTCACTATAAGTTTTGCAATGTTAGATTCTTTTTTTTTAAAATGCTGTTTTCAAGCTACAAAAAGAATAAAATGTTCTGTGGTAACTGAATCATTCATGTGATTGCTACTCTAAGCAAACAAAAATAAAAAGGTTTTGTTTGTTCTGCTGTGAAACAACTGCAGGTCATAGAACTGCCTTGGATGAGAACAAGAGAAAAGAGTATTTATGACTTTGGCAGCACTTCTACCTCACCTTGCAGCCCAGCATCTGCCTAAGGAATGTCAGACCAATAAAGGCCACTACATAAACTGCTGGCACTGCTCACCTCAGAAATGCTGTAACACTCATAGCTAACAGAAAACAGTTAACTGGCATTTATTAATTAATACACAGAATAAAGAAATGGTGAGCACTGCCATGGTACGTCTCTTTGAAAAAAAGTCAGAACAGTTTTGCCTCAAAATCTGCCTAAGGCTTCCATTTAACTTCTAGATTAAATGTACCAGATTAGGAAACTGAAACACGAATTTTCTTTTAACCACAAATGAGAGATCCCACACTGGGAAGAACCTCCAGGTCACTCAGTCCCATGCTACAGTGAGGAATCCATTCCTCTCCCCTAACTAGGAACTTCATTCACACATTAGTTTTGCCTGGATTCTTTAATAAGCAACAGGCCAGATTCAGGTAAAGCCACAACGAGGTGCATTTGTGATTCTTTATGACAGAAGCTGGCTTCTTAGGTTAGCTTTTGCTAATTTCAGCTACAGAATCAGCAATCAAGACCTTCCCAGCCTTCAGGAATGATGCTGCTCTCCAGGGGGATGTAGCTTCCTACCTGTGCTGATTCGGTCCTGCACTGCAAACAAAATTCTAAAGATGTTGCTGATTTCAAAGATCTCCTGAAAATGGTTCCCACATGCATTTTGCAGCACTTAGAATAAACTGAGTATATTTATGGACCTTTTTTTTATATAAGAGAACAGAGATTATACAAACAAAATTTAAAACATTCTCTTATTTTAGAGAGGCTTTTAATCACCTGCTATTATTCTTAGAAGATAAAGGCTGATGTTCACAGTAAAGTGCACCATGAACTGGCCAGCTAGCCCAAATATTAACAGCTAATCTGATTTACTTGGAAAAAGACTCAGAATTGCGCATTCTTCAATCAAAGCCTTTTTTTTATTCCACTACTTGTGAAAATGTTGCAAAAGTACACAAACAAACAAACAGAGGATACACTTTTTTGTTTCCTAGATTTAGACTCTAAAATTACCTGTGCCAAATACACAGGCACATACAATTGCATCAGAGAAAGACAAAGAACTGGTCTTTCTATCATCCTACACAGCTTGGTGTGTTTATGGTATCATGTTTAGTATTTCTGTCTGTGCTCTCCCTACTAAATAAAGCTCTCTCCATCTACGCAGTTCATAACTGAGCACTCCCCTATCCAAACAGGATGTTTTGGAGTATTTTAAGGCAATGACTGCCAAGAATTATCCCAAACTGCCTAAGCAGAATGTGCGTGGGGGGGAGGGTGAAACTGGCTCTGTGAAACAAGTTGCAAACCCAGCAATGTCCTACCTGTGCCCAGTTGCTGAAGACCTGCCCATTTCCTCCATAAGTGACAAGCTCCTGAGGAAACTGAAAAAGGCAATTTAATATTAAGGCAAGCACTTTTCTCAAACCTTTTACTGTATCTCTGAGCTATTTTTGCCATCTCAGTAATAAGTATTTTCTAGAGCTTATTGCATCAAAACTCTCTATGTTCTTAAAATCAGAAAGTAACATTGTAAAAGCGATAAGAACAAAAAATTAATATTATTTTTCAAAATTAAGTGTTTGTTACTATAACACTGTCACTGGGATGAGCTTCCAAAGAGACAGGAAGCATCAGCACTAAATTTTCAACATAAGTTGTAGAAGCAATGTACCAAGAGCTGAGCTCTATGTTTCAGGCAGCAACCAGGCTCCTGTATGCAGTGCCTGTATGTCGAAATTTTTCAGTATTTATGTGAGAACACATGCAGGAAGTATCTTGCCAATTTGCTGCTGCCTATGAATCCAGGTTCCTCTTACTGTACCTTACCTGAGCCACAGAGGGATCCAGATTATTCATGATCATCAGCATGATGGCAGCAGCTGATTTGGTCTTGCAAGGGTATTCTCCTATGGGGTACGCTCTGAAAGAGCAGGCACAAAAATTTAGAAGAAACACTCCAGCTCACAAGAGGAACCAGAACAACACGCCACACAGGAATATCTCGGCATGCCAGGGATACTCAAACTTGTCTGAGTTGCAGGCTTTTATTCAAGAGGGAAGAGTAAAGACAAAAAAGTACAGATATGAAGTTATATTATGTACCTTAACAGGCAAATCAGGTTTTAACTATTATCAGAATGAAGCAAAACCAAGAAATTGCATTCAGCTTATCATTTGCTAAATTATTTAATCAATATGGTGGCCAAGAACGCTCACTAGTTTTTAGCTGCATTTTTTGGGGGGGCGGGGGAATGGTGGAAGTGGCTTCTGCAACACAGTTGCCAGGCCAAGCAGCCAAGTCCTGCAATGCCAAGGAAAACAGCATCACTGGAAGTTGCCTTCAGGCTCATCCACCCTTGTTATTTAAGATAGTATCTAAGGAAAAAACACTTGGCTTGAGTTTCAGACTCCAAGAAACTCTCGAAAACTGAACTAGTTAGGAGAAATATGGGCCTTTTTACTAAATGCACTTCATCCACAAGCTGAGAGGTGAGGTATGGGAAACACTCACAAAGTTATCCCAGCTCAGGTTGCCTGGCACTAATGTCCTTAATGTCACCTGCTGTGATTATCTCATTGTTATCTTCTCCTCCACCATCTGTTTGTGTATCAAATTGCTCTAAAACTTCTACTCTTGGATTTAAACTGTAGCTGTTCAGGGCAGAGACAGTTCCTTTGCTGTTTGCACAGGTTTTAGTACAACTGTGCTGAGGGCTCCGAGATATGACACCTAAAGGAAGTAGAACCACTGAGCAAGAGTTTTACTCCTTCCTTTTCTGTAAGCAACACCACCATTACCAACGCTGAAAATTCCTAAAGAGGGATGGGATCTTTTGGCATGGTTTCTAAATGATCTTCCTTTTATAGGACACAGATCTTCAATGGCTGGACACTCGCTTTGTGCAGGGAAAGCTACACTGAAAAGGTCAGGCTAAAGAGTGCCAACTACAAAAAAAAATTGGACATCCACTGTCCAGCTCATGAGCCAAGATCTGGAATGCATATTCTACAGATTGAGCAAAAAGGCTCCTCCCATGATCCCATGCACTTTATCCTGGCTTTTTACATCAGCATACTAAAACAAATGCCTTGTAGTCATTGCCAAACCAGGAGAGAAAGCCTTTGAGTTTTTCCACAATGCTTTCTTATTAGGGATTTCTGCTTTTCTAAGCTTGATAAAAGGGGATTTCTGTGGAATGAGACCAATTCATCAAGAGGATATATTTACACATAATATTGCCCAGAACATAAGAAACCCAACTCAGGTATCATCTGAGTGCTCTGGCATAGGAACTTGACTGTTAAATGGAGCTGTGGTCCCTGGGACATACAAAACAAAAATCAAATACTCTCAGACTACAGAGATTAAAAGGCGTTTTCTCATTCTGAGACTGCAATAATCTATTAGAAAGTGATCAGTGAAATGGGCACAAAATAAAAAATACTTGAAGCTATCAAAGAGTCACGGATGCCAGTGATGGAAACAAGCTGCTGGATGGTCTCATCCAAGCCTCCTAAGAAGGTGTCATCATCTGTAGTTAGTACAGGGTCCTCTGAAGTCCAGCTCTGCAAAATCTTTCAGATAGGCTTCCACTTGTCCACTCTTTAGCTGAATTCTGTGAGATCTGACCCCAGGCTAATATATGAACAGCATAGAAACATGGTTGCCTGTGGAAATCAGAGTGCTTTCTATTTGCTTTATTCAGATTTCTGTATGGACATTAACCAGGCCCCTGCTGATGCAAAAAGGAATCAATCAGTCTAAAAAAAGCAGCTAGCCCCTGGCAGCCCTCACTAAATCTGTTCTGCTTCACAAACATTAGCCCCAGCAGCCCTAGAATGAAGTGATGGTCCAAGACCAACAGGCACAGACTATTACACACCAGGGTCACATAAAGGTTCCAATGGAAAAAATGTACTGCCTTTCCTTTAAAGCCCAGAAAGCTTCCTCTGCTCTGAGAGCACTCGGAGAGTTGGGATAAGCCAACCAGCAACTCACCTGGTCTTACTTCTTGGTTCGGCTGGGACTTGACTTGCAGCAGCTCAGAACTACTGCAAGTTTTCTGTCAAGGTTGTCATTGGAGGTGTCTGAGTAATGACTGGCCCCTAGAAACTAAGCCCTGCCATGGGACAGAGGTTTTGAGATCCCTGTGTGTGGCAGAGCTGGCATTGCCACACACACAGCCTGGCTCAGTCCTTTCCCTGTGTTGACTGAGCTTTCCAGCAGCGAGACTGCCCGGGCCCACCACAGCCTATCCAGAAGGGAACACACTGCTTCCCTCCCAGCCCCATGGAGCATCCCAAAACATGGAGTGGGCCTCCCTGGAAATGAAATCACTGCAATACACAGAACATCCAAATTATCAGATGATGAGATCATTAATGTGTTATGACAAGTTCTACAAGAAGTAAATCAGGACACAGCAATGCCACTATTTAAAGGTCAGTTCCACAAGTGAAAGCTGGCAAGCAAATGGCAGCCATATACAAGGTGAACCACCCAGTCCTTACCTCATCTCAATATCTGGGCAGAATCTGTACATATAGATGTGGCCATACAGCCTGAGTTCTTCAGCAAATTCCAGCGCCAGCTTCTTTTGGATTTCAGGTGGGAAATAACGCAAGGCATTGCGCAGAGCCAGCTGCCAAAAAACAAAACAAAAAAAATAAACAAGAGAGAAAAAAAATGAGGTATAAGAGAAATGGAGGTAGGTGGATGGCCCTGAACTTTAACCGGACTCAGCTGGAAGCCTGACTAAGCTGTTACAAGGACAGCGCAATTCAAAAGGCCAAGCTCACACCAGGGGAACTTCATTCCTGCTTCCCTTTTGAAGTGTTTCTATCTGCATCTTTCCTTGTAGGTTCAATTGCAGTAAACATGTAACAAGCCCCTTCCCACCATCCTCCCCAAATCTGCATGGAGAGACCTTGGAGATTTGGTAAGTAGTGCTCAATCTTATCAATATCAGACAGCAATGAATTCTCTCTCACAGTGCTGGGGGCACTGAACTACCGAGGAAACATTGTTCAGAAATCCATAAAATTAAGTCACTAAATTCCAAGACACTAAAGATCCTACTGTACTTTCCATTCAAAAAGGGATCTTAGCCCAGAGTTATGTGACATACTCCCAGATGAAGATGTTCGTGGGCTAAGTTTTATTGAAGATTCACTCCATTTAGCATCCTAATGTATTGCAGAGGGTGTTGGGTTACATTATTTTATTGATGCTACATGTATCACTTCCAAATTAGCTAAAGTGATTACGAGGCACTCAGCTAAATTCTGCAGATGATTCTACGTGGCTTACACTCCCTATTGCCTTCAAAGACATTAGCCATGGTTTGCAAAGTACAATATGTCCTTTTGGATGAAAGAATCCATAAATAAATCACTATCTTTAGTAACAGCCTGTTAAGTCATGTCTCTGTAGTCTGTGTTTCATTTGATTAAAACCACAATGAGAACAAAGATTTTGTCATCTTTAAATAGCCAGTTGCATGCAAAGATCTTATAAGTTCCCTGGCAAATGGCGACACCATCTAAAGGACTTTCAGTTGAAAAGATTCACAAATCATACGGAATTTCGTATCTTCCTTTGGCTGATTTTTAATGGCTGTGGAAAGGATAGAAAGGGATCAAGTTTGCTTATGAATCTAATAACAGCTCAGTTTTTGAGAGGGCTGAGCAGAGAGTTTGTGACACCTGCCATTAGCAGTTCAGTTGTGGAAGCAAGTGCCTCCTGAGGGGATGAAGGGTGGGCTGTAGTGCAGCTATCCAGAGCAAAGGCATCTAGAACCATCCAGTGTAATTATCATCCCCAGCCACCCTCGTAAGCAGCACTGAAAAGCTCCACCAAACCCTCAGCTCAGCAACAAAATTCCTCATTCAACCTGTCCAAGGTCTGGCTCTGATGGTTGGAGCTCTCCAGCTCCTTCATCTGAGCACCCTGGTCTCACATCCCTTGGAACACACTAAAGGAACGATACCTCTAAATCTAAAATGCCTCATACTGAGAGGTTTTTGCTGGCACTCTTGCTCCTGAGCAGGCATACAGCTTCAAGGTCAGTGAGGCTGAGCTGATTGACACCACCTGAGGACCAGGCCAGTAAAATCCTACAAATTAGATTTGCCATTCCACACAGACAATGACAAGGGGGAAAACCTATTTACCAGAGGAGAAAATGCAAATTCCATCTTCTAATACCACTTCATTCTTCTCCAGTTAGATAAGCAGTCATTTTTCAAGGGCATTTTATTAATAAACACAAAAATCCCAGCTATATCCACACAATGACAAATACCTGGGGATTTCCAAAGTCAGTCTCAGAGGTGAGCAGCCATCACAGCAGGTTCTAGATATAAGAAATTTCCAAAGCAAAAATAAAATCATCTGCACCCCTAAAACCAAAAAAATCAAGAGGCAAACATTGGTATTTTGGCTGCCTTTGAGAACTACAGAGAACTATAAGGCTTCCATTGTGGCAAGGATCACCCACAGTCTTCGATCAATATATTATTTATATTAAGATGAAACTGAAGGGCAGATCTTTTTCTTCACTATTAAATTCAAGCAAGAAAAACCTGGTTTGATTTTCAAATAAATTCACTTAGACTGAGCCTCTATCCTATTAATGTTACACATTAGCAGAAGCCTGAATTTTGATGATGCAAACATTAATGAAACATGAACTTGAATGTTACATGGAATGTGGGAAGGGCACCTTGCACAGACAATAGAGATCTTATAAAGGGGACTAAGACTATGGCTTGTTTAGCTTAACTGAATAAAGGTGGTATTTGATTACTGTCTCATTGCAGGATAAATGTCAAAGCAGGCAGAAGCTTCAGGGAAATGCTGGAAAAGGAATAAATAGCTGTGAATTACCTGTAAAAAAACCGTAGTCTTGAAATTAGAAGAATTTAAATGTAAGAGATTGTGAAACAATCTCTCAATAAAAGAGCTGGGCTGCTCAAAATTACTTAGATGAAGCCTGACTGCTTTATGAAAGGGCAATGGCCATGTGCATAGGGAAGAATTTTACACATTCATTTTTGAGTCATAAACTGAATAACCTGAGAAAGACACTCAAGGAGCAAATTCAAATAGGCTGATCATTATGCTTTTGTGGGAAGACAATACATTTCATTAAAGCACCATAAAAATCATCATCCTAGGCTTTTAGAAGGGGGGATTTGCCTCTGACACATTGTATTCTCAATATTTTTTTGTATTTGATATTTAGGCATCCTTCCTCTTCATAACTTCCAGTGACAAAAGCTTAAGCTGCACATGCTCAGCACCTCTGAAAAAGCAGGATTGCTATTGTCTTAAAAGTATTATCTGCAGTTATAATCCTGAGTTTGAGAGGTTATTTAAAAAAAAATCACTCTGAATTTGCTGAGTTACTGATTTAATTCAACTCTGTGCAATGTAGGCAAATGCAAAGTCTTCCTCTTAAATCTCCCAGCTGGATCTAATATTTGGTTCTTATGTTTAAGCTCTATTCACTACTAGGGTGGGGTTTTTTTCTTATACTCCCTAGACTTTCTATATTTTAACAGGATTCTGCTGCCATTTAATCAAGATTTAGACCTCTCAATGCTAAAATATAGTCAAGAGAGCCCATGTAATCCTGCTCCAATCAATCAGCTGTAAATTTCTTTGCTGGGGGATTCTCTTGAGAAATCAAGTAAACCAGCCTGTTTGTTAATTGGTGCTTGTTGAAGAGCCAGAAGGAAGCCTCTTCACAAGGAATGTCATTCATTTCCATTTTCTGAAATGGATCATCAGGACTTCCAATTTAAGACCCTCGAGACACTCAAACATTAAGGTTTGCAGTTTCCCTGTTTGCTGAGGGAAAGGGAAGCACAAGGAGAGGAATTGACTAGCTTAACTCTACAATTTCATTCTTAGTTCTGCCCCTTTTCCAGTGGAGATGGTGCTTCCCTCCCAGTTGTCGTCTTCTGCCTGATGACATCCAGACCCTGGATCATTGGAGGCACTATTCTCCAAGCAGCAAGCAAGATTTATTTATTATTCTGCCTGATAGGTCCCAGTTTCAATCAGCTCAGCTGGGAAGTAAACATGGAGATTTCTGAATGGTCATTGCCTTAAATGGGTTATGAGCTGTGACAGTTTAACCAAGTCCTTTGTCATCCAGATGTCCCAAAACAGGAGTGTCCTGGGGTGACTTTATGATGTGTATCCCCTATCGCCACTCTGTGCCCAGACATGATTCCTGTGCCTTTCTGTGTCTTTAAAACTGGGTGCGAGAGAAAGAAAAAAAGCCTGATGAACTTTTCAAAGCAGTTTGTGCTCCAAGGTCACTCTGTCTTCTCTGCGTGCTTCTGCGGCAGCAATAGCGGAGGCAAGCACCTTCCTGCTTTTCCATGCCTGGGTCAGGTGTCTCATCAGCCACCCTGATTCTAGGCAAGCTGCAGACCATATAGAGGAAGCCTACCAGATAAAATACCAGGAGGGTGGTCTCTTTAACATCCAGGGGAAACTGAACATTCTCAAAAGATAACATATCAAATTTAAAGGGGAGGGAGATGAAAGGCTGGGAAACCCCATCTCCTCGTCTTCTAACGAACTGGGTGCAATTACTGATAAACCCCCAAAACAGGCTACAGAAACTAGGACTGGGGTTAGGACGGAGAAACTATGTATCATACACATTTTGAACAACTGCCAGTACCTCTGTTGACTTTTTATAAATCATTATCACCGAGCACAGCAAAATAGAAATCCGGATTCATGCCCCTGCTCTGTAAAAGTTACATATCAGGGACAAGATCAGAGCAATCTGTGGATAGGCAAACAGGCCTAGGGACCAGAAAGACAGTAGTACCTCAAATTAGAGAGGCAGTATGAACTCAACCAACACAGTGACTACTTCACCCCAATACAAAGTAATTAAAACCAAACCAAAATGTAATTACTACAGGGTTTTTTGTCACTTTCCTTTTCTCAAACCAGAACAAGGAGCTAATAAGTCAACCGTCCCAACCACATATAAACTTGTTAAAGTAGCCTCATTTCTGGATGCGCAAAGAAATCATTAAAGTTGAAAGTTCCATTTCTTCCCCAGAAGGGTGAAGAACAGCTTCAGGTGCTGAATGAGCTCCCAGGCTCTGGTTTTCAGCTCTTCATCCTAGGATGTCCCCAGGCAGGAGGTCCCAGCTGCTCCCTAAGGAAGAGGGAGCCAAGCAGAGCCAACGCAGCCAGGGCAGGCACCTCACCAGCCAGGGCTCAGCCTTGTGCTACCTGAGGGAGGAGAGCAGGGCAGCCCAGGCATGGCAGCCAGGTTCCACCAGGAGTCCTGGTCATCAGGCAAGACCAGGCTGCTGTGCAGGTCCAGGACCAAACAGGAAATGCAGGTCAAGACCAGGTCTGGTGATGGTTACCACGGAGAGATGGAGCACAGAGACCCTCAGGGAGGTTCAGAGGGGGATGTCAGCCCACAGGTGGGAGAGCAGACCCAAGAGGCCCATGGCTGAGCACAGAGACACCCTGAACAGAACCAAAGACATCTCCAGCACAGCTGAGACTGAAGCCCCAGGCCTCATCTTAAATGGAGCCCCTAAGCCTGTGGGCAGAGGGTGTGAGAGGAGACCTCAGGAGAGGCTCATCAGGGTCATCAAGGCCCATTACTGACCTCAGAGCCCCCCCAGAAACACAAGAGACTGCAATCGGGGGAGAGAGGATCCTGCTGGGTAGCAGGGGGACTGTAGCATGACTTGGCTCTAAGATCTGTAAGGGAATTGCTATGTGGATGAAGCCATACCATTTTTTCTGATCCTGAGCAACACAGAGAAGTGCCCGTTCTTCCCAAGTTTCTCTAGCTTTATTGGTGTGTCAGTGAGTACAGAGCATGCAACATCCTTGTTCTGCAAAGCACACACCACACCTAGATTTTAAGGGTAGTTTCTTTGAGACATATTTACATTAAGATACAGATGCTGAGAAACAGAAAGCTAGGGTTTCCTGAGCTGTGGAAGGAGGGAAAGAGAGAGGATGTGGCTGTTTCAGGCCTCAGGCAAAGAATGCTGAAGGAATAGAACTCAGGAAATATATAATCAGAATCAGGTCTGAGATATGGCTCAATTTATCCAAGAAGATTAAAGTTGGTATGATAGGAAGAATTAGATACCTCTTCAGCAAGTCCCAAAACACACAGTTCTTTATACATCTCACTTACAGGATTTCTATTATAACCACAGAAGGAGGCCCAAGAAAATAAAACATTGGCAGTGGTAAGGTTTGTTATTGTAACAAGAACTAAAAGGGGAATGAAGGCATATGAAAAGAGAGAAAAATACAGAGGAAATCAGCAGAGCATTATTAACTTCACTTCTGTCAAAGCTTCCTCTGAATATTTCAATTAGAAAGTGAACACAAAGTCATACATAAAGACAAGTCTCATAATATGCTCAGCATTACATAGTGTCAACAAAATCTGGAAGTCTGTCTCAAAACTTAAAAAACCCTTGTAGACAGACAACCCTTCATCTACATGCTTTTCTAAGCATGGAGCACCTCTTAAAAAAAGAGATTTGACCTTTCTGATATGAAAAAATACAAGTTGAGCCTCTAATTCTGTTAAGAGTTTAGGGTGGAGGATTAACCATAAAGTAAATCATAAAGGAAGCCTTAAAATCTCTAATAGTCTAATGAAATACCCAACTATCATGACCTCTTATCACATGTAGTAGGTAAAATGGAGAGATGAGAGACAGAGAAACGGATGTTACACAGTCAGCTGGTGGCAGAAAACCAGTCTACTGCTCCAAACCTTAAAGGAGGCAGGAAAGTATTCCAGTTCCTATCTAGGGAGTGAAGACCTTATCATTGCCTTCCCCTCTCCAGGTTAGAGAGCAAGGTTTGGCATCCTTTTGAGAGATACCATCTCCTCTCCTGCAACATGGACTCCCTCCTGCTATATCAAACTTCTGGGGAAAAGTGATTTAGCAAAGGCAAGGAATAAAACAGAGATGGCTGGCAATGTTCTGACATGCAGTGAAACTGCATAATAACTCCATTATCTTCACAGCCATCCCCACAGCCCTTCTGCACACTTAGGAACCACATTTCCATGGGTCTGAGCTGTCCCAGGCACAGACAGGATGGCTCAGCTGTGAATGCTCCTGACATTGAAGTAAATCCTCTTTGGATATCTCACAGCTGTTCCTCTTTCTACCCTTTGACTAGACTCTCCTCTGTTTGTGGAAGTGGACTTTGAAAGAATTTGACTGCTGATGCCAGTGGGGAACTCCCACGAAGGCAAGGAAGTTGTGTGCAAGTTGTTATTGGGGAAGGAGCTTCTGTGTTCTGACCAGAATGTCTCGGTGTAAGTGATGTTACATGTGATGAAGCACAGATTTCCAGACTAAGGAACCCACCTTATCCGCTCCCACACAAATTCCTACGGATCTCCACCCATTGACCAATATTTTCTGCTGCTGATTTTTTCAGTCTTGAACATGAAATAATGCAACGATTACTTTGGTGTGTACGAAGACTATTTAAACAAAAAGAGACAGGAAAATAATTACGCAACTAAAGACAAATAATTAACTTAACTCCCTACAAACTCGCCTAAATTGCAGGATGCCCAGACTACTGGCTAAAATAAATCATTTTTGGATTTTTTATGTAAATATACAGATGTGTAGCTGCTGCCATGATGCTGATTCATCACCTTTGATGTTTATTGTATTGGAGGGGCTAGCTTTCACTCCCATACATATGCAACGGTTTCTGAATTTCACCTCTGAGGAACAATGCTGGATTGACAGCATTGAAGTCTAATGCCTCTGGTTTAGCCATTTAAAGGTGTGGACAACAGCCATGGAAGGTGTTGTGCAGCAGATCTCCCTCATATCAACCCAATTATTCTGGAGGAGGAAGAAAGGAAGCAAGCAGAAGAGTTTCCAGTCCTTTGTCCCATTACACAGTGAATTATAACACCAAGGAAACACATATGACACAAAGTTAGCTTCCCATTCAGAAAAGCATTTGAGGCAATCAGGTTTGCTGCTGCAAGCTGCCTTTATCTGAAAGGAAGAGAAATGAGGCCCTGTGAAACCCCATGTTACCTTTTTCTCCTGAGCAGTGAGATTGGGTGTTCTCACGGGTGCATGGGGTATTCCTTTTCTCCGACCTTTGTTTTCAGGCAGAGGGTTTAGAGGAAGGCCACGACAGATTTCCTTCAGGCTGGTCATAGCTGCTGAGGAAATAGGAGGAGGAAAGGAAAGGCAAACTGGAGAATAAGAGGAAAGGGAGGTACAAGGAAGAGTGCAGGAAAGCAAGATGCTGCACGATTCAAATGCACTACCACTCCAGGGTGATCTCCAAGAGGACAGACTGTCCTCTAGCTTTTGCAACCAGGGCTGTCAGGGAGAGAGGGCAGGTGGTACAGGTGACACACCTCCCCACTCTGTGCTGTGCCATTGGCTCTTCCTTCCTCCCCCAAAATGAATGATTCACAGTTTGGCCGATTATTCTCTGGGTGCTTTGTCAACTGGTGCTGTGTTAAGCCACTAGAGAAAATTCAGTCACTTTCCAAATCACCTGATTCCCCCAAGGTCCGAGTGAGAGTCATGGTCTGGAGCAGGGACATTGACTGAGACCTCAAGAATTGTACATTTATGTTACTATAGTTTAGGAACTAATGGAAGTTAAGAATCATTCACATCACTCTTCATACACACTGTTCAGTTAAGATGGGCATTCTCTCTTTGACCCCCCCTGGTACGGGCAGTTCCTCAGATCTCACCAATTCATCTTCTAGACAACAGCAGTGGTCATCACAACAGCAAAATTTCCCCCTTAGGTGTTAGCTCCTCTCAGCTCACAGGCATGAATGGATTTTCATAGCATTGAACTGGAAATGTACTCATTAGCACTGGTAGTGGATTTCTCAAGACAGGCAATAATTGGGAGGAATAATGAAGGCTTTCAGTCCTATGTCACTTTTATACCCTGCAGTCAACAACAACTAGAAAGTCTTGTGGTACTGCTATCCAGGCATCACAGGTAAATGAATGTACTTAACTTTGATTTTCCACTTAACAGTGCAACGTGAACTTTGCTCTCTATTCTGGTTTGTTGTTTAAATTATACAGAAGCTTCTTGACCTTTATTACATCCACTGAACTACAAGTGCTAAATTTTAAGCCTGATGAAATTAACTTGGCAAAGCATTTCAGTTAGAAATGAGCCTAAAACCTGCGAATGAAAAAATGCAGCATTTCCCCACAAAGGCAGCAATCAACAAGCAGTGACAACAAAGCACAATTATTAAATGACAGCCTCTCATTAAAGTCACATCTGTTTTAGCTCTGGGACATCCTGCACATCCCAAGCTCCCAGTGAAGATGCTCAAGTTGAAAGAACTCAGAGCATCCCAGGGGAGCTGAGCACACAGTAGACTCAGACCCTCTGAAGGATAATGTCATTTACAGCAGGAGAATTTTGTTTTGTAATTATACAGTATTTTAGCTGCTTTCAAACAAAAGGCAAAGACAGAAAGGAGACAGAAAAGCCTCTATATTTTAAAGTTTTCTATTGAGTTTTCATATTAAAAACATACCAAAAAAAAAAAAAAAGGAAGGGTAATGTGAGAAAATTCTACCCCAAAATCTAGCTAGATAACCCTGCCTTACATAAACATGCCCACCCCAAAGGGAAAGAAACCTTTCCTTATTCTTCTTTGCGTGACCTACATTCTTCAAATCCCTTTAAGGTCTGATCCCACACACACAGGGGCACAAGGATAACCTTGTCTGTATTTGCAATCCCATCAGACCTGCTTCCCCCTCGACATCAACAGAAGTTAACAGCGTTGTACTGATGAGAAACCTGAAGAAAGAGAGAATGAAAATGTGGGGAACTCATACCCTGAATTAGGTTTTTTTCTAGGGCTAGACACTTTCACCCCCTAATTGCTGCGTGCTGGAGTCTCTCCGTGTCCCTGTGTTCGTGATAGAGTTACCGAGCGCGGTTCAGGCGTTCTGCCAGCGCAGACATCCCAGCTCGGGGCAGCCACCAGTCCCTCGCTGCCCGGCTTGTCCCAGCTCCTGCCTGCGGCTGTGGAGTGTCACCGGGGCGCGTGGCCGCTGGCACCGAGCGAGCCTCGGGCAGCCCGCGGTGCCCGGGGGTGCCGGGGCAGGTGTCATGAGCCGGCCGGGCTGGCAGAGGGTGCTGCAGGGACAGACGGACGCGGGCGCGCCCCCGCCTGCGCGCACACACGGACACGCACAGGGACACGCACGCACACCCAGCCCGGCTGCGGGAGGAGAGGATGCGGCTGGAAAACAACGCCCGCAGCTGAGCCCAGCCAGGACCAGCCCAGCCGAGAGGAGGTGCGGAACCGACCTTAAAAAAAATAAATAAAGGCAGGAAAAAAAAAAAAAAAAGGCACATATAAAATCCAGGAAAAAGATCTCATGTTTTAATAATCCCCTTTGCAGCCAGACGGGACCAGAGAGGAGGAGAACTGAGGAGAAGTGGCCGGTTAGGACGGAGAGATGTGCTAGATGCTGAAGGGAGCACAGACAAAACTTGCAGATAACTAACCCGCCCTCAGGAGGGCAGGACCCCCCGCCCTGAGCCCTGCTGTAGCAGGAGGGAGGAAGGGTTCTCCAGCCCCCTCGCCCTTTCCGCGCTCTGCTCTGGGCGCTGGGCACTGCACCTCCATCCCGGGAGCGCAGCCCCTGCCCGCGCCTGCCCCTGCCGGGAGCCGCAGCCCCGTGTCGCGGCCAGGAGCCGGTCCGGCAGCGCAGACCGGGGATTGCCCGGGCACCGGCCCCGGAGAGCTGGCGTTGGGTTTGTTTTCCGCTCCCCTGGCGCTCGCTGTGTGAAGCAAATCCCTTGGAGGTGGGGGAGAAGCGGCTTCCGTGACAGCGGAGGGGGGAGGGAAATAAAATAAAATAAAACAAACCAAAATAGAAGGAGAGAAGAGCCAAGAAAGCACTTGCTTCTCATCTTCTCTCAGGGACCAAAGCCAACTCTGTTCTTCTTATGCCCCGTGCTGCAGGGAGCAGAGGGAGAAAAGGTACTGGGGGGCACCTCCTAACAAAGCGGGGTTCAGGCTGCCCGGACCCCCTCGCCGCCGCGGGGAGCAGGAGGCTGCGGGAGGTGCGGCGGGGTAGGGGAGGCTGCCAGGGCGAACCCGGGCACAGCCGAGCCGAAGCTCCACCAAAAGCAAGGAGCAGAAATGAAAGTTTCGAAATAGCATCCAAACAAGCGCCAAGGACCGGACCGAGCAGAGCTCCCCGCCTCGCATCAGCCCCCGATGGTGCATCCGAGGGGCTGCGTCAGAGATGTGAACGTCCCCTGCCCGCTGCATGGAGAGGGGTAAAGGCACAGAAACCCCTCGTTATTTATTTATTTATTGGAAGCAATGTATGGGTGACACCCAGAAGGCATCTGAGCACTGAAAAAAACCAAACCACCTCTGGACCTAAACGAGAACAAGAAGAATGAGACAGCAGCCTTGACCCCCTACACTGAGAGGAAGGTGAGCAGAGAGAAAGAAAGAAAATACAGAAAAGCCATGCAAGCACCAAACCTGTAGATTACTGCAGGTCTTTTTTGCTTCACTGAGGACAAATATTTTACTGACAGCCATGCAGCATAAAGGCATCATGCTGATTGTGTTCTTCGAATATTTTATTTCTGGACATGGGGAAGCAGGTAAGCAAAATAAATCAATGTTGCCATTCTGAAACAACTTATCCTAAATTTAACAAGGGGAAAGGGGATAGAAATCAGGTCTGTTTGTGAAAAAAAATTGTGTCAACATCTTTATTTTAGATTGATTTTTTACAAGGAAACTGTGTTAGTCAATATATACAAATGCTTCTCATTCCCTGCAAAACCCAGCTTTACAGTTCAGTCTCCTTCCAAAGACTTATCATAGGATGTACAGGTTCATACATCCTTAAAAGAAGGGAGTGTGTCATTTTTGCAAACAAAAGAAAAGTAAGAGAGAAAGAAAGAAGTAGATGGAGTGAGATATGCTGGATGTTTGTTTTGAGGTTGAAACACTGCCTTCCCAGGCAGGACAAGAGTGAAATGACAACATCCTTGGAAAGCATCAGTGTAGGAATCTGAATTATTCTCTGTTAACTTAATATCGCATCATTAAAAATCAGAGACACTGTTTAGGAAATCTTAACTCAATAGTTAACATGCAGAGGACAGGATTAAATTTGCATTAAAGAAAAATGGATTAAAACAGAAAGAGGAGCTGATTAGTTGTGTGTATATATGTGGGTGTACAAATAAACATGTATAGAAATGATACAGCTGTAATGGTATTTACATGGGGTTCTAAAAATACCTGGATTATGATGAAGACAAATTCCTTAAAGGAAAGGAAGCAAAACATTAGATTTTTTTTTCTTTCTGTTGTGGTTTAATACATCTTTAAATTTAAAAAGGATTAATTACAAGAATCAGGTCAGAAAAATAAAAATAATTATTGATGAAACGATAGTACACCTTTGGTGACTTTTCCTTTGAGATACTGTCTTGGAGTCTCTCTTCCTGTACAGGAAAGCATATCAGTGGTTTAAATTTCACCTGTGTGCTCAGAGCATTAGGACAGGAACAACACTCTTCATGTTGTGATTTGAAAGCGATTGAAGGGCTCAGCTATCCTGTAAGTTCCAGTGAAAGCAGAGGCAGATCAAGTGGATTCAGCTCAGATTATTCCCTAGCTAGAACCCCTCTGATAACAGACAGCAGATTTCCATAACTGCAAGAGTTATTTTCTTAAAAACTGAAAACAGCTCATAAATTTAGCATCCTGTCATATTACCCAGTAACTCATTGGGGGGAAAGGCTGTCTGTCACAACGTGACAGGGAATGAGGGGAGGGAGTACATGTGCCTTAATTCTCTTAGTGTCTTATTCTGGGCATTCACTAATTCCCCAGGCTAGGATATAGGCTCCCTATAGGACACATATGTCAACACTCAGCACAGAAAGGTTACAGAGATCTCTTGTGAAGTTGCTGACACTGTTGCAGAAGGCAGCCTGTTACAGACCAGCCTACATTTGCTCTGCATCCAATTCACTAAGTGAAAATGAATCTTCAAGCAAACACAGCTCCCAGCTGGCTGCTTGGAAATTGAATTTGCAGGGAGGGAGTGTGTTCTGTTTGGAGTTAAACTCACTCAGAATAATAGTGTAGGACACAGTGAATAGCAGCAAAATAATTGGATATTGAAGGTGATGCTGCTAAGGATTCAATGTTCCTTTAAATAAATATTTAGTGCTTGAATGAAAGGTTGTACAAACTATCAGCCTGTGAAAGCACAGGGGTTACCTGTTAATTTTTTGATTCTTTATTTAGAGCTGAGGCACGTACAGAGAAGTATGTTTTTGGCATACTTCTTTACCCTGTGGGGAGTACAAGGCACATAATATTTGGGGGGAGTGTAACATTTGCCTTCTGCCATCTCTGTGCAGAGAAGACATTCTGTGTTGTCAAGATTGACTCCTTAGATCTTTAAACAGAATGGGGGGAAAAAACACAAACAAAAACCCAAACAAACACCTTACTTATTAGGCTGGAGCAGTCAGCTCGGGTTTATACTGTAAGATGTGATGCTTGGACAATCCTTCCCCTTGTCCTATGCAGGTGGAGGGCATTATTTCCCTCAAATAAACTCTGCAGTGATCTGAAAACTCCTGCACGAGGGACACTTAGTGGAACTGACAACAGCTTGGGCTCTTCCTTCAGCCCCAGACCTCCCCATGCGAGCAGCACCTGGGCCAGCTCTCATCCCAGTGGGAGCCCTGAAAAAGAACGTGTGATGTGGTCAAAAATGGCCATTTCTACCAGCAAGCTTAAAATCAGTTGCACGACCTGATTATTAGCAGGGCTTGGTTTCATCTGGTCTGAGGTTACTCAGCTCGTCTGCAAATGAAGCTGCAGGTGTTGGAGCCCACTGCTGCTCCAGGAGGGATGTGGACAGGCAGACTGCAACTGGACACGATGGAAGAGAGCCCCAGCCTGGGATCTTACTCTTCTGTCCATGCCTCAAGTTGTGGAGGCAGCTTCACAGCACTGAATTCTGAATTTCACCTCTGAGGTATTTTGGTGGCTGGCTCATTAGCTCCAGTTATCAGGACTATTTTAGTGCAGAAATACACCAGGCTTCTCATAAGGGGATAAAGACCTTCCAAACTTACAGCATGTTGGCCCCAGACAAACCAAAGTGGTGTGCAGCTGTTGAACCAGAATTAAAGGGTAAAATTTCTAGGTCTGACTAAGAAAAACTTGAGCAACTTAAGTCCCCAGGGTGCTTAGATTTAGAATAACATTTATAAGGTTTCGGTTATTAAGAAAAAAGTTAAACAGATATATAATAAGTGAAATCCAGGTTGGACATACATGGTGAAACTCTTCCACTAAACACACAGCAGAAGATGCTCAAAGGTTTTGCTCTTTCTGACATACAAGAAATTTACTGTCCTGACTCACTGCAGGAGATTTGAACACACAAAATCATAAATCTGCATATGGAAAAGAAATAAAAATTCCAATTCAAATCACTCAGAAAATATTAGGCATCTTTCCAGTTACATCAGCAGGCTTTGGATGAGTTGCCATATGACCTTTCTTCTGTTGAGTATCCAATGGAGGGAGGAAGAAAAAATGAAAAAAAAATGGAACCTGTTTTTAGTTAATGTCTACAATATTTTAGTGCATTACAAGATTGTGAAGTAAGAGCTCTCCATTTGAAATGGTGTCCCAAGAACATCCATAGTATGACCTCCCTTGAACTGTATGATTCCCTAATCATCAGATAACACCACTGTTATAACACGTGCTGGGCGTGTGCCATTGACCTGCCACTTTGTGGCACAGCTCTGAGGGACCAAAAAACAAACAAATAAATTAATCATACCATTTATGGAGCCAAGCCACCCTCCATGGAGTAAAAGCTAATCAACTTCATAATAACGTGCAGTGCCCATGCGTAATCAAACTGTTTAATTCTCTATGAATTATTCAGTGAGTCCTCCTGGCAGTTGGGGTAAGTTGTGTGTTCGCCTGGCTGCTGTTTCTCTCCTGCAGCAGTCTCCCCTTGCTGTCCAGACTCAACATTTCATGTTGTTTCCACAGAACCAGTGAGTGATGGTCAGGCTGCACTATCCTTGTGGCCAAGCAATGTTCTGCCAATTGATTTCTCTAAATACAAAGCTTTTAATCGACTGCACATTTTGTTTTCCAATCTCTCTTCTCTCAAACTCCCTTCTGCTAATTTGCACTTTGTTCTTCTCCCATTTTCCTAATGACACAGCAGTTCAGACAGGAACTGTTTATTGATGTTGCTGCATTAGCAGGCAGAGCAGATAAACCTTCTTGTGACTGCTGTTCAGGAGAACAAACATCTTTCTTTTCAAGGTTCAGAAAAAAACCAGCTAAAAATTCAATACAAAGCTAATAGACCATTTATGGGAAATACAAAAAGCAGCCATTCCCTTTAAAAAATTATTCCTTTTCTGCTTTCTCACATTCTTGTCTGCAAAGCTCCTCCTTATACAACTTCCTTAATTTAGAACTCCAGCATCCCATTTCTTCTGTGAAAGCTTTATTGGCGTAATCCATCAATAGAGATGGACTTTCTTTTAATTACATGGTATATTTATGCATAATCATCCATAATCCAATAGCATTTGTAACATGGATCCATTAATAATCAAAACTAAGTAACCTGACTCTTAGTCAGAACTAATGCTTGTTCAAAGCTTGGTTGTAAGACCGGTCCCGCTGATATTCTCTGGAGGCAAAGATGATACATTTGTGCAGCACTGAGCAAAATCAGTTAAAACTGAATCTACTTGAAACACAGAAATTGCCTTCCTTATTTCCAACAGTTTTCACCAAGCAGTTTGGGCATGAACCTAAATGCCACTTGCAAAGACATTCTTGAGGTGTGCACTTGTAGCTCATTATATGTTTGCTTACTTCTGGTGGTGCTAAGAATCACCTGCTCAGCTGGGGAGGGAGTGGGGAGCACAGAATGGAACCAATAGAGCCAAAAATCCCCACCTCCATTCCTCTCCAGATGGTTCTGCAGCTCCTCATGTCTGTGCTGGCACAGGGAGTGGTGGTGGGACTGGGGAGGGGCACTTCCATTCCTTTGATCTGAGGGCTGCTGGGTGCACTTGTGGTCCAGGCACTGCTGCCCTCTGAGCTCTGCCAGGCTCCTGGGACTGACTTCACTGCGGCACTAAAAGAAAATCGCCAGCCAACACACTTCAAATCACTGTGAAGGTGGCTTCCACCTGTTTCTAAGAGCAGACGAGCATTTGTGGATGATCTGCTTCCTTGCTCTCTGAAGTTTTAGACTACCTTACCCTGTACATAAGCTAAAGTGGCACAAACCATCGGTCAACGGGATTCAGTGGACATGCAATAACTACTTTGCATCCTAACCTTGGAATGCAAAATCCATGAGGTGTTTTCCAAAACAATGTTCATGTCTGACCTTTCTTTCCTGGCCTATGCAGAGATGTCACTGAGGAACTAAGGACAGAACCAACTCAGACGCAAAACCGTGCAAGCTGGACACATTTTTTCACTTTAAACTTTCCTTTTGGAAAGAGGGATGTCCATTTCATTCAACAACATTTATAATCTGAGTACTTTTATAAGGCTGATTTGGAGACCCCTTTCTTTGACCTAACTTGATTTTTAAACTAATTTTACCTGAGGGAAGGCTGAATATAAATGGAGTAGGGATTTTAAAAATTGACCTAGAATGTTGAAGTTATGGCTGACCTTTGAACTGCTCCTAGATTACCCAGGGTTTACGGTCATCCTCTGTTTCATTGGAAAGGTCATTTCCTGTAGGACCTAAATCCAGTCATCTGACTTGTGACCTCTTGGATTAGATTTATGACCTTGCAAGGTCAGTCTTTAACTCCTTCTAGAGTGTTAAATTGCAAAGAAGACATTGTATGTCATTAGAAATGCAGTTTTCTCCAGCGCAGTAATAAGGTTTTGGAATTACCTTTAATTCCAGCTCACAAGACACTACTGATTTTCAAACAACATTAAGACTTTGTAATTATCCCTACCTTTCCTTAATTTAGAAATAAGTAAATATATACATTGTAGAAACCAAAAATTTTTCAGTATTTGCAAACTTGGCAAACAGAATGTAATCACCTACCTCCATGTCAAGGTATTTAAACAAAAGAGAGACTTGATTTTCAGCTCCTACAAATTAATAACTCCACCTGATCTTATTAGAAGCAGTAGAAACTCAACACTCAGCTATAGAAATACAGGCTTTCTTTATGTGTTCATATGTGTAATTAGTGTCTGTAACCTGTTGGGCAGGAATCATCTCTTTTCTTAATGTATGTACAGCATCCAGTCCAGTTTGACTTTGTTCTCTGATAACCATGAAAATAAAGGCATTGAATAGATTCAGTCCTTCAATATGGAGCTTTACTAGAGTGAAAGTAAAAACCACAAGATTTCTCTGGTTAACCATAAAATTCAATAGACTGGCACAACTGCATTTTCAACAGAAATCAAAGTTAAGCACCATAAGAATGAGTTTTTCTAAAGATCAGTTTCTGAGTTAGGCACCAAACACAAGGACTAGATTTACTGAGACACTACCCCAAAACTTGGTGTGAAAAGATGAAGCAGCTCTCCTTCAAATGTGTCCTCTTGGCTGTCAGTCCCCAGATGAGGGCTCCAAACATTTGTGTTGTCACCTGCGTTATGCCCTGAGAATGACTTGAGAAATTCTACTTGTTGTGTTTCTTTTCCCTGTACTTCAGATCCCACGAGGCCACGAGCCTTCCGCTGCAACGGCCGTGCCTGCAACCCTCCCGTGGGAAACCTCGCCACAGGAAGGACACCAGTGACCACCACCACGTGTGGCCAGAACAGCACAGAGCTGTACTGCTTCTACCCAGACCAGAACCTCCTCCACCACATCTCCCCTGGCTGTGGGCAGCCCCGCTGCACCAAGTGCAACGCCAACCAGCCCGATAACTCCCACCTCCCTGCTGACATGACAGATGATTTCTTTGCAAACCCCATCTCCTGGTGGCAGTCTGCCCAAGGGGTACACAGGGAAGAAATCCGACTGGACTTTGAAACAGAATTCTACCTGACCCACGTCATTGCTGTGTTCAAGTCACCTCGCCCGGCTGCGATGGTGTTGGAAAGATCCCAGGATTACGGGCAGACTTGGAGGCCCTACAAGTATTTCTCTGTCAACTGCACAGCTGCTTTTGGGCTCCAGGATGATCTCATTGAGGAAGGCTCCATGTGCACTTCCAGGTATTCAGATGCAGTGCCCTGCACCAGAGGAGAGGTAAGCAATAACTGAGGTTTGGACTAATTTTTATGTCAAACTGCTCAAGACTGCCTGAAAACCAGAGAGTGTATGCTCAAAGACATACTGTGCATATAAATTAAGAAAGGTAGCCCGTCCCTAAAGGCTTTGTGTTAAGCAAATAAAGGGGAAGAAGAGAAATTATACATCAATGATAGAAATGTTTTAACAAATTTCTTTTATGAGAGCTCACAGGATAATATTAACATCACCTAATTTTACACTCCAGATGCCCAAAACTGAACTAGAATTCTAACAGAGTAGATGTAGGGAAATACACATCTGTAGAGTCTGATTTATCCAAACCATTTTCACTTTAGGATGACATGAACTGCATGACCATTCTTTTTCGTCTCCATATAACTAGTCTTAGATTATTGGCTGACTCTTAAATACATCATTCCTCTAAATTCAATGTTTTCTTGCTTTCACTTTTCTTGCTGGTGGTGACTATGGCTGATTGTATCGAGCCATAGACTTCAGAAATGAAACTGCTTGGAAGCAGGAAGTGGGAGTGAGCAGCCAGGCTTCACTATTCAACAGTGGAAAAAGCCCTCCTTTGGTACGAATATTCTGATTTGTTTTTAAACATATGCAAAAGAGTGTTTTTTAAATAAATGTACTATTGCTCTGATAAATTCCTCTGACAAGAACATTAACTACTGATGAGACTCTTTTCATTCATCAATCTTCAAACAGTTCAGATGGGAAAGACCATAAACATCATCGGTATCATTTTACAGAGAAGGCAAAGGCACAAAGCAAGATTATAAGATATTCCTATAGTCACAACAGAGGCTTGAGTCTTTTCATTTCCTTTCACTTCCTTCTGTCTTCCTCAGAGAAGTCACAATCCTTTTGGTTTCCAAGTCTGGAAGTGGTCAGCAGATTCAGCAGTAACACTTTGCTGAAAATTAAGCTTAGATGTGAGGTGAATGGTCCAGATAGGCTTCAAAAAACCCAGTGTTTCAGCAGTGCACTTCAGAATGCACATGAGAAGAAACTCAGGTACTACACCTGAGGCAGGGACACAGCAGTAGGGAGAGACTGAATTCATCTGCGTGTAACAGGCTAAGAAACATCTCTGCATATTAGAAATCTGGAACAGATCATCTGACTACTAAACAGTCTTACTTCTGGAGTAGTAATTCTGCTGGTCAGTTATCATGATTCATTTCATGTCAAAGTCAAATGCAAGTCAAATACATCCAAATGTCTTCTGTAGAGAGGTTACAGTTTGCCACGTCAAGAATCTCAGCAAGAAATGTATTTTTCCACTCTTATGTGCCTTTCCAATCGAAAATCCGGAAGTACTTTGCAAGATCCAGTTAATGATCTTCAGCACATATACAAGGTTCTGCTGCCATTTCACAGATGGGAAAAGAGCAGCACAGAAAGGTGAAGTGTTTTGTGGTAAAAGAGGACAATTCTGGTTGAGTGAAGGACAAAATACAGGGAAATGCCTCGACCTTAAATACAAAACAACCCTTGCTTCTCTAGTAGAGTACCCCCTGCACTGTGTTGGCTTTTGTGCTTACTTAACCTTGGGGAATATCATTAAGACCATGTGCTGCTGCTACAACAAATCTGAGAAGTGGATGGCAGAAAATCAAATAATAAAACATTCATCCAACTCAAGCCTTTGTGATTACAAGTGTCAAAGTGATTCTGTCAATTTGGGCAGCAGCTACACTGAAATGAGTATGTGTGTGCTTAATCCATCTATGCCGTGGTAGTAGATGTCAGAAAACAATAGTAGTAGTAAGAACAGTCCTATATTTACAGGTTACCCTTGCAGATCCCAAATACTTTCATGAGCATGAATTGAACACATGCAGAGGTCACTTCCTCCATGGGAGAAGTGCTGAAGCTTTAAAGCAGCACACAGGAATCTGTGTGGCAACTTAACAGAGGATGAGACAAATACTGTTTCACAGCACATTAACCCAAAAGGATTGTCAAGTTCTGGACAGACTTTACAGAAATCTCTTAATCAATCCATGAAATGTCCCTATGGCAAGGGTGCAGAAGCACCAGGCTTTTCAGGTCAGCAGTATGACACAGCAGATTCTTTTGTGAATTAAAATAAAGGAAGGCAGAGTGCAGCTATTTAAAGTGATACCTGATCAGATTTGCCTGAGTGACGATGCTACTGTTACCACAGGTCTGATGGGAGCTTTGCCCACACACCTCAGAGCTGCAATTTTACACCTTATTTTGAAGACGCCACAAATGTCACCAGGACATCCCCTCAAGCACTGACTCAAGCAACTCTGAAGGCAGCTGATTGAATCCCCATCAGTATTTTCTTCAGTGTTCTCTGCTTCTTTTTCACCTCCACTCTGACCTACCCAGTTACTGATTCTGGCTAAGCCTTGGATTGCTGAGGGGCTCACATCACAAGCTGACAGCACTTCTGAAATGATCAAAACTGTTCCAATTCAAGTGCTAATTAATGCTCTGACATAAATGCCAGTTTTCTTTACTGAGGGGTTTGAAGTCATTTTCACCACATGAGACTCAGGTTATTCTTGGGTCCAATTCATTTTGAGAACAGACACAAATTCCTTTTTTAACAAGGCACAAAAGGAAAAAAAAATGGCTTACTGAGAACACTTAGGTTTAAAACCCGTGCTGGGACACATCATGAAACAAGATTTCAGGTCAACTGGCTTCCAGAACTGAGAATGTAGGCATGAAAGGAGAAGGTGGTAGAGCTGCAGTAACCTACACACATCTGTAAACTGAGATGCATCTCAGTCAGCACATTCTGGTCTCCAAGACCACAGAAAGAGTTTCTTCCTGAGAGCAAGGCAAAAAATTTGTCAGAAGAGAAAATTTTAGGAGACTAGAATGGAGCAAAAGACATCTGGATGAGTGATGTGACAATGTCACAGCAGAACATAATGTTAAGTTAAGGCATATCCCTTGTCTCTGGTAGATTGCTCCTTATTTTTCACCTCTGACAGGGTCACATATCTCCATTCCGTCTCAGATAAGACACGTCTGAGACAGAAGGCATTGGGGAACACCTCATCTAGAAATGCAAGAAGATTACTCTCTAATGTATCTTTTCCATTTTCTTTTACTCAAGCATTTGGTAAATCCCTTACTCCTGTTCAGATCCAGAGTACTTTAGTAGATAGAGTCTATCTATCTGAAAGCCTAGGATCCTCATCATTAGTTCATGAACTAAAACCAACACCACATTTTTAAGGTCTGTTCATCATCTGTAAGTGCATCTACAGGGAATACTGGCATGGAGGCTTATGAATCAACTGAGACCTTTTCTACCCACTTGTCCATCCATCTGTTCTTCTAACTTAAAAACACGGTACTATATAGCCATGGAGCCTAAAATGAGCCTTCAGGTCAGCTGATATAAGTCAAAACTCTGGCCCAAACAAAAATAGAAATTACCACAACACTGCATCAGACATTAATGTGAGTTGCAGTTCAAACATCGTGTGGGGGAAAAGGGACCGAAATGTTTGAACCTGCATCCTGACAGCACGTGCTCTCAAGGATCTGAGAGATTAAGAGCACGTTTTTAATAAACTGGAATATCAGGAAATGAAAACAAATGTTCTCCTCCATTGAATAGGATGTTTGCATGAAAGGAAGACATTAGCATGCAAAGTGGGATGGAACACTGACCTGCTCATAACCACCAGGCCCAGAAGGAGACCCTTCCCCTACTGGGTCTAGCTAGTGGAAGGGAGTTCTGAATCAAAGGCTGGTTCATTTATGTGAGTGTCTGTGTGACAGATGACACCAGTGAAGTGTGATATAATAAACCCATTACTGGAATTCACTGGGGGCTGGAAGAATTGTGTATGCCTGAATTAAGTAACTGGTTTCTATGGCAACATGTTAAGTGTGCCTTGCACAGAAGACCTGTTCATTCTCTGTTTTGTATCCTGTGGTGACCTCTTTAGGGACAGAAGTCCCCAGCAGTGCCTTTTGTCAAAGATGAGTGGACCCTCTTTGCAGCTAAAAGACATTTAATCACTCTTCTAAACACACTCCACTCAGTGAATGCCAGACCAAGGCAGGTCGTGCTGGATGCAGTTCTGTCTCTTCAGAAGCCACCACGTTGTTCAGAGAGAAGCCACAGCCAACACTATGGAAGGTCTTCTGCACTGACACTGGAGCCTCTGCTGCCTTTCTTCGTCCACGTGGACTTCCTGAGCAACAGCTGTGGCAGAGGGGGACCACTTGCACCCAAGCACCCACCCAGGCCCAGGACAAGGCTCTGGGTGGGATCTATGTGATCCTGTTCCAAGGACCTACATTTTTCACTGTCTTTTCTCAAGCTTCTCTCTTACTGTATTCATGCCAAACCTTTTGATAAACAAAGAAGTATCCCCTGTGCACACACCCACACCCACATCCCTCATTAAGTGGCAACATCAATAATTCAAGAGGTCACCACTGAGGCTTCGGTGACTTCTTAGAGTTCTGATCTCGTATGGCAGTGGGGTCACTGGAAAGAAACCTGCTCAGCACATCACAAGGTTGAATTCCCAATAGCTGAGATTCAAAGACAGGGTCTTGCACTTCAGTGAATTATCCAACAGTCATCAGGACTGGCCTCTGAAAGTTGCATGATGCTCGGGTTATTCCAACTTCCAGCTGGGTTATTCCAACTTCCATCTAGAAAGGATTCCAGGAGGGATTAGTCACTAGTGTAGGTAAGTGCCTGATTGTTATGACTAGGGCTGTCTGTTCAGCATTTCATTTAACTCGAACTGCAGAGCAGATAGAATGCAGAGGCAAGTTGAGAGGAAGCAGTTAACACCAGCAGAGTAAACAAGCTGATAGCACTGCCAGGCCCTGCTTCCCTGGAGGAAGAATTAAGGGGCTCAAGGATTTGTCTCTGAAGGGAATTTGAACTGACTGAGACTAGTCCAGCAATCCCATCCCTGGCAAGTAAACTTGAGGAGGGCACCAAGTGTCCTACTCTGACCTGGTTTGCAATGAACCATTTCAGAAATGTTTGAAACATTATAAACCAGCCAGAGAGACACAGCAGTGGGGTTTTTTGCATTGCTTCTGCATTTTCTGCATTTCCTGAACATACAAGGCAGCAGATATCAAATTATTTTTTCTTCTCACCTTGTTTTATACAAACTTTAGTGGAGTTGCAGCCCTTGCTTTTTTTTTCCAAGTCTCAAGTGTGAAAAAAAATGGTTGCCTAAAATGCTACAAAACTTAGTAATTTATTGTTGTAATTTCCAAACTCCAGGCAAAAGAACACTTAAATGTTTGCTCGACAGTTGTCCACACATCACTGTCACGGTGAGATTACACATTTAGCTAAGCCTGTTCATGTGTAAGACTTCAGCCAAGACGTAGAGATATAAGTGGCTCCACTTATAAGAAATGGATGCTCTCCTGTGAGAACACAGCTTGGTTGACATGGGTTGACAACGAGGGTGACAGGTTGTTTTAGCTTTGCCTGACAATCCAGCAAACAGTGACATGAGTCTCCCTGTTCTCAATCCAGTTCCCAGTCAGGCTGTTGCATCACAGAACTCCTTGTGCCGCCCTTTGCCATTTCAGATCAAGTACCATCCCTCACAATGAAAAAGGACGCTGCACTTCTTGGGAACCTGGAAATGTTCTCACACCCCTACATAAGGTGCTGCTATGTAGAATGGATGGAGTTTTGCCCATTCCCTGTATACAGACTGAAAGCTGAAGATTTTTCTGTCAAATAATTTAGATTTTGTGTTCCAACTACATCACCTGTCTCATAGAGGATACTGCTTCTCCCTACAACCCTTGCCTTTCTACATGGATGTACATCTGCAGATAACCTGAAACTACAGAATACGATTTGTTTGAGGAAGAGAAAAAGTCTGCATAGCTCTTCAGATTTGCCTAACTTCAATTATGCCATAATCATATTGGCATCAATGCCGAAGTATTAAAATTAAAATGCCACACCAACTGGATTACTGGAATAACCTCGAAGCAAATGCAAACTGAAGGCACATCAATCCTTTCTGATTTGGAGAATACAGAATGAATTCAGGATGCCACTGTCTTGGTGGTAGCTGAGTTCACCCAGATCAAAGAAATCCAAAAAATCAAAAGCACAATTACTTCTTTGACAATCTACCATATTCTATACTGGTTTCTAAGCTTTGTTCTCTGGAAAGACCGAAAAGCAGTGGATCTTGACTAAAAAGCACCATTCCATGAGTTGTCAGAATAGACTTTCTAGTGGCTGGGAGAATAGTTAGACTTTCTCTGTGCTCCAAACACTAAATCAGAAAAAAGACTACTTCTTAGTTAAGGCTGCTGTACCACAGGATGGAAGTCCATCAAATAAATCAGAGGATATATGCCACTGGGTAGGAAAAATTCTGAGACAATTGTTTACTGTTCCTTTAAGAACAAAATCAACTCACATGAAAATCTCTTAATGAAGAGGATTTAGGAGTGATGAGAGCTTTTATTGCAGCTTCCTTCTGATGGACTCAGTATAAGCACACAGACATTTCTGACCTCATTAACCTGATTGTGTGCAACATGATGAACACAGCTTAAGGATGATTTGTAATATCAAATTCTTGCTCTGCATGAGCATCTTCTTTTGTAGGAGGCCATGCATTGGCACTGCCCTCCATTTATGATTCATATTTCTTGACCTTAGGCTATGAGTTTGCAAGGGGGAACCTTTGTTATGTCCACATCTTTTCTGACTAACACTGGCTGGAAGATCAGGTTAAGAAAACAGAATTAGATGCATCAGGAATGGAGAAGCAAAACCTATGGCAAGAAATCAAAAATCTGAGACACTGTCTCCAAAATGAAGATGATCTCTTGATTGGTGACAAAACAATGTGAGGCTGTGTCAGCTTGTGTACAGCAAAACCAGTCATCTAACAGTGGCTGCCTTTTTTAGCTTTGCACACTTACAGCTCTTTCCAGACTTCCTTACTCTTAGGAAGGTCAGGAGAGGACAGGGTAGTGACCATTTTTTTGAGGCGCAGCTGACTGACTTTTGAGAATGAGAATGACAAATATGCGCTCGATGGCAGATATGCAGATAAGCATGAATGTCCTACTCAGCATTCAGCTCCAGTGCCAGCTCCTGATTATAAGAGAAACTCGTGACTCAGGATGTATTTCCACAAAGGGTTAAATTACAGAGGTGCTGAACACCCTCAACTTCCACCTAGTTCAATGGAAAGATTTCTAGGGTGTCCCTGAGCAGACTCAATCACCATCAGATTTTCTTCTGCAGGTGTGCCTATGCTACTTTTATGACAGCTGCATACTGATGTTTAGTGAAACAACTGGGAGATTTCAGAGCAGTCTGATACAGCAAAAGAAGAACAGAGCTTGCTACCAGATAGAGATCTCATCAGATGAGAAATAGCTTTACAGTGAAAAACACAGGAAACTCTTTTCAAAGCTTGCATCTTAATTAAAAGAAAATACTTATTTTTCATTATACTCTCTTCATGTATTTTACATGAATGTAATGGAAAACTGAAAATTCACACAGTATCTCTGGGAAATGAAAAAATGATAGTAGTTCTGCCTTTCTGCAAAAGGCAGAAGTCAAATCTCTATCTTTATAGAAGGAATTTGCTTCATAGACTTTAGAATTACAAATTTTGTGAACTGAAATAAAAGGAACAAATAACACAGTGAAAAGGTGGAAAAAGTGGAAAGGTCTATTCCTACAGCTCACGACTCTAGGAGTTCACTAATACTTAGATCCATTTCTAGTCTAATCTTTAATACAGTCATGCATCAATGGCTGCGACTGCCAGACTTATCTTTTGCCTGTAATTACTAAAATTACATGTATGAACATCCATCTCCAGGAATTCTCAGTGAAATTTTCCAGATACAAGTTTATTAATATTCCTCCCATTGCACAAAGTACTTGAATACCAATATCCCATTTTTACAGAAAGAAAACAGTACATAAAACTGAGTTTCTACTGAAACCAATCCAGAACAGCATGAGATCCTAGTTACTTGCTGAGCATTACACTGAACAATTGTGCTGGGGCTATGACCAAATAGTTGCATTCCCAACTCTGTATTTTTATCAAAGTGACACCTTTTCCTTTTTTAAAGAAATAAAATTCTTTCCTAAATCATGTAAAATTATTGACCCATATATACAGCCACCACCAATCTGTCTCTTAATTTAAGATCTCTTTTTCCTTAGGGAACTATAAACCCGAACACATTCATTTAAAACATAAGCATGCATTTATAGCACAGAAAAAAAACGTTTAGGGAGTTGGTTTTGTTGGGTTATTTATTTATTTATTTATAGTTAAATTATGCATTTATGCAAAAATAATTCCTGGCATGTAAGGCGAGATACCAGTTCTTTTAAAAAAATGTATCCCAATCTAGAATTACTTGAATCAATACATATAGTAGACTAATGAGGAGAAATTATGGATACTAACATCTTGCTCTTGACAGTAGGGCAGGCTATATGTTAAGGAACCTCTTTATGACTGGCACTCCAATGTGAGAAGAAACATTCAATCAAATACTTAAAATGAGGCAAGAGATGGTGATTACCTTACACGATTTCCTGTGCCCAAGGATTTTAACCACCAAAATTTCAAGGAGAATGGGACATCCCGAAGGGACGAGAGAGAGAAATTCCGTTTTCCAGTTTTATGCATATGTGAAATAAAACTGCTAAACTGACATAATTATGAAATAAAACTGCTACCTCTGTGCAAAATGTAGCTCACCTAAACCTACTTCTCTTAGCACAACATATCTGCTGATCAAAATGTCTTTGATTTTTACAAAGCTGAGGAAGGTTAAGTCCTTACTGGAGGTTGAATCCTAGAAGAACATTTAAGTGCAGCTCCCAGAAGACCTCACTAGTGTTATGTCACCCAAATCAGATCTTTAACACGTAACAAGACTTGCCTTGGGAGAAATAAGGGCAAGCAAATCTAGTCTCACCAGTGAACTTACTCCAGACAGAAATGTGTCATGAATTAATCACACAAGCAAACTCTTGTACCTCAGCTGGAATGGAATACTTTTTTTTTTCTTAAAAGGATGCCACAATCCCTACGGGACTTCCAAGCTATTAATGTCTCTACTCACAAATGATGTTCAGTGTTCTAATGGGATATGGAAAATGCCAAAGCAACTCCTCTCAAGAGAGGCAAGGCCAGAAATGAAAATATTTGCAAAACAATACAGCCACAGGAAACCAACCTTTTTCTAAGCTGTCAAGCAAAGAAATAAGAAACAAAACAGCTTGGTGAAAGCAAGTGGCCCTTTGCTGAGAGAAGAGCCCCCGACAGCTGCTCTTTGCCTAAAGAACTCAGTGCTCTCAGAATGCCAATTAAGACATGGGGAGGACGGATAATTGACTGGAGACCCCAAAATATGAATCCATCTGTTTAAACTTGTCATGCCATGTGCAAAATAGATTTCTAGCAGTGCACAGGATTTTCTTTACAGTTACCATAGTACAGTGCAAGACTATTGCTATCAAGAAGACGTATAGAGACAGAAAATAAAAAGAAACATTTTGGCCATTATCTGCTGATTTTTTTCAGAGAGACCCAGTGAAAACTCTTGTTCTTCACCTCATTCACCCCTCCTCTCTGTCTCCTATGAGGAGTCCCATAGCTGTTCACAGCTGGGATCTTTGGCACAGAGACGTGAGGCCTCTTGCCCAGCCTTGTATAAGGAGGTCACCGGCAGGACCAGAGCAGATCCTGCAGAAACCAGTGCTATGTCAATTACCTTTCAGATGTCTATTTTCTGTAGCAAAGTACCTGTAGCATTTATGTTCTCAAGCCGCTTAGCTGGTGGCTGTCCTCTGGAGATCCATCTGAAAGGAGATACCATTTTTACTAAGCATGTATATAAGAGAAACCATAGACAAGAATGCTAAGTGTGAGAATAGAGCTTGTAAAAGCCAGTGGCTAAATATACTGCTTGACCCTCAATTCCTCTGGTTTATGCCAATTTAAACAGTGTCACAGGGACTTCTAACCATTCTTTCAGATCTCTGAGCTCAGCAGGCTCTGCAGAACTATTCCACCCGGTTCCCTGCCTTGGTCTTAGTTTAACTGACCACATGGGAAGGAGATGTGTGTGTCTGTACACAACCAGGTGCTCAGGACTCTGAGAAGCCACTCCACCTCCGTGTGGTCCATGGGGAACTGGGAAAGAGAGAGGGTTCATATAATGGTTTCTACTAAAATCTCAGATCATCCTGGATTAGGGGAACTGGACAGATATGGAGATTTGTTTTTTGTCCTGTGAATCCATCAGTAAGGAGAATGAATGCTGGGCACCTGGGCAAAACAGAATGAGCCATTTGCTTATGGTTCCATTGACCAGGGGAATGTAGACATAGGGGCGGAAATGCTTGGGCTATTTTGTCATGGCTTCATTGGTCAGGGGAATGCAGGCACCTGCATTGCATAGCCTGGGCAATCTGCCCACAGCTCTATCAAACAAGGAACTGTGGGCATCTCTGATCTCACCAAGCAGGGCTGTTTGCAGCTTTGTAAGTAGCTGACACTATAAGAGAAGAGAATTAAAAGAAAAAAAGAATAGAGCTAACCAAATAGAAAACACTGTGGACAGGTGGGAGAGGTACCACTGCCTTTGCTGCGTTCTCTGTGAAGCCTGACACCTGATTCTGTTAATTAAGGGGATTTCTCTCCCCACATGCCATCAACATGCAACAGAGCTATCTCCTAGGCATGTACCACAAGCTCTTTTGTGGCTTCTGCAAGCAAAAAGGAGCAAAAGTATTTTACATGCTACAAGTATTTAAACTGATCAGTTCACTAGGAAGAAAGAAAAAGAAAAACTGAAAGAGAGAGAGAAAGAGGGAATCCCGATGGAAACAAAGATTTCACTCTGCTAATACTAAGAGAGTGAGTCAGACAGATACTGTGACCACTTATAAGGCAGGGCCAAAGAATCCCAAGGGCAAGTCCCTCTGCCATGATGGAAAAGCTCAGGCAGAGAAAACAGCTGTCAAATTGGAGTTAGCACATCTAAGCCTGGAAACAGTGCTAACAGTTCTCTGTTTCACTGGCAAGGACTGTGGTGCAGCCCTCCATTATCAACCTTTCCCAAAAGCAACAGAAACAAGCACACCCTGAGAGACAGAGAAGACAGAGAAGGGTAGGGTGGTGATGAGCTAAAATACAGCAGTCACTGTTAAACACCAAATTAGAACTGTGATGCTCAAAACCCAACTGTTGCTGCTCTGGAGAACTATCAAACAGCAAAAATGCTGTGACAGAAGTGTAACAACCTACAGACAGCCAGCAGGCGCCAAGCACCTTGGGTCCTGTGAACTCACTGCGCTGTAGCGGCTTCTAAGGAACAAAACCCCCTGGCTTTGTTTGCACACAGGGTTCTCTCAGTGCTCACTCGCCCTAAGCTGAGCTGTGTTTCCAGCATAGTTCAAGTGACCAAGTAAAAAGTCTGATCACAGTTTCCACTTCTCTCACAGACACCCTTAGTGCCTTAGTTTACCTGGCTCTAGAACTCATGCTAAAGCCATGCTCCTAAAATGTTTCCAGAAATTGGGATGGCATAAACACTGCATTTATGCCAGTAAACCTTGGATTTCTCTGAGTGACACTGTTGTCACTTGGCTCAGAAACACAATGAAGTGGATTTATCTTGTCCCTTGACATATTGGCTGAACTGCAAGAAGTGACAGGGCTCAGTAACACCAGAGAGTGATGTTTAAATGAAGGCATCTCCCATCTCACACCTGAGATGGGATGAAAGCAGGGACACAGTCACTTGCTGTGGCTTGGCCAGCTGGTGGTAACTCAGCTGTGATGCTCTGGGATCAGCCACAGCCCCATAACTGCTTATGCAGAATCTACTAAATAGGAACTATTGCTTTTTCCTGAAGATCGTCTTGGGATATTTGCTGCATGCAGAGTCCTATCTCTGTTCTAGGATGTGAACCTTCTCTCTTTCAGGTGATTTATCGTGCCTTAAGTCCAGCTAACAAGATTGAAGACCCTTACAGTCCTGAGGCTCAGGATCTCCTGAAGCTCACCAACCTCCGCCTGCTTTTGTTAAAAAGACAGGAATGTCCATGCCATGGCTCAGGATTGGTAGAGAAACCCCAGAGATTCGCCCACTATGCTATTTATGACCTGATCATCCGGGGAAGCTGCTTTTGCAATGGGCATGCAGAGGAATGTGAGCTTGCCAACAGGACAGGAGTCATGGAGAACATGGTGAGTTCCAGACATCTACCAGCTTCCTACACTTGCTACTTGCTTCTGTTGCCTCAGCCTAAATGTATATTTTGTGTGTGATCCTGTCCCAGCCTCCCTAAGCCTATCCAAAAAAAGAACAGCACAGTCACTCCACGTTAGTGAAACCTACACCACTCTGGGAAAATATTTTCTATACTCCTTTCTACAGTTTCATGTATAATAACTGCATTGCTAAAAACTCTGGACCTCAAGATACCTATAAATTGAAAGTGGCCTTTGTCATTAGAACAGAGATCCAACCCCAAATATAGTGAATGGAATCTCCTACTTATATGCCTGCACAGAACTGAATTAATATCTTTGATGCAAAGTCTGCCCTGAGCATAATTTCAGCATCAGATCTCAGATTTTCTGAGTTTGTGAGACATGAGCAGTTCTGTCATACGTAGGGTTTCAGTCGTCACTTTTAGGTTTTCAACCTTCTGTGTCCTTGTTACTTTCACAACACAGACAGCAATGTTCAGGATGTGAAAACAATTTCAACTCCCCCACTCGTTTATCCATGCGTCTTTAAATGAGTTAGAATATTTTTTTTAAAAAGCCAAACCTTGTAGTAAAATTATTCTGTAATACTTGGAGTATCCCTTCCCTGTTCAGTCTTTTATCTGCATTTGACTCTGGATGTGAATAAGAGGAGTTGAGTTTAAATGCAGACTCAGACATGGAAATTCAGAGGGAATGACTGATGACTCCTTTTTGATTTAGCTGCAAGCATTGTGTAGAGAACTGTAATTACAGTTATGGGGAGATTTAATCTAATCAAATATCCAGGTACATCTAGACACATACATCAGAGATGGAATTCAAGCCACTTTAAACTAGTCAATAAATATCTCTCCTGGACCCAGAAGTCTCTGTCTCTGTATTGGGTTTTGAAAACCCAAATAACCCTCAGAATTCTAGTCCCTGGTGCACTCTGACATAAAAGACTCAAGAAAAACATCCTAAGCTAATTTCTGTCCCTTTAGATATACGGTACACTTGACATTTTGGCTTGTGTTATTTTGGAATGTGCATTCATTGTCTTCCTTTCAACTTTTCTAGGTCCAGAGGTAGATATTGTAAGATAATTAGGACTGTATGACTTTCAAATAATTTCTGAATCTGTTCCATCTGTGGTATAAATCCAAGATTCAGCTACACTATGTGATACTATCAGATTCAAACAATATAGACTCACTTAAATCATAACTGTGTGGAGAAAATCTGTTTAAAGAGTGCATCGTCCTTACTGTAAACTGTTAAATATACACATAGTGAAATCAAATAGATGAATAACACACTAAGTGAATGCAGCTGGTAGAAAAATAAACATTCTGCCCATCAGAAAAGGAAAACACAATATTTTGTATGTTACTGGCATAACCACTGTAAACTATGACTGGATATTTTTCCCACTGGTCACAAGGGAACAGAATCTTTTTGTGCCATCAATGACTTCACGGGGCAGAAGGTGAAATAGTTTTGATGAAATTCACTTCATGAGTGACTCATGTCCCAGGAGAGAGAGGGTGGATGCAGCACATGATTCACACAGATATTATCAAGTTTCTGTCTAAGCAAGGATTCAAACACAGCTGTGCAAAAAATAAGAAAAGCCTTCCGTAGTTTCAACTGTCTCTAGAATCCTAGAAGAGGCCTGGAAAAGACCACAAGTGGGCTGGTTTGTGTCCTCACATAAAGGTATGATCAAGTACACCTAAACCATTCACTAGTGAACACTTGTGGAATGAGATTTTCCTGACAAAGTACATTTAAGCTCTTCTTTAGTGCCTGCCTAAATAATCTCTGCTGCAAATTAAGGTGGTTCCTTCTTGTCCCCTCCTCCCCAATGACCAAAGTGAGCAGTTGATCCTCCTTCTGCAGATATGATTGGAAGGTTTTTACCATATCCTTCCTTAGGTTCTATTTTTTGTACTAACCAGAGAAGTGTGAAACCTTAGGTGGTAAAAACCTAAAATTCTACTCCCAGGCCACACAAGCCTGGAGTAAAGATGATCATGCTGCTGTACTCACCTTTTCTGTGCTTTAGACATTACAACCTAAGTCCTTCTCAAATACAAAAGAAAACCCACTCCTGGAAGATCCAGGTCCCTGGATCCTTTTGTATTTTATCGAATACTTACCAATGATGATCTTGTAGTGGTGAGGAGAGAGGTCACATAGGTGCAGATCTCAGGGTTTGATTCACACAGCCAGCATGAGGGAGTTTATGTAAGCCTATAACTTCTTGGCTTGCAGTACAGTAATCTCCTTGCCTACAAGCAGGAGGAAAAGGCCTTTGTTGTTGAGGGTTGAACACCAATGATACAGTTCCTATCAGCCAAACTACACTGCAAAAAAATCTTTGCCATTTTGCAATTTCTTGGCAGAGGAAAGGTGCTCTGCTTTCAGTCACATGGTAATAGTGACCCACATAAAACAGGGTGTGGAAAAGATGTTACAAACAAGGCACATCCAGAAATAATCTGACTCAATCCACAGGCCACATCTAATATTTAAGGTATACATGGGCAGAACAAGTCCCAGGACACACAGTTTTAATTGTGAGTGGTGTGGATGATGTCACAGGTTGAAGGCAGAGCAGCTTTATGTTTCCTAGGCTGCTGTTAGGTAATTAAATAAAATGCTGCAAAAAATAAAGACCTCCACAGAAAGTCTTAAGTAATATAAGTTTCAGCCTCTTAATTGATCATAGTCATCTATTATGTATTTATCTTCTGTAGTTAACAAAAACAAAACCAATTTCATGTAGGAAACAACTGTAATCGTTTGACATGGTATAGGCCCAAAATCTGAGATCATTCTGCACTTGGGTCTTAGAAAATGCGTCATTAAGTTGTAAGTCTGCTCTTAGTCTGACAGAAATCTCTTCCATTTTAATACTCCTAACACTGATAAACTGATACTACACAGAGGCTAAATAATGGAGAAGATTAAGCAAATTTCTTGATGCTTTTGAACCAATACTTTTCAGCACCATTTTGGAGGGACTGGATGATCTATGGGTATTAGATGATCTATCAATGATGAGTTTATCTGTGGATCTGTCGCTTCAGTCATGGCAACCCATTCAGCTTCTGGCTTCTCCACTGAGGCTGCCAATAAGAAATGCAGCTGTGAGAGAAGAAATGTCACAGATGCCACAGTGTCATAGCAACAAATGGATACAAGAAAACTGCAGATTGTAAACCCAACGCCCAAATCATTCCTCATAGCTTGAAATCCTACATTGTTTCATGCATATTTCTGGTCATAAGTTTGTGAAAATACATCAAGATTCAAAATAGGCTCATATGATCCAGTGAAAATATTCTCTGAGTTCTTATTTTGGCAGCAAAACAGTAATAATTACTCTTTCTGTGGGGCTTTTTTTTTTCTTTGAACAAGCCATGCACCCACTTCAACACAACTTATCTAGATGACATTTCCTGTAGAAACTACTGAGAATATCATGTTGGATAGGAGGAAAACTTTGAGAAATTAAGATGGGAGCTGTAAATAGACAAGAAACTTCAGGACAAACGTGTCTTGAATTTGAGGTTTGTTGCTATTGACTGATGTTTTCTTGGTTTCTATTTAGCTTTCCTCAGACCAAAAAAAAAAAAGGAGACACAGATGTCATTCCTCACCCAGCTTCAATAGCTTCTTACGGTAGCTAAGGACAATATTCTCCTTTCTGAATATAACAGCCTCGGTCAATAAAGGAAATTATTGAGATTGTATTTTGCCAGAGAAACTAGAGAAGCTTTTTGGTTTTAAATGGGGGGCATTAATATGCTGTTATAACTGCCAGGACCTGGCCAGCTGAATGCATCTAGTCTTGTTCTATGGTTGGATGCAACAGAACATAATCCTGTCCAAGGTATTGACACTGCAGGAAGTACAAAATTATGTGTGCCTCCACAGAGCTGTCAGGTTTAGGATCTGCTTTGATGACCCATTTTAGCTGAGTCCAGAGGTGCTTCCAGAACAAAGTTTACAAAGCAGAAAGTGCATATGGACAGAACACAGAACCCAGACCAAAGTCCTTCTTGTTTGCCAAACATTTCACAATTCTCCTTCTAGCCCATGAGAAGTAAGTATGGAAAGAGGAAAGCAAATGTGGATTAAAATGTTTTTGTATAAAGCATTAGGGGTTTTTTTTGACTTGTTAATTATTGGTACCTACACTGCCAGGAAATTCTTACAAGTGGCCTCGGATGTTTTCCTTTGCTTCTTTATCCTGTTTACAGAGACAAACTAGACTCCCTGTGCGCCTGATCCTCCACAATGAAGCAAATGGAAAGTTTTCCACTTACTTCAAAGGGAGCAGGATCTGGTTCTAAGTAGGATTCCTTGTTTGGCATAATGAAGGTTACATAAGGTAAAACCTGCTTTTTTACATCAATTTTCTAGGTGACCAGGCTGTCGTAACCCTTGCAAATATTATCTACCTCCTCTTCAGATATCCTGTGCAGTTCTATTCATAAGCCCCAGCTAAGCTTTCACATTATCTGATTCCAGCTGTGCCCAGAACTCAGAGATGCAAGACGTGCCATTCACTCTCAGGAGATTTGAACAGTGGTATTTACTCGTTACGCTGTGATTCAGGCATTCACTTCTTAAAATACCGAGTCTCATTCCCCTTTCTGCTTCCTCCATTCTTAAGACACTCACCAAGAGCTGGTGACCTGCTGTAACTCAGATGCTGCATTTCAGCCTGACAGCTGCTACTCATGAGCAGTTTGTTACAGATTGATAATGGAGTTACTGGCACTGCAGGCAAAAATAAGCTTGCCCCCAAAATCAATAACAATCAAGGTAGAATTCAGAAAGAAAACAATAAGAAAGCAGAATGAAATATGGACTGAGAGACAGCCAGGTGTGTGTGTAAAGCCTGAGGGAGGTGAATTCAGGCAGAGGGTGGAGTTGTGTCTTGAAACTCTCACAGGCTGAGTGATATCCCCTCACATGAAACATGAATTTTGTACCCCTTCCAGTCTATTTATCCTGTTCTCTTATTACTGTTCAAAAAGTTCTTAGGGATGTCAGTCTGAATATTCAGCTAAACACTATCACTGATTTTTCTCTACCATTACCAATTCAGTGAATTTGGAACCAGCAGCAGCTCATTCACTCTCTCACTGCTATGGAGATCAAAACCTGTATGGGCTCAGGTGGCTCTGCCACAAGTGTCTACAGCTCTACTTATCCTTCAAGTTCCCACAGACTTAATTTGCCAAAATCACCAAGTATGAGCCAGAAACTCAGTTCTGTGAGAAAACACCCATATGTGTACTAGTTTTCAGACATATACACGTGTTAGACCTTTTCCCAGAAAACAGCAAGTGACAGAGGAAAATAATGACTTTTCTCATTCCTGATTAGAGCAGGAATTTGAGCTGTCCATCTGCCCACAGCAGGCACTGTAATCTGGGACTTCCTCCCAAATCACCCATTCTCTTTGCGACTTTGAAAAAGCTGAAGGAAATTTTTAGTCTGGCCTCTTATAATTTGTATGTTCTCTCCTTAGGACTTGATATTGAAGGATTTCTTATAAATCTGCATGGATATGTCTTTTCATTTGGAGAGACCACAGAGCCCATTTGAACTGTAAGAGAAACAAAGCAGAATAGCAGACACTGTTTCATTTAACCACGCAAAATGACCCAGGAAGAGTCACTTTACTATAAGCAGGTAAAGGAAAGCCTCTGATGTCATTGAAAACTGCTGTATCCCAAATTTCTCTGGTGACATTACAGTATGAATACAGAGTTCAAACATTTTTTTCTGAATCAGCAGCAGTTGCTCTGACCTGGAAGGCTTCCAAATTTAACCTTCATACATTAGGAAAAAAGCCCCAAACAGACTGAGAGTAGCCCAGGAGAAAGAGCAATAGGTTTACTGAAAGGACAATAGGCAAAGAAACTAAATGGGCAGAGAGAAAGTGAGAGGCTTCAGGTATTAAACAAAGCTGAAGAGAGTTTAGAAAAAATTAAAAACTGCAGGACAAAGAGGTGGAAAACTTTCATTCACTTTCTCAGCTGTGGATCAGAATTCAGGTGAAGAAGCTTTGTGCAGTCACAGGTGACTAAGTATCATGTAAGTTCTTGGGACTGTTGCATGAAAACAGGATATAGTTCTACACTATGTGCTATAAATCCACTAGAAATTACAGAGCTCTGTGGAAGAGCTACTGGATGAAACTCATGGCTTAGTATAGCAGGTCAAGCTAAATGATTGGAACTGATCCTGGCATTAAAATCCACAAAGCTGTAACCTCCTCTATGTCCTGATTCAAAGCTGCTCAGGTGGTTGATGTACAAATCAAAGTCTTTGGCAGCAACACCAGACTTGTAACAGCATGACTGTACTGTGAGACAGATGAGGGAATTAATCCAGATTAAAAATACTAGTGCCAAGGGAAAAAAACCCTCGGTTTAGCTTTTTTCCAAACATGGTTTGGTTTTACAGCCCAATTTATACATGACTCAGGGCATGATGTAGGTGATAGCATAGAAAGAAGTAGTGAGGAAATGTCTCAAATTGAGATTACCCCAAAAAAGTTTACACCATGAAGCCACAGCCCGAGAACACAGCTGCTATACCAAAACACAAAAGTAGAACTCACTTTCACATGGCCATTAAAGCCAGTATGATGGTGATTGAGTACAGCAAAACATTTGTGTTCCTTTCCTGGACTAATAATATCCTCTAAATTCAGGCATGTCAGTTTATAAACTTCTACCCTTTGCAGAATTGATTAGAAACCTTGAAGCATGATGAAGCTAGAATATCAGCATTTAAAGCAACAGTTTTCATTTTTCAAAGCTGACAGCCTGGATTAGTGACACGAGCAACCCCAGCTGAATGCACTTGGAGAGCAAGACTGCAAGAACACAAACTGTCCCAGGTGATGCACATGAGACTTCAGACTGGTATTATGAAATAGGAAGGTTTATACAATCACACAATCTGCCTGCCTGCGTCTTCTTCTCAGATCCATTCCCCACAGTAGCTTTGGAAGGTACCATCCAGTTTCAAAAAAATTTGTCAGAGCAACTGAACTCTCAATAGAATGAATGGGAAAGAGCCTCGGAGACAATACAATTATCAGAGTCATGAGGAAAAGCAGCTGAAGGGAGGTGCCATAAAAATAAATTTCATAATTTTTCCAAAGTACTCAAATATTGCAGAAATAAGCACAGTGGAGAAGTCCATGCAGGCCTAAACACTTTTGTATCTAATGATCAGGGTATGTCAAGTGATGCAGTGTTACCTGTGGAACAAAGGATAAAGTGAAATATAGTGAGACAGAAATCCCCTGGATCTCAATTTTTCATCTGCTGTCCCAATACATTTATATGCATTCATATAAATCAGTGTCATAAACTACTCAGGCTTTAGCTAAAAACTGGCTGGTTTCCTAACTGGTGGCATGGATCTTGCCTCTGTTGCTCACACCTTGCTTTCAAGCTTCCTCCACCTGGATTGCCAGCTCCAAATGCAGAAAGCTGAAGTATTTTTTACCTCAGGTGCCTCCTTGTAGTCAGATATCCTAAAGATTCCAATGACGTTAATTCAGTGGCAATCAAAGTGTTATTATTAGTGTCCTGAGGGCACTAACAGAACTTTAACAGCCCTGACCAGCCCCCGCTGGGACTCTTACCCGTGCTCTCTGTCCATTGGGGATTCTATTTAAGCTCAGCCCTGGGCTCTCACTGCCTGTTTGAGTTGTGCTCTGGGTGTGTCTGTTTGCATCCCTGCCCCTGGCCCTGCCTCCTGGGGGGATGTTGGGGCTCTGCTATAGGTCTGCACCTTCTCTCATGGTGGCCCCTTTGCACCCTTCCCCGGCATATGCTGTAGCTTGTCTCTTATTCTGCCCTCTGAATGGACTTTGCATCCATGCTGTGTTTTTCTTGCCCTGGCTCTTGCTGCTCCTGAATTATGCCAGTCCCTTTCCTTTTTGTTTCTGGGCTGTCAGTGGACTATGCTGCCAGCTCCCTGCTCTGCCCACAGTGCTTGGAATGGTCCCCCCTCAGTAAGGGCACAGCCTTTGCTGTTGAAAACCTCAGCTTGCAGCTCTTTGGGCCTTAAAGAGCAACTGGTCCTTGTTGCTTCCTGACAATCCTCTACTTATTAATCATCATTATCTCCGTGTAAATCTGATCCTGCTTTCTAGGGCATAGAAAAGTGTCAGCATACTTCCTCTGGATCTGTACTTGTCTGTTTATCTTCTCTTCCTTGGCATGATATTTGTGTTCCAGTGAGAGCCAGTGCATCCTGAGATCTTGCATTTGGTAGAGATTGCAATTTTCTAGTTTTTTGGTCACACTTTGGTGAGGGAAATGAGGACTTCTTTCAGCAGTGAATAACAACTCAGGGACACACCTGCTCTCCTTGTGTTGGTGTTGAATGTGACTCTCACATTCTCCTGTCCCTAAGCAGATATCCCATTTCCTATTTTATCTCACAGTTTCCTGTATTGCATTCTTGCTCCTTCCTGGATTTTAGTCTCTGGCTGCCCCTCCTATCTCTTCCTCTCTAACAGAACAAATTGTCTTGTTACTCACAGCCACCTCACGTACCCTTATTTCAGCCCACACTTAAACATAACAGGTCTCTTCCACAGCTCAGCTTTTCCTGCACTAACCAGTCTTTCTGTGATGGCCACTTACATCCATTAATCACTTTCCTTGTGTGTTCAGTGTGAGCTGTTCATCTCTGCTCTTTTCTATCCAAATCCTTTCTGTAATTCATTGTCACCTCATGTTGCACTCTCTTCTGCACCTGTTTCACTTATGAATGCTACCTGAGATTAGTCTCCATGGAAAAAAATATTCCTTGATACCCATGCACAGACAACCCATGGCAGACTACTTTCTCTTTCATTTTCCTTTACCTCTGTACCAATACCAATCAATTCTCTTCGCATTGTTCTTAAACCTATACAAAAAAGGTTAGTACCCAAATCTAACACTTTCTAAAAGAAGCTCCATGCCAGCTTCCCTGTTTCCCTGTGCCTGCTAGATGGCTCCCTGCTGGCTGTCTGCTTGGCTTTTCAGCCCTTTTGTCTAAGCCAGTCATCCTTCCACATGTATTTGGTAGCTGTTCCATAGCAGGGATCACAGGTAGGAAGCTTCTTCTCTGTCCTGCTCACAACATGCTACAAACTACAGTTCACAACAAACCAGCGGGCAATGAGCAAACTAACACGTCTACTGTCCAAAGAATAACTCGACCTTTCCTTTCCTCTCTCACTGAATTTTCCTGTTTATTTTTCTGAATAATTGTTCATGAGTGTTCACACCATCTGTGCTGCGCACTGTAAGCGCAGGGTCCTGTGGAATAATGAATATTTGATTATGTCATTCAAGGCTAAAACAAGATTGCATGGTTTAATTCTGCCATTTCCCAACTGCACAGTCTCAGCATTTTTCATATAATTTTTTAATGTAGTGAATACACAGCTTTTGTATATATTTCTAAAAAATCAAATGGGCTAACTTACAGATTTTGCATAGAAATACATTTCAAGAAGTATTTCGTAAGGAGTGAAGAGATCCAGGATTTTGTTCTGATCTATTTTAGAATGAGCTTTAAAGTTCAGGTGGAGTCTGGAGATGTTCAAATCTATAGTTCTGTGTCGGGTCCATTTTACCTTTTCTCTGTTCTCTGGCTTCTGAAGAGCAGCCGCTATGACCACAGGGGAGAGCTTAAAGCCTGAAATGTCAAACCCAAACAGGGAAAAGCACAACGCTGTTGTATTAGTATCTTTGCCTTTGTGTCCGTGATGTCTCCCCCTGTTTAGTGCCCCGAACGTGGGTAAGTTCCCAGTGCGGGTCCGAGAGGCCGCACGCAGGCGCTCCGTGCCGCGGGTGCCGGCGCGGGCTCTGACAGACACGCGCACCCCGCGCTCCGTGCCCAGCGGGCCGTGAGGAGCCAGCGGCCCTGCCAGCTGGCCATGGAGGGGCGATGGCATCAGCTGCAGCCGATCCCTCTGCTTGCTACATCACATTTCTGCTCGGGGAGGATTAGAAACCAGGGCAGCGGCGAGCAAATTGCTGCAGGCACATGAGTTTGGGGGCAGGGGAGCACATCCACGCTACCGCTCTTTTGGACGCCTCTCTCCTGATCCCGAGCTACTTGCTCTGTCAGATGGGGAAAAGGGGGGACTGCTGAGAGAGCCTGACTTTCCGGAAAAGCCATGGAAAAAACGTAACTCATGTTAATGGTGAGATTAAAGGATTAAAGGCAATTTGCACCCCAGTCAAAATGAAATTTCAGCCTCTGGTTTTTGTGTTCATGTGCAGTGGGGCAGAGCTGTGCCGAGCTCAGGATCCTCAACAGGCCACGGAGGGACAGGGGTCTAATCCCTGATTTCTGTGCACTTCCTGCTCTAGTACAAGTGTCTCCTGGCATAATAACAGCTGCTCTTGTGATAAATGTAGAACATGACTTATGGTAACACCCTTCCCTTTCTCTCACACCCTATGCTCAATATTTCCTCAAAAAAAATTGTCTGTGAAATCCTTTCTCTGAGGCTTTGCAAACAGATACTGGAATACTATTTCTTTACTTAAAAAAACCCAAATAAAAGCAAGCAACAACATAAAAACCCTCCTGTAAGGCCCTTCTTAGGTGTGGCTTGATATTACAGAATCTTGTGCACTAAATCACAATTTATTGTGGAACTGGCTGCTTTATTCCTGGTGTGTAAAATGACTTGAGAGCAGAAGTAGTTTCAATAGTAACTTTCTCTTTGAAGGCTGGACTAGCTCAGTTTTCCAAGTTCTGGTTTCTGGTGTGAATACCTTCTTCCAAACCTGATACGTATTTGAGTATTTCCATGACTAAAAACCAATGTTGTGTTCCAATGAAGGCAGGTAAGTACAAAGGAAGCAAGTTCTTTCTTCAAGTAATTTTTCAAGCAAATAGTCACAGAGAGAATTATTCAGCCAGTCTTAGTCAAGACTTTTTGCACTTTGTTTGCCCATCAAATTTTATGTATTGTTTTCTAGCTTAGATGTTTTTTTTTTACTTCAGCCCCATTCTTCAGCCAGCTTTTGCTCATTTTTGTTGAACATCTTCTAACTCCTCGTTTATCTGGTAGTAAGATGTTCAAAAGTGAACACAGCATTGCAGGTACAATTTTCTGTGCACTTGGAGTTACAGTGCTCTTAGTTCCATGGCCCAAAATTTTACTGGGCCTTTTCTACTAACCTAATTTATATATATTCATATATAAGTTGGCAGGCTGGTGCCTATTGTACCTAAGTTAAAACATCAGTGCTTTCCTCATAGAATGTGTGGTTTTGGGTTACTTTTCTGTGAGAGTACTGGTTGGTATTTTTCCATTTTAATGGAAATTAATTTTTTTTTTAATTCATGTGCTAGGATGTCCAGGACTATTTGCTCATTTGTCTAACAATTTATAATTTAGTAATTCATGGTAATTTCACTTCCCTATATTTACACTCTCTTCCAGATCAAAGTTAATGTCAAATAAGACAGAGCCCAGCATCCTCTGTTAGCCTCTGCTCTCCTCTGACTTGGCTCTGCTAGCCCAGAGTGTATTTGATACTCTTTGCATGCTCTTGCCCTGAACTTGTAAATCAAAATAAGACCTGTTAGCTTACCCAATTTAGAGTCCAGAGGTTGTTCATCGATGCAGTAGTTAAAGAGTCAACTGAGAGTTAAATTGTTGCTATGTGCATTTTGTAAGATACAGGAAAAATTCTACATCATTAATAACTGTGAGAAGAGAGAGCTACACATTTTAGCTCTAGGCTCTGTGGGTTTCCTAAGAGAGCTGGGCAGCCGTGTGGGAATTGTGCAGAAGTCCCATCTCGTCATGAGGCTGCTGGGGACTCCACCTGTCCTGTAGCTATTTGTCTGTACTCTCTTTTCCCTGACAGGTCCACGGGAAGTGTGTGTGCAGACACAACACGGCAGGGGACCACTGTGAGAAATGTGCTCCGCTGTACAATGACCAGCCTTGGAAGCCAGGAGATGGGAAAACAGGGGCACCAAATGAATGCAGAAGTAAGTGGAAGGGAGTCTACTGACCCAGGCTCTCAGGATGAGCACTCACCATGCCAGCAGGCAAAGCTCCCTCACAACTTCTGTGATTTGCAGTAATGGTGCCATTACAGAAACTGGGGATAAATTTCTGGTCATTGATGGAGAACTTCAGTGCGCAGGTCGTTTTTCTGCATTGGGGCTATTGGAGAGTGGAATTTACAAGCCAGAAATTTGGTTTTCATGCAGCTACATCCCCTCCCATTCCAGGTTCTAGCAGGGTTTAAAATACTGCCAGATTGGTTTGGAAAATGATACCATGATTACTGTGTCAGTTACAAAAGCCTGAAGGACATTCTCTTGTCCTCATCAGAGTGTCGCTGTCACAACCACGCCGAGAGCTGCCACTTTGATCTGAGCGTTTGGTTGGCCTCGGGGAAGCGCAGTGGGGGAGTCTGCGACAACTGCAAGCACAACACTGAGGGACATCGGTGCCAGAGGTGCAAACCAGGCTTTTACCGAGACAGAGGGAAGCCCATGTCTTCTCCAGAGGTCTGCAAACGTAAGTGACCGTGCTACGTGAGGTGAAAAATGAATGGTGGAAGAATCATTAAAAGAACAAAATAATTTCTATAGAATCAGTAACTCCTATAGAGGTAACTGATGAGTATTACTATCTTTTCTTTGTATTCTTTTCCTAAACTACAGGGGGTTTTGATCAAAGGTGATCATCCTGATTTTTTTGTGTCTATTTGTCTCCATGTTATGACACATTTTTGTGATAACTGATTCAGTTCTCCAAATGCATTGCCTCCTGGGGAAAGGTACATTCTTCTTGTGTTTGGTTTTAAATTAATATGGTTCCTTTTCTCTTGAGGCACATTTTGTTTACCTGGGGTTTTTTTTCTGTACCTCTCAAGACTGTGTGAGCCTATGTGCAAGCCATTGTTAAATTCCATTCGATTATGCAACATCTGTGCACATAAATACATGTAACAGATACAGAAGATGCAGGAGGCCTGGGATTGTGCATATTCACTTGGGAACAAATACATTGGAACTCAGTCAGACTTATCTCCAGACTCTACAGCTGTGTTATGGGGTGCTCTGCCCAAATTAATTGCATCATTAACACTTCAGCAGAATGTGTTAGAGTATGTCTCGGGCACAGAGGCACTAATGGCTGCACACAGAGGATGTACAACCTCTGGATTGAGATAGTTTGCACCCAGCCAGTCTGGCAAACAGCCCAAATCTCCTTCACTTAAAGTAAACATTTCCTGAGTATCTTGCCAGGCTTCACACATCTGATTCTATCTCACATCTATTTGAGAGGTTGCTATTTCCAGCAACATACCTATTTTCATTTTTCCCTTTGGATAGTTTTCCTTCCCCATAGCTCAGACATTAGTTGCCAGCACAGAGAACTTCATCCTCTGTTATCTGACCTCTTGCTCACTGACATCATGAGCTTTTGAAGCTTTTCTGACCCTTTTAATGTTCTTCAACATGGTTCCTCTTAAACACTCGGGTTACTCCTCTCCCTAGGACTGTGTGTCCTGTGATATTGCTTAAACTTTCTGTGCCCAACACATCCAGTGTTTCTGCTCTTTTGCATTCTTCCCACTGGAACTTGATGACGGCAGACTGCTTCCACACCACCTTTTCTTCTCATTTTCACAATGTTCATCAGAGAACATGGATCAGCAGACAGGGCAGAGGGTGAGCTTATCTGGCTCACCCTGTATCCTGTAGTGTTCTGTGGTGGCCCCTTCCTAGTTCTGTTTCTAATCTGAGCAGATTTGTTCCAGGGAAATATCGCAATGAGACTAAATTGTTGCACCAGAAGATTAGCTTTTGGTCTCATAGCACCTGAAGGAATCTGTGCATAAACGCTTGTACTGAGCAGCAGGGAGATGGTGCGGTAACCAGCATCATGTGTAATGCTAGATAACTGCTAAAATCAAGGAGCACTGGAGAGCAGCAAAGAGGAAAAAGCATTGTTTGAAAATACAGCCTATCTGTGTGGAAACCCTAGAACAGTTTGCCTAGATGAAATCAGACCTTGAGTCTACCTCTGCCTCTCTTGTCTGGTCTGGTTACAGGTGTCTCAGCAACCCCTGCCAATACTCTGCATAGCAAAAGAAAAACTGTTCAGAAACTTACCTTGCTGAAAGAGCTTTATTCCTGTTGTGCCAGTCAAGCATAACAATGTCCTTTTCACCTGGGAAGGTGCTGCTGCCAGCAGAAGGCCCCCAAATGCAATTGTCTCCACTCTGAGTTGCATGCTCAGGCCTAGAGAGCTGCCATCCTGCTTTAGTCACTGAAAGTTATATGTCTTTTCTGGGTTCCTTGTTCTGTGAGTGGAGAAACAGTGGGACCTCTGGGGAATTATTTATTGCAGTCTAAGGTAGATGCCTGAAACAGATGGACTGAATTGCCCTCTAAAGCATATCTATTTCCTTAAGAGGTACTCTGGATCACTAGCCTGGACTAGAGTTTCTCTTAGCTGAGGTGAATCTAATGGGTTTGATTCAGCAGTAAAGGTAAGCACGACCCTATCTGTGAATGACTCAAGTCAATGGGACCTTTCCCAAGGGTGTAAAGGCATTTAGGAACGCTTGCCATATCAAGATATAAGGAAAGGCATTGCAGCCCACTTAGCTTTTACAGCAGTTGTGTGCATGATGCTTGTACCTCTCTGGGAATAGAAGGTACTCTGGATGTAACTATAGAGTTCAGAGAAAACTGGAAGGGAGGTGGTTAATCTGTGCCTTTTCCCTTTATTTAAGGCAAAGCAGAGACTTCCCATAAAAAGATTTGACAAATTGCCTTAACAGGTAGTGCTTTGTATGATGGAAGGCCTGATCCCCAAACACTTCCCCATGTGGATTGCAGGCCGTGTGTATGTACTTCATGTTACGCTGCACCTTTGCAGAGAATTTTCAGGGAACACTTCACTACTTTGGTTATTATCAGAGACAGCAAAACCAGAAACACCAATGGAGACAGGCTTTGGTTAGAATAGACTCACTTTGACAGAGGGAAGCTTTTTCCTCCAGGACCATCATCAGCTGACAGTAAACTGAAAAGCCTCCTGCAGGATGTGCAGGATAGTGGCCCTCTCCTCTATCTTTTAGGTTGAAAACTTGCATTGCTAGTATACCTCATCTGGTGTGGTCTAAGTTGTTCAGGTTGTGTGATCCTAAAACCAACTCTGGTTACTCAGTAAAAAAAGTTTCTATTTTGAGCATTGCTATTATGTTAGACAATTATACCACCAGACACATTTTTGTCATACCTCAGCCTGCTGATTATAAATTGAAGATCTGCCATTTCTGGATTAGCAGGTTTTTTAGGATTTAAGTGTACCAATTCCAAGGCATCATCTCACTTTGAGAAATTCATGCAAACAGTGCCAGACTAACAACACTAAATGAAAAACCCACCCACTGAGCAAGTGTTGAAAAGCAGTAATAAACTGCAAACAGCAGACTGAATGGATGTTTTTGGTGAGAGCAACCTAGTGCCCATCTTCCCATTTTGAACTCAGAGGGAAAAATACCCTTCAATGGGAGATGAAAACTTGACCCTTGTGTACAGTAGATACTGAGCTGGGAAAGGAAGTCTGATGAAAAAGCTGAATGAAATGCTGTGCTAATCCCTTTGAGAAAGCACGCTTGAAGAGTGCTCTGCCATCCAGAGTAAAGTCTAGGTTCAGCTGTGACATCCCCCTCAGGCTCCCAGAAAGTTAACAGCACACTGCTCAGGCCCAGAAACAGTCTTTAGGCATTAGTCATAATAATGAATAGCATTCTCTCTTAATCTGCTCTGAAAAAAAAAAAGTTGTATAACAATTGGATCTCCTGGCACTATCTAAACCACCCTTAGCTGACCCTCCAATGCGAGACTGCAAAGACATTCCCTTGGAAAAAAAAACCTGCTGAAATTTGATATGTAAGTGTGAATCTGCTATTCCTTTTTGTCTGCAGAGGTAGCCTGCCTCTGATCCCTTTGCTTTTCCTGTTCCTACCAGCTGGGATGAATGAGAGCTGGGTCATGGGCAGAGCCTTGTTTTGACACTGCTTAGATCTATATTAAAAAGAAAAAAAGGCATAAAAGAGTCCCAGAGCAAGGCACACACCTGCCTGTTATTGGGGGTGACAACACAGGATTAAGTAGTTTGGATATAGACTTGTATGGGAGCTTTGACTAAAAAGCCTAATTGTTTCCTAACCAATGGTTAGAAAAGCTGCTGTATCCTTGGCTCTTTCCTGTGGCTTATTCCAAGGCTTAAGGGATCCTTCTGAAATGGCACCATCTTTTGTACTCACCCTTTGCTTAGCTTAAAAATAATGCAGGCATGTAGACCCATTAAAAAGGGTCTCCAGGAAAACAAGCTTTTTTACTCAAAGAACGAGGCTAGAAAATTAAAATGTGCCCAGATGCACATGCACACACACATGGTCTGAAAGGCTCTGCTTCTCATCCTTTTACTTCTGAGCAGAGGGAGTGAACTTTTAATTCTAATATCACAAAGGCCCCATCACATCTTGGTTCAAAGTCTTCTTAATCAGCCCTGACCACACACAGAGCTGTCTATCTTATTTCCTTCATTTAAGAAACATCATTGGCAGAGTCAATCCTCACACCTGACATGCTTTAAAAATCACACTGGTTTGATCATATACTCCCAAGATGCACATGTATATATTTCAGACTCAAAAGACTGAGTTTTCATTTTGCCTGTGTTTTTTTTAATCAAATAGCCAGTCTGCTCACAGCTATCTCTTATGCAGTATTATTAGACAAAAGTTTAAGGCAAGATACCTCAAAGGCCATTGACTTACTTGGAGCACTTGGTATTTTCCTGTAAGTTGGGACCATATTGTTACAACCAGTATTATATTTTACATCTGTGTCTAATTACATGGGGAAGACAGCTGTGCTGAGGGCAGACAGATTTATTAGGGACTTGAGTGGAGATTGCAGTATGAATTATTCATTTTTCATTATTTCTTGTCTCCTCCCTTTTACAGTAGTGTCTGACAAAACAAACTTAGTATGGGAGTGAGACTAAAAGGCAAGAGGATTCTTCATGATACTCTGTGACCCATAGCCAACTCTAAAGTAAAATGCTGTTTTTCACTACACCAGTGTCAAGGGGAGAACCCAAATAAACCGCCCAGCTCTGAGCCAGGACTGTCTGCACACCGTCCCTAACATAATTGATGACGCCTTTGACAAACAAGGCCATTGTCACATTGGCTGCTGTTTTGTTAGACAGGGAGGTGGATGGAGAGAAAATGAGGCTTTGCCAAGAGAAAAGAAGCGAAAATCAGTGGGAAAGGGTTGTCAAATATTGGAAAATGTTAAAGGGTGAGGTTTTGGAAACTTGCTTTTATGTTTCTTTAAATGTGAGGTTTATTTGCAAATCCATGGTACTGTTAAACAGATAAAAACCCAGTCATCCACAGCTGCCCCTTCAGCATGTGACATGTGGACTCTTATTTTAGCAGTTACCTTAGATGCACAACTGGGATTTTGGCCATAATGCTCTGGAAGCCAGACAATGTACCCACCCAAGCTGAAATGCTAAATAAACACAGACTGAGTAAAGCGTTTGCAAGCCACTTGTATAACTCATCTGAAAGTGTTGTACATGTATTGATTCAGCTTCCTTTCTGATCCACCAGAAGCTGTCCCAGTTTCTAACTGGAGAATATGTCCCACAGTTCATCTGGGAACATTATTTTACTGAACTGTAGCCTAAAAATTAAAAAAAAAGGCACTTTTGTTTTCTGCTTCTTCATCAGCTTTCACCAGTGCTATCAGTCACTGTGCTGTAATATTTTCCCTTAGGGATAGGGTGGGAGAAGCTCTCATCTTCCTGAATCTGGTTCCAGTCTCAGTTGGGGATAGGTAGTCTAATGATGTGATTTACCCATCTGTTAAATGACTTTAACCAATGAAACCTGAAAACTGGAAATAAGGGGGATAAAGACAGACCCAGAGGTTGCAGAAATCTAAGGCATTTTAAGCAAAAACTCCACAGGTAGATCCTACATATAGTAATATTACAGTGAAAACAAACCTAGATTCAAGTAAACCCCGATACTGGCAAACTCTTACTCCTTGTGTCTCAGACCTGTCTGCAGTAAAGGAAGGGTGTCTCCCCTCCTTATCCCCAAATCTATGACATCCATTTTTTTCAGTGACTGACAAACTAAGAGCCTCTTTTTTAGGTTGATATAGTCAGCCCTGCAAAAATGGGGTGGGGGGGGCGAAATCAAGTTTAGCAGCAAGAAATCAGACCTTGCCTTTGAACCTGTCAGGGCTAATGAGCACTTCAGTGTTACACCTGCTGTCCAGAACTGACAGCACCAGCCCTGGGTTTGCTCCCAAAGTCGAGACTGCTTTGTGGCAAACAGGCAAGGCTGCTGCCCTCCGCCAGCCCGCCCATTGTGTCGAGCACATTGCCCATGACAGCACGTGGCTTTTCTGTCCCTAGGCTGTTGTGCTAGTGTCCCTGAACGGGCCCAGATCCATCCACAGCAGTATAATAATATTATTAAAATTATTGGCATAAAAAACACAGGGCATGGGGATAAAAAAATAACTGTATGGTAAGCAGATCATAAGAGAAACGCCCTTTAAACAAAATTGCTTGCCCTTCTTCTTGTAGTATTTTCAAAAGATATTTTCTTTTCCTGAGTTTCAAATACGAGGTTGCAGATGAAAGTGAATCTGTCCCTGCTACACTTTAAAGTCATATATTTGCCCCTTTCGCCTTGGAAAATGATGTGTGGGATCAGAGTATTCATTTGGTCTCTTATCTGTGAGCTCATGAAGAAAAGTAGTTTGATCAGAAACAATGAAGAGCAAACTTCAAAAGCTTTGGAGATCGTGTTTGGTTCAAATGAGCATCCAAAAAGGCTGGCCTCTGAGCCAAGCTATCTAAACACCTTGGGTGTCCAACATTTAACTGAAAATCTCTGTTAAAGCAGGCCTTAGCCACAAGATTTTTATTTCTGTCCTCTTCCAGATGGATGAAGTAGTGATGCATTACCTTTTCAGTCTGCTACAAGTAAAAGTCAGGGCATGCTGCTTTCTTAATACAAAAAAGAGCTGAAATATGAAGGCCTGGAGGTCAGCTCAGTTCTCATTTTGATCAAACTTGTCTGAACATCAGAAATGAGGGGGTTTGTTTACTGCTTGTATTTTACTTCTGCAGAGCTGTTGGCATGAGGCTTGACCATCTCAGCCAGGTTCTGCCCTGATGGAGAGGAGTCAACTGTGCTGGCTTGTACCTCTCTGTGTACCCCTCCCTGATGCTGTCACATCAGGAATGTACCAGTGCTGTGGGATTATGACAACTTATTGTCTGTGCAGGAAGAGTTGCCCACAGGAGCTGTAACTATCTGTTTTCCTGCCAAATTGCCTTGAGTTGCCAGGCTGGTGTCAAACTGGCAACAGCATTAGAAAGATTTGAAGGTTTTTCCTCCTATTTGCTCACCTTCAGCTACATGTAAAATACGTCCAGTGAGTTTAGAGGTCTTCTCTCATTCTGTTTGCCTTCCTTGTAAAAAATCTGCTCATGTATTTGTAAAAAAAAATTCATCAGCTTCTTTACACACATACAGTACTGCATGGTGAGATGTTTAGGACTTTAGAAAGGAACTGAAGGAAATTTGTGCACTCTTTGGAGGCAGAAACTGAAAATACGTTTCAGGTCATCTGAACCACCTGTACAAGTTGCATCTACTCCAGAGGAAACAGTAGCTTTGTGATCTCTGTGTTTACAGGAAAGGCAATGTAGGCAATAGCTATAATTCTTTACCTTGTCCTTGCTAGTGAAACTTTCTGCAAAACACTTTTAAAGTGAATCACCTTCAAGGCCCTTTAAAAATAAACACACTGAGGAGGCTTCCCGGTACCACTTCAAAACCCTGTATGGTCACGATTTGTGTAGTAGGGAAGAACTGACTTTCATGCACAAATGCTCCCAAGTTGTACTTGTTTTGCTTGGTCTAACAAAAAGAAAAAAAAATTGTAAATGTAGGCTGAAATGCAATGTTTACTAGTTCTGACTTCAAACTACAGAGCATGAGGAAGAGGGTACAAGTTTATCAGCCTTGCAAAAATGTCACTTAAACAGCTGAGCCCACAGCACACAATTTGAATTGCCTCTTGCCGTGTCTCCACAGCCTGTGCCTGCCAGCCCACGGGTGCAGCCAACGCCACGTTCAGCAGCAGCTGGAGATGCCACCCCCGGACAGGATTCTGCTACTGCAAACCAGGAGTGGCGGGTCCCAACTGCGACAGGTGCCTCGTGGGCTACTGGGGCTTCGGAGAGAACGGCTGCCGCCCCTGTGACTGCGCCAGAGGCTGCGACCAGCGCACTGGGACCTGCTTCAATGGGTAACGAAGCCCTGCTTTGGGTTCCATTTGAGATGGGACCCTGTGAAATGAAACAAAGACTAGCAAATACTGCAGCAATAACAATAATTGGAGGGTGCATAATCATTTGAAAAGGTGGCTGTAAATCATAAAAGTTTTCTTAGGTTACATTTACACCTTTAAGTCCACTGCATTGTCCAAGGCAATCTTGAACAGATGACTCTTTGCAGTAAAAATAGGCATTTCCACAACCCCATGGAAATATGTGCAGGGTCTTTAAACACACTTTTGCTTTGGAAATAGATGGAAGAGTCTGAAGAACCTGCTTCTCATCTGTGCCCAGGGCAAAATGAACAAGTCTCCCTCTTGTTTCTAGAGGGCCAGGCATCTGTACCCCAGACAGGTATTAATCAGTGCAGAAATCCTGTGATTCGCTGAGCAATTGCAGTTCTACAGGTCCTGCAGCTGTCCTCAGGTCCCAGTGACATCAACAAGTGGTCACTAAGTTACATAATTCTCTAAAAACAAACAAACGTAAGCAAAAAAGGCCCAATTTATAGGTACTTTTAAAAATGCTAAGTCAGCAGTGGGAGGCCTAAATAAAAACCTAGGCCAGATCTAGAGATAGACCTCTCTATCTGGCATGAAGTCTTGCTCATATCTGCACTCCCAATATGAAGAAAGCAAGCTCATCAGCCTGGGTACAGCCAAAGCCAGCTGTTTCCCACCCATGTCATGCCCTAACCAAGTGCTGTGGTTTCTGTGTCCCCCAGCTATGACAGCGAGCCCTTCTTTAACATCCCCATCGGGGGGCGAATCCCCGACCTCATCCAAACGCCAACGAACGAGAGCGAAGAGGAGTGGAAATGGAATGACCACGAGCAGGGATTTTCTGCACTGAGGCACCCAGGTACAGCCCAGAGTCTGGGAACATTTAGTTGCCACTTCTTTCAACCCTCCACCCCGACTGGGTCTGCCCCACTCATCTCCAGCTTGTCTGTAGTATTTAAATAGTTCTCAGTCTTGCCTGCCCTGTACAGATCAGCACTTACCATCACCAGTGACCTGGCAGAAGGAACAGTGCCACTTACTGCATAGCTTGACCTTTCTGAGATGGATATTGCCTTAACAGCAGGAAGGATCAGCATTTCTTAGGTTATGGGATCAAACAAAGGTCTCATTACTTACACGATTTCCAGCTGGATCTGATTCTTACAAATCTCTTCATTAGGATCAGTTTATTAACTGTACAATAGACCTCATGTGGGCTGCATTTTACTCGACAGTGCTGATCAGATTTCAGAGTAATTATTTTATCATATAACAAGAAACACATTTGCAAATAACTGAGCTCACTCTCAAACTTATTCTTAAGGTCCATATAGATTATGGGAGCTATAGATATCTAACTTTATAACTGATGATCATTTGCTCTTCTTTTCTCTCTCATGTCCTGGCTCTTCTCCAACCTTTTGTGTTCTGGGGTTTCCCTGCTAGAAAAGTGTGTGTGCAAAGAAAAGGTGCTTGGAAGCGTCAGTGACTTCTGCCAAATGAAATATGCCTATGGTAAGTGGGTAACATGCCCCCAAGGTATCATAAATTCATAATGTTCCCTCTATGCATGTTGTTAGCTGATAGCTATGAAAAATTACAGGATTGGTTAAGTCCTGAGAGGTAGGATTTCTTCTGCCTTTTTTGTCTAGTGACATGTCCAACTTCTAATCAGAACTTAAAAGCATTTTTCATGCAAGGCTCTGTGGTGTCTCCTTCCCACCCAGTTCATTTCCCTCTTTACAGCAGGAGGGGTGCTAGAATAATACTCAGTGGAATGATTGGCCTTTACATCAAGAAAAAATGATAAAAACCCTCACATCTAAAATGCCATTGCTTTTGCAGTCATTATACAGGTTCAAATAGCCAAGCTCACTTACCAAGAATGTATTTAATACTGGTGTTTATGAACACCTGGTCCATGCCATCACATGAAACAAGAAAGGAAAAGCTCTGGGATCCAGAGGTTTGATGTGCTTGTGCCAGGACACAACAAAGCCTGCTTGAGGGGCTGATCTACATGAGCCTGCCATGCCAAAAAGTTATGGGATCCTACTAAATTAAAAGGAACAGAAATTTATCATGGCAACCAGATGTTGGACCACAAAACAAAAATAGTTCTTCTGGATTGTTGTGCAATCATGGGATTTTAGTCATGTGACATGCCTGATGGGAAACTTCCTGACTTCTTTCCTGTAGACAGTCCCTTCTCACAGGACAATTTTTGAGAGGCCAGAGTTAAAGCTAAACACTAAAGTTTTCAAACTGGAAATATAAACTGTAGAATCAGTGCACTTGAAATCAGACTGGTAGCTGCTGACCAAGGTTTTTCACCTTTCCTTATGTATGCATACAAGTGCTTTCCTAGAATTTCCAAGTGTTTGACATCAGCCTATTAAAAATAGTTGCTAAATAACACAGTGAAAGCATGAGTTAACTACTTCAAAAGAAAAATCCAGGTTTTCTTCTCCAGATTTATTTAAAAGATCCATCAGTGAAGTGGACAAGCACTGCACTTCCCATACAACTGCACTTTGGAGTTTTTTCCGTGTCTTCTTTCAAGGTGTTAAAATTCTACCTTTTCACAGCATAAACCAAAATTCATTTAGAAATTCATTGTTGGTCTCTATCTGGATATGTTTTCTGGCAGTAATAAAAGCAAGAATCCTATCTGCTCATGACAAAGGGACCCATGCAGAAGTTGTTGTGAAAGTGAAGAAGATCCTGAAATCAGGCAAAGTGAAAATTGCTCGGAGTAACAGAAGCATTTACCCAGAATCCTGGACCAACAGGGGCTGTACATGTCCCATTCTCAATCCTGGTAAGGACAAAATACTCACCAGGGGTTTTGCTTCCCATGTAAACAGTGCTTATGAATATCAGCTGTGCTCAGCCTTTCTGGGGCAGTGCCCTTTGATTCATCCCCACCAAAGTACGTTTGCTTTCCAGCTCACAGTTCTCAAGGAGGGTGGTAATGGCAGGAGGGGAGCAAAGGCACAAGCAGCAGCTGCCACATCCCAGCAGATCTGTGTGCAGAACCTCCCTGGAAGAAAATCAATTTGTAGTTGTAATCCCTGAGCACAGTCCTGACACCAGCGAATCTGTGTGCCCAGGAGCCAGCAGTGACAGTAAGCACATGGATGTATACACGTAAGATGGCACGTGCATAAGCTGGATGAAATTGGCAAAGGTGCTGTATGCCAGATCCATACAAAATAGAGAAATTCTGCATTTGGCTCTTTCTTATTCCATTTTTTAACTAAGGGTTTTCCCTTTTTCTCTTTTTTTTTTTTTCTTCCTTTTAGGTACTGACTATCTTATAGCAGGCCAGGAGGACTCTAGGACTGGCAAACTCCTTGTGAACATGAACAGCCTGGTGAAACCTTGGAAGGCATATTTAGGAAAACAAGTATCAGATATTCTTCGAACTGGATGCAAATAATTTCTGCTTCAGAAGTTACAGTGCTGGACTTTGCCTCTTAGTAACACTGCAGTGAAAGGTGTAGTTAGTTCATTCATTCAACATGCTCCTAGCTGAAGCAAGGAAAGCAGACTTGCCATCCCTCCTTTCATTTGCTTAGACAGGAAACTCGGGACATGACTACATTTTTTTAAAAAATGCACAGTCTTATCATGCAAAATTATCTAGTGCATCATGTATAGATCACAAGTCAGTTCTTCACTTGAGCCTGATTCCACCCAGAATCATTTTACAAGGCAAAACTAAAGATATGGATCAGTATTTCCATACTTCAGGTCAGAGTCTGATATTAATATGCATAAACTGCTTTCATAGTACATTCATTACTGGAGTGTAGTTTTCTTTATAAGTGACCACTAAAAGGCAGCAATTTCTTTCAGCTTTACAAGTGGCATAATACTAAACAAGCCTATAAAAGAGCTCAGACTGATTTACCATCAGACTGCAATTATGCCAATATAATGGGCTGCTTTCTAGAAGACAGTATTATCCCACTGCTGACCAGAAACAAACATGTGGCTTATCCTGGGATAGTGTCCTTTACAGATGTGCATTGCTGTCATCAATGCTTAGTGCTGAGCTCTGCTGCAGAAACCACCTTGGCTCAAACTCCATTCCAAATCCAGCTCTTTGCTGTAGTACTTAGTCTGTAACACCACAAAGGTTTCACAGCAATAACCACAAAAAAGCCTTAATTATAGGAAAAAGCCAAAGCGTGAGGAACTAGCAGCTGCTCTAATGCTGAGATTGTGACACTGCAAAAGCTACAAAGCAGAAACAGGAGGTAAATGGATTGGCTGGAGCATGTATCAAATGAGGTAAGCTGTAGTTCTGGGAGAGCAACCTGGCTATTCCAACTGTGCTCAAGACCACTGGCCTTCGATTGCACTTAGTGCTTTCATTGTGCTTTATTTCTCTTGGTCACACTTCAGGCTAAGATGCTGAAGCTCTGCTTCCTTCCCATTGCGCCTGAGGATTATTTCTCCCTCTGCAAAAGTACAGGAGTGGTAACATCTGCACTCCAGGTAAAATTAGTTCTGCTCTGCAAAAGCATTCTTTCTAAATCACGTTTACCCTATAGTAATCAAGAGGTAGCTACTTAAATCCTTCCCTAACACAGAATTTTGAGGAAATTGTAGTTTGAGACCTGCGTTCCCTGTTTAATGACTCATGACAAAATGAAGCTGGTTGGAGCACTCTCTCTTCAAGTAAAGCAGAAATTACAATGAATCAATCTATATCCTTTCAGGGGGTTACAGAGAAAGAGCAAGCACACATGGTACTTTTGCATATTTCAATTCCATGTCTAATTTTTAATGCTCCTAGAGAAGAGGTTTTAATTCAGCACTGTCTGACTGGTAAATGGGCTACCTAGAAAACCCTAATACTAATGCAGAGTGGTGGAAGTCCCAGCCTACAACTTAGGCCATCAGTTTGTTCTCTTTACCACTGAGAACCTAAAAAATCAATTTCTTTTATTCTGTTTACTGCTGTTTTACTTTTAATTTCACATTGATTGAACAGCAGAAAAATCTTCAGCTCATTGGGAAATGGATGGCAGGCAGGTCTTTGAAAAAAAAACCACCCTGATTTCTTTCCCAACAGGGTATAAACAGTGTTTCTTCCTCCTTCCTTTTCAGGAAATTTCCCCTCCTCCATTGCTTTCCTTCTTTCACTTCATTATTTATTTGTTGTTACCTAAAGTGGTATCCAACAATATGGCATCTCCAACAAGCTATTTAATTAATGCAATAAAACACTTTTTAACCAAGGCATTTGGCAGAATTTGAAACGTCAGCCTAATGAAATTAGGAGCACAGCAACTGCTTTCTTTACTGTCTCCAGAAATTGTCTCACAACAAAAAGATTAACCAGTTCTCTTTCAAATATCAATAAAGACCTGTACATGAATTTACAGTCTGATCTCAAAGGGCCTCTCACAAGAAATGAAATTCAAGTGTAGGTTTAGAATTAAACTAAGGAAAATGCTTTTCAACAGAGGCCATTTTATCTGCAGGGGATCTTATTTAATGACAATGAAGATATTCCATGTTGGTTTATAGTCAGCACCATATTAAAGCAAACACCTCTATTTCACTTTTTGTGCCAGATTGGTGATTTTGTGGGGACCGTAAACATCTGCACAGTTCTTTTCTGTGAATGAAAGTTATTTTTTGACACAGTCATTTACAAGCATTACTAGGTACTGCTTGTAGAAATACAAGTTGGAACAAAAATGTTGATACCCTGGTGTGTTCTCTTGGGGCCTATGATAATGATTAATTAATTAACACAGTGATTAATGACTACCAAATGAAACACTGTGGTATGCAAACAAGATAATCAATACATCATACATTTCCGGTATCGCAAAAGTATGTGATATGTACACATACCTTTCTCTAAAACTGACTGCAATTTGACTTTCTATTGGTATCACTACTTCTGCTAATCAGGCATCTCTGAATTCACAGAGAAGAAAAATGAAAGAATAAAGTTTCAACTCACACAGAGCTACCCTGTGCAGTCTTTGTTCTGCAGTGCCACAATCCAGGTAGCGTGTCTGAAAATAAGAATTTAAATAGCAATGAACTGCACAAATCACATTAGAACAGCTAGTGATGATGAGAGAGTTTAAATGGATCACTATGAGACTTTGGAAAGGAAAAAAGTTATTTTCTTGTGTAGTGTATGTGAAATGCAGATGATCATGAAACAGTGCAAGATGGCAACTGACCTCCTAGTAACAGCTTTTGCACATTTGTCAGAACCAGCAAGCAGGTCACACATAGTAAATTGAAAGAATTACCATAGAAGGCATGGTATTCCTGTACCAAAAAAGAACTGGGTTTTTTGGGCCTGTGTACAATATCCTTGTGACCCTCCCTGTGACTGTGTGTCTTAAGTGGCACAGTAAGACAAAGAATACCCGCATGGAAAAAAGGATGAATTTGCTCAATGCAAAGTGGCTGGGAAGTTTCTTTTAGTACCTTTAAACTGGGGCCTGTCTTTAGGAAGGCCATATAAACACTCTACAGCACCCAAACAGGCAAAGCGGCTCACAAGCAGTAGCAGCCACATACCAAAGAGCAGCAATGATGTATCACTGGGAAATCCTCAATAAGGATAAAATAAAAGCCTTTAATCACAAGAAAAGAAGTCTGGAAAGCTGTGGAAAATTTCTAATAGGGCAAGTGAGGATTTGAAGCAGTAGATGTAACTCTTCAAAAAGCAGCAAATTCAGGATTGCTGGAGGTCACTGCAGCTCTTGCTAACAGCTGTGCAGCCTGTGTATCCAGGAGCCCGTGAGCCTTCTGGCAATGAGGATCCTTACAGCACCAACAGGTCATTAAACGGTCATTGAGTGCTGAGCCCTAACTCCAATATACTAACATATTGCTAATAATGCTTCTCCAGCTTCTGCTCCCACCAAGCAGCGAAGAAGGAAATGTACCTACACAGACTTTGTACACTGCTCTTCTGAGAGGGGCTCACGCTATGAAGATTAAGTTTTCTCTGTAGCATCTACCATGTCTCATAATATTTCCATGCTGCTTGATGTAAGCTTTTTTTGAATTGATATAATTCACATGATGGGCTCTCTCCAGTCCACCAGACCTGGAAAAGCTGGTGTGTTACTTGTTACGTGTTGTAGCATTTTTTAATTAAAACTTCAATTAAAAATAGATACTTTTATTGATATGAGGTTTGGGATCTATTTTTAAAATTTTAAACCATGCAGTCCTCAAACCACCTGCACATTAATTCTTTTTTAGTTAATACACCACAAATATTCCAAACTTGAGGGTCTTGCTTTTGTAAGAGTTAGCACAGTGCCAGGCAAATGGAGGAGAGCATTTTGTTAATAAGGCAACAATGATACATTATTTTTCCCCTAAGCAACTTACCAAAAAACATATATTTGGTATGAGAATATGCACAGACGGGAAACACAAAACAGGTACAGTTAATTCTTGTAAATGGCATGTTAATTCAGTAACTATTCAAACTCCAATCCTGCAAAATTTCACGTGGGTATCGCAGGTGCTTAATTCCCCTAAGAAATAACACACATGAACTTTTACTGGTCTGAGATCTAATGAGGTCTAAAAAAATACTTAACAGGTCCTTAAGCTGCTCCTTTACACAGAGTTGACTTGTGGGATGCAAGTCAAGGAAACAGAACTGCATGACAGGTAGGTGGGAAATGCTCTATTTATAAATGTTCAGAATTTAGACAGACAGAAGTTTGCTAGTGGCAGTCTCCACACCTAAAATCAGGCCAGTTATTACAGAGACTCACCCTTGCAACTCTCACTGTAATTGCATGTACTCTTCAGGGACCTGTGTGTTCTCACCTTACCTCTGTACTTCTACTGAGAAAGCTCTACCTCTACGATGCAGTCCTCACTCTTCACACAATATTGACATAATAAATAATGTCATCATTTTTTTGTCTTGTGGCTTAGTGATGAGAAACATTCTGACATCCCACTTTCATATGCACAGGTCTGAGTCTTCAAAAATAATCCTGATCCAGGAGTCTGTGTATATTCGTACTAGGGGCAATGTACAGGACACAGTTTTGGTAGCCCACATTCTCTTGCTCTTCTGCATTTGAAAAATCACAAGTATAACTCTGAAAACATTAACTCAAATTCTTTTGTAACGTGGCCTTTATGAGAAAAATCACAAACACTAGCAGCTGGATCCAACCTAGTTCATCAGTTTGGGTTCTTTAGAGGAGGGCAAGGAGAATGAAGAGATGGCTCCTTGAGCCAAGGGAACAGAGCCAACACCTCTAAGGAGGAATGTGATGGGCTATAGGGGAAAAGGAAGCAAGTCTTAGGGGATGCATCAGAAGGGGACAAAATAGAAAGCAAAAGAAATAGGGTGGAGGCAACAACAGTCAGTAGGAAAAAGCTCAGGAACCACAGATTTAGCAATCAAACATCCATTTTCCATAGAGCATCCTATGAAGGGAATGAGTGCATTGTGAGGGGATGCTTTAACTTTCTTAGAAGGTGTAAGGAACCTGTAACATTCAGAAATGAATCAACTGGACCTGCCATTCAGATCTGGTACAACAAATCCTATGTCCACCTATCCTTCACATCATTGTGTCATCTGGGTTAATTTGCACTGTGGAATCACTACAAATGCTCCTGTGCTCTTTGTTTTGGCCTTCCTGAGCTGTCTGCTCACAGATCATCAGTATCAATTTGCAATAAGCCATTGTAAAACACAAACACATTGGTGCTATAATCATTGCTGCACTTCTCTACTCTTCTTGTTGGGTGTGTCTTCCCTCAGTTCCACCATCACTAACAAAACATCAGCTCCAGAGGGGTTCAAAGCAGTTGAAAAACAACTGCAGACAGGCTGCTGTTCAACAAAATGAAATCATGTCCAGTGAAAAGAGCTGACTAAGAATAAATGACAAACTGCTGGTAGCTTCTCTACACTGTCCCACACTAACACTGATAGAATTTTAATGAGGTAAAACAAGAGTCTAGAAGCATATAAATTCCTTTTTTTACTTCCCTAGGAATAAGAAAGTAGGTTCATTGACGTGTGATCAGATAAGTGCCTCAGATAAACATTGCTGTCAGGTTCAACAAGGACACTCTCAGTCAGAACTGCATAGGATATAGATCTTGTTTCCAAAACAGCCCTGCTAGATCCCCATATCTAATGATCCCTACAATGGCCTGCAAGATAAGCGTCTCCTTCTAGCCACCATTTTGTTCATCCCTCCTTTTGCAGGGAGGAAGGAAAAAAAAAAGATTCTTTTTGCGCCTGAAGCAAGGTCATACCTCTAGGAAAGTTACTACACACAAGTTGAAGTCAGGTCTCTGCAATTACCTCAGGCGGCATTGCAGAGAACAGCAGAAAAAATTACTGAGTAACTTTTAATTCTGAAAATGCGACTTCATCTAATTGTAACTACTTTTCAGTACTTTTTTACATTTTAGATATATTTTATGTTAAAGGATCATCTAAAAGAGACAATTTTTAGAGGCAATCTTTATCCATGTCAGGGTATGTGATACATGCACCACTGATTCAAGTTTAAGTGGATCGCAGGAACAATCCCACCCTAACAAGCAAGTTATCACAAGTTGTATATGAATTTGTGGCCTGCATCATGCAGGAATTGCAGCCAGCTGATAACAGTCCTACCCAGCTTTCAAAACCACAGCTTGTTTCACCACTGCACCAGAAGGACACGGGTGTGCAAGAACTGAAGAATGGTTAAAACTGAAAATCTGAAGTATTACACAGCAATATGGTACAAGGGAGTATTTGGGGAGCAATGGTAAGTCTGTAGGGTGAATACTGTTAAAACCATGTCTTTTTATTCTAAAAACTAAACAGAGAAAATTCAACTGGAATTCTATCTACATGTAACTGTTTGGGCTAAGTAACTTGTATTGGAAACATATTCTAATACATCTACAAGTGCTTCATGTATTGTTAACAGTTTCTTTTAGCTAAACTTTTAGAAACATTTAATCACACTCAGCACATCAGCTTTTATAGGACAAAGATCAGCTAAAGGCACAGAATTAAAGAGCAATTATTTCAGAATGAAAGCTTGCTTTATCCCCCCAATGACTACTTTTGACTTAGCAGCACGTATGACTTGACAAAAGCACCTGATAACATGAAACCATTATGAAATGACTCTATAAACACAATTGCTGAAACCTATTTGAATATACTACTCTCTCCCCAAAAATCAGTAGCTCAGTGATGGCAGACAGAGAACCAAGACATTATCTATAAAATATACATATAAAATAAGAAACACATTAAAACAAGACTGAAATATACAGCTCTAAGTTTTGCATCCACACAATAAAAATGCAACTTATCATCTGCTTATTTCACAAGCTTGTCACATATTGCCAAGGATCATTTTATCATCTTTATTATATATTAAAATAACCACTGATTGATTTTAGATTTAAAATTGGGGCGTGTAACCATAAGAGGAAAATCACACAAATGAAGCAACGCTGGGAAACAGAAACAAGGAGTGACATTATCTGTGCATTCACAACTGCATGAATTTACATACAAAAAAAAATTTCCACAAAGAACTATTTAGGATTAAAGCTATGACTTCCTTTCTCAAAACACTTCAAACACATTACGCAGTGCTTTTCAGTTTCTGATGCAAGATCCTTATGCATACTTCCTATTTGTACTGGATGCAGCATGACAGGTTACCAAGCCACAACAGTCAGAAAGAAGCAAATCCATCCTAAACACACCTTCAAACATGTCAAGATTATGCTCCAAGTTCCCTCTGTCTGTATTAGATGCACGTCCCTACCTACTGTAGGCCAAGATTCTTGCATTTGATGTTTTGTACACAGATGCTACAAATACAGTTACAGAGGATAAATCCAAACCCTTTAGAGCACAGAGGCCACGTGGGAAAGAAAAGCACAGAAAAAAAAAGGAGGCAACTTGTTAGAACAGAGCACCCCTTCACAAACAGCTCTTGCTTCCTCACAGAGAATGCACTGGATTTCCATTTGAACAACCAAAAGCTTGGGTGCATGTGATTTTTTTTTTTTAATTTGGTGCCCAGTGTTTATCTATTGCCTAAGATTTCATTTGCACGGTCCAACTGCCGAAGTGCCAAAGTTTATCTCTGCTGCTTTTGTGCCTACTTACTCAGGTTTACTTGGCATTGGGCTTCCTAAGCCTGAGAGAGTCACACTGAGAAGTTTTGTGTCACTTTGTTTCTTTGAAAAGCACAGATGCCGAGAGTTCCCACTATCACTGCTGTCAGAACAGAGTAGTTGTCAGCCACTTAACTGCCTACAATTTTTTTTCTGAGGATCTAACAGCTGCACCGAAATACAAACACCTCAAACACACTGTAAAACTTGACAGAAATTCCCCTCAAACATTGAGAAACACCAGTAGCGCCGAATTCACTTATGCAAACAAGATACCAAAGTGCTATATCGAATTAATGCTGCTGAGCACTCGAGAGAGCTGCCCACAGAGAAGGGCAAGTGTTTAAACGTTGCTGGACTTCGTGGGCTGCATTACTGACACTACAACTTTTTATGCTTTGGGTGAGGTAAGGAACATATAAGGAGAGAAAAAAAAATCCAAACCAACCTGCAATGAAGTTACTGAAGCCACAGCCACAATTTCTTTTTAAAAAAAAAAATTCTCACAGCCTATGTTTTGCTAGGAAAGACAAACAATGCAGTATTCCCTTATCTACAGCTATTAAACTATGGTGAACTATTAAATTATTTGTACCTCTTAAGTAATTTTCAAATATTTTAATAGTTGTTCATGTTTATTTGCTGCTTCATGATCCAGTCCACTACAGCTACTGAAAATGCTTTAGGTTTTTTATGCCTTCCTGCCTGGGCTGGGGAGAAAAGAATAATGTAAGAATAAAAATCTGACAAGCTGCAGCAACCGATCTTCACAACCCACAAATTGATTCAAGGTCTGCTTACAGCACAGAACAGTTCTCAAATCCAAGCAGTATTAACAAAAAAACCAACCAACCAAAACACCACACCACAAAGACACAGAAGCTTCCAGTGAGGGTAAAAACTATTTGCTTTTTAATATGCACTTAAGTCACAGTATCTGTTTTGAGATCATTACACCAGGTAACAATTTATTGTATTCTCAAAGTATTTTACAAGTGCCCATCTATACATTGAAGGAGAAGGTAATAACCAAAGGAACCCAAAAGCTGTATTTTCATTGCAAAAATAAAGCCAGTGACCAACATTCTTTTCATTCATCTTAATCATCATTTGCAAAACACACCATTTTTAAAAATGCAAAAGCCATCACAGTAAGTAAATGAAATCAAAGAAGATGTGCATTTCAGCATTTTCCTGGCAGTCCTGATCTGATGCCAATAGTAAAATGCAATCATAATCTAATAAGACCATTTGAAATTATTTTAGAAATTCTAGATCTAGGCCATTTCCAATGTCTTGCATCACTTTGGCAAAAAAAAAATCTTTAAGGAAAAACAATCATTTAATGCAATTTCTATTGACAGAATAGAATACATTAAAAAAAAAAAGCAGCTACTGATCAGAACACAGTGAAATGAAGACAGACCTGGTGTGCCAGTGGAATTGTAGTTGAAAGCTATGTACTTCAAGACATTATTCAAGTCAAAACTCAAGGAAAACTTGAGGGTAAAGAACAGCTGTTAAAGTTTTAACTGTGTCCAAAAGCAGGTTACACAGTGCATACACACACTCACTCTTTTTGCAGTACTTATTTGCAAGGCTGTAGCTCTGAGATTTCTCCTTCAGCAATAAATTATTTATTATGATACAGTGCACAGAACATGGTGAAACATTTCCTCACTACTCAGAAGACAGACATACTGCAAAAGTCCATGTCTCTGAAAATGAGAAATGGAGACGACAGCCTCCTTGCATCTTCATTAGCTGGATCCCTTCTCCTCTTTGGTAGCAGGGGCCTCCATAGAGGCAGCTTCCAAATCTTTGCTGGACTTCTCATCATTTTCATCCTCTTGAGGGTAAAGATCTGGGTATTTTTGCATGCATTCCTGCATGGCACGGAATTGGTCCACACAGTCTGATCCCTTTATTTCTTCTGTGCTATAGTGGAAACAAGAAAAGGCTGACTTGAACTGCTCCCCACAGGGACCACTAGCCATTCCACCCAGACATGGGCAATTCCAATTGATATCTCCATTGGGCAATATCAATCCTGAACAAACAAGAGAGAAGAAAAGTTAATGCTCCTTCCAAACATTGATTTCACTCAGTGACAGCTGCTGGGCTGCAGGTGTGAACTCAAGTACCAACAATGCCATCTTAGTTCTTTAGCTTCAAGGCTGATAAACACCTTTCACTTCCCAGCCAGTCTGTTTCTCCCTCTGATCTGTATAATCCCTTAATGGGCACAAGTGAGATTAGTTCTCTATCCATCTCTGAATTAAGTCCTTCTCCCTGGACTACAGACCACTGAGAATATTCTAAGGGAACTGCAAAACAGATAGAAGTCAAGTCAATCAATTTGCCAGACTCTGTCACGGGAACAAGCATGCATTAAAATCAGGCCACACAAATAATAAGAGTTTAAATCCAGTATTAAGACTAGAAATCTTTTAAATCAAATCGAATGGATGCATTTTTCTTCTTGTTTTAAATAAACTCTGAAATAATAACCCACAACTTTCCCCCTTCAAATTTTAACTGGAAGACCAGAACTGAAAAAAAAAAATCAGTGTATTTGTAAAGCACAGATTAAGTCACGTGCCACAGGACACAAGGAACAGTGAGAGCAAGCCTGCCTGTCTGGCTGCCAGAAACCAAATTGGACTTTAGAACACAACTGAAAGGAGTTAAGTATCACTTCAGACTCTAAACTGGAACAGCTGTAAACTTCTGCTCTGGAACAGTTAAAGTCATGACAGAAATACTTCACCGATGGACTGGCAAGGTGAAGATTTAAGGGCGTATGTTCTTCGAGATGGCAACTGATTTACACAATGAAGGTCAAACAGCAAGCTAAAGAACTCCCTTCCTCTGATTTTAGGAATTCAATACAACAGACTGGGTCCCATGGGCTTCTAGAGTCTCTAATGCATTTCTCTAAGGCAATAAATACATCTCCATTTCCTTTCTCTACCTGGTATGAACATACACAGGTATGTTCATCTATGAAGAACAAGAGAACTACTGCGCTATGATCCAAGCTGGTTTCTTCTTCACTTGAACAGTTTGCTCTCCTCCTCTTTAACAGACTTTTCTAACTTCATTTCCAGGCTGAGCTTTTGCAGAAGCTAACAGCATATGCATAAACCTTAAATTTAAACACTTTCCCTTTAGAAGGGGGTATGAAAATACCATTGGCAGACAAAAAAGTTGAATTAATTCTCATTCAAACATGAAATTATATTTAGGACCTGATACAACTTGACATTATCTAAAATACTGTCCACAGAATTCAATAAACTTATTTCTTGTCTTTGTCCTGTAGGATCACGAAGTTCCAGACATACATTTCATTCCCAGGTGCAACTCCTTGGACACCAGACTGCAGTATCATAAACCTTGACTGGTACAGCAAAAGCAGCTCAATCATTTATTGCTATATTAAAAGGAATATTTTACTGTGATTTGCAATTCATCAGTGATGTGCTCTAACTCAGCCAACGCAGTTCAGCAGAAAATTACACTGAGTCAGTCAAATCTTGGCATTGATCAGACTCTTTTTCATTACAGAAAGTAACAGTGTCCTTAGCATGATTCAGTCAACTACAGTAATACTGTCATTTTCCATGGACCATGCTTTATTTGGCAAGATGGTTTTGAAAAGTATCTGTAATATTCACTGTACTGATAAGATACACCTAGTCCAGTGCATCACGGCATCTCCAGCTGCCTGGAGGAAAAGAAGGACTTCTGAGACAAGAAAATGGATGGCTGGTGCCAGATTCCTCATTGCCAGGGATGACATAAAGCAGAAAGATGTTAATCATACAGTGTAGAAGAAATACAATTTGCTTTGTAAACTAGATTTTGAAGTCCTCTATTCTTCCTCACTAACATCAACCAGTCATTTAAAAGTCATTTTTCTAGCACTTTAAAAAGAAAAAAATAAATTTTGAAATGTTCCTGAAGACACTACAGCAATAAAATCACTTGTAAAATAATTCTCTTAAAATAGATTGCTCCTCTTAGAACCAGACCTGCCTTGTAAACATGCAAATCTTAGTAACAATGCGAGTTATCCCATAAACGATATATTCTATGGCATCACAAGATCACTGACCTACACCTATTTTATCACTGAAATAGCATCAGTTTCAGATATTCTGTGCACAGAAACCATGCTTTAGAAAAACAAAACAAAAATACAGATGAATAAAGCAAGCATTTCCTCATTCATAATCACAGCAGAATTCACACATCAATGAGTAAGTCCATCAGCAAGCTTAGAACACAATTAAATCGGAAACAGATTTCATCCATTGCTCTTCCTGAGCTGGAAGCCTGCAATAGATGGGATTACTATTTTTAATTAAAATGGAATTAAAACTTCTTTCAAATGCAGCCTGAACCTCACTGATCCAGTGAGTCACAATCTACTTGAACCTGCACTTGTGGAAGAAAAAACAACCCTGTTTACATCATAGCAGATCAAGATTTGTGTGAGCAATTGATTGCTGGCATCACACAACCTAATGTCTCGTGGCTCATGGAATCTGTTCATGTCATGGACAAAGGCAGGCCCATCTGCATCTGTGTCAACACTTGTCTTTGGACTTGCTGTGATGAAGAACAAGCTGTTGTTCCGAGAAGAGTTTCTTCCCTGTTACATGACAAACATCCCAATAACAAGTTTATCTGCCAAGGATTCACAGTGTAAGATGACAGGAAGCAGGATTGAAAGGCACATCATCAGTCACAGAAACAGTCCTGTACATCTGATCATTCATCAAGTTCTTTCTTAAAAGAATGTGGGGTTTTGCTCCATCAGTCCCCTGTAGAAACCACTTTAAAACTGTCTCTAAAATAAGACGACAGGAACAAGTCAGGAAAAACAGAAGGGAAAGACCAGCAACAATCTGTGTTTGTGGTCCAATTCCATAAGTACTTTTATCCAACTTTCCCACCACAGCTGTAACACTAATAAAAATCACTTTGCGTGCATAAAACTCATCAGTGCCTTCTTCATATAAGCTTAATAAAATAAAAAGTTATTCAAATTGATGGCAGCCAAGATGTCAGTGAAAACCAGGAATCTTTCATGTTTAAATTCCACCATCTGCAACACACAGGACTAGAAAGAAGCTTTACAGTAACAATACTATTTCAAAACCGCGGCAAATGAATTCTCAGTTTGTTTCCATTGGCCACAGCTGTCAAAAGGCATAGACAGTGAACTGTGATCTTCACTGCAGTATGAAATGCTAACCTGAACTTACTCCAGTTTGTCTGCCTTGCCATTTCACGTGGCTTTTTTTCTTTCAAAGTTTTTAGCTTAAAGTGAGTCACTAACATTTTGCCTACCAAAATCTCCCAGCTGACACAACAACAAAATATTGACAGAAATAATTGTAGTATACAATTTTTTTTTTATCCTAAGGGAAACAGAACACAAGTTTTGCTGAACAATCTACGGACTCAATTAAATAGACTGCTCAAAGACTAATGTGTGTTAATGTCTGGGACAAAATAACAACTATCAAAAAGTACCAAATACCAAACTAGATGTTTATCTCAAGTATGAAAAAGGCCCCTACAAAAAAACCAAAACCTCAAACACAAGTTTCAGGTGTATTAGAAAACAATGCAGATTATGGTAGGTCTATATAATGCATCTGTTCTTTCCCAGATATGACTGGTCTGTTTGGCACAGCAGAAAAGATGAAAAGAGTCCTTATAGTTAATTATACAACAGAATTTGAACACTGGAAACCAAGTCTTCTATTCCAAGTAGAAGCTAAATTAGAAAAGCCTGCATGTTACATTAGGTACAGCAAAACCCTTCCCAATTTTCTTTTAAATAAAAGCCATGCAAGCCAGAGTTTCAGCATTTCAACATATTCCAAACTATTTTACCCATGTCTTTCATGCCCATAAGCTTCACTCCCATTAGATGCAGCTATATTCTGTGATATGTCCATTTTCTCTGTTCTGATCTAATGCATGGTAACCCTGGGTCATTCAAGTGGTTTTTCAGACTTTAAACATGGCAGTAACTTACCACATACTAAGGAAAAATCCCAACAAACTAACAAAGAAAACCAAACAAGAACCCCCCACCCAAACTTACTGACAGTATTTAAACATAGTTTATAGAGTTTCTCATTTTGAATCCCACAGACACACACTGTCACTGTAAGGTGACATAAAAAGCTCCTGGCTTTCCCCCTTTCTTCTCTGATCTACTGTTGAGAAGAAAGTGACGTAACATTCTGGAAATGCAGGACTGCCCACCAACCCCATCACCTCTCCTCCTCACCACAGCCTTTCCATATACAGCAAAATACACATAAAAGCAATCAACTGATATGGTATTTACACAAGAAGAAAGTGGTTCTTTTAATTTTGACTAGTTTATTACCCAAATGTATGTCACACCAGGTCATCAACAGACTTACCAGTGCAGGTGAGCAAAACTTTTAGATATATAACTGACTACGTACAGTTGTAATGAAGCCAAAATAGGCAGATAAATGCAGTAACATTTCAACACAAATCTGTGTACGAAAAAAAGTTATTTTAATGACGTAGGAAGGTGTGGTTCAAATTACACTACACACCGTATCAGCTAACTAAGAGACCCTGTGAGCTCCAGCTGGTAAACTGCTTAAATGCTGCCCTCTAAAGGTCTCAGAACCACTTTAGAAAATATAACTTTCACTTTCTAACTAAATTTCAGAGTCTTAAGAATTTACTTCAATCTCAGTTGGGCTGAAACCAATGAAATCACTTCACACAAAGTGAAGAGGCCAAAAGACCTGTAAATGTAGATGCAATCAGAAAAAAATTAACCTAAACTCACAGACTTTCATGATAATTATTAACCCAGGGCAAAATTTATTAAATCATCATGATCAGAAGATTATTTCATTTACACATTAGAAACAATTTAAAATACACTCTGTGCAACCAGAATATTTTAAGTCTTGGTCTCAGAAATATTCTGCTCTCTTAAATTTCTATTTGCAGTTTGTACTTCATACAAGAACTTGTAATCTTCATGACAACTTTTATCTTTTCAAGGTGAGATGATTGCAGTTGAAAACTCAATAATTTGAATTTACCTGTCATGTGCCACTGAAAGATATTGATTATATTGCTACTAGTATAGGATTAGCCAGACATTAATTGATATTAAATCAGATGTTCAGAGATCACCAAATTAGGCAATTTCAGCTGCACACAGCCAGGTGGGCAACTCGCATCAATGACAGTGGTATGTAACTCACTTCAGCTTCTCTGAAAATTACATGGTGTTACTTAAAACAGAGAACAACCAACCATAATTTTCACTTGATTAGGCTCTAACTTTATTAATATAAGGAAAAGGTTTTTCTGCATATCCCTGGCTACTAACCAAAACTAAAAGCCATCAACTGATTATTTGAACAGGCCACCAAGAGAAATCATTACAAGTGTAGAAAAAGAAATACTGTAAGAAAGCGTGTCATTAGTGATGTCCTAATCTGGCAGTTAAAACTGCCAAGAGTTTGGTTATTTACTGCATAACCAGCTGCCGTCAGTCTTTAAATATGCCTAAGTTTTTCTAATTCACACAGGGTTTGTTTTCTGTTGGTTTTATATACGACGTAACACCCCTTACTTCCGTTCTTCTGCTCACTACTGACCTTGCTCTTCGTAAGGGTCATCTGGGTCATCTGCAACCAGCTCAGCACTGCTTGGTGTCTCATGGTCCTCCTTGGTTGCAAATATTATTCTGTCTTTTCCTACCATGGAGGAGACAAGAAACAAAAGTTCTGAGAGATATGAGACTGAAAGAATCATTTACAAAACTGCTGAACACCACAAGGTAATGAGATATTCAATGTGATGCACTAATGTTAATAGTGTATGAATTGTTGTACTTAACAATCACCTTCAATTAGAACAGTTACTAGTTCAGAGGAACACATACACACTGAAATTCTGTTATTCTACAGCTCCAATTTTCCTAGCAATTCCTGTCATGGCTACAGGTCACAGTACAGTTCATTGAACAGTTAAGTTAAAAAGCTGATTCAAAACAAACTCAAATTACTCCAATACCAGGACTAACACAGATGAAGGGATTAAACCAAAAAAAAAAAAGGAAGAGTGAAAGAAAAACTACAATAAATAACAATAAAGTGTTCAATAGGAACTTAATAACAGTGCTCTTCACTAAAGACTAGTGTAGTATTTTACTCTAATCATCTGAATTAAAAACTGAAGAAAATTGTCACCATATAGAACTAACGACATTGAAAGGTGCTGTGAATATTACAAGGGATAGAAATCCAACAAAGCAAACCTCCCGCTCTTGATTTAACTAAAACGTTCCGTAGTGGGGTCGGGGAGGCTTGGCTGGAAGCTTCAGTAGTTTTAGTTTTCTAACAGCCCTGCAAAGCTCTAACACCCACTCTGAGGCATGCACAAGCAGAGAACAGCTAGCTGAAACTCTTCTGAGCACACAAGTAAGTATTCCTTGAGTGGAAAACAAATGGTAAAGTCCCCAAGAATTCTCCAAATTCATAAAGGCCGCTACAGTGACTTGGCATATTAGAAACTGAATCTTCTGACCTCTCAGTGTGACCTCAGCCAGCAGATGTTCAGTAACTTAACTTTGCTCAGTCACCATGCTTTTAAATGTGTCTGAAAAACAGATAAATCTAAAACTTCTTTTGAAGGGAAACAGTTTTCCGACAACTCTGCATTGTACTCCAGCAAACTTTACAATGTGGAATGTTCAGTCATTTCTTAAATAAAAGGAGCTAGAAATACATGAACTCTAACCCCGTCACTGCAATTTTGTAGAGTTGCATAAGGCAACTTACAGATCTTGCAAAATTAAAGCACAGCATAGAGCATAAAAGAGGTCCATAGGTTATAACTACCTCAATACAGTTTATAATCAGTAGTCTGTGCCCAAGTTTGTAACTTAAAAATGGCATTTAGAACTATTGGCGCTTTTTTTCCAGTCTGAAACTTTACATTCAGCAACTTCGCATTACTTAAGAGAGCAAGGATATATATATATACAGACATACATACAGCTATCTATCTATGTATCTCCCCCTTTAAGAAGTGGTCAAGCCTCATAAATACCACAACCTGTATAACATAGTACGGATACAGAAAAGTAAAGCTCGTAATCTACCCACCCTGTCCATCAACCTTAAAAAGGCAAAACCCAACACCTCTGGCCACTCAGCTAGGCTGAGATAAATTTAACCCCTGCGGGCAGAAGGCGCTCCGCAGCCGGCTGCCCTGCCCACACGCCTCAGCCGAACACGGTCCCTGCGGGGCACCCCCGGCCCGCTCCGGCCGCCCCCGTCCCGCTGCGAGGCCACACCGCCTCCCGCGCCCGGGGCCGCGCTGCCGCCTCATGGCCCCGCCGCCCTTCCCGCCCTCCGTGAGGAAAAAGGTCGGCGGCGGGAGACGAAGCAGCGCTGCCACCGCCACACACGGACCGCGGGCGGCTGTCGCACCTCATCTTTACTCCGACTGCGCCTTCCCCTCACGGGCTGCGGGGAGCGGGCGGTCACCCCGCGGCGCACCCACCCCCGGCCACCTCGCGGCGAGCCCGCCCGGCGGGGTGACATTGGGAGGACACGCGGGCGCACCTTCCTGCCTGCAGTAGGACATGGCGGAGCCGGCCGGTGCCTTCCCCCGTAGCGCGCCGCACACGGGCCCCGCTGCTCCGCTCCTGCCGTCCCGCCAGCACCGCTCGGGCAGCGCCGCGCCGCTGCTCCACGCCGCGACTTCCCGCCTCCGGAAGCGCCTTCCCGGCCCGCCGGCGGCCGCTGACGCACCTCCTGCCGGCCGCGGGGCTCCGCTAGGCCCGGCCCCGCCGCACTACAGCTCCCGCCTGCCCCGCGCCTGGCCGCACGGGGGGAGAGAGGGAGGCAGGAAGGGAAGGAGGAAGGAAGGGCTTCCCAGCCGCGGCGGGGACTACGCGTCCCGGCGTGCGCCGCTGCGGGCGGGGAGCGGCTCGGGGCGGGGGAGCCCTGAGGCGGAGGAGGGCGCGGCTGGCGGTGCGCGGCTCTGGCGGTCCCTGAGTTGTGGTTCCCGGAGGGAGCGAGAGGCTCAGGATGTCGAGGAACGTAAGTGCTGCTCGCTCCGGCCCCTTCGCTGCTCCGCGCTCCGTGTGGCGGCCGCCCGGGTCGGCCCGTTCGCCCCCGAAGTGCCAGGGCTGTGGCCAGGGCCTTGTGCCGGTCACAGCCCACCGGGCATCTCCAGATGAGCCAGAGAAGCGCCATGCCCTGCCTTGGCTGTTTGCATGTGCTGAAGCTGGATTTGGTGACTCCTCACAACCCGCGTACGCACGGATAAACCCCTGGGCTCTCTTATTTGTCCCGTGTCACTGCCTTGTTTTAAGTTATTGTTACTATGGATATAATTATTTTAGAGTGTGCAGGCACTCTTTTTATTGGTGAAGTGAATCATAATTTGTTATTTATAGCGATGTTTTAGCCGGTCAGGAATTCAGGGCTATTACTCAATTTGTCATGGCCTGAATGCAGGGTGTGGACGCCAAATACAGAACCTGGAGACAGACCGAATGAAGGTTGAACATGTAGAACCACTATAAAAGAAATTGGTTTTTTTCTGTCAGGCTGGAGTTTTATTTATGGAATGCGTTTCTGGTATAAAAAGTGTGATGAGGCATCTAATAAGTGAGGGAAAGTTTTGGTCCAAGGCAAGAGGTTCTGCTCTGTAGAGCAGCAGTGCTAACAAAGCTAAATGACTTGTTTTGAGACTGATTGCTTTCCCCTTTTGCACCAATATGGCATTTTTGGTTTATTTCCAACAGTTCTCTGACACAGGCAGCAGAAAAGAGCATGTTAAAATCACAAGTGAGCCCAAACCAGGGTTCCTGGAGCGGCTCAGTGAGACTTCTGGAGGCATGTTGATTGGACTTGGAGCGTTTCTTCTGGCTTTCTACCTTCTTTTTACCAATGAAGTAAGTGTAATACTGTCAGTGTTTGTACACAGCTTTATTATTTTATTATTACTTGCTCCATGAGAGGAGGAGGTTTTGTCTGGGGACCTGGTGCTTATGCTCAGGATATAATGGAAAAGTGAAACCACAGGCCACAGGTAGTATTTCTCTAGAACTAGGTGTAGTAGAGACAATAGCAGTGTGTGATGAGAGATAAGATCCAAAACTTGTAAACTGATGAAGAAACAGTCGGTGGTAAGACGGTTGCATGAGGCAGCCACGTTCCTGCCTTCTCTTTTTTCTTGAGATAACAAAAGTTTCTCATTTCTAATGTTGTTATAGTTACGTTAAAGATATTCATCCCCCATGTTGCAAAAATTGGGGGTGTTATTTATTTATTTTTTCTCAGTGTTATTTTATGACTTGGTTTTAGATTTAAAAAAAAAAAGTAAGCCAGGAATCTTAACACCCTACCATTGAAAACATACATGTTTTGGCAATTTTGGAGTGGAGAGCAGAATTCTGTGGATTTTTCACTTAGAGACTTCCTTTCATACCTCTATAAGAGGAAAAATAACTACTCCAAATTTTGATGACTTTGCAGAAAAAAAGCACACCAGGATATGATGGTAAGGCAGGAAAGGAGTCAATATAGGTATGTGGAAAAATGAACTATAATTTGTTTCATTTTTGCAGTTATTCAGGAGTGATGAACAAGGTAAGAGGTGAAGAGCAGTAAGTTTGGACCCTTGTAGGAAGAATTTGTGTCTGAGAAGCTTAGTCAATGTTAATGGTCCTGCTGCTTGGGTGAGGAGTACTGCCCCAAACTGGATCACAGGGAATGGAGAAGTACAAGTGTGTTTCAAAAATATGCCTTGAGCTGAATGTGCAAGCATTCCTTGTGGTCATCAACTCACTTGTCTGCTAACCTTGTTCACAAAATACTGCTGTGACGTTGATTCTCCACAGCTGCATTTCCGTTTTCTTCGTTGCAGGGACGAGCTTTAAGGACAGCCAAGTCTCTCGATGAGGGGCTTTCTCTTGTGGTCCCTCTTGACAGCATCCACAGTATCTCTCAGCAGAATGAGGGGAGACTGGTGCACTTGGCTGGCGCTCTGAGTACATCTAAGGTAAATAAAATAGTACCTTGAAGATAAGAGCATTTCAAGCTTGGAGGGAAGGAAAAGTCTTTGCCAACTAAAGTTTTGTTTGATATCCAGGAAAAGACACATGGCTTTTCTCCTCCTCTAAGCATTGCCAGCTACCACTCAAGCTTTGGTTCTTGGCCTGGAATCAGGGAGATGCTGAATGGCCTTGGACTCCCTTCTCCCAAGCCACGCGCCAGCTCTAGCTGTGTTTACCCTCACACTGCCTTTCGTGGCTCGTTTCAATGGCCATTTGTGTAGGGAACCTCTTGTGTGTTCATGATATTGTAAAGTCTTCAGGCTCTTGCAGCACGGGAGCTCTGCAAGTTCTGACTTTTCAGTAGTGGTGACATTTTCCATGGTCCACCCACACTGCAGAAGGTAACACAGCACCTTCCAGCAAAACAGAATCTCCTGGTTTAAACACCGCAACCTATAAACCCATAGTCAGCAGTTCTGGTTTCATTCTTCACTATAGCAGTAACTTTTGATTATGATTCTTCAGGTCAGATTTGCCAGTAAAGAGACATTCCTTTTTGTTTTTTCATAACATTTATACTGTGTTCACCTGTGTGTAAGATAGTGCTAGCTGTACAGTGAGGTGTGTAAATGGGTTCAGTAATAAAAGGACAGTGTTTGAGGTTGTGAGGTACAGCATTTAGACTGACTTGTATTTTCTTTAATTTTTGCACAGCCTTTGTTTGACCCCAGCTATGGGCTCTCCATCCAAGCTGCCAAACTTAAGCGCAGTGTGGAAATGTACCAGTGGGTAGAATATGAAGATTCCAAGTAAGTGAAAGTAATCTTTAAAAGTTGTTTATAAGGCTGTTGTATTATCAGGATCCTATCACAATTTTTTTCTCTCCTTATACCTAAGGAAAAAAAAAACCAAAACAAAAAAGAAACCTCTTTATAGCAAGAGAATTCTAGAGCTCTTGGATTTTTTTTTTCTTTTAGACAATCACTTTAGTTTCCTTGGGAGATGCTAACTGCTCTGCTAGTAGTTGCAACTCAAATAGGGAAAAAAATCTGCTATTTCTAATAATTCCGCTGATGGTAGTGGGAATGCTATTAGCTATTATGTAGGTGTGACTGCCCAGAATTCATGTTCCAAATGTCTTTCATGTCATATAAAAAAAAGAGTCAGAGGTTGTGAAGGTGTGAAAAATAATTTCTCAGTTTTAGCATGCTTATGGTGCAGCATCTGTTAAAGACTTGATTTGGGCCAGCTTGTCTCATTGTATTTAATTCTGGTTGTTCCTCATCAGTCTAGTCAACACATCCTTGTTTGAAACATGGGAATAAAAGGGTTGTGGCTGTTGAGCGTTTGTGTATAGTTTTCTCCTGTTACAGAGAATCTCTGTTTTCAGAACAGGTAGTTCAGAGAAGAGTTAGGTTCTGTATACAGATAAGTCTGTGTTGCCAGAGATCTGTCTGTGCATTTCATTGGTGAAGTGTATTCTGCCCTGAGCAGGGGTGTGTGTGCACTGTTTTGGTTCTCATCCCAGCCCTTTTTCTCTGCAGGGAATATGAAGAAAATGGGGAGATTAAGAAAGAGACAAAGTATTCATACAGTAAGTTGATCATCAGAAAGTCCTTTTCCTTTTATGCATGTAACTTTGGACTTGTGTGTGTGTTTTGATTTTTGTTGTAAAACCTGTGTTTTCTTCTTGGGAAAGAAAGGAAAGGAATGTGAAGAAATAAGCAGAAATTCTCTTTCCTAAACAAATGACAGAACCTCCCTTTCCTGAAGTAACTGAGGTGAAAGGAGATGTGCTGTCAGCAAGCAAGGGCTACAGAAAATCTGAGTCTTGTTTTGAAACCCGTAAAAGTTCAGAGGAACATCCAGGTATAGGATGCCCCAGACATAGGGCCTATAAGGTCCTCAGTGACTGGAGATGGGCAGAGATGGGAGTGTGTTCAAAGCTACACCTGAGATTGCACTTCAGACATGTAGTAATTGGGAATATGTCAGCTGTGAGCATAAGAGAACAGACAGGGAAAAGCAGTGTAGCTCCAGCCTGTAAGAGAGCCTATTGAGAACCTGTTCAGATGTTGACACCAGCCAGTGAAAACCACCAGCACCTTCTGATGTGCACTGTGGCTTTTGCCAAGTGCTTTTTTGGCAGGAGCAGAACTGGGTGCGTTATTCTGATCTACCCAGTGGCAGAAGAGTATTCTGAGTCATCGTGTGTTTGGAGATTGGTCTCTGTGCTTCATTTATCTCTAATTAAAGCACATGGATGTGTAACGTGGGTGTACAGCAGTTTCTGGGTGTGATCATATAAAAGTACTCAGCTGAGTGAAGCATGGGGACCCTGTAGCATGGAGGTGTGTAAGGGGCAAAGCTGGTGGTTGTGAGCCACGAGAAACAGCCTCACAGTGACAGGGAGCAAAAAGAAATGCCATCTGAAAAAACAGCTGTCCTCTCAAGATTGATGGATTCTGTCCCGTAAATGTCTGTGTATTATTAGCTGTGGTGGGTTAGCCTTGGCTGCCAGCCATGGACCCACACAGCTGCTTGATTACTCTCCCTTCAGCAGGACTGGGGAAGAAACTGAAAACTACAGGAGTGTAGGACAGATTGAAAGAGAGGGAGATGGCTTTGCAATTACCATCATGGGCAAAACAGACTCACCTTATGGAAAGTTTATTGTCAATTAAATATTTAATTAGTGATTTGGATGTTGGCAAAACACATTTGGACTCACCCTTTCCTGGGTGAGTTCACTCCAGACTCCTCTCCCTTTGTCCCCTGCCCCTTGTTATCACAAAACCAGCTTATTCCCAACGAGTGGAGCCAGGAATCAAAGCCTGATCATGGAAGATGCCAACAGCAAAGCTGAGCAAAGTTGAGTTACAATTTTATCCCTAAAATACCTTTTTTCACCCTAAATCCTGCCATTCTCTGTTAATATGCTAGGAGGATTGATCTAAGTAACAGACTATCACAGACATTGATGTAGAGAGTATTACTAGAAGTGTAACCTAGAACTGATTGATTGAGAGGTATCTTCAGTAACTGAGATCTGAGTGTCTTTTCCTCAACCTTCTTATCATTCTGTTTAGATACAGAGTGGAAATCAGAAGTTGTGAACAGCAGAAACTTTGATCGAGAAATTGGACACAAAAACCCAAGGTAAGGTACCATCTGGCACAGTCCCTCTGAATTCTGTCACTGGATCTGATCAAAGATGAAAGCTAAATGACTAATTTCATAACAGAGTGCAGTAGACGGAAACTGTTGTTCTTTTGGTAGTTAGGAAAACAAAGGCATAAAGAAATTAGAGCAGTTCAGAGCATTCATGCCTTGTCTTAACTTATTTTAATGGCTCCAACAGTATGCAGTCTGGACAGTTTCTTGATGGATTTGTTTTCACATAATGACAGTCATTTAGCTCTTTGAGTCTCTCCTGATATTTGCCATAGTACCTTTTCTGTGCTATATATTATGATCAAGAGTTTGATCATAAATCTGTGACTAATCAGGGACTCTCTCTGTTCCTCAGTGCCATGGCTGTGGAGTCTTTCACTGCTGTTTCTCCTAACGTCCAGGTTGGCAGCTTTGTTCTTTCCAAGGGTAAGGATTGTTTTGTACTGGCTTTGTGTCTGCTGTTGCATCAGCAGTAGACTTTGGTTCTTTCCATAATAGCTGTCTTGTCAAGTGATAATCAGGAAGCCAGCCAGCAAATTGGCTGTTCCAGGTTAGACACTGGGCCTCAGCTTGATGCTTTATTCTGCTTAGGTCTCGTGGATAAAATTGATAATTTCAAGCAGTTGAGCTTGTCACACCTGGAAGATCCCCATGCTGATGTTACCCGAGGAGGAGATTACTTTTATCACAGCGACAACCCCAGGCGTCCAGAAGTAAGATGGGAAAGATAAACTAAAGCAGTGATTACTTGTGTGTGAAAAAGGAATTGGGGCATGTCCCATTTCAATTTAAATGTATAGAAAATGGAGTGCAGACCATCACATAGTGTGATGGAGTAGCAGCCCTTCAGAATGAGCGCTTCTCTTGCAGGCAGCTTCCAGTCCCGTTCCTTTGTTCTCTGTTTTCTCGAGTCTGCTGTGCTTTTAAATGCAAAGGGATGGTGCTGGGAGGTGGGTTCCACCTCTGCCTTGCTGTATTGAGGAGTACAATCAAACAGCTTGTTGTCAGATTGTGCTTCCTGCCCTGTTTTGCCAAAAGATGAAATGACGAGGGATGAACAAAGCATATCATGTGCTCCTGCAGCATAATCAGAGGGGATATTACAAAACAGCATTTGAGCTCTCCTGTTTCAGCTGCCAGGTAGCACTGAAAAAAGGACACCTTGGAAATCATTTTGGCTATCCTCTTGCTTGACATAAATGTTCAGAAAAAGTGTTGATGAATAAAGGATGTTCCTGTGCTGAGTTGTCTTTCCTGTGATTCCTCTTTGTAAAACAATCTTTCTTGACTTCCAATCTTGTTTGTAGGTGGGAGACCTTCGTGTCTCTTTCTTCTATGCAGGTCTGAGTGGAGATGATCCCTATTTGGGCACTGCTGATAAGGTGAGTCTTCAGCTGTTTCTGTATTTTGCAAGCTCCGTTCCCAACTCAGTAACCAGTAAATATTTTCCCCTTTCTTCCAAGGTGACTGTGATTGCTCGGCAGCGAGGTGATCAGCTGGTTCCATATCATACCAAGTCTGGAGATGTTCTGGAGATTCTGTACCCTGGGGACCTCTCTGTGGAGGTGAGATACCACACTCTACTAGTGAAGAGTTAAAACTTGAGGTGGTAGTGCAGAAGCAGCAGAACAGGAAATTCCTACTCTCCTTCAGACCTGCTCTAGAGGAGGAGATACTCATACAAACATTGGCTTTTCTCTCTCCTTCTTGGACAACAGCCTGTGTTTGCTTCCAGGTTTCTGCACATTCTGTCTGTTTGATCTAAAGATTGTTTCTGTGCATTCTCATTTTGTTTTTATTTGCTCCTTGGTTGTTTCCGACTTACACATGCAAGCACATGCTTTTGAACAGGTCACATGTAAAAATAGTAAAAATCGGGGTTTAATTAAATAAACCATAAGAGTTATTCTCTCTTCAGCTCCTAATAACAGGAGTTTAGGCTTGTTTGAAATGTTTATTACTATTCAGGCTGAGAAAGAACCTTCAGGCAGAGCATTATGCTTCAATAAATCCTGCATGCTCCAGCAATTTGGTGATTCATTTACTCCTTTTAGTAGGTTTGTTTCCATTAATGATTGTTTCATGCCCTGCTGTAAAAAAACCCCAGATGTCAAGAGTTTACAGGGGCTCCCAAAAGCAGTTAGAAAGGCTTTGTTTTGACTTGAAAGAGTAGCAATAGAATCAACCCTCTGCTGTAAGCTCTGAATCTTCATTAGATAGAATTTTGTTGCATTGAAAATTAACTGGTTACAAATAAATAATTCATTGAGTACTTGTATGTACAAGTAATCAATCAGTCTTACACATCTCTTACCATTTAGTGCTTTCTAATGTCCCAGCCATCTTCATGTGAACGTTTTGTTGCCACAGGGTCACACCACCCATTTTGAAAAAAATCTCACTCAGAATTCTTGCAAAGAGATGCTTTGCTTTGCCTGATGAAATGCACACATACCTTTTAGCTTTTCTTCCTTGCATCCAGCTTGCTCTCTTTCACACACCTTGCCTTCAGCCATCAGTGGATATTGTTGCCTTTTCTCTCTTCCTTCAGAGTGAAGTCAGACTCTTCCTTCTTTATTCCAGTTACTTATTAGTGTCTTATTTTCCACAGTAATGTTGAATGTATCCAATTGCAGCAAAACCTGTGTGCTTTCTGCCTGTGGGTAGTGTTGAATGGTGCTTTTTAGGTTGTTTTAATTAAGAAAAGGGCCAATTTTCCCGGTGCTGCACTGTTCAGTCTGTTGCAGTGTACTGCTATACTGCACAGACCCTGCAGAATGAGCTGCAATATATCTTCTATAAGAGAAATTGTACTACTAAAATGCTCTTGGCTCTGATTGGCTCATAATATACTGGAATTAAGAGGATCTTGAAAACAAGAAACAGGCTGCATGTCATGGTGTTTGCTTTCAGGAGGTGTTTCAGAAGGAGCATGAGAGTAACACCATGAAGACCTGGGCCCTCCGTGCGGCAGGCTGGCTCTCAATGTTTGTGGGCATCAGCCTGATGACCCGAATCTTTTACACATTAGGTAAGTTTTTCACAGAAAGGTAAAATGATCTAGAAATAAGATCATAACCTCTAGAGAGTTAATTCATTTGGAGACGAGGAGAAATCTGGTTTGAACTCAGACTTGATTTGATCTGAAAAGGCACTGTAGGCAACTGCAGGTAAACAGGACCCCAAAACCAAGTGGTTGCTTTGTGAACATTAAAAAACCCCACACAAATATCTTCTGCCAGTCTCAGAAGATCTCAGCCTAGTGCTTACCAAAATAAAAAGCTGAAGCACATGTTGGGCTGGTTCTTTCAAATCTAACTCAAGGTGCTGCAATACAGTTACTTTCTGCACCCACACGCAACTGGTCCCCCCAACAGGTCCTAATCACCAGTAGTATAGAAATACAGTTTTGTGTCTGGTTATTCTACACTACTGTAAACAAACAGTAAAGAAAGTTTTTGTTTATCCTTTTAATGTGGAAAAATGTAGTAAAAACAGAAAAGCAGGACGACGCCTCAAACTTGTATAAACTTCAGACATCAAAGATATAATTTGCTTTGTAGCTGTGAACTTTTTTTTTCTGATTTATCTATCCATATACATGCTGCTCCAAGATTTATTGTTGCCAGAAAGGAATTTTTGTGCTAGCAGCTTATATCAGTTGCCCAAAACTTGTTCCATAACTGCGGGGCTATCTGTCTCCTCTGCATCCCAAGCCTTGGACAAATCTTCAGAGTTCCTTTTGGATTACTTCCTGTCTAAAGAGATGAGGATAGTATTGCCTTTTATGTTTAGCTGTTGCTTAATGATCAAATGTCTTGATGCTGTTCTGCTGAAATGCCTAATCCAGTGCTCTTGATAAAGAGTTTGAATCTGTCTTTTGATTGCAGTCCTTAGTGTGCAGATCCTAGGCATGAATCAGACTTTCTTTTAAACTGTCGTCTTGCCAACTACTTCATGCCAAGTTTAATTCTCTCTGCAGTGGACTGGTTTCCTGTTGTGAGGGACCTGGTTAACGTTGGATTGAAGGCATTTGCCCTGTGTGTGGCCAGCTCGCTGTCCCTGCTGACCATCTCCGTGGGCTGGCTCTTCTACCGTCCACTCTGGGCCCTGCTCCTCGCGCTGCTCTCCATAGTCCCCATCGCGGTGGCCAGATCCCATGTTCCGCCCAAGAAGCAGCAGTGAGAAGGAGGCAGTCGGGTCTTGAACGGAGTCCTGGTTAGAACCTTCTCAAGTGCATTTCTGCCTGGTTCCTGCAGCAAGCTTACAGCAAATCACAGCTCAGCAGCGAGCACCAAGAGCTGGGGAGGGGGTTCGAATGTGGTTATTGCTACACATTATCCATAGGACTGTAGGGTGCTGTTTGTGGGAAGTCAGTGACACCAGCTTTGGGGAAAAAAGCATTTTGGGTGTGTGTATTGATGGCAAGTTAATGAACAAGCAGATTTGATACTCTTACTGCATAGTAATTCCCCGATTTGAGAACTGGCAAGTTCTTGCCAACTGTCTGGGTGGAGCACCTTGTGCGTTTTGGAGAAAGTGCCAGCTGCATCCCATGGACCATGGTTAGATGTCCTTAGGAAATACGTGTGCCTGCCTGTCTCTGACAAACCTTCCCTCTGCTGCCTTTTCTTGTTTGCACAGTCAGGAACACTCGTTTGGCTGATGTGTTTGGCAGTGTATGTGTTCAAAGGGAGAACATAGCTTAGGGAAATTCCACACAATACTCATGTCAACCATCTGCTTTTGGACTGAGGATTTTCAAAGTCATTGATGTAATGAGTGGCCACATTAGCAGTGCTCTGAGGTTGGGCAGATTTATCAGGGAACATTGATTTCCCCCAGGATTTAAAAGTCTCTGAAATTGTTCTTGGTTAAGCATCCAAAATGATAGCCTGGACTATATCATTGCAGAACTGTTTCAAAAATTTCACTTCAAATTGCACTTAAAGGGATACTCAGAGGTCATTCACCTGTAAATATAAAACCTACTGCCTTGAAACAGCATTGACTTTTATAATTGAATGTGTAGTCTTTAAAATAGTTGGGGTTTTTTTGCTGTGTATACTGTTCCTTTCTTTAATTTCTCTTAATAAGGACAATGAACATATTCCATGAAATTAAGTAATGGAAACATTTTTGCCTGATTAGTTTTCATAGATTTTAGTAGCCTAAACTGTTAATTTTGTATCATGTTAGAGGAATGCCTTGTAGTGTTGTGATGGCTCATGTTTACATACTTCTCCTGTAACCAGTACGTGAGGTTAGAGACACTCTTTAAGTCTCTCCACTAAGCTGTAGTCTGGCTTCCAGATGGGCCCCTCCTACACTACTGTGTTTTGGGGGTTTTTTAAGTATACACAATTCAGTACAAAAATAATGTTTTCAGTAAGAAATCTATTTATGACCATCAGTAGAGTGTTCTTTGTACCAAAGGAACTTGACTTGAACATACATAGGAGCAAACATTTGCTAGAAATGGTATTGAAATAGAAATCTGAGTTAGAAATCGTAAGTGTTTTGAGAATTTGTAATTACTTTATTAGTCCTAATTACTTTCATTCTTTTGGTATTTGAATGTTGTCAGTTTGGTCTCATGGCTCCATCCTGCTGGTAAAAGCAGGAGCAGTGAGTGAAAGGGTGGGTACAGGAGGTGGCCTTGTGCATGCAGCTGGCACATGGGAGTGACACTGTGCAGTCTTCCTGCTGCTCACCGACACCAAGCTGTGCTCCAGCAGTCAGGAACGGTGCTCCATGGGGGAGAGAAACTGGGTTCGAACTGCTGCTGGTTTTACTCATGATGCAGAACACTAACCAGCATTACTTATTGGAGATGAAGAGACAATTTTCTACAGAAGTGCTGAGCTTTTGTATATGTAAATAAAACACAGTTTTCAAAAGGTTGGTCTATAGGCTTTTTTATTAAATTCAAGTATTACATGTTTTATATCCAAGGAATAGTGTCCAGGTAGGTGGAGGGTTAATTTGTAGTTTCCACAAGAACTAGTTTTCTATTGTTGGGTTTTGTTTGTCCTGCAAACATGTCCCTGTTTGGGGAAGTGAGCTCCCCCTAACAGCACAGCTGCTCTCAGGTCTGTGTACTGTGTGTGATGCCAGGCTGCGGCCAGCCTGCCATGGGTTTACTCCCCGTTACTGACCACTGAAGTCAATCACTTCCTTGCCTCTCTAAGATTATTTGAAAAATATTATGGGTTCAGCCTGACTGCTACAGCCTCTTGTATTTTAAGGAGGCTGGGTGTTACCTGTGCATTCAGAAAACAGACAACATATTTGTTTTTTCAAACTTTATTTTGATCTACAAATACAGTACAAAAATAGATTTTTTTCTGAACATAATTACATGAAAGCCATTTTCTTACAAGTCAGTCTTTCCTCTGTGACAATGTCTAGCAATGACTAAATTGTTTTCCCCTCTATTTTTGAAGAGACTGTGTCAGTGGAATTTAGATACATAATACTGCCAAAGACAGATCAGTATTTCTACTATACAAGTGCAGGAAAAGCTTATGTAGATTTAACATTCCTCTCTCAACACTTTTCTAATGCTATGGTACTGGCTAACAAGAATTCTGTGGTTTTAGTGAATTTTGTTCCAACAGTGACATTTAGCCGGTTTTACGTGTTTTGCTCCAGAACAGGATCTTGATAAGCAACAGAAGCAAATATGTATATATTCACATTACTTAAGAAGGCATATTGAACCTTAAGTTGTAATAAGGACAGGGCTTCTCCCTTCCAAAGCACAAGATTTCTGAGAGTAAAGGAAGATGGTAGGCTGAAAAGCCAAACTTACATCACAAAATGCAAGTATTCGTTAAAAAGTATTAATTCCTCCATATTCTGATTCTGGGGGGTTTTTTTAGACCTTAGAGGAAGTATTTCCCCTGGAGACACAAATGCCAGACTCTACCTTACCGCTGATTTGGGTAAGCTATGGGTCAAAGTAGGCATCAGCATTCCTTTGGCCACCTTTCTGCAGACAGGTAAAAAGCAGCTGGATGCTTTAGTTCTGAGCAAGCAGGGAAAAATGAAAATGAGAAAAATGGGAAAAGAGACTGCTACTGACAGGAGTGCCTCAGGAAACTCAACTATTAGTGCTGAGTGATACAAAAGAGCAAAAACCCCAACAAAGCAAAGTGATCTCAGAAGGTACAGCTCCATCTCTACTTCTCCCAATTCCAAGGATAAAAGGAAGAATCTAACTGATATCTAAGTGATACCTGTGATATCAAAGGAAACTGGATACTGAATTAGGTTGGTCCCCGACAGCTCAGAAACACAAGTGCAAGGACGACCTAAGGCCCTAACTGGCAAAGGATACTTTTATCATGACTGTTTTTCCTGCATCGGAAAACAGCCAAGAAAAGCTTATCATCACAATTTCTCAAACGGGAACAACTGAGCTGCTTCTCCTCTCTTTTCTCGCTTGCTCTTTTTGGTTGTTTTCTCTTCTTGTTTCTCTAGCTGGCGATTTTGGGGCCAATAAATGGCCGTGTTCCCCACTGTGCTCTCTGAGCTTGGAGCTCCTTCTTCATCAGAAGAGAATCCCCCTCCTTTCTCTGTCTCAGGTGCTGATGGCTCAGTCTGGAAAACACAGGTGTGAAAATCAGAAAGTCACTCTAAGGTAACTGCCTCTTTCCAAAAGGGCTTGTCTTTGGTCACAGTGACACCAAGTGACCTTAGAGAAGTTGGCTGCTCTGGTTTGGGCTTCTCACCCGAAGTGCTTCTATTTCTGAATATCAAACATTCTTTCAACACAAGCAAAACATTTTTGACAATGGAAGAATAAAACCAACCTGTTTTAAAAAGATCAGGCTTTTCACCTTTCTCCTTGGGGAAAAAATTAACAACTAAAACATCTAACTTACAAGAAAAAGTGCCCCACTCTCATCCTGTTAGCTACATGCTTGGCTTGGAGGAATAAATCTAGGAAGGGGGTATGTCAAAACAGAAAATAGTAATAAAAATAGGAGCATTCATCCCTTGTTAAACAGTAACAAATCTTTGAAGAACATGACCACGTTGAACTTCTGGTGTAGTTTTTTTGATTAGCTGAAGATTTTTGAGCAACTACACTCTGGAAATTCTATTCTACAGTTAAAATAACACGCAGAAAAAGAAATTACTAATAGAAATGTAGGATACCTTGATGGAGTAGCGTTGCTTCAGTCTCTCTCTGATGAGAAGTCCTTTTGTCAGCAGCTTCCAATTCCCTAGAGCTCTTTTCTCACGCTTCTGTGGGAGATTGTTATTGGAAAGAGAAAAATTTACTACTGTGAGTTTCAATGCATTTATGCCCGTGGAAAAGGAAAGCTTTAAGATTTTTAAACTGCCATCAAAAAAGCCTTATGCTTGTTGCTTACACAGCCTGCCCTGTTCACTGCCCAGTTTCAATGAAATTTACTTTATAAATATAACAGTAAGGAAGTTGCAAAAATAATTCTCACCTCCTTCTCCTTCTTTTCTATTTCTGCTTGTTCGTTCTCCCAGGCAGCAACAAGGACCTCTTTATACTCCTCACACACCACATACCCATCAGTACTAGGAAGGAGAACACAATCCTCTGTCAGCTACAAGGAAAAAGAAAGGGAGCAAATGCCTGCTGACCCAGCCCAAAAGCTACTGAATACTGACAGAACTGTCTGTCTCAAACAATCAAAGTGTGGAACTGGTCACATGCTCCACTTAACACAAGATACACAACCTCTGCAGGACATCAACATCTGACAGGTGCAACAAAGCAGCTTTCACATACACTGGGTGTGAGTAGCCGCCGTGAAAATCAAATCCAGTGATGGCTTGAGCACAGTCAATGTTCAACTTCCGTGCCACTCTGTTCAGGTTTGGAAGTTTCAGCTGCACGCAGCCAACAGGTAACATGGATGGCAGGAAGAGATAGACGTTTCCATATTCATTCCGAGGAACCTGTTACGGCAAAATTAAAGAGAGATGCTGATAATCCTGCTTTCTGGAGAGAGCTGAAAATACCTGCTGCAACCCAGGGACTCTCCCCTCCTGACCTGCTACATTCCACTCCAGTATTCAATTAATATTCACATGACAAGGTACAAGCCTAGATTTTAGCTGCACGGTTATATCCCAGCTATGTCCTCTGCCCAAGCTTTGTTACTCAGGCTGTAATGCAGAGAATGAGCAAGGCAAACATGGGCTAGGAAGATCAGATCAATGAAATTTTGACTTTAGCAGTCTGCACTCACTACCTGTACTTGTGAAAGCAAGGCCTCGGTAGAGTTTTTACTATTTCCTCCTGTGAACATTTACCTCTGAACTCTTAATCCTGAATCCAGATGTTTCTGAGGGATCTCACCTCTGAAACACGCAAATTCTGGAAAAATAAAGCCCAGAGCTCCACTTCCTTTAGCACCAGCCCTCTGCCCTCCCAGCTACCTTTCCATCCACTGCTATGGGAGGCTGATACTCCTCTGTCTGCCAGCGGCCAAACAGCGCCAGGTCCTCCAGGTCCCGGTTCGCTGGCTCTGCCAGGCGCGCCTTCCTCGCCCGGTTGGAAAATCCCTTCACCATCTGCAAATACAACAACCAGGCCTGGAACATCACAACAAGCTGACAGTGGTTTCAGGTTTTCCTAGGACACCGAAGGAGAAGGTCCAGGCAGAGCAGAAATGCCACTTCCTAGCTTCAATATCCATTGCCTATAAATGCCAACCCACAGCACCTGTATTCAACAGGCAGAGATCCAGCAGTGTATATAAAACACTGGGATGCCTTTGGAGAAGGTGAAAAGGGAGCAGCTCTGCCATGTACCCTTGGGGTGGGAAAAAGACAAAGCTGGGCTTTGGGTAGCATGTAGGAACTATAGGCACAGCAGGTGGACAGTACAGCTACCACAAACCACGCAAGCAAGTGTGAAATCTACATCTGCTGACAAGAGAGAAGACAAAAACCAAAACAGAACTGGGCTTGAGCTTTAGAGGGCAGGTGGATTACACAGGAGGAAGTCAGACCCTCTTACCTTGTAAGGCATTTCTCCAACCCTCACCACTCGAGCTTGCTTCAGCCAAGTGTCCCTGGAGTGCAGTGTGTGTACACAGTCTCTGAAAAGACCAGAAACAATCAAACGTAAGAGTTTTCAAGTGATCCATAACAGATCCACAAAAAGCTTATCACATTAGGAATAATAAAAAAGCTGTATCTTAGTGATACACAAATGCTGTCAGAGCACCTAAATGCCTCACCTGTTACTGCTGATACCATCATGAAAATTAGCTCTTCAATTTATTACAAAGATCAAAGATGCAGATGACAACAGGTGCACAACTCACCTGGAGTAGACAGCCTCTCCTCTGCAGTAGCCCAAGATAGCAGCTGACTCAGGATAGATGGCCTGGTATTTCAAGAGGTGCCTCTTCAGTGCATAGAGAGGGTGGTTTTTGTACTCTCCAATTGCTGTTGGTAGAGGCTGATCTTGAAGCTTCACTTGAAACTTTAAGAATTTTAAAGAAAAGAGTAATTTAATAACTTTCTTGCACTACCTTTTGTAAGAAAATAAGAATGACAGTAATATGGACCAAAGGGAAAAACCACCAGAAACGAATCAGATGAGCCAACAGACCAAAGCATTCTTGCTGCAAGTAAGTACTGAGATGTGCACCCTGACTTACATGTTTTAAAAACTCTCTCCGAGAAGGGTAATGCTAAACTGTACACAAACCTCACTAGTAAGTTTCCAGCACATGCTGTGCAGTACTTCTGCTACGCAAATTTCTCTGAACAACCTCCATCATTTATTATTTAAATCTATCACTGTATATTCTCTTTAAAACATGTTCAATCTCAACATTTCAAGTTCAACCACAAACCTTCTTCCTCATGGAAAGAGATTTCTAACGCTTTCTTCCTGAATGAGAATCCATGGACTGGACTCCTGGCACTACATGTCCTGAACAACCTATTGCCATTTACCTCATTTTCTTCCTTCTTGTCTCTCTCCACATAGGGACTTTCATAAGGCTGCAGTGTCTCTTCCCACCACTCAGGGTCCACACGGCTCTTCCTTGTTGAGGTCATCCACACTGGATCATACCTTTGTGTCACATCCCTGACACTCCCATCGTTGTCAAATCCCACAACGTAGAACAGCGGCTTCGTGGCATGTGCGAAGCACAGCTGGGGCTGGCCCACATTGCCATGAACACAGTCTACACAAACCCATTTGTCCTCAGGCTCAAGGAAAACCTCGAGCCACTGGTCTGTGCCCATTGCTTTCCTCACGTCCTGCTGTCCATCATCCTCATCACTAGAAATTATTTTGTTTCTCTTCCTCTGTGCTTGAGGCAAGGCTGGAGTTGTACTTTTTGCTGGCTTAGGCTCAGCTCCACACGAACTTTTTGACAGTCTCGATTCTGAAGTCTCAGTTTTTGGGCTTTTTATAGTTGTCACCTTTGAATTCTGGGGGGCCAGTGAGCTCCTCCGCCTTTTAGGAACAGTTTCAAAATCCTCATCAGAGAGATCACTCTCCTCCTCTGAAACCTCAAAGTCTGAACCACTGCCCTCATCACTCCCACTCTCCTCCTTGTAACACACCTTGGAGGCCACTCGTCTGCGGCGGTCGTTCTTGGGCCTGACTGGCACATCCTTTTCTGCTAAACTGCTCTCATTATTTGATTCCTTCTGTTCCTGGCTGCCTTTAGTCAGCTTTGACTTGTGCATCCTTTCAGTCTGAGCAGTTTTGGGTTTCTTTGGCTCCTTCTTGTCTTCTTTGCTCTCTGATGAGAAATCTGAGGATTTCTCATCCTGCTTGGTTTTTTTGCAGGGACATTTCTTTGCCCCAGCTTTGGGTGTTGTGGCAGAACTCTCCTGCCCCTCAGAGGTGCTGCTGTGAGACAGCCTCTTGGATGAGCTCTTTCCCTGCAAAGTAACAGGCCAGGTAACTTTTATCAACACAGCTAAGAATATGGTAAAAAAAGAAACAGACTGAAATGAGCCCAAGGTTCATGTAGACCAAAGGCTGGCAGGCACATTCAATTCACATCTTAGGGACTTGAAAAATTCAGGCAACTGGCTGAAGAGAGGTGTATTCATGCAGCAAGAGCTGCTGTCTAAGTTTTAAAGAAATGTAAACCCACTGAAATGTTAAGAAATCTTTGCTGAAACACAGAAATGAGTGGCTTTTTTAAAGAAGAAAATTAAAAATTAAGGGTGTGCATTTTCTGCAATGTAGACAAAACCCTGGTTCCTGCAGTAAGTGATTCACTGCAAGCTGTAACAGCCAGAAAGTTTTTTTAATCCTACTAAATCAGTAACCTATTCCTTATTCCACACAAACAACAAAAACTACCTTTGGTCTTGTCTCCTTGAGAGGAATAGGCTGAAAAGACAGCACAAGGCGACACAGCAGCTGTAATGCTCGCAGAATAATTAAAAATATCTGCAAAACAGATTAAATTGAGTAATTTAATCACAGGGGCTCTCCAGATAAAAATACAAGAAAATAAAAAGCTATAGAATCACTTAAGTCACCAATCTGCTTTCTTCAAATCCACCCTCCCACCACTTTGTGTACGACCTGACACACAGCATCCAAACTCATCAACCCTGCACTTCCCAGTCTCTTACATGAACCAGCTCCTCATCATCCTGTGCAGCGTAGATGGCAAACCTCCTCTCCAGTGTTGACTGAAGGGGCTCTCCTTTTTCAGTGGAAAGCTCATCATTGACAGTGAAGGTTCCAACAAACCTGAAATACAAGACACCTGCTTACTGTCCAGTGTTTGTGACTGTATTCTTAAACATCAGAGTTCACCCTCTCCTTCTGTAAAAAGGACGGCCCCTCCCACCCTTGTATATAAAATCCAAAAAACCACAGAAAATTGTTAAATTACAGTTACCCCTCTCCCTGAACCCTAGCTCTACATTCTATGTGCCAGCATGATCAGAAGAGAATTTTACCATTTCACCAAGTTGGAAAGGTAAACGAGGCCCACTTGGCCTGCGGGCACTTGGGCGAAGCGAGTGGGGACGATGGACAGACCGACGGCGAGGAGATCTGGCTGGCTGCAGATCCTGTTCCTATAGAAACCATTTGCTAATAAACACAGGAGGTGAACCTGAGACAGAAAAGTTTAAAAGTGAGTTCACAAGACATTTTCCTTATTGGAACTACTGTCCATGGTAAAGACAAGGAATACTTCACTGCTCCTTTTAACTGAGACAGGCAACACTGAAGCCTCCCAAGCATTGACAGTGCTGTGTTCAGAAGACAGTAAAGCACTGAAGTCCTTGCAAATGTCTCCTGCTCTACATGACTGGCAGTTTAATCCTGACAGAATGAGAAGATATCCCTCCACAGAGAAATATACATCCTACTCACATAGGCTTTGAGTTAGAATTTTACTAACACAGGCACTGGTGCTTCCAACTCACAGTTTAGGAGGAATCTTAACAAGCATCTGTCAGGACTACAGCCTCTTTATTTTTTCACTTCTAGCCATGGCCCCACGTTATTTGATAAAAATTAGCTCCTTTTGATTACAAATCAGTTCAGATATCTTTATGCTCAATTTCTTCTCTGCCATGGTTCCCTGTGATAAATACCTTATGTGTGTCCTCACGAACCTCCTTGCTGAAACGTTTCATCATTCTCCGAAGGTACATCTCAAACTCAGCTTTTCTTTTTTCTCTGCAAAAGATTACAAAAGAAATGGATGTTGTGTGATTTCTGTGGACCTGCCTTTCTAGATTCCTGAACTGGGTCAATTCACGAACAGAATCCTTCCCAGAGAATCTTCTGTGCACACGTAAGGAAAGGTTTAGTGACTGGCTATGTGAACAAGCTGTTAAGATTTTGCAGTAACACAATGCCATTCACCCACAGCTCTCCTTGCAGAGATTTACTGCTGTCCCTTCACTGGAAATGGAGATAGTAAAACACCATGAAGTTACACACTTGATTTTCAAGGAAGCTGAAAAACCTCCTCAATTCCTGCCAACTTCTACTGAAAATTTTTGGTAGAAGTGTCAGTATGTAAACTGTTCTTCATCCCACAGCCCTGCAACATTCCAACTCAATGGTCTGCATCAAGTGGGGATTTTCACTCAGAACACAGCAAGTCAATGACAGTCAAGACTTACGGTATCTTTAACTTCAGCCTTTTCTAGCCCTCCACCACCTCCTTGTTCTTACCTCCTCTCTCTTTTTTTCACCTGCTCTGGGGTTTCAATCTCAATCTCAACAGGATTGCTTGGCAGCCCCACTGATGGAAGAACAGCAGCTTCTTCTAACTTATCTGTAGCAGGTTCTTGAAGTTCTGGAAAAATAAAATATTACTTAATTATAAGTAAACATGAAATAGATTCCCATGGAGGACTGATGATAAGAACCAACATTTTCCTTCTCAAGTGTTCAAACAACCTTTAAACAGAACATCTCCAGTAACTATCAGCTCCTGGATCTTCCATTACACTGTGTGTGCTAAGTTATTTCAAACAACTGTAGGATGCTGGTCACCTGCTGTTGAAGAATCATTGTGATATGCAAGCTCTTAAAAAGTGCTTAAAATGAATAAATGTGCAATTGTTACCTTCTACATCCTCCCATTCATCTTCACTTTCATCATCATCACCATCATCGTCAGTATTGTCTTCATCCATCTCTTTTTTAACAGGAGATTCTGTCTTTAACTTCATCTCCTTCTGAGGACACTTCAGTGAGTCACTGTTAAAATCATCAAAACATATCATCACCATGAAATGTAGGTGCTTGTTTATCAAAGACTAAAAATAGGGAAATAAATGAAGCATGACCTCTGTATCAGTAACAACAGATTGAGTATTTGACAATCAAACCACAGAAAGAAGTAAGATGAAGAAAAAGCTCCATAGACTTGAATGATAAATAAATTTACCTGCATGTTTCCTTTTTGATACAATTCTCTTTATTTCTAGCATTCCTTTTACTTTCTTTTATTTGTGATTTTGCCTCCTTTTGTTTTGAAGGTTTGGAAGTTTTTGCTGAGTTGGAAACTTCAGTATCACAATCTTCTTCCTTTTTCCCAGCTGGAGCCTTTGAGTTCTTCTTTATACTGGGTTTTTTCTTTTCAAAATCATCTGCATGTGACAAAAGAAATGAAGATTAATGTTAGAGGATGGAGTTTCATCGCCATCTGAAACAACACCTCCATGGACTTCATTAGAGGCAGCTACAGAAGAATGTGGGCACTCACAATGCTGAGCGTGTCATTGTTTATAAATAGGGAAGATCTGAACAGCGAGACTTGTTTGAGGAAAATACGCACATAACTCACAAGAGTTACTTAAAGATTCCTATAGTCCTACCAACGGGATCGGCGGAAAACCAAGCATTGTGCTTGCCACTCGCAACAACTTATTACCACGTGAAACTGCTCTGGAGAGCGCGACCGAGATAAACAACCCCTCACGGGCTCGCTCAGCCTTTGTCGGCGCTTGGGGCAGCGTGCGGAGCCCGCGTCACACACGGGTTTAAGGCCCAGGATCTGGGGCACTGATCCCACCGCCGATAACGCCGCCGATAACCACCCCCTCCAGCCCGGCGTGGCCGTGCTTCCCAAAGGCGCGCTGGCACCGCTGCTCCCCGACCCCGCGGCCTGGAGCGGCCCGAGCCGCGGCGGTGACGCAGAGCCCGGCCCGCCACGGCCTCCCTGTCGCACTCGCACTCACACGCACCCTCCCCTTCCTCCTCCTCATCTTCATCTTCCTCCCGCAGCCCCCCGGAGCGCCTCTTTTTGCCGGCCACGGGCCGGGGCGCTGCTCTGCGCTTTCTGCCCATGTTGCTCCCGGCGCGGGCAGGTCCCGGCCTGGCCCCGCGCGGGGGAAGGGAAGGGAAGGGAAGGGGAAGGGGCCGGGCCATAAAGTCTCGCGGGCGGGCGCGGGAGGCGGTTTGAAAGATGGCGGATGAGGTGGACCAGGTGAGCGGCTTTCGCCTCTTTCAGCGCCTGCAGGAGGGGGCTTCTCTGGGCTGCGCGGCTGGGCCGGGCGCGCCCGGGCCCCCCGTGAGGCGCAGCCCCCGGGGAGCGCTTTCTGTGCGAGATTAAATCCCCGCTCGGCCTCGGAGCTTGTGGCGCGGGCGGGGCTCGCTGCGGGCCCGCTGGCCCCGGGCAGTGCCGGAGGAGGGAAAGGGAGCAAAGCTGCCGAGGGCAATGCCTTTGGCTCCGAAGGAAGGAGGTAGCTAGAACGGAGATATGGGGTGTATATGCGATGTGGAAGATGCGGGATATGCACGGAGGTCTTCACCCTTTTCTAGTTGCGATCCTCAAAGTGCGCCTTTCTCTCAGAAAGGGGCCTCAGGCCAGTGTGTGTTGGGGTTTCACGCCAGCCTCGGGGCCCGGCCTGGCTGCTGTGTGGCCCAGCAAGGGCTCGGGAGCGGTGAGTGTGTGGGGGCAGTGTGTGCCCGGGTGCCTGAGGTCACCCGAGTGTGTGCCCGGGTAACTCCCTGTGCTGGCACCGGTGTCAGCGTGGGTTCGGCTGTTCCAGCCTGCACCGTGCCATGGCACAGCTGTGGTGCTGGTTCACGCAGTGTGGGCTCTGTGCTGCGGTGTAAACTGTGGCTGCTGGTAAGAAAAACAGTTCAGAGTCATAGAATGGTTTGTGTTAGAAGGGACTCTAAAGATCATCTCGTTCCAATCCCCCTGTGTGTGAGGAATGATTTACTGCAAGAGTAAACTGAAATCTTTTGAGTCATACTGCTCAGGCTGGTGAGTATCAGTAGAGTGGTAAATCAGCTGCACTCAGGTTCACCAGGATGTGAAGGAATGATTTGAAGTATTACATCTGTGTTCTCACTCCTTTGTTTTCTGTGTCTCACAAACACTGAGGAATGGAAAAGTTCACAGGCTTCTTCTGTACAAATAATGCTTTTGTTTTGGTTTTTAGCAACAAACAACAAATACTGTAGAGGAGCCACTTGATCTCATCAGACTCAGTCTAGATGAGCGAATCTATGTCAAAATGAGAAATGACAGAGAGCTTAGAGGCAGATTACACGTAAGTAAAACATTCAGAACCTTGCTACACTCATTCAGCTAAGCGCTGGGTAACCTTTCTTTATGTACAACAGACTGTTAAACAAGTTTACCTGTAACATTCCACTGGTTGTTGAAAAAATTAGTTTTAAAACATGAGTAATTGCATTTCCTGGTTGGAAGTGCTGAAGTGGTTAGAGAAAGTAGGTTAAGAATTGTTTTAGTTACCAGAAGTGTAATGTGATTGGTGGAAAAATCTAATGTGTTCAGTGGTTTGTCTGCTATTAACTGCTTCTCTAGAAAGTCAAGAGATGTATTTTGTTTTTCTTGTCTCCTGAATGATACCAAGCAACTCATTTCACTGCTTTTTTGCTTCCATTTCTGTATCTGTGAAATAAGCAATAATGCTGCAGGCCTCTTCTTGTGATGTACTCTGAGGCCTCTTCAAGACTGGGGTCGTCATTATCAAACAAGAATCCCTTAAGGCACACCCTGGGAGGTGGGATGGGATATGTACTCAGCTGGGTTCTCGGGTTTTTGCTTTCTTTTAAGTCAGTCATCCTGCCTGAGTGCTGTGCTCTGCTGGGGAAGAGAACCAGTTGCACCATGTGTTAACTGGCCTCAACTCCTTTGGAAACACAGAGGTAATGAGAGGTCCATGAGGAACACATATAGTTTGCAACATGCTTTTGTAGGGTTTTTGGAATATGTTTGAGGTTTTGTAGCACTGTATGAGAAGCAGCTTTCATATCCTTTAAGGTGGCCTCAGGCAATCAATTCCAGGAGGCCGGACTGGCAGCAGAGAGTGTGTGGCTGGTTTAATGGTAACAAAGCATGTCTGTCTCTGAGGTCTTGTAAGTGCTCTCAAAGAATGCGTCAGAGCTATTTCCTGCAAGAGTGTTTTAGTAAATCTAAATGTTGTGCCTTTGTTCCTGCTGCAGAGTTCTCATTTGTTTATGTTTGTGTTGAGTTATAACTAGAACTGATACTACTTTGCTTTGGTCAAAATCAGACTAAACTATTTATGTCTGAAAGTCTTGCTAAAATTCTCATTTTAATAAGCTCATGTTTGTATTTTGGAAAACATAATAAACTAACTTAATTCCTACAGGCATATGATCAGCACTTAAATATGATTTTGGGTGATGTGGAAGAAACTGTGACTACAATAGAAATTGATGAAGAAACCTATGAAGAGATTTATAAAGTAAGGACTAAAAAAGTAGTTTATTTATTGTCACAGATTTTTTTTTAAAACTACACTGTGTTATATTGTTAAAGCAGTTTATTGCTGACTGTTTTTTGAGCCAAGCTCTAACAGAGGTTTTGGACAAATTGTTATGAAAGTACACAGGATATCTAGAGACTTGTGTTAGTTGTACTGATCTCTTCAGCATGCCAGAACATTGTGTGTTTGTTGGAGCTGTTTCAGTGTGTTTTTATGGTTGAAATGAATGTTTTGTAAATGTGAACTTTTCTTTCCTTCTTCACAGTCTACCAAAAGGAATATTCCGATGCTCTTTGTCAGAGGGGATGGTGTTGTGCTTGTAGCTCCCCCATTGAGGGTTGGTTGAAGCAACAAAGGACCTAACCTTCTTGGAAAGTTCCAGACTTTTGGACAGTGGTTCATGTTTCAATCATGTCTCAAAATTCTGTATATGTTTTTTATAGGATATTTTTGTCAGTTCTTTTGGAAAGGGGAGGGAATGGGAACCAGTTTGTCTTGCAGAAAGTACATATAGTCAATTTAAGCAGTGTAAAACCCAACCTGATCTCAGAATTAATGTAAACTGCTGTAAATTGGCTATCTTGTCACATTCAGTAAAAGAATCCTTATTTTTTTTCTATCTTGGCAGTAGCACTGTCTTATTTTTGTTGTTTTAAATAAATTTTGGTTTATCTTTGAGATTTGACTTGTCATGTTTCTTGTGTTGAGGGTATATATTCTTCTGTAGAGCTAGTGCTTTATTAAGTTGTAGTATCAGCCTCACTGTTAGAGAAAGTGGTATCTTTAGTGTGTTGTTTTAACTTCTTACTAATACCCAAGTCTTGCAGATGACTGGTTTTGAGGACAACACTATATCAATCAGTGGTGCTGTAAATTATGGCTCTGTGTTCAAATTTGTGATGCATATCCTCATTGTAGGGAAATGGTGTTGATATTAATCTTCCACTTAAGATAAAGAAGATGGGCTTCTTTGCAGTGTTTTCAGATATTTTCATTGTGGCTTCGTTAACAGAGTTATGGTTTGAAAGGCCATAAGTAGAGCCTGAGGTTGTTGCTCTCATGCTGTTGAGTTGCTTGCTGTGTTCATTTCCCACTGTTCGTGGCATGTTTCAGTTCTTGAATACATTAAATTCTTCTGGATGCTTTTAAGATGCAGGGAAGGTGCACTAAAACCTGAACAAAGCTCTTTTTTAGTATATACTCTCTCAGGCCCACCTTGTTTGTAATTTACTTTCCTTCTTGTGTGAAAAAAGACACTTCTGCTATAATTATGTTGTAGAGTCATGTAGGTCTGCACTTCCTACAAAGCTTGGCTTTTGACTTAATAAACTTAGTTATCTAGGTTCTCTGTAGGGTTAGCAAAAGCAACTTGCTCTGGCACTTTCTCCTACAGTTAAAAATCTTCGTAACTTAGTCCATAGCTTGAAACAGTGGTGAGGAATGCAAGGTCTGCCAATCATTTTTTTTCTCCATTCTTTTTTGTACTTGGATTTTTGTATGGGAGGACTGACATGATGCTCAAAATGCTGGCAAATCAGGAAGTTCTACCTTGATAAGTTTTATAATTCATATCTGTTAATAACACTTGTAGACTCTGAGAATGATAATGAATGTGAGTTCCACATACGCTTTACTTGAGCCATACTTGCCAGCATAACACATTTATCTGTACAGTATTTTTGTATCACCGGGTATCAGCACAGTTGAAAGAGGTCAGCTCACCTGCATAAATCCCTGGAAAGCTCTATTAAAAATTGTCTCATTTATCACCTGCTTCTTTTGAAGTTTTAAGTGAGAGATTATGGTGGTTGGTAGCTCAATTATTGTCTAATTGATTTCTTGCATATTTACTGTGTAATTATAAAGATCTGTTACTATTTTGTGTCACTGAAATGTCCAGTAGCATCCTTGATCCTCTAATTTGAAATGAGCTGTCTGGAGCGGGAGCCAGTCTAAGCTTCTCCATGATGAATGTGGGTTAAAAAACAACAACAAAAAACAAACACCCCCTCCCAAACAAACTAAACCCCCAACAAAACAAACAAACAACAACAAAAGAACACACCCTAAATGAACTCATAAAAAGCCAAACACCCCCCCTGCCAAATCCAAAACAAAATCCCAAACAAATCAAACCCCAGACCCCAAAACATTTGAAAAGTTTTTTCCAGTCTGCTCTCTTTCTTACTGTTCTTTCTACTTTTTGATCACGTTTGCTGTACTTACCATTTCTGTTCCTGACGAGTTTGAAGAAGAATTTATAATCATTTTCCTCATATATTTTCTCCAGGTTTCTCAAATCCCTTTTCATATTGTCTTATGTTTCAAGTCTGCTAGAACTTTTAATATTATTGAACTTATTGAAGCTTGGCTTTCTATTTCTAGCAGCTTTTTATAGACAGTAGTAGCCCTCTGGTAAGTTTTAGCCTTTAGACTGTATCTTTTTTATAGATGGTAGAATAATTTCTCAGTTTGTCTTTTTCAGGCAGAACAGAAATTCTTTAAACATCTCACTCTCAGCAGCTCTTTTTAATCAAGAATTTTATTATGTAATTCCCTTTACCAGAAGTGCTGATAGAGTAAAACCTCTGGTGTCCTACTGCTTTTGTGAGTGTTGGCTATCTTGAAACTTCTGTGGTTTTTAATTGATTTTTGGATCTCTGACTACTGTAGGGCACTAGATGGTGCTGCTTTTCCTCAAATTCAAGCTTGGTTGGCTTTGACTGATGTGTGTAGCCTGTGTCAACAGGCCCTGTACTTGTACAATTAGTCATTTGTTTTTAATTAGGATGGCACTTGCCAACAGTGATAAATTAACTCTGCTACTCACCCATAAGTAAAAATCAAAATATGTTTTGATGTTTATGTAGGCACAGAGCAAGTCCCCACAAGAGTTAAAGTGAAGCAGTGTATGTGCCTTACTTTGTCAGAGGTTAAGATGCACAAGCTCCAGACTGGCAGCTTTTCTCAGAAGAATTAGCTGAAGAGTTGCACCATATAGAATAAATTGTGGTTGACCACGGTGCAGCTGAGCCCTGCTTGGAGAAGAACAGCCCTTGTTGTGTTGGTTCACAAGGCTGCTGCTGCACCCACTGGTTCAAGTGCTGTCCACTACCTTCACTGGAGAACTTCACTGCAGTTAAAATTCAGCAGAGGGGAACAGCCTGCACTTAGGTGTTTCTGTACATTAAACTCCTGAAGAGACAAATATTTCAGTTTATTTCAAGTCACCATGCTGCTGCTGCATTTTTTTGAACCTGTATAAATAGATTTTGAATCCATCCTACATATTTGAACAAGATAAAATTTTGTTGTAGGCCATGTAGGGTTTGGGGGGATGTGTTTTGTTTGGCTTTTTGTAAAGTTGAACAGGGATTACATTACGTGTTTCATTCCTATTCCCTAGCACAGGACAAGCCCAGGATTTGGATAATACAGTAATAGTAAGCCTTGAGCAGTGTGAGCATTGGCAGGCTGCTACAGGTATTTAAAGTTGGAAAAGCAAGACAGCATTGATCATGTTGGAAGTTCTGCAATAGCACTGTCTCCTCTTGGTCCTTCTGTTTTTGTTCTGTAGAACAGATTTCATTGGAAATCTATAATTTGAAATATTTAAGAGAAGGAAACTTCTAAGCCTTCTTACTAGATTTTTCTTACTAGAACCGTAGTACTGGGAAGGGAGCTGATTGAGTGCAAGACGACAAATGCTGTGCATTGTTTTTTGAACTGATGATGATGATGACATGTACAGAAAATCCCATCAGGCATATTAAGGTTTAAGGCATTCATGCCAAGATCATTGATGGGCTGAATACATCATTACTGAGGGTGTAGGACTCCCATGTTTCTAAACAGGAAGCTCCTTTCATATGCTAAACAAAAAGAATGGGAAAGAAAAATAGAAAGTTCTACAGAAAATTGAAGCACAGTGTCCAAGCCAGCCTTTTCTGGGGGGAAGAATGGGTGGAAGGAAGAGAATAGATGATGTGGGTTGGAGCGGAAAACAAGAACCACTGACGGAAAAAGATGCAGTCAGAAACCCTGTTCATGAGTGAATTTTTTCATTGTTGCCCAAATTAGTTTGAATGGAAGAAAGGCCCACTCCCAAATTTTGGAAACTTAGTCCAAAAAGCCTATTGAGTTGTACAATGGCATTTGATCAGTTTATGATGTGACTGCCTGTACCAGCAGGGGACGAGGCAGACGTGCTCACTGGCTGGCTGGGTGGACAGACTGTTGCAGAAAGCACTGCACAAACCTTAGGAAGAGTTGGGTAATGACTGATCACAAAGAGGGGTTTTAGTAAAGCTTTCCTCTGGGTGGCACATAGTAAACATGGAGATGTGCCTCCTCAAGGTGCACATGGAAGGCATCAGGATATTCAAATGTAGGCACATTTTGCGACTTTCTCTTCGGTTTTAATGATGAAAATTGCTGTAGATTTTTGGAACTAGATGTTTAATTAATTTTCTGATAAAGACTTATGTTTTATGCACCTGTGCTGGCTAAACATGATGCTCTTGGGTCACAGTCTGTTGGTTTATGTCACCCAAAGTCCATGTCAGTACACAGTTGCTCTCTGCAGTAGATGATGTAGTGCTCTAGCCTATTTCTGGGTGATTTGAGCAAGGAACCTTCACCAGGGGCTTTAAACTGTTAGACAAGTCAAAGCCTGAATTTCCTAAACTCTCTTGCAATAGTAGATCAATTTTAGCCTCTAAAGGAAACCCTAGTGCTGCAGGTGACTTACTCCTCTTCCTTTCTCACAGCACTCAGCTGTGGCACAGAAAAGTTATCATCTTTGTGGGTAAGGGAGGCTGCAAAAGCCTCTGCTATCAACAGCACAGTTTATTATGTGATTCATAGTCTAATTGCTACCTAACAGAACTTACAGTTGTGGCACTTCTGCTACAATAAATTTTCATTTGCTCTTCTTGAATCCACTTCAGTGTTGGGCAGTAAAACCTCCAGTCTGATGCACATCATGGCATCAAGTATATGTGTCACTGGAGCTTGTCACTAAATGCTGATAAGGGTGAAATGCTGTGTAAAACTTTAACCAAGCAACTCGCATAATTCCTTCCCCAGTCTATGCTATGGACATCGCAAAGAACTTTCAGGTAAGCAAACTATTTACATTTAAAAAGAAGAAAGAATGCTGCTCTAAATTTATTATGTTAAAGTATGTAGAATATTAAGTATAAAGCCTGTGGTTGTCATCGTGGAATGCCTTATTGAATTCTTCAGGAGCCTTCAAATTTCAGTGGCAGGGAAAATTTGAAACAAGTAAATGGTGCTCCAAATCATGATTTCTTTAAATAACTGCTGCAACAGATGACTTTGTCACTCATCCTTAGCACATAATTGCAAAGATTAAGTTGGCTTTTTATGCTAAAAAGGTGACACATTAGCTAGACTGAATTACCATTTTCACAGCAGGTAGCTGTTCGCGGTTCATCCTGTGCTGTAGGTGGTGTGGCAATGCAGCATGTTGTAATTTGTTCTATAGCACCTATATTTAGTATGTTTTAGTAAAACAGTTGCCTCCCCCAACTGCCCAGATGTCGTGTTCCAGTGGTTAAAAGTCTGAGGAAGAAATGAGATATCAACAGATAGCATCTGAGAGCTAATTTGATTTGTTCTACATTTGTAATGCATTCCTCCAAGCTAAATTCTTGTTGACTGATGTGCTGCTTATAAAAGGCAAGAGATCCAAAGCTCCACTGCAACCCAGGAGGATACACTATAGTTAAACTGAACGCAATTCTTGACAACTTTCTTCTTCCAAACCTTTGAATCATTATTGCTGCCTGTGGATGTAATTCAAATATTCAGGATTGTTTCTGAATTAATGTGGTCCTGTCCATAAAGCACAGGCTCTAATCTCAGTGGAGGTTTTCTAATATAATGGAGACTATTTTCATGTTTAAATGTTAAGCCTTTAGATCTTACTTGCCCTGCATTCATTCCCTGAAAACCAGCCTAAACCCAGCAACGCTATTTGCTTGCACCTTCCAGGTTTGCAACATCCTGTGTGTAACCCAAGATCTCTGTCCTCTGTACTCAATCCTAAAGCCAGCTGTTTGTGCTATTTTTGCTTTCTTGAGGCACTGTGATGTCCATACCGTGATTTTTTTCCCTCCTCTCTCGTGTGCAGTCTCATGAGTTAAGGAAAAATATTTTACATGTGGTGTTTCAGGTGCTGAATACGAAGTTCACTTTAAATGTCCATTACTTTTCTTTTCCTCTGGATTTTCTTTTAGTACTGTTGTCCTACAAACAGGGTGAAAGATTTCATTCTTGTGAAGGGCTCTGACATAGCTGGGATGAAGCTTCCCCAACAGACATTTCTCCATCTCACTCTGGTGCCAGCCTTGATACACAGCTCTGAAAAGCAGGGGAGAACTGTTCTTCAACTCGCTCAGCTGCACAGAGAGAAGTCACACAGAGAAACAGTCCCATCATCACACTTGCAACAGAGATCTGCTGGTTCTTGATCAAGCAGGAATATATACAAAAGAGTTAAGAACTGAATGAGGTGTGATTTGTGGTCTCAAAGAATAATTCCCAGGAGTTATATGGAAGGTATCCCCACTCATCATATTCAGCCTATTAATGAAACAAACCCTTCATTAAACATGTGACACTTAAAAGACAGTTGAGTTGAAATTTGAGGTGAACATTCAATAACTTGCTTGTTTTTTTCTTACTTTATCAAGAGATATTCACCCACAACTTATACAGCAGAACACGAGATGCCTATACAGAGAGGTTGTAAACAGAGCATGAAAATACATGATGTAAGCAGCCAATTGGCCTCAAGCAGTTTTTTCTCTTTCATGGGCTCTGTTGCATAACTGTTCCCTCCAGCCTGGCTCTGGCGTTTATGGGCTGGAGGTTACGTGAGAAACCAATCAGGGCAGTTTCTGCTTCTAAGGACTGGGAATTTTTAGAGAATTATGGAAGTTCTGCATGTAGTAATAGCATCCAGAGAAGCAAGGGTTAATTTCCATAGGGTTCCTTCCCAGAATTTCCTCCAAATAAATACTCTGTAAGTTAGAAATGAACTTAGTATTTTGTGTCCTTTGAGCTGTAGCTTGGGACAAGAGGCTTTTTCTTATCTTTTTTTTTCTTTTTTCCTTTTTTTTACTGTTCTGATGGTCGAGGGAGTTGTGTAGGGTGACTGCTAATCCTTGGTGTGTGTCTGTACTGCAGGTCATACTGTCCTAGTACTAGACTCTTTTGTTTTTAGGTTGCTTATTAGTCACCCTTCTAACCCAACATCCTTTGTTTCCAGCAGAAAGCTATCACAGGAATGCAGTAGCAAGGGAAGGAGGATTGCTTCATTCATAAATCTGAGAGCATTTTAAAAGGAGACTATAAATTACTGTCTAATTTCTTTCATCTGAAGAAAAGAAAGCAGGAAATTACAATTAAATGTTTTGTCCAAGGTTGCATGCTGAGCCCATGGCAGAACTGCAAACAGGGTACACCCCTGTCCTCTGTAAAGGGTCTCTTAAACCCTGGAGGCCAGGAATGCAGCCTGGGCCATGAGTACACGGATCATTGTTTCCACTGTTAACTGCTAACATGGAGAACGCTGGAGCCTCCAACACTGAAGGCATTGGAGGAGGAATTTGACTGAACCTACAGGATAAAATTTAGTTTCCTTCAATACATAAAGCAAACAAAAGTGATTAATGTCAGTATAAGTTTCAGTTTCCATGTGGGTTTAATACTAAAAAGATGAAAATGAAAATATATTTTTGAGTGTGAGACTTAAGGAAAAAGAAACAAAAAACAAAAAATGATCAATCTTGAATAACTCAATCTCTAATCTCTTTCTCTAGAGAGAGAGCTGATGGTTGATCAGACTGCTATAAAGCTCAACTCAACAAAAGGTAACTCAAAAGACAGAATAGAATACTAGGCTAAGAAACAAAATGTGATCCTCAGATTTGATCCAAGATTTAGGAATGAGAAATTACAAATTTATTCTAGTCCTTTCTTATTCTGTTACCACAGCTAAGTAACTTGGATGTCATGAATGCAACTGCTCCTTCTAGAAGGGTTTTTTTACTGGTAGCCACTCTAGGCAGTCAGCTGACTCGATTGAAACTCTTGGCATGCAAACCCTGTTTGTAGCCATTTCGTAGGTGTATGGAGAACTTGTCTGCAACTGTTTTTGTTAGTGAGACACCATATCTGTATTAATTATAGTAATAGCTTTCCACTAGCAATCTGGGAAAGTAGATTATGATACCAGATCTCTTCATTACATTTATACCATGAACTCCTGTAAAGGTATTACAGACATACAGCTTCAACTTCATTTATCCAAGCTTCATTTTTCTAACACTCCACCTTATTTAACACTAGGTCGTGAGATATAAATTATCTACCATGAAAATTCCCTTGTTTATGTGAATTTTTGCATGACCTAATTCCTTCAGGTATCTTCACAATCAAGCATATACTAGATTTCTATATGAATTTGGAGAGATAGGAGGGACATGCAGGAGCAAAACACACTTGGTTTGTATTTTTTAGTGACTTGTAAATATTAGCATGGGACATACATTACATGAGAATGTAGTTTATGGGGAATCAGCAAACTGATGGGTGAACATGTTCACTGTCCTTTAGTAACTCCTAAGAAGCAGCCCTGTGGGAACTGTGCTGGTCACAGAACTTGCACCTCGGTCTCACCCTCTTGAAGTCCAAATGAAGCCCCCCACCTCCTGAATGCTTGCACAGTGAGCTGTCAGCCTCTTCAGTTGTGGTGTGACAGTGCAGCTCATGGGAGATACAGGTCCTGGCATGTGGAATCCATTAGGTTGGAGCAAGATGGAGCACTGCATGTTGAGATCCTGTAGTGTCTGTGGGCTGTACCTCAGGGTGCTGAAGATGAAAGCTTCAACAGTGTGAAGCTCTGCGTGGGCTGTGTTTGGCCCACAGGCTATGTTCACCATCCCTCATGTTCACTGGAATGTAGAACTTTCCAGCCTGATGCAGATTATGTTTGATTTTCTAACTGTTTAACAAAATAGAACTTGTAATTTTCTGACCCTAAGCGGGAGTCACTTAAAATGCATTAGTCAAGGCGAAAGGAATTTCCATTTCACCCATGGCTCACACTAACCTCATTCTAAGCTCTTTTATGTTGAGAAGCTGTCAACTCAACTACAGATGAACCATCTTCACGGGCATGACGTTGCCAGGCATTTTTCACTGTAGACTTAGGCTGTTACACAGGAACCCTGCATGTCCCTTGGGTGTATTTTTACACAAGTGTGAACTCCCCACTTAGCTTTGTGCCTTCTTTGAATTGTGATTGATAAATCACAGCACCCCAGCTTGTCCTTTGTAGCTTCACCAAAGAGACTTAAATAAATTCTGAATGAGTTTTACCTTTTAGAGAAATGAGGCAACCAATTGAGGAGAATCGGGCAGCTCAGTAAGATAACCCCTCTAAAATAAACCAGAACACACACTGGATTGCAGTGTCAAAAAATTTCAACATGGGTTCAGCCCATGAAATATGTCTCTGGTAAACATCAGCTTTTTCAGCACACTGATAGTGGCTTCATCCTTCTCCTCTGCTCTCTGTAGATCTCTCTCCATGTTTAGTCCTGTTGGAGGTAAATGGACATTCACTTTTAAAAGTCAGTGTTTGATCACCAAAATTTCTACTGGTTTTGGCAGCATATGCTGTCTCAGACCAAATGTCCCATTCAAATCTGTAGAGGACAATGTACAGTGTGGGTTTAGAGGAACATAAGCATCTGCCCACCTCCTTACCTTCCAGACCAAGGAAGTACAAGTGGGCTTGGTCTTATCCTTACAGATGGCATCTACAAAGGCAATGAGGCACAAAGAGCAATCATAGTAGAAAATATTCTTAATATGGGATTGTGTGAATGACCAGATGCAACGGAGGAGGGAAAAATATCTGAGTGCAGCAGTTCTGCCTTGTCTAGTTTTGTGGCCTTAATGACCCGATGATCCATGGAAGTGGAATATCTTTTTTGTTTTTCTCCTAGAACTTCTCTGATCAATAGACTTTCCAATAGTTACATGATGGAATGACAAAAATGGTCCTGTTTCCTAAGAAATGTCTCTGGTGGCAAAGTTTTTAAAGGTCTGGGAGTTTCCCTATTGTATTTAATGGGGCCTTTGGCTCATAAACACTTTAAACAAAGAAACAATAGATCCCTAGGGGAATTTTAAAAGCTGAAGTGTAGGAGCTTTAATAATATTATGAGGACCTAACATGTCTGATGTGGGAACTTAAATCTGAAGCAAGAATTATGAAAAGAATGTTCGAAGTGAAGATTTAATTACATGATTTATTGTTAATAGTTTATGATTATATACACAGTGCCAGAGGCACTCCTGGTGCTTTAAGGATGATTACAGAATAGCAATTCCCAGATCAAAAATCTTGATCATGCAATCTTTATTCATGTAAGTATTCCCCATGGTGCCTGATCTTGTTCCCTGTTAAAACTCAATAGCCCCCTCCAACACAGACCATCATAGACAATTAAAAGAACTTCAGCAAGAGAGCACTGATTAATTATCCTCCCCAGAACACTGCATATTTTGGTGCCATATATTGTATGGATAAAAGATATCTATTGTGTTTTAGCAAACCTCACATTTTTCTGCAGCTTTAATTCTTAATTACAGTGTCAACAAACATTAATATTATTTCCATGATAGAAGTAGCTTATTTCTGGAAGAAAAAAGTCTGCTGACTTGTCCCCATATGTTTCAGACCCCATTGAGTGAATGGTGTCAATTTATTTGCATGTAATTGTTCCCTCAGTGACCAGTATAGATGCTGAATGTGAAATACTCCTGTGAGCTATGCAGATGCTGGAATCTCTGTTTGCAGAAGGTTCTGCTTCTCTTTGTTTCATCCTGTGCTGCTTTGCACTCCCCTGGAAATGCCACCAATGAGCAATTCACTTAGATGGTTTTCCTAATTCTTCAGCTGAAATGGCTGTTGTTTATCCACTGGGTTGCTGCAGGCAGACGCAGAAGTGAACACAGCTTGTGCAGCCATCTTTTGGCTTCTGTCTTTGAGACATAACAGTTCTGGTGGGGAGAGATTGAGGCAATTGTGGCAGAAGGCAAAGGAGGCTTTTTCTCCTCCATCTGTTACAGGATTTTAATATAACTTTTTGCAGCAGGCTGTCCTATTGCTCTCAGAGCAGTGGCATGTAGCAGGGAGAAAGTGGCTAGGGATGTGTGATGATCTACATGCCTAAGATTCCAGTGTAGTGATCAGGATTCAGATTCTTATCTGAATATTGTTGGTCTAGACAGTGGGTAGGGAGCATTGCTAGAGGAGGCATTTTGGATGATACCCAACATTGCCTGCTCTTGAAAATACCTTTTTTTTTTCTTTCAAGGCTGTGTTGAATCATTATTATTTAAAAGCACTCTAAGGTGTCATGAGTACCCAGGATATTAATGAAATCTAGTACTTTGTGCTGAAATGAGCATTACTCTGGCCACTAGCTACATGGCACTGACCAGTTTTGTGTTTGCAGCTGATAACACAGAAGCACATCTTTGTGCAGCTCCTAGTTACATTTAGAAACTTGGTGCCATGAGATGGTGTGTAGGTCAGAAGTCAATGTAGGTTAAAAATGAGATTAGGATAATTTATGGCGGGTTGGTCCATTTGTGACTGTTAAACACAATAGTTCTGGTGTGATCTCACAGCGATAAACTGTTGATTGCTAGAGAGTAGGAGGCTGTCCCTGGGGAAGAATTGCTCTATACACACACCTTGTTTCATATATTCTTTACCTTATGTTGAAAACAATGCACTGGGCTAAAGGGAGCTGTCAGCTGACTCAGTGTGATTGTTCTTACATTCTCACATGTCACAAGTTCTTGGAAACCTTTGATTTCAGACTCTAATGGTGTGGCTCATAGCATTATTAGTCCTCCTTGTATTGTATTTATAGCCATACAACCCTTCCTAAACTCCCTCACCCCTGTCTCAGCATGTCTAGGGCTGAATTCTCGAGAAAGGCTGCTTTGTAGTTGGTATCAATTCTGCACACAGAATCTCGACCCCCCTGAATCAACTGCAAACCTTCAGAGGGACTGGAGATTCATTCACTGCAGTCATGGATCGCTTGGAGATTGCTCAGCTTCAGCAGCAAATGAATACTGACTGACCTTCACATCTCCCTTCCAGCTCTCTCCTAAATGTTTTGCCAATAAGCAATTTTGATGTGCAAAGTTGAAGTCTGGCTATTAAGTGATTTACTTAAGGTACAAGTGAAGAAATTGTGAACCAGAATTAGGATTGCCTGGTACACAATGTTTAGTTTCTGGCCACTTTTGGAGGGCTTCTAAACCCTGTAATATATCAAGGATCAGCTTTACAGTCTCAGGTGGGTTTGGCTGCATATCCTTGCCCTTTTCTTTTCTTGCACTATCACAGTTCCCAGGCTAATATATTAGCAAATACATGGTGTAAAGTCCTTTGGAACTGGGACAGATTCATCCCATAGGTCAGATATGGTCTGTAGGCTGTCACTCTCTCACCTAGACAGCCATGGTATTCAGGTCTAGTCAGAAGGCCCCTAAAAGTGATTACTTTTTGTTAATTATTCTTGTACGTATTTTGGTAGTGCTTGAAAGCCCAAACTCAGATTGGGATTCCATTGTGTTAGGTGCTGTGCTAACACACTCACCATGTTTCTGTCTTCAGTCTGTCTTGAGTTCAGCAAGGAGCATCAAAACAAAATTGGGAATTAAATGTAAAAGATTACTGGTAGGAATTGTCACAGCTTCCCTGAAAACAGTGGACATTCTCAAGTTCAGCTTTTGCCCAAAGATACGTTTTCTCGAAGAATGAAAACATTCTCTTCACTTTATGAAGCAACTTTAGACGTGATTTTTTATCTGTAATGCCCAATATTGGTATAAAGCCCCACAACTGAACCTGAAACCAGACAAGTGATCCTGACATGACTGCAAACAATTTTCAACAGAAAGTAGAAGAGAATTGAGATCCACTTTATCCAGAGCTATATGTTTTCTAAGTTTACTGTAAATGGATGTTTAAAAGCAAATGACCTCCTGAAGACCTCAGGATTCAAAGAATTACTCGGAAGTGTCCGTACAGGTTAATGTGACCCACAAAATATCCATTACTCATTTCTCTTTCTGTGAAACAGCAATGCCTTTGTTTCTCTCTCTCTTTTCCTTTAACTCAAAGGCAATAACAGGACCTGTGGCTTTGCTCTGTACATGTCACTGCCTGCCAAGAACAGCAGGCAAATGAGTAATACTATTCCTCCCTTTAAATTCTTTCCTTGAAGTGAAATTAATGGAGATCTTTACCATGAAAGAGAAGAATCTGGTTTTGTGGAGAGGCAAAGGCAGGCATTTAGACTTAGATTGGTTTTTCCGATTTTCAATTGTTTTTAAAATGGACGCGGTGTAAATAGCTACAGAAACAATGAGAAAAGGAAAATAATTACTTAAGTATCAAAAAACCCTTATCATCTGGCAACTGGAAAATTAGAAGCTAGTGAAGTGAACTTAGGAGAGCCATTGTGCTCCAAATGAGAAATCCAGTCATCATAAAAATACTTTTCCAGTCTCTCATGCTTGATTAGTCATTGTTCACCTATTTCTGCACCAAGATCTGGGAGCTTGAGGACAGAATTTTCTAAAGGCCATAAGCTGAAAGAACAAAAATCTGTTCACCAGCAAGTAAGCTGCTCTGCTGATTCTTCGAGGCCAGAAGGTAAACATAGAGACAGTGTCTGGAATAGCAGAGGAGATGAATGGTAAAAGGGTTTGCTTTCTCTTTCTTGTGTCTAAACAGAGAGCTCGCCAGATTTTGGTGTTGTTATCATCAGACATGCATCTCTTGTAAAATCGACACCTCCCAGTCCACTACTTGCCAGTAATGTAATAGCCAGTGGTCTGGGGATGGAATGAAAGCTCAACATTCAGAGGGAGATGAAATCTTTTATTAGATATTTGTATGTGCACTCTGCCTTCCCCGAGACAACTTAAGGACAGGAAAATTTATAAGATAAGCTGATTAATAAAAGGGATGCTTTCTCACCTTTAAACTTGTTCTCTCTGGTCATGGTGCAAGAATGATGGCAGGGTAATGTAAAGAAGAAGCTTCCAGTATTGTTGTCTATGCTGTTTGCTGTGTGAATGAACAAAAGGCTTCAATCTCCAGCACTGTTTCTGCTATGATGAATGCTTTGTAAATGCTGATGGATGGATCAGGGGAGGATAGAAAGACAAAAGTCTGACATATATTACCAGTACTGAATTCATATATGGAGCGAAAGTGAAGTGTAATTACCACCCAGATCAAATTCTTTCAAGAGCCAGAGCTGTCTAGACCAACAGCAGATATTTATTTTTAGGGTTGATCTTTGTGGGTTTTATTAGCAATGCTGCCTTCCCTGGGGTAAAAGCAGGGGAGGGAAGAACACAAAATCCTCTTGAGCTTCCATTGTTAAAAAAAGCTGTGTAAAGGCTACAGGAGAAATCTAAATTCTGAGAGCAAGCTGTATTTTTGCGATGTTCCTCCTGAGATATCCTCTGCTTTAAACTTGAGGAATCAGCATCATAAAACTGGCATTTGAAAACTAGATTATGTATTTAGGGAAAAAGGAACTTTGTAACCGAAATAAGGGATATGATAATGAAGTTTTCTTTTCACTTGAGACAATCCTGGACAGTTAATTTTACCAGGAGTCACAATGTTTGTGTACTGAGGTTTGTAGGTTAGCACAAACCTAGCTATGGCTCCGTTCACTATAGCTACGCAGAAGGAAGAAGTCAGACCCATTCTGATAATAGTGCCACTTCTTTAGCAAATTGATGAGCCATTGCTGGGGTCTGGCATGCATTGCTTCTGTATTTCGGGTTTGCCCCCATTAAACACCTGCATACGAATCTCTCAAGTGTAGCAAGCACCAAATTCTTTATTATGTTCAGTTGGGTTGGGGAAAATGAGCAATCTGAAGGTGTGTTATGAAATTTTTTGAGTGGGCCAGTCAAATCAGAAAACTGAAGAGACAAACTTGGGTGTGTTGTTAAACAACAAATCTAAAGAAGCTGGAGTGGGATCTGAGCAACAGGATTTCACCACCTGTGAATGGGTGCTAATACTCCTTTTTGCCATCTGAGGAGAAGACAGACCTGCTCAAGACTTTCAAAATGTTCTACTGGTCTCACTTTGATTGAGGAAGGTGATTCTGCCGCTCTGCTCTGCTTTGCTCTCGTGAGACCCCACTTGCAGTGTTGCATCCAGCTCTGGAGTCTCCAGCAAGGGGGAATAGCTCCAAACTGACAGAGAGTAGGTTTAGCTTAGATATTAGGAAGAAATTATTCCCTGTGAGGGTGGTGAGATGCTGGCACAGGGTGCCCAGAGAAGCTGTGGCTGCCCCTGGATCCCTGGCAGTGTCCAAGGCCAGGTGGGACGGGGCTTGGAGCAACCTGGGATAGGGGAAGGTGTCCCTTCGCATGGCAGGGGGTGGCACTGGATGATCTTTAAGGTCCTCTCCAACCCAAACAATTTTATCATCTCCACACAAAATCAGGTTTTATTTCTGCAGAGTTTGTCTGAACAGGACTGTTCTGCCCTGCAAAGCCTGGTACCTGCCTGTTCATAATGTACCAAATTCCAGCACTGGAAAGAGTTTGTACTCAAACATGTTGAATCACAGACCTCTAGCACTTGCTTTGAAGAACCTTCCAGTAAGGCAGTAGTAAACATGTTTCTTTCTAGTACCCTTTTCAAAATGGGTTTATGGGGAGGATGAGAACAAAAAAGAATGAACAGCACGGGATTCCTGTTTGATAGTCACAGCAGTTTATGAGTGAGAAGGAGCAAGCTGATGCTCAGAGGTGGGTGACTACTTCCCACCCCTCACTGCAGGTCCTTGGCACGGAGCTGGTTGCTCCGGGCTGGCCTCCACTAGATGACGGTGTTGTACCAGGTTAGCTGGGGGAAGTCCGTGCCGATCCCACTGCAGCCTTGGGAGCTGCGCTCGGGACAGGGAGCAACAGCAGGACTTGGGCACTTAGCAGGTGCTGGATTTGCTGTATAACTGCATAGCCAAAAGCTGAGAATGAAAAGACACTGAAAAGTGCTGCAAAAGTGTTGGCTGGCTGATGTGGGGTTGCAGACAGGACTCAGATCCCACATGCCAATGGAAACGTCCCTATGATGAGGGTGGAGTGCCACCTTTGCTGTGATACCTGCAGTAGCAGGTCACGGTGCAGGGCTGTGTAACTCTTGACATCCCTGTGCACATATATAATGTGATTATTGCTTACTCATGCTTCAGAGACCAGCGGGAGTTGTCTGTAGTTTTGAAAACATAGAAGTTTTCTTCCTTGGAGCAGGAATTAGGTCTTAAGCAGATGTGGCACTCCAGGTATTAGAAAGCAGTGTTGCCCATGTTCCCGTATGGGAAATGGGATTCAGTAGCCAGGATTAGAATATTGAACACTCTGGCTGCCAATCCAGTGGCAAGAAGGATAGATTAGAATTGATTTTGCTGGGCATTTTTTTTTCAGTTATGTCAATAGTTTTGTCCTCTGATGTACTGTTTCTATCATTTCTGGACAGATAGTGACTATTTTATGTAATAGTGAATAAAACAAGAGAAGGGGATCAAGAGCTTCTAACCTCTCTCTCAGGACTTAAGAGCAAACATCCATATCATTTCCTGACTGTTGACAAGTTCATACTGGATAAAAGCAAATGCTTTCGGCCACCATAAAACAAAGTCCTTTATTATGCAGTGTTGCAATTGATCATTCTTGTTGACAGATTCTTTTCGAGATGTTTGGCATAAATTATTGTATAAAAGAAAATTTTACAGCTGCTTTACATTTTGTTTAAGTTTTTAAGAGTAAAGGCTTTGCAAAAGTGGTCCTTCAGGAGCATGTTTATGTGGAATGGTGTGATTCTGTGTCTGAAATAAGCACTTTCTGACCTGTGTGTAACTCCAGGTGCACAACGACCTGAGTGTGGGTTCTGTCATTTGTGTACCTGTAAGCTCAGAAGCCAACAGCCTGGAGGACAGGACAAATATAAATGCTTTGTTATGTGAAATGGCACATGGTCTCTTGTTTGTCTGTGGCTTCACATGGTAGAGCTGAAGCAAATTTCAAGGTTGTGCTGCAGGCTGTAGTAGCAGGTGCAGCTGTAGGATTTGTCTGCCTTGGAAATGAGACTTTCTATGTGCATTCTCTGATTTCCTATTCTTTGAGCCTCTGCTTTTCCAATATTCCCTGTGGGCAGTTGGATGGCAGTTTATGGCACTCAGCTCCTCAAGACATTTTTATGATACACCTGTATATTTCCCTGTGGCACAGATGCTCTCACTGCTTTTTTCTGGCTTTCCTCTCGTCCCCTGTTTCGGTGTGGCTGGAGAGCTCCAGGAGGTGTGACATGAGAATGCCTGCAAGGCTTCAGAGATTCCCAGTTCCCACAGGGCTGCATCCATTCCTGCTCCATCCTGACCCTGGTGGGATGGCCTGTGCATCTCCTCTGTCCTGTCCTTTGTAATCTCACAGTGAACAATGCATGTTTTGTCCTGCATTACCCAAGTTGCTTAGGAAGACCTATACCTACCTTACACTTCTGTAATGATGTTGCTAAACAAGATCCTCTAAATGTACCAAGAATAAGTAGAATTTTATGTCTGGATTAGTACTGCAACGTTTCTGAAGGCCAAGATAATGAAGAGGTCCACAGAAACACTCTCCCATCTTAGGGAGGACAAGTCAGTACAGAGGATGCCAAAGCAGAACCAAGTCTTGTTTAGTCTTGACATTTGAGGACATCTGGATCCAGATAAAAAGCTGTGGTCAATTTTCTTCTCTAATGTGAACTGAATCCAGACACCCTTGGACTTTGTGTTGAGCCAGTTCTGGAACCCACCCCCCCCTTCTAATATTTATTGATCTATGTCCTGTTTTTTGTTTGGGTCTAAATTAAGAGTATTTGGCATTCTAAAAAAGTGGCCAAGACAAATACTCAAAACTTGGGGAATGCAAGAACTTAAATTGTTGTTACAAATTCACTAGAGCCTTTGTGTCATATGCATTAGGGCATTGTCTTTAATCACAGGCTCACAAACTGTTAAATCTCTGCTCTGTTTAAAGTGCAGGATGGATATTGCTCACTTAATGAGTAGCTATTTAATATTTTCTTTTATCTTCATTGTTCAATGTGTACCCCATGGCTTATTTACTGCACACCATTCAAAGCCTGTTCTGAATACAGAATTCTTAATTTCCTTGGGACCTTTTCTTCAGCAGTCATTGTTATTGTATCTGGGTTCTTCGCAGACATGAAATAACCTATTTTCACAATGCCTCAATGAAATGAGGGGATATTGCACCTCTATTTGGACAGATGGAAAATAGAGATGTGAAGATGACAAGAAAACATTGCCAAAGGTTTTTGATTGTCTGGGATTTGATTTTTTTTCTCTGACTTCATGGCACCACAGAATATTTTATATATTTAAAGAATAGTTCCTACCAATTTCAGTTCTTGCTGTGAATATTCAACAGTTTTGCAGATCAGACTCTAGGGTCTCCTGTTGGATCCCTAAGAGGACAACTGACAAGCTGTGGAAATGTGGATTAATCCATTTGCTTAGCAACACACAAAAACACTGTGGTGGAGGGCAAGCTGGAGTCTAGTCTTGCAGGAGCAGCACTCACACATCTGTAGGAGACACCTGGACTGATAAGCAGGAGAAGAAACTGAATTTCTCTACTCCCAAATGAATTCCCAAACCCCTCTCTCTAGCTGAAACCTGGCAATGAATCTTCTCATCCCTTTGCTTTTGTCACAGCTTTTCATTTACAACCTAACTTTCCCCCCGAAGACTCATTTCCCTGGTGAGAAATGTTTCTCCAGAAGGCAATTCAAATTAGGACCTTACTTTGGTCACCATTACCAGCAACCTAGTGGCACAAGGGCTTTCCCCATTGGCCTTAGAGGTACCCAAAGGACACCATCCTCACTAGGTGGAACTTACTCAGTGTCAATGACCTCCATTTCCATGTCTGCCAGCAGCACTTAAGTCCCACTCAGTGCATTTCCAGGCTCCAAGTCCCAATAGCTGTTTTATCTTCTTCCCCCTCCCTCCATCCACACTCATCCTGAACAGCCCTGTACTCAGTTTTTGACCATCTTCTAGTTCTTGCCTCTCCAAAGAGTTTCAGCCACCTTCTTTCCCTTCCTACTTTTCTTGTACTTTTTACCCCCTGTGTCAGGACAGTTTCTCCATCAGTTCTACTGGTTCAGCAGAGAGGTGGTCATTAGAAGCACAGGGCAGCTGAGGATCTTCCCCTGCCTTTTGATGCCGGGATGGGATAGGAATGAGAGTGTGCAGGGAAAAGAAAATCAGGTCTGCCAACAGTCCCGAATTCTGCACGCTCAGTTTAGGTGTTTAGGTATGCTGGCACACACATACAACCCTTTCCCATGTAGGTGCTGCAGAGGAACAAAAATCTGCAGTGAAAACAGATACTGGATTTTTCACAAACCTTTACCTAGTATTGCAGATATTTTCTCCTTCAAGAAATATTGATTAAAGTCTGTGCAACACAATTTCTGAGTTTCACAGGAACAGCACAAGACACTTCAATGATAAAAACTCCCTTTTCTCCTTCAGGATCTTGTCTGAAGTATATGGATTTCCTGTTCAGTTTCTTTCTTTAAATATGGCCAAAATGATGTATTTTTATCCAGTTTCATTCTTGGTAAAGGCAGACCGTTGTGGCTAAAATTTTCCTTTAGATAAATAAATCAGCCTAAAAGAGAGACTCAGCATGGAAAATTTTAGACTGCCTAGTTAAAGGTTGGCAGTGTTTGCAGCAATTGAAAAGAGGATTTTATAATGAATGGGAAGTGTCAAGCAACCTTTGTAATAATTGATTCTACCAATCCTTGCTTATAGTAACTACAATTATAAAATGTTTCAGTAAAATCATCTCTGTCCAGAAAGAGGTTCCATTTTAGTGCCAAATCCTTCAGGCTTAATATCTTCGTTGCTAAAGAAACCTGTATTGCCAGCCTCTAAGTACTTAGAAAGGAATGTTCTACTTAATTGTCATTCATAGGTGTAATTCATGACTAGTCTGAACTTTGAGTGCACCTGTAAAGGCACTGTTTGTGTGTATTGTATTGTTGGCAACAGTGTCTGTAGTAAACCCATGGAATAGATGGCACAGTTAACGCATTTTCCCAGGATAATAGGAATATATTCGTCAATTAGAGCAATCCAATCGAGATCAAAATCAGCAGAGATGGTAGGGAGGTGAGGTAATTGGCACCGCTCTTACCTGTGCAGTGTTTTCTACAGAAACAGAAAATGTCACTCTCCAGTCTTAAATAACATTAATCTGGTGTTAAGAATATCAGAAGTGAAAATGAACACAGTCTATCTGTGGGTAAAGGTTATTGAAAGCTGAGCCTATCTTAATTTTGAGGGTGTGTTTGTACATGTGTAGGTGATGATGAGTTCTGAGATTGGTTTTTCAGATATAAATTACAGACCAACTGCAAGGAATCACAAATTAGAGGCAGGACCTCTGGTTAAAATGCAGCTTTGTCTTGCAAAGGGGTTTGTCAGAATGGGATCTTCCCCCTCAACTGATTTCTGAACATAAATGTAGATTCAAGTCAAACTTTTCTTCAGATTTAAGGAAAATTCACACTCCTTCTCAAACTCAGATCTGAAATTTAGGACTATTTCAGCACATATTTGAAATCAAACTTTTATCTGACAAGCTTAAAATTTGTGGAAATGAATACAGGAATTAGTTTCATGGCTCAGATTAATCTTTAGAGGGGATAAAACCCTTCTTTACAGTTCAATTTATGATTGATGTAAGATTTCAATAATAATGACTAGCCAATATAGAATAGAATACCTCCTAGTTTTCCCTGTGAGCACCTGCTTTTCTTTTTTCCCTTTTTTCTTTTTTTTTTTTTTTTTTTTTTTGATAGTAGCAGTGGACAACAGGAGCTTTGGGCTGGAGAATCATCTCAGGCAGTAAGATGAGTATTCTCCTAAACAACTGTCTGTTTTCTACACTGTTTGCCAGCAGTTGGCAGAAAGATTTCGTGTAAATATTGCTTTAAACTGATTTAAACTCTACAAATGGTGGCTTTGTTGTCTCTACCTACCAATTTCATGTGATCTTAACAAAATATTGACTTCAAACACTATCTTTGTCCCCGAGTTGTACTCCCCTGACATTTTGTTCATGACTCCTGCATTTTAAGTGTGCTGTCTCAAAGAGTTTCTTTTCACCACATAGCAATGATGATTATTTCAATCTAGGGAGCTAGTAGTTAAAATCAGGGAAGTTTTCAGGACTTCATAGGTTAAATAAGAATCAGGAATGTGTCTCCGTAAAAGTGTTCCCGTTAGAAAGATTTCTCTTCTCTCACATAGATCATACCTGGAATGACTTTTCACTCACTGACCTTCAGCCACTCCTTACAGGTGGGTAAAATGGAGGGTTCCTGACCCTTCTTTGGTCCCTTTTCCATTTGGCTGTGCTGGCTGACAGCTGGTCAATAAAAAAGTCCGAAGGCTACATTTTGTGCTAGAGGAGATTACATCTCCTTTTCAGTGGTGCAAAGCATTCAGGGCCAATTCTATTCTCCCAGAGTACAATGGTAGCATGCCCAACGAGGGGCAATCCGTCCTGGGAATCATTTGCTTCACCAAGTATCTGTTCAAATTGCTCTCTGATGCCTCCAGATATATCTCTCCTTTTCCTCACGCTGTTTCTTCCGTTGCCTCAGCGCACAGGGTATTGCAGAGACAGTGCCAGCTCTAAATTACTTGTGATCTTACTGCAGCACTGTGCTAATGTTTGTTCTCTTTGGGTAGGAGAGACAGCAAATGCTTTTACTGGATATGTTCTGTACCATATTAATCTATTTGTAAGGTACTCTGCCCTCTTGTTTTATCTTCTTCACTTGTGTGTGTTCTGAAGCATCCAAGTGTTCTTAAATATTATGTTACACCTCCTATATTGCTCCATTTGAGCTCTCAGCGAGCTGGTGGTGGGTAGGACAATTTACAGTCCAATTTTTATGTGTTTGATATCAGAAGATGTATTTAGTATTTAAACCAAACCATTCATCCACAAGCAAGGGAAGGACTTATGCAACTGAAATACATAACTTTCTTCATTCATTTCTGCATTTTCCCAAAAGTAATATTCTTGTCGTTAAAGATCAAAAATTGTTTATAAGCTCTTAATAAGGAGGAAAAGAAAGCACTAATGTTCTTCCTCTGTGACTGAGAGACTCAGCTCTAGAGTGGTAGATGTTGCAGATGGTACAGTTAAGTACATTTAGGGGCAGTCCAAGCTATAAATATTCTTATTTTTAAAACAGACAAACACTATATTTTCTTCTTCTAAACTGATTTTTGAGTGCAGTCCATGGGACACTTTTAATGTTTGATTTTCTGCATGGCCATAAACAACCTTGAAACCGTGATTCATTCCCTACATACGGCTTGTCACTCTCATGCTTTCTGATATCCTCCCCAAGCCATCAGCTGCAGAGTTTGGGGTTGGACACTTGACACTGTGCAGTATTATGTCATAGTGTGTCCATGCCTGATTTGGTCCTAAACTGCAGCCGCAGTATAATGTCACCTGGAAACACACTGCTGGGGAGGGTTTGAGAGTAGTATTTAGCTTCTGTAACTAAGTTGCTTTGTTGTGTTTTGTTGTGTTTTGTTTTAAATCTGCTTTGGATGGCTTTGAGGGGTTTGTTTGTCTTATTTCAAGAACAAATAAATTCTGCACCTTTCTAGGCGGAAAGTGAAGGTAGCAATATGGCCAACCTATAACCCATTTTAATAAGTGAGGAACAGAGTCTAAACCTGGAGAGTTTTCCAGGAGTGCAAGTGTGAGAACTGGGTCCTGTAGCTGCTGAGGGATATATGTGCATCACTTGCAACTTACACTTGTATACTCAGCCTGTCCACATTTGAGCTGTGTCTCCACAGAAATAATAATCCTGATGACTTTCAGAGACTTATGGCTTTGAGATGCTCTCTGTAAACAAAAGAAAAACACAGCCAGTCTAGAATGGCCTAAGCCGGATGAAATAAAACAAAGACATCATCAGCAGAACAGTGCTTTAAAAAATCATTTTGAATAGACTGGAGTGTTAGCCCAGATTTATGGTGATTGTGCCCCTTGAAGCACTTACCAAGTTTATATGCAGTTTGTGTGTGGTTTTTGAATACTCGGCACAAAGTGACATTGAGAGGGGTTTTTTCACATGCTCTGCTTCTCCTGCTAATTCATGCTCCTTAGGGCTTCTCATAGAATAATTTCAGATACTCTTAGCTAATATGTTCATCTGCATAACATTATCTTTAGGATTTCTCCCTACTGTGTGATCAGCATGAGTTTTTGGGAAGGTCATGATCTGAGCTGGGATCTTAGTGAAGGGGACCAGGCATTCATGCGTACATCTTGAAGAGTTCACTGAAGTGCTGTGATATTTTAGAATTGCCTAAGGTGCACTTTGTGCCAAGAGACAAATTGAATGCCCGAAAGAAGAAAGGGCGAATCAAAGGGTCCAACTGCTGCATTCAATGCATAGGTCAGGATGAAACAAAAGGTTACCTAAAGCACATCTATTGGATTCGGAAAACTTTGACTCATGTCTCTGAATGACTGCAAAAGTGTTTCTCCCACCAGATGTATTACACTGATTATCTTGCTTTTAAAAATAAGACCTGCCTTGATTTATCAAAATCCAAGCCTGAGCTACACTCTTGCTGTGTTGCCTCAGAGAAATCAACCAACTGATGGTGCTATGTTGAGCAGCATTTGGAGATAAGATGACTCAGAGCCATTAAGGTGGACAGTAGCTAAACTGTCTGGTTCTGCAGGCTTAGCATTAAGGGACACCTCAGGAGCTTTCTGACAAGATTCTTTTCTTCCTAAAATGCTAGTTTATCAAGAATCAGCTGGAGCAGCTGTGGAAGTCAGTACTACACCAGCTTTGCTGGTAGAAAAAGTGCTACAGACCTCCCCTGCAAGAGGACTGAGATAGAATTCAAATCCAATCACCATGAAGGACTTCAGCTTATTTCTGCCAGGCTGTAAATCTATGCTCTCACATGTACACACATGCTGTCATAGTTTTGGCTCAGTTTGCTTTAAATTAGTTATACAAAATAGAAATTCCCAAATAGAAAGACTGGGTCAGAAATTGATGAAAAGAATAGTTGGGATATCTGAGTTGAATGACCCAGGGACAAGTCCAAGGCCTGACTCAGGCAGAACAAGGGCTTGAGTTTGTGTTTTCCCTGTTCTTTGTGAGCACACAGAAAACTGAGCAGGTGGAGCTCTCTGCTCATTGGTGTTTTCCCACTCTTGGCCACTAGCCCTGGCTTTTACAGCTTGTTTTTTTTACAGAGCAGGCTCTTGGAGGCAATGGCTTTGCTCTACTCCCTTTGTAGGGTGCCAGGTACGGTGAGACCCTGACCCTGACCAGGACCTCTGTCTGGAAATGAAACTCATTGGCGAAATGTGTCATTGCCCTCTGGAACCAGCAAACAGCCCCCTGCCATCAGTGAGGGACTTGGCACCTGTACTTTCAGTGCATGGAGTTGATGGCATCTCAAGAAGGGTTTGAGTGTGGACCCAAACACCACCCTTAGGAGCTGACACAGTAAGAGGCTGACAAAAGCCTGAAAGAGTTGTGCAGGTTTCAGTGCTCACAGGATGTGTGCTCGATACAGGACCCCCTGTAGTAGTATCTGTACAGCTGAGGCAATGGCAAGTTTTTTCTGTCCAAATGAACTCCAAAGGACATCAGCCCTAAGGGCAGGGTAACATACTGAAATACATGTCAGATAGTGCAGCCAAGGGAAATTGTTCTCTTGTTCACTTCAAGAGAAATCTGTTGATTTTAGGGAAGAAAAGCAGGTTTTATCAGACTTTTCACCTCTCTGACATATATTTCATATTTTGAGCCATTCTGCTGTTTTCTGTTCTCCAGGAATCTGAGGTTTTTTTCCTAGTACAGGATTGTTAAGTCCAGGGTTTCACAGAATTGTAGACAAGAGGTAGCAATACTGGAGCCAGCCCAGTGCTTGATGTGCTCTTTGGGTTTGAAACAGATGGAAACTTCTTAACTATGCCTGTTATGGTCTCTGCATAGTCACTTCTCATGACATTTTCAGGCTGCACTTTTCAAGATATTTAATATTCTTAAAGCCACAGCCCCTCAACTCATGTGGTTTCTGTCATTTGACTTTCATAAAAATTAAGTTTCTGGGCCCGAGTTTGCAGAGAAAAGTGTAGAAATTAAATCTCCTCAATGGCTCAGGTAACAGCAGATTGAAGAGGAGGAAGAAAAACACAAAGCATGCAAGCAAATCTGAGAGCTCCTGATTTCTAACCCATGTGATTAGTTTTGACAGGTGAGAATTGATTGTACTATAGGATAGGCTATGAATTTGAGCCTTCCTTTTGAAAAGCAAGAGGACAAAGAGGCAAATGAGAAGGCCATCAGCAAGTGTCTTTAAAATTACATTCCAGCAGAGAAATGGAAAACCATAGTCAGAGAAAGCACCAGTTGTAAACAGCACAGGAGGGAAAAGAATGAGGGAGCAAAGGCTTCATAGTGAGGGAAAGGATTTGAGAAAGCTGAAAGAATAACAACATAAAAAAGAGGGCAAATTCTAGCATGATGAAAATGAGATCATTTGGAGTTAACAGCCTGACATTAGTATACCATCAGTGAGGTTGTTGCAGCTCTATTGTGTAAGCTACATACCATATTGTTTTGAATGTTGTTTTCTAATGGCAGTGTTTTGCCCATTTGGACTGGCACTCATAAAGGGCACAAGCTTCTGAATGGCAATTTCTAGTCATAGGAGTGTAAATTGCCTGCAACATTAATGTAGCACCAACTAAAACATCTCCTTTTCAATGTCATTAGGGTGGAAAATGGATTGTAAATGCAAGTTTGGAGGGAACAGAAGGGATGCTGTTTGAATGTGTAATTTTAGGAGGGAACAACGTTGTGCTAGACTACGGTTATTGATTATAGCATTTTAAATGTGAAATTCTGTGGAAAGCTATTCTGAAGAGAGGTGGCCTATGGACACTACAATATGTGAGATGTAACAAGAAAATTGTTTCAAGTCTGCAGGGAGAAGGAACCATGTCCCTTTACATGGAAAAGTAATTTCAGTGCAAGTCCACAGAGACCTGTAACAATACTGTTTGGGTGTGAGATTCTATGGGAAATGAGTTTCAGTACCACTCTGTTAGGTCGAATAAGGTCATTAGATTATGATGAGAAAATTATTTGTTGGAGGCTCAAACAATAGCCACAGAACAGATCATCAGCATCAGTGAGCTTCCATTTGAGGCAGCAAAGATACCCAGCCTTTCCTGTTCCTTAAGAAATGGAGGCTCAGCTTCAGCTCCCAAAGGAAGTAACCAGCGTTTTAGTTCTTGGTGATGTCACCAGGCCTCTGGGATGGCTGAGGAGAGGGCACAGTACTGGACATTGCCTTTTACTTTTTCTCCCCTGGGCTGCCCACTCCCCAGACTCTGCCACTGTGATGAGGAGTGCAAGGACCAGTTTCAAAGATTCACACCTGTGCTCCTAGGCAGTCACTGATCTGTTTTGCTTTGCAAAGCTCATCCTGAAACAGTCCCAAATGGGGGCACAGGAGCAAGCATCATGTCAGGGAAATTGTTTTTTCTTACTCACTTCCTGCAGGTACAGTTGTAGCAGGCCCAGGGAGGCATGCTCGATCCAGATTTGTTTCAACAACTCCTGCTCTTATTACACAACTCTGCTACTCTCCCTGTGTCCAAACATAATCACAGTTCAGGGAAATCTGCACTCAAGTCATGCTGTCTGTCTACTAACCTTGGGATTTCAACAGCTTATAATGTAGTTGGGGTTTGCATTCAAATCTAAATTTCCCACTTCCAGCCAAACTATCTCAGTGTAACTATCTCAGTTGCACCAAAACAAGACTCCCATTTTAAGAAAAGAAGGACAATTCCAGGCAAATGATTCACCCTGAGTCCCGTAAGCACAAATTCTTGGAAAACAGCATTAAGTAACATATTCTGCAGATGAGTTTATGATGACACAACTTGAACATGTTTCTGTGTTTCCTATGTATCATGTATATAGAAATAGCTTTTAATTGCCAAGGTTATCAGCGTCCAAGAAATACCATAGATAGGTGGGAACAGGAGGTGTGAATGAGTTGCCTGATTCAGTTATATGTTTTGAGAATATGATAAGCCATATTTGTATAATTTATAGGCAATAATTTCCATGATACAACTGCAAGAAGCTGTTGGAAAATGTAGTAATTGTTTTACTAATATGAAGAAAATAGTTACTAATAGAACAATGATCTAAAGCATTATTGGCTTGCTAGTCAAAGTACAACCTTTTCTGAAATTACGCCTCTGTGTGGTCCCACTGTATTCACCAAACCATGATTGCACTCTCTGACTGATGCAATCTTCTTCATGGCAATTAATTTTTTCTCCAGCTCTTTCCCCTGTCATTCCAGAGAGAAACCTAAACTACTTCCCATTTGTCATGAATTTCTGAAAACAATTAGCCGTATTCTGGGCAAATGCGATGTCCCTCTTCTGAGTGTTCACAGCAAAGATAAAGAATTGCTGTGAGAGGGTCCAGAAAGCTATTTGTCTGAAAGGAAGAAATCGACATCTCTGAGCCAATTTGTCCCTCCCTTCAGGTCTGTGTCACAACCTGTCTCCCACATTTCTCTTGCGGCTCAGGAAGATGTGTGCAGCAAAGTATAAAGGGAGATTAATATCAGAGGGATGTTCAGATGCAAAAATCAGTTTGTGTCCATCTCGAGTTCCCAGGATATGTTGATATGAAATTTAAGGAAGGCTCTGTGCACTGGTTTGTGGTTTTTTTTCTGTAATGAACTGCAGAAGCAGTAAATCATATCCAGAAGCATGTAGTCATGGCAAATGACTCAGTTCTTTCTACTAATAAAAGCAGAGGCTTCAGTTCCTGTCTTACAGGGTAGCTGATTGATTTACAATATAACAGCTTCTCTTTCAGGCTTCCTAGTATTTGTGTTCAAATAGATTTGGAAATCAAACTGATGAAACCTGAAGATAGGGACCAGATTGTGATCTTAATTGCTTCTGACAGCAGAATCTTAATCTGTTCAGATTTTCTAGATTGTAAAGGAGGAAAAGCCAATTTATAAAATCTTGTAACAATGCAGTGGAATTTTTTATCGTTTGAATTTATCATCTGCCTATTATTAATCTTAATCCTTTGGAGAACATAGACAGCCTGTGTCACATTATCTTCCAGCAGAGCTCCCTGGGCTTTCAAACTTTCTCTTAAAAGGGCAAAGGAAATCTTATCTCTTGCATTTCCTCACAGCCATGTTGGCAAAGGATCTTGGGGATGGTCACAGCATGGTTGGAAGCAACATAAAAGCAGAACCCCTTATTATTATAGATGTCTTGGTTTTGGATGTATCTTCCCAAAATCTTGGAGCAGCAGCAGCTTATTCTTGCTTTGATCAGCTTTGAGCTGATTTTTGCTTCTGGTGTATGGAAAAGCACCAGCAAATCTGCTTTCTCTGGGGATGTATTTGGTGGATACTGCATGTGAGAATCCTGGGAGATTTTCCTCCCGTGTACTATGAGCCACTGGGCCTCATTTACACAAAGGGTCATTCTACACTGAGGAACTACAGAGACTTAAGAAAATTATTTCCCAAATCCCTGCTGTAGGTTGGTACATCTCTGTTACAGGGATGTACTTACACTCATTCAGCTTAACTGAGTAGCAGACCAACTGCAGTGGGTAGAAACTTGCTGAAGAAACAAAGCTTCATTAAAAAAAAAAAACCCTCTGTATTTTTCATAACAGTGTAGACTGCACTTCAGTTTCTCAGCCTGGCACATCTTCACCCCACATTTGTTTGTAATTAATGGAGTCACTCTGAATTCACGTTCAAAGAAGGGCAAAAACAGAATATAGTTCCTTTGGAGTTTCTGAGTCTCTCTTGCTTGGTTTCCCAGTCTTTGCAGTGCACTTGTATTAATCTCTTATCTTAAATTGCTTATTGCTCTTTCTTTTAATACCCAGCCCATCATGTTACAACAGAGTATATTGGGAAACAGTTTATGCAGCCTTCTATTACTACTGAGAGGAGGAAATGAAGCATCACTTATATTTGTTAGCCAAAGAAGAGGGAACAGAAGTAAATCAAATTGGGCTGTAGCAAGGTAATTAAAGCAAAAGGTAAACTTTTATGTAGTGTACTTTAGCTGTGTATCAAGATGCCCAGGAACAATATGGAATCAGCTTATCAGGACATCAGAACTTGACTAGACAGCTGCATCTCAGGGAATAGCAGGAGATAGAGAAACCAGTTGTGCTGTGCTTGATAAAGTACTTTGGACTAAATGACAAGCTAATATTTTAGTTCAATTTAAATGACCTCATGTCTATTCCTCTGTAAAATGAAATATCCTTGGGATAAAAAACGCAATGGATGCACACACAGGAAATCAGGTGAACAGCAAAAATTACCAGATCCTCTCAGTCCTGGAAATGTCCCATTTCTCTTTCCCCCAAAGTACACACATAAGAGCAATCAGAGACATATACTTTGATGTCAACTCACATCTATACAGTCTAGAGCACATACACAAATCCAGTAATCCTTTGTGCTTCTGAAACACAGATTCCTTCTTATTTCCCAGCGGTAGAACAAAGAATCTTGATGGATGTCAGAGGCCCATCACAATGGACCCTGCAGATCAGACTTGTGCTGTTCACTGGATACCACACACAGGCCATCACACTGGGAGCCCATGCAGCCATTTCTTTCCTTTAAAAAGCCAGCATTACTTTATTATTTCAGAGTCTTACATAACTGCATGGTGAAAATGAGAACACAGATCTGGGCCACAAAACATTCCAACAATTCTCATTGCAAAAGAAACATAAACTTCAGCATCCATCAAACAATTCTCCCTCCAAATGAATAGTGAACATACAAACCCACCATCTCAGCTTGAGTTCCTTTGTAAAAGAAAGCCCTCTGGAGTTATTAAAAATAATAATGAAGTAATCCAGGCTCCCAACAGACAGCATTTGAACATCATGTCAAGTTCCTATAAAGTAGCGCAGCAACACCTCCTTTTACTAATTTCCCTAAATCCCCCGTGGCTTCCCACTGCCACAAATTAAGCTTACATTCCTTTCTGTAAGCCTAGCAAAAATTGCAGACCCAGTGTCCCCTGTGCACAGTTCTTTGAGGTCGGATGCTTTGGGTTGTCTGGTTGTTGCTCATGCCTCCCACTGTGAGGCCTAATATTTCCGTGCCCCATCATTTTCCTTTCACCCCCCAGCGTGTTACAAATCACTGTGCCTCTGCAGGGTGTCCTGGAGAATGACTTTGCCGGGACAATGCCGGGTCAGTGACAACATCAGGCGCGTGTTGAGTGATCTCATAGGGAGGGAGCAGCGTTCTGCTGAAGGCACCAGTCTTCTGCCTTTCATTTTAATTGGATCTTCATTCTGATGCCTTGGCAAAGCCCAGCGATGTGCCTAGTGCAGATGTGGCCATCTGTGTCCAGTTTCTCATTGTGGCTGTACTTCTCTTTCCTTTTAATCTCAGTGTTACCTTCCTCCTGTGATAGAACACCCTCTTTATTTTGTGGTTGCCCTCTTCTCTGCATATTCCCGATCAGCTTCTTCCCTTCACTGAGAAGCACCACACTGCTTGGCTTGGCTTGGCTCAGCTCACAGAAACCCACCACGTGGCGGTTCAACATGTCCAGGGCAAGTCTCCATGTGCTGCTGAACCAAATCCAGAGAAAGCAGAGAAGTGTGGCTAAAATGTGGGGGTACATGTCACTCCTCACCTCCACGAGACACTAACTGCCTTGCGGATCAGGAGCTTAGTCCTGGAAGCAGACTGGTTCTTAGGTGGCTTTTGGGGACCATAAAGCAGCTTCTTGGTGAGAAGGTCATTCCTGTGATCCGATAAAGGTCAGTCAGCATTTCAGTTGTCCTAATTAAGGACCTCACAGGTTTGATTAGGCTACAGACACAGCCACAGTACTGTTTGTACTCTTTATTTCGGTGACAGGAAGAGTGGTGGCGTTGAGATTCTCTTAAGAGAGCAGAACACTTTGAGGTTAGGTCTAGGGGCATCCATTTTTCTTTGTCCGCTGTAGTAGTCAGAGACTGGCAGTGTTGCCCATTGGGTTCTGCTCCCTTTTCTCTACCAATGTCTTCTGCAGAAGTTTCACCTTTTTATACTTCACTTTTTCCACTCTTATCTTCATAAACATAAAGATAAATAAAATTTTCCTCCCTTGTGAAGCATTGTCAAGGCATTGGGTGAAAGACACAATATTATAATAAAGTGGTATGGTTATTACTATTCATTCCGTGAGCACATTCAAGGGAAGTTTGTTTAAACTGTGCTACTTTGCCTAATTAAACAGTCAGCCATGAATTAAGCCACTCAGAGGTAGATCTTTGTCCTGGTGCCACAGTCACCAAAGGTCGAAGCAAGGGCAAGCAGGTGTCTTCTTTCCCCATGCTGAACTACAGCATAGCAGTAAATATTCATCAAAAATTAGCATTCCACTCACAGGCAGGTGGTGAATGTATGAAAGAAAGCCAGTTTCCAAACAGCATGGTTTTCAAAAACCCTTGGTGACAGGAAAAATATTTAAAGTGGGAGGAAAAGTGATCAACACAAAATGTTAAAGGCATTAGCACACGTAGAATTGGTGGTGACAGAGTTGTGGCTGACACTGCAGGCACAGAATAAGTTTGCTCATATTTTCACATGAAAGCAACCTGCAAATGAGAGGGAGAGTGTCCATAAATGACTTCCCTTCCCTTATCTTCCCGACAAGTACATTTGCTTACCACTCCATGTTTTTTTCCCCAAGATCTGGTATGTCTGGGAGAGCCATGTGGGGTAGAGTTGTGGTGAACCACAGGTGAAATGGAGTCATGGGGGAGACAGAGTTGTGCAGACAAGTCGGGCCAGACCTTCCAGAAGCCGTTAGGAAAGCAGACTGATACGTCTGCTTGCTGAGAGGATTGGCCCAGTGCGTGCTTTCTGTGCGGTGTGCCCACCAGTAATCCACGGAAGGACAGTTTGGAAGAATACGCCCTGAGCCCAGGCTAGGATGGATGCACCATGACAGTGCCAGCAGCTGGGAGGATTTTGGTGGGGTGAAGTAACTCAGGCCTTTCTCCCTAGCAGCTAGAACTTGCACTGAGGACTGCCATCAGGAGAGGCTCCTAGATAAAGCCTGGCCCTTTCTAGGTGTCGGGTGGCAGCAATAAACCTTTGCCACCCCTCTGACCAGCTCTGCTTAGGGCCCACGGACTCACTGTGCTCCCACCACAAAAAAGTTCTGCTTTGTCAGCAGCAGCTGTCACTTCATCTCTTGCTCTGAACCTCCAGGGACTGAAACACAGTTATTCTACAAGCGCATTCACAGAAAAAGGAGTCTGTATGCCTCCTCCTCCACCCCCTGTAGCCCTCTTGACACAGGGCAGAACATATTTCATCCTATAGCCCCAAAGCTGATTTGCCATGTGCAGCAGCTCCAGTTAGATCCCTTTCTTGGACAGATTCCCTGGCATGACTTAGGTGCCCGGAATGTGTGTCGTAGGCTCAGCAGATCCCACTCAGGCAGTGATATAATCTGACAGTTGTACTTATTCATGGTGACATCCCGGGCAGCAGCAGCACAGAATGTTCAGGCAGTGCAGGGAGGAGGAGGAGGAGGGACGGGCGGGTGCCATCAGCATGGCCAGAGCCCGGCTGAGGGGAGCTGGGGCTGCCTTTGCATTCAGCCTGGACCAGTCCAGCTGCTCCCAGAAGGAGCTTATTACAGATAGCCACTCAGTAGGCTCCCTCAAGCAGAGTAAATTACGTATTTGGAGAAAAAGGGGAGGGAAAAAAAGGAGTGTAAAGCAGTCAGCATGATGGAGCTGTTGCCTGGCTGCTCTTTTTGGGGAGCACAAGGATGCAATTAGCCTGGAGAAACAGAACATTTTTCTTTGCCATGAGACACCTGCTGGAAGTTCCTGGTGGGAGCCTGGGCCTGTAACTTGTTTTCACACAAGTGTGGCTCCGTGGCAGGCTCAGGTAGCTGAGCTGTGGTAGGGCTGCACTGGCTGAGCTGGGGGACCTGGGGGTCCTGTGCTCTTCAAAAGGCAAAAGGAGCATATGCACTCACGTGCCTGAAAATGGGGCTTTTTTGCAGGTCTGTGCAGCATCAGCATCTCCATATTTCTCCAGGTCCATGGTGCAGGCCTTCGGCATTAACAAGAGTTTTTGGTGCTTAAAGGATATAAATGTTGTGATCCTTCAGGTCTCTCTCTGAGCTGTGCATTCATTTATGGAAATACTGTAACCTGAAAAATTTAATGCAAAATGGTGCTTTAGGCATGCTCTGGCACAGAAACAGGAATACTGAGCTGAAACAAAATGTCCAGCTCTGTCTGCTGCATACGGCAGTGCAGAGCTGCAGCTTCTGCTGGGGTCAGTAGTTGCTCACAAATGTCTCAGAGCAAAATAAGGGTGTTAGCATGTCCCCCACAAATACTGTTTGTTTCCAGCCTGTTTAATGTCTCTCCCAGGATCTCCGTGTTCCTCCAGGATCCCAGATTGCTGGGATGCACAAGTGCCCATGATGCGATGTGTAAGTTTGCTTTTGTCTATCCAAGCAGATCTGGAGAGGTTTCTGTGTTCCATCTGTAGCCTAAATTGTGAGAGGACAGGAGTGTTTCCTTCTTGATGCTAAAGCACTTGCCAAAAGATCTGGCTGTCAGAAATGCATTTTATGCTGCACTCTTGGTCTGAATATGTTATGTTAGAATTGGGAGGTATCCCAATAAATTGGAACAGTTCTGATTTCTACCGTTTTGACTCATGTTCCTGGTAAATCCTAAACATCTGAATTTTTTGTCTTCTGCATCTGACAGGCTACAAAGAGCACAACTTTGCTTCAGAAGTCTGTGAAGCTGGGACCTAGTCTCAACAAATTCAGTTTCATTTTCTTTTTTAAGTTCCTGCTGGATTTTTAAAAGGACTGTGCTCTGTGTAGGCTGACTTAAAAGCCAAAAGGAAAAAAAAAAGGAAAAGAAAAGGAAAAAAGTTCTTGTAAAGACAGTGTCCTGAAGCTGCATCCATTTGTACATGTCATTTGACAGCCCTCTGCTTCTATTCTGCTTCTCTTACAGTAAAATCCAGGTACATTTAGGACTTTTCTCTGTTATCTATGCAAGTGTTCAAGGAGACTAGCTGCAAAACAAACTTCTGAAGACACAGGCAAAGGTTGCTAGGCACAGTTTTGTTCCAGCAAAGCATTTATGGGTTAATCAAGACTGGAAGAGGATCCTGGAAAGGAATCTGTGCAGTGAAACAGTCAGATGTTTGCTATCTTCTTAGACACGGGGAGGGGGAGTGAAAATTTTCCCCTAAAATGAAATAATATGCAAGACAGTCAAGAAACACTATAGGTTGGGATGGATTTGCAAAAATTATTGCGTCTGCTCTTTTAAAATTGTTACTAATTTTTAGAGCTGCTGATCTTCATGAGACATCACATTAAGTGTAGCTTGTTGTGGATGTGCCTCTCTTTCAGGTCAGAGTCAAGGCCAGGTTCTGCTGGGGTTCTGTTTTCTGGGGAGATGGATACCTTCCCTAATGATCCCTTCCCATTCCATTCCCTTCACCCCATCTTTATCTGAGCGTCATGACGTTTGGGTGGCAGCCTCCTCCTTCTCCCAGCTGTAAGGGGGACTGTCCTGAGTGCTCCCTCCTTTCTCGAGAAGATCACTCATGTGGTTGCTATTCAGATCCTCCCATGACTCACTTAGCAGTTGACATCACTAGGTGGAAATATATAATCCCAGGCTGAGGATCAAACTTGGTATGAAAGGCAAGGGGTAGGTGACAGGGAGGGCTTTGGGCACAGGGTGTGCATTCTCAGACAACAGTAAGGACATTTTTGCCCAAAAACTGCTCCCCAAACCCCATCACCTTGCCAGAAAAGTAGTTCCTGCCTGTGAACTCTTGAATTGAGAAATGAAGTAATTCAAGATGTGCAAAAACAACTTGTTTCTCAATAAGATGTCTGGGAATGAGCTTAATTCATTCAACTCCCAGCACTCACGGCATCATCCATGGGACTCCAGACAATTGTGAGGTTTGCATTTACATTTTAAAAATAATAAAGAGTTTTACCTTCTTTTTATTTGTTTTCTGGTGTTCTACTCTCCAGGGTTCATAACTTGAAGCTGCACTTTGCGATCAGGAGAGGTAAAATATTTTCTTCCTTTTTTACCCAAGCAGAATTTCTCAGTTTATCACATGAATTTAGAAGCTGGGGATTAGAAAAACTATCAAATATTAAGGGGGCCATAGATAAAAGCCTGACATTTGGCAAGCTTCTGTTCTGCAGCTGTAACCACTATCACTTTCAGAAGTGGGAAAGATCAAGGAGATTATAGAAATTGTCTCACAGGGGCAATTTCCTAAGTTTGTGTGCTCTGGAACTGTTTGAAAGGCTTGTATAAAATTTTTCAGGTCACAAAATGAGAGGTTGCTTTTCCCAAATCATTCTGAATTCATAGAAGTGGCATCTCTTTGCTAAGAGCAATAAGAAGTTTGATAGAATACTTTTGGCTCAATAACAGGCTGATTTGGCAGTGAAAGTAAGTCAGTTCCAGACTTCTTTTTCTATCCTTTCTTTTCTGGGCATTAGAAAGAAAATGTATTTTTGATATTAAAAATACAACATTGTGAAATCTTGCTCTGGCATAGGTCGGTTCCTCTTGATGTTTGTTGAACAAGTGATCTAATTTCAGCTTCCAGCGTTCATTACAAAACTGCCAGTTTAAACTTTCCTGTCAAGGGAGCAGTTAAAAATTGCATTTTATATCGGCAAAAACTGCTATTCCTCGTCCGTAGGAAAGATGCCGTTTCTGATATTAAGGTGGTAATGCCTTATAAGGAGTGGTTAGATAGATACCCTTGGAATTTTCCAAAAAGGACTTGTTACTATGAGAAAAAAAAAAAATAAAATCAAACAGATGGTTAAGATGAGCTAAAATCCCATTGTAGAAGACAGAAAGATTTTTCTGATTTGTGTGTTAGCCATCCAAGTACAGGCGGTTGGAGACTGGGCTGTGTCACGACTTGTTGATACGTGAGAATTTCAAACTGCCTTCTCTCCAGTAATGTTTTTCATGTGAGAGGACTACATATGCCTTTGTGGAGTAAAGTGAGTGTACAATAGACAATACACACAGTATCTGTGTTAGACTGCTGGGGACACATAAGATGTTCAGAACAAAGGCTGGCCCCTCAGGAATTATCGGAAAAGGAGCTAAATAATTGATCCTGAGTTAAAGCATTTGTGGAGGACTGATGTTGTCCTCTGGATGTCACCAAATGTGACCATCATGCTTGTGATTTGCAAGGGCAGAAGGTGCTTTCCTCCCTCCTGCTCCAGTACCTGGTATCAGGGAATTTTTTCAGAACCCTTGTGCTGGAAGTCTGGTGCCAGCCCTTGAACTAAGCTTGGGGATGTCAGTCTAAGTGTATTTTGGAGATGTCAGTCTAAGTGTATTTTGGGGACGTCAGCCTAAGCGCGTTTTGAGGACGTCGGTCTTCATGTGCCAGCAAACCGCGTCTCACACTGCAGATTTCTCACGTGTTGCTACATGTGTGGCTGCCCAAATGCTTTGAAATCCTGAGTGTCCACATGAGCATTCCTGCTTGTCTGTGAGTGGAACCTGTGCCTGTGGACTTGGCTGGAGATCTAGAGTAAAGGACATGTTGCCCTTTCAGCTCCACTCCTTATTGCCACTTTGAAGTAGGGAGGCATGTGTGGAGCCAGCAGCTGTTCAGGCAGTAAAATACATCCCTTTATTTGTTATAAGAACAGACTTTCTGGGCCAGGCTAAAACCCCTGTTGCTCTGTATCCTGTGTTTAGGATACAGAGCGGCCACTGGTGAAGAGAAGATCAGGTGAGGCACAGAGTGATCCTTTGACTGGTGTGGCCTCCAGCCTTCCAGCAGTCTGAGATTAGCGATCTCTTGAGTCAGAAGCCAGGAAATGTTGGCCTTTCTTGACTTAGGGGTTTCAGGGAGGCAATATCCTCTTATTGTGGTGGTTATTTTTTTCTGGATAGGTTGTAAAAGCTTTGAATATGCTCCTGTGTAGGTAGGGAGGAAACACATACCAGAGTGATGAGCATACCAAACTGCACCTTTGGCATAGTACTGCAGGGAAATTGTAGAAGGGGTTGCTTTGCCCCAGATGGAAAATCCTGGCTGACATCTCTGACATGTGGCTCCAAACTCTGTCCACAGGAGGAATTTGAGGGATAGTGCAATTGGGCAATATGTGGTTTGTTTGCACCTGGTGCACGCTCTTGGTGAGAACCTTCACCAGTGACTATACCAGTGTTGATAGGACTGTGCAGGGAGGGCATGCCCAGAGCCCAGGACCTGGCCCTCAGAACCCAAAGGCTCAGAGGTTAAACATCAAATGATAAAGCAGATCTCCAGATAAAGCGCCGTGCGTCACCATCCCTTCTGCCCAGCTGCTGAACTCACAGCTGCCCTCGTGCCAGCTGGTCCAGGGACTTAGGGCAGAGCTGCTGCCGGCAGCACACACATTTTATGCCTTTAAGAGGTTTGGCTTATCCAAGCTGGGACTGGGTGAAACTGTGTGGGCTGACAAAGAGCGTTTGTCCCTTCCCTCATCTGTGCTCTGCCAGGAAATGAGTTTGTGAGACGCTGGCTTCTGCCTCCAATCTGCTGCCGTGTGGGAGCCTGGCACTCACAGCCACCAGCACACACACGTGTGCACACAGAGGGCACAAGTACCAGAGCACAGCTACTCGGGCAACTGTGATCCCACATGGACAGGGCAAGCAAACGGGGGCACTGCTGCCACAACAGGGCATGGAGCATCCTGGCTGTGCCGAGTGTGGGGTGGGGAGCTCCAGTCAGTGAGAGTCTGCTTCTGTTATGGGTTTGGGTCTCTCATGGATAGGTCCCAGCCTGCAGAAATTCCTTGGGCACGTCATCAGGGAACATTTTTCTTACCCTGCGACCAACTGGGGATCTTAGGCCACCTGGAGGCATAAGCAGCAGGGTTAAAGGAGGCGAGCCCAGCGGGGAAGGCAGGGAAGGGGAAGTGATCCCAGCAGCCCTGAGCACGTACATCTGTCAGCACAAGGACCGCTGGAACTCAGCACAGAGCTGCCTGCACCCTTACTCAGCATGGGCGGGACTGAGAGGGCAAGAGCACGTTTCTTCACTTTCAGAGGGAGGGGAAAGGCACCATGCTTTGTTCCTCACATCTTAGCACCTGCTGATCACTTGCAGTGCCTTAGGACTTGGGGTTACGGAGGATCAAAAAGTCCTGAGAGTCAGGAGATGTGGATTGTATATACTGCTTGTTCAAGGTCTGTGTTAGCAACATAGCAAGTCCAAGCACTTCCAGCTCCTGTATGAAATACAGCATGTTCCCCTGAAACTGAATTAGTGCAAATCAGATGGAGTCAAATCTTGAACTCCTTCCTCTACATTTCTATAATTGTTCTTGAGAATGAAAAGTGATCAGCTTTCATCTGGAGTTTTGCTGGGATTATTGGAAAAGACTATAGGACAAGACCTATGTTGTTTGATTCAGAGACAGGCACCCTCCCATCAACACATTGTCTAAGCAATGGCACAGAAGTCTAGAAATGTGTACCTCCAGGTATGCATTTCAGGACAGATGATTTAAGACTACATAAAATCAGCTGCTACAGAAAGAGTTAATACTGAGAGATGTGGAGGGGGAGGCTTTGGGGAAAGTCAGGGTATCAGGTTTTCCTCTAAGGGGCTCTCAAATGATTCTCAGCCCTGCCAGAAGTCAAGCATCTCCTCTCAGTGAAGCCAAGGATGTCTGTCTTTTTGACTCAGATGCCAGAGTCACATTGCAGAATTTGATCCTTCTGCAGTGTCCCTTCTCCTCTCTTCTGATCAACCTCTGCCCGCTACTCTTCTGAAGCCTGAAGCACTTCAAGACGATGGAAGTGCAAGTGATCTCCTGCGGCCCCGTGGGCAGTGCAGCAGGTCCTGTCTCCACATCCGATCCAGTTTCAGCCTCCGTGCTGTCCCCTGCTGTAATGCTAGATGGGCTGAACAGATGGGGAGGTCCTGTGGCAGGGCTCAGGCTGACAGCTGCTTTGCAATTATAAGTCTGGAATGCGATTTGAGGGGTGTAAGATACTTAGTGCTGGGGCCTTAGTGCAGGAACATGTATCAAGTAGGTCAGGCTCTGCACCAGGGGAAGAGTGTGGGGAGTAGCTGAGCTGTGACCGGCAGCGCTGCTCCTTCTTTAGTAGGTTTATGTTTTGGCATAATTTTGATCACTGAGATTTAAACTCCCCATTTTTTAACCATTTATTTATATGTTTTATTCTTGGGTTTAATTTAGTATAAAGACCAAATGCTTGTGGAATGGGACTGTGAATTTCTTACTGATTTTACAGCTTTTGGCAATTGGTCTCTATTGGGAGTGGAAGAGGGCTTACCCTCTGGTCCCTCTCTGAGGAACGGGAGCATTTATACCCTGGTTGTGAGAATATTTATACCCTTATGTGAGAATACTTCGGCCTCACTGGAAATTCACATGGAATTCAGCAAAGCATCCTCCTCCTCCCTTTAAGCACCCAGGCTAGACTGGCTTTAATTCATCTGAATCTGATTTTTCACTACAATAGACTCCCTTCTGAGGAGACTAATGGCACGTTGGGATAATGTCTGACTTAGCTCTACCCTTGCCCTGCCCAGTCTCAGCCAGCTGAGAGGTCTCTGCATGGTTCCCCATTGCATGGTGCAGGTGCAGGGCAGAGCTGTACTGCAAGAGGTGCAGTTTGCACATTGGGACCATGGAAAGAGGACAGGGTGAGTTTTGACTGGGGGGAAAAAAAGAACTTTGAGTTCACAAAGCCAAAAAGCTGTGCAAAATGGGCAAATTACCAACTCAAGCAAGTGAAAGCCATGCTGGAGAACATGACAGCCAAACACTTTTTTTTCTATTTTCATGCAGCAGCTGAGATAATTTACTGCTGCTGCTGCTACTCCCTTTTTATGGCTCTCCAGTTTTGGCACAATCATGTAATTAGGCCCTGATTTGTCTGTGGATGTTTTTGTTTTGTTGATCTGTCTCATTACTGAGGAGAGGCAATCAGGGACTTTCATATCCCAATGTGCTGTGCACTCTCGACTTTTACAGGTAAAGTTCATTTATGCAAACCCAACTGTACATGTATATATATCTATTTAGCTGACACAGAGTTTTCAGCTTCCATCCTTTTGCGTTCTGAGTGTTACTGTAACTGATCTGTGCCCCTGTGAACAGAGTTTGATAGTCAGAAAAAGAGCAGTGAGCAGTGCCTGAAAAAATCAGGGCAAAGTCAGCAAAAACAAGTGGTGTTGGTCAAGTCACTGGTATCAGGCCTTCTCACAGAGGGATCATCACTCAGTCTTCTGACATTTTCTGACCTTGAAAAGCTCCTTTTACAACTTCAGTCCAAAGAATCGGTGTGACTGCACTCTTTCCCAGCTTCCACAGGCAGCCATGAGGAATGGGGGCGATGCCCAGTGAGGTGTCCTGGTGTAGGGTCGTGCTCAGAGATGCCTGGGAGGAACAAATAAGGAAACTCTGTAGTTTGGATGTAAAAAGTACTGATAAAACATAGATCTAAAGCATGTTTGTTGCCATTCTTAGACAGAGAAGACTCACAAAGTCTTAGCTACTGCCTATAGAGCACAGCAGAGCTATGTCCATGAAAATCAGTGTGTGGAGCAGAAGCTCATTTAAACCTTTGTGACAATAATCCTCACATAGTCCTCTTCCAATAGCTCTGAGAAAATGGGCATGTTTGGATCACCTAGAAGTGGAAATAGTCATTATTTGATGTTTCCATTAGACCTAGAAATAATCCCATTTTTACAGGAGCAAAGTCCTTTTTCAAGCACCTATTTACAAAGTGTGTTTCCAATATTAATATGACTGTCTGATTTCTGGGCTTTTAACAACGAACAGCAAATTCAAATCTTGAGATTTTTTGCCTTTCCTTGTAAACATTTTGTCCCTTCAAATTATGGCTATCATGTAGAGTGGCAAGATTTCCTGAGTCAGTGGAGAATCTCCATTCTGTGAGTATAAATCTTCAGGGGAATTGTGTGGGAGATTAATGTGGTCTAACTTAGAGGGGAGAAGTCAGTTTTTGCCCTTATCATACATGGATAGATATTGCTGTCTCATAGTAATGGCACTGTACTATTACTAACATCAAGTACTTAAATCTTATATGTTGTGCCTTCAAAAACGTAATGAAGTGGACATAAAAATCACAGATTTGTTTTTAAGAGCACAATTTGTTATTACTCTTATGACAACTCAGTTTTATGTGGCGTTTTCAAGCTTTTTACCCAATCTTTTGGGTAGAACTAGAAAATTGCTTAAAAAAAAAGAAAATTTGGATTCATGTCTTCCCAAGAAACTGGACATGTTCACAATGTGGAAACTTAATTTCTGTATTATCTCCAGTCATTTTTTGCTTGGTCGCTCTTTCCAGTGGCAGATGTGGAAAGCGCTCACCTTGGACCCTCGTGTTCATGGGGATTTCTTTGAAAGCTTGAAATCAGGCTTTTGGTAAAATGTTAGGACAAATACAAATTTTAGCATGTGATGAGATACTGAATCAGAGCATTGACCCCTTATTTTGAAGTGGGCAAAAAAATAGTGTTTGTTTCGCAAGAGATACCGAGTCTTACAAAACACGTATCCAAACCATGGCCTGGCTGACCGTGCACGTCCCTGATGCAGCTCTGGGATGTTCAGCAGGGTCACTATGTTTAGTCTGATCAGCTCTGCTTTCCAAGGCCAATCTTTGCTCTACCTTTGATATATGCAAGGATCAGCCTTACAGTGACCTCTGGAATGGTGTCTGGTCCTCCAAATAGGGTGCTGAGTCCTACCCCCGACCAGTGTCACTGCCAGGTGTCCCTTGCCCCCAGATTAGGACAAGTTTTTTGCAGCACAAATGCATAAACAGCTCTGAAAGCTTGGCAGGATTTTTGCCATAAGGAACAGCAGATGGTGCCAGACCTTGCTGCACACAGACTTCCCAGCTCCCGTTTTGATTTTCAGGAGTTCCACTCAAAAAATTTGCATCAGTTTTGCCACAGTGATAACACCTCCTTTAGTACTGAATCTACCTGATCCAAAGGGTTTCCCTTGAGCGGTCACGGACAGTGTAATGTGCATGACTGGCAGCTTGGGAAGGTTGAATATTAATTAATGAAGTTAAATAAATGTAGATTAAAGTGTTTGAGGTGCAGTAAGAACAGCAGCATAACCCCTGCTAGTGTGACAGACTGAGCTTCACAGGAGGATATTTCCAGTGTCTTTGTGAACTGTGTGAAACAGCAGCTGCCTGCTCAGCTTTGGACACAGGATAGCATGGTTTGTTTTCCAGGATCGTAGGAGAAGTTCATCTCAAATTAGAATTTGTGCATTAGCCCAAGTGCAGGGTGACCAACCAATTTCTAAGCTTTTGAGATGCCCCATTTCTGTACTTTACCGTATCCTTCCTCCCCCGTGCCAGCCCCCAGTTCTCACTGCACACAAGGCTGTGTGTGACTGGAGAGGACACTGCCTGTGCTAGCCTCAGTTTTGCCCTCTGGTCTAGAGAGCTGAGGTGCTGCAGGAAATGAGGCAGCTCTGGGATGATGGTTACTATTGCTGGGAGAGCTCTCCCTGTTTCACGTCTTGCCTCCCACATTTCTTCCATTTTCCCAGTAAGCAGCAGTCCAGGTCCTTGCAGTGTTGTGGCAGACACTATTCAGGTTCCCATTCCATCAGGCATTCCTTTCCTCTCCAGGAAGAGGCCACAGGGAGGCAACCTGAGGACTTATTGCCAGTTCCCTCATCCCTGCGAGACCCGTCCTGCGAACAGCAGCACAAGCTGGTTGTGTTCACATTCCTTCATAGATTCTTTGACTCCATTCTCCACCATCCCTTATTTTCACAGTAAAAGCATGAATATGGCCTTTGCTCACTGAGAGGGGGAAGCAGAACGCTTGTTTGGAAAAAATAAGGCCTTCCATTGGTAATGGTCAGAAGTAGGTCTGAGAATGTCAGGTCACTCCAAAGTCAAGTTCACAGATTTTCTTTTTATACCTTTGTTGCAAGATATCCTTCATCCTTTTCCCCCCTACAATGATCAAAGAATTTTTTCCCACTCTCAAGAGATCACCACCTTCTTATATCAAATTCAGAGGGACTAAATCTGCTCTGTATCCTCCCTTGACCACAGAAATCTGGGGTAGCTCCATTAATTTCAATGAATTTGCTCATGATTTGCATTGATGTAACAGAAGCAAATCTGGTCCAGAGAGCTGCACTGCAGTTGCCATGGCAACAGGCAGCCGTTTCGGAAGCATAAGGCAGAAGGTGTGTTCAGTGTTAAAGTGGGGACTCCTGCACTCAGTTTTCAGCCATGGGATGAGAATGTCGGCTATATTTGGAGTCCAAGTCCAGGGCTCTATTTCTGACACTACCAATGAACCCTTGGGAGAATTGCCTCCCACTGCCTTAGTATTCCTTCCAGTAAAATTGATATAGAATTACATAGGAGTGTTTTGAAAATTGATTCAGTCTCCTAAAATGCTTTGTGAGAGATCCTCAGATGAAAAGCGCAGTAGATCACAAACTATTAATAACATGACTTCATGTGTGCATTAAAAAAAAAAAAAAAGAAAAAGGGGCTGTGTTGTAAATGAGTAGGTTCTTACACAAACGCAGGCATCTCCACTGGGAATGGAGAGCATTAAACCAGCAGTGGAGCAGAGCTTTTGTTCAGGTGTGCCGATGTATCGTGGGTTATTTCAGTCTGACCCAATGGAAGGTTCTCACACAGTTTAGTCCCAGCTCGGGTTCAGAAGCAGCTAGTAAGCAACCTAATTGAGCTCAAAATCCTCTTCTTAAATTGGATCGAGCTGTGAGTATTAACTGGGTCCTCTGAATCCTCGTCTAACACCAGGAAGGAAGCAGTAGGTTTGCAGAAGTATTAACAGCTGATGACTTAAATTCATTGTGAGAAGAGTATAAAAACCAGTTCACTGAGGGAGGCCAGTCAAGTATCGGTCATGCCCAGGTGTGACCTTGGTCTGAGTTGAAATAAAAAACATCTCAGTCCAGGATCTTGATTTGCATATTCACAAGAAGCAAACAGACTTTGTGACAGGTTGCAAGGAAAAGGAAAAACCCTGACAAATCCACCTCACCGTGCCCCGGGCATGCAAAACTGTTTCCATGGCTATAGGAAGGCACAGCTGAGGGATTTCAGAGCATGTGCTTTTGCTGTGTTTTAGTTACAGCAGAGATTTGTGGTAACAAAGGAAATTAAGTATTTGCAAGAGGGGAAAAAAGTATCAGTAGTTTCCAATGAATGGAAGCAGCTTTTGTAGATTACTAAGTTTTAATATCAAAGGGTACCATTCTGGCTCCCTGCAGAGCTTTCACCAGAGAGCTTTGCTGCTATGCTTCTTCTACCAGTGCTAGAAACACATTTAAATATTTCCTGCCTTTGCTGAATTTAGCTGAGGGCTCCTTACCTTGGTGTTGAAAGCTTCTTACAAACTTGAAAACTTGGTCGCTCACTGTTGTCACGATGGGCCATAATGTACACTCCTCTGTGACATGAAGAGAAGGAACATACACTAGAATGAATTTTAAAAGACATCAGAAGGTTTATGATTTTTTTTTTCACATTTTGTTAGTGATTTTGAATTTAAAAAACTGCTTCATTCCATTCTGAATGAAGAGAACCATACCCTCCTGTTCTTTTATTTTTGTTAACTTCCTCCCCCCAGTCAAGAAAAAGGCAGGTAATGGAACACAATACTTTCCTTTATTCACCACCATAGGTTTTCCCAAAAAAAATCACAAACCCCTCGATATCTTTCTGATTAAAATACAACTAAATATTGGGGGGTTTTTTAATTTTAAAAAATCATTTGGAAGTGCTTACTGAAAACAAGCACATTTTAAAAAAACACAAGGCCAGTTTTCAAACACATTTTTGACCAGCCATAGCTGGATGACAAGTGCTGGTGCCAGACCATTTGCTCTAGGGTTCCCATTGTTAACACTGCTGGAACTGTACTGGTAACAATGGAGGAAAATATGTAGTAAATTTTGTTAATGAGAAGGCGACATTCTCACACAGTCATTTTTTAACATTTAAAAGAACATTCAAAAGCACAATATGTAAAGCAAATTCCAAAAAGATTTATCCAGGGAGAGAAGGCTGAAGCAGAGAAGAAAGCCTTTTCATTCCACCAATATTAATTCAGAGAAATGCGTTTGGCACCAGGATTAAAAAGTTCTGATCACTGAAGGAGTGCAAGTTTTTTTTCCCAGGAGAAAACACTGTCAGAGCAGCCAGGCTAATTAACTTTCCTGCTTTAGAGGATGTATATAGTATTCCTAAAAGCAAAAAAAGATTCTTTTGTATGGTCTTCCTATATTTCCAAGCTGTAAAGTGGGGCGAAATGCTCTCCTCCATCATCCTGGCCTGCCCATGCCTCTGGAGCACCCTGGGCTGCAGAGGTGACCAGTCTCCCTGGGACTGAGAGTAATTGATATTCCTACAGAGCCAGGAAGGTGAAGCGTTATTTGATGGGAGCATCTTGCCTTGCAGTATGGCAGCTAAATAAAGTAAGATTAATGGAGCTAAGTATACGTGCCCTGGCTGTACAAGGTAATTAAAAGGTGACTTTAAAACAATCTACAAATGTTTGAAAGATATCATAATCATCATCAGGAAGGGGAAGAGCTATTGATAAAAAAGAAAATAGAACTCAGGGCTTGATGATGAGCAAAGGAAGACATACACTGGGCACTAACACATTGTTTTCTGGACATAAAGCCAGTGTAAGTAGGGAAAACTATAAATACTTATTGTGGAATTCTGAGTGCAAGAGTCAAGTCACTCAGTTTTTCCTCTGACACAGAGAGACCATGTAAAGTAGCGTCTGAAGCTGATAAAAGCAGTACCACTGATGATCTTGAAAGCTTTTCCCCTCTGAAGCTCCAACAGTTCATTCAGACACAAATATAAGGGAATGCATAAGACCTAAAGATACATCACAGTGAATACAGGGAAGTTTGCAGGGTCTGATGGACCACGAGACTTTATATTTCAGTTGCAGAGGCCACTCCACAGCATGGGAGACATCCTGGGAATGGTGTAAAATGCAGAATCTGGAATCTCCAGGCTTGGTTTTAAGGAGCTGAAGTGCACACTGAGGTACCTGAGCATCAATCAAACCAGACCAGGCAGAGCAGTGCCTGGGGCTGAATGGCCAAATCTTCTGGGACTGTTCACACATTTGCACCGAACCATCTCCATTTTCTTCCTACTATTTGCTTAATGCCAGGAATACCTCTGGTAGCATAGAATTCCAGAAAAAATTAGTCCTGAAGTGTTGTATCAGTATCATAGGCTGTTTCCTGCCCTTGTCTTGGTTGTGTTAGCCTAACAGGAAGATTAAGCAGAGGCAGTGTGGTTCTCCCTAGCTGTTAACTCCCATCATTTAATTCCACTTTCCTGTGGATTTGTAGATGAGGAACTGCTCCAGTAAGTCCTCTAGCGCTTTCAGGTGGAATCTTTCTGCACATAAGCTACACCCATAAAGTCCAGGGTCCTGTTTTTCCTGGGCACAGCTCCTTGTAGTTTGTTTGGGAAGGTCCCTGTGGCGGTACTTGTGAGATGCAGAACAATGGTGCTCCAAGAAACAATGAAAAACCCTTTCACCATCAGATGCTCTGGTAAGGCACAGATGTTAAAGTGTGGCTGCTTCAGCAAGTCATTTTATAGTGACAGGTGTCATCTATTTTTGGATTCTGAAAATGTTTCAGTACATTTGCTTTCAAATCCTGCCTCTGAACCCACAGGTGCGAAAGAGCCTACAGACATGAGGGCACCAGCAGGTGAGGGCAAGGAAAGAGCACATGTAGAGAGGCTGCCAGTGCCCCCTGAGGTGTGCTGTTCGAGGGGTGCTTGCTGAAATCGGCATCCAAAAATCAGTCACAGCATCCTGCAGTGGGCTGTGATGGTGTCAGAGTGGTACCCACCATCTGAAGGAGGCGCTCCTGGGACTGGAATTATTTCCCCTCTGCCTGTGGAGTTCCCTTGTGCCCAGAATAATTAGCACGGCCAGTAGCATTTAAAAGCAAGCACACATGACTGTGTCTCTGATAATGACACTGGAAAAGTAACAGAATCTAATTATAATTAGAAAACAGCCCCAGCAACGTTCCAACATCACAACGACCATCCTGACTTTGCCACAACAAGTGTAAAAATACATCAGTGTATTTATAGCTTGGCAATTCTGTCCACTTGCAGCCTGGTGACCAGCCCCCTCTTGTCCTATTCTGTGTTCCCTGCTGTGCTTCACGAGCAGTACATAACAGCGACTGATGGGGCTAATATTTATATGGTGTCTACTGCCCAAAGATCCTAATTTTATTTTTCATATTGCTTGATCTACCTCTTATTCTAATCTTCCTGACCTGAGAGACTGTAAATTGATGTCGATTATTAACAATCCCAAAGTCTTGTAGGACACAGCAGCAAGCCAGGCTGAGAGTGACAGCAAAGATGCTTTGGACTAAAACTTCCAGCTTTTTAAGATTCCCTTATTATTGCTCACTTACTTTAGTCAAGTAATTAATTCCTCATTTCTTCATCCACTACGTGGAGATTTATAAAGGTAGTTTACAGGATTAGTGTCTCTGAGATCAGCTTGGGCAAGGCATGGTTTTGGGAAAGAGTTTGTGGTGAGAGTGGGATGTGAATTTGGTAGGTGAAAGTTCTGCCTGCAGGGCAGGAGGAGGGAGATGTTTTGCTGGAGTTTGTCTGAATGAGTTGCTACAGGACCAGATATTCTGACTTAGATAATTGTCCTTTACTTTGTCTCTTAGCCTGCCCTGCAGTGTTGCCATAAGCACCCACAGAGCTGCCATGCTCCTTTTGGAGGTGTCTGCATCCTGCAGGGGAGAACTGATGATTTATAGAAACACAGATTTGCACGTAGCCAGCACAGGCATCACTCCTGAGCAGAAGGCAGGAGTGGAGGCAATGCTTTCACTGCAGCCCAGGGGCCAGTTTCAAGATACTTCCATTTGAAGGCCCCAGAGCACCCCCTGAACCCACAGGTAGCTTATTGATTCCTTACCTCCAGTTTCAGCTCTTCTCGGCTGTGCTCTAATGTTCCTTTCAGCTGCTCTTCAGTGGTCAAGGTCTCTCTACAATTTTAGTTTCCTGACTGGTGAAATGTTTGGATTTCTCCCTGTTTTCATTTCACTGCTTGTTATAACATATTAAACAAAATTCTAGCTAAAAAAAGTAAATTACAAGCGACTCAAGACCTTCAATGATTTCCCTCCTATAAAACTTTCTTTCCAGCTGACAATTTTTTTAACTAGTTAAGTGGAAATAAAGGGTCAGTTCTGTCACCCTTTCCTGTGTGAATGACTCCCCTGGAATCATTGCTGAAGGTCTGGTAACGTTTTTTTTCCTACACTTCTTGGAAAAACTTCCTCTAAAGTCAGTGGTCAAGTTCTTATTGTGGGTTAGATCAAAAGCTGGCTCATGGAAGAGAACAGAATTATCCTGAAATCATTAATGATGTAATTGATATTTGAGTCTCATCTAGAAAATATCCCATATTTTAAGGTTCTTTTTCTGACCTAGTAAAGGTTTGACTGCCTGTGAAGCAATTCCTGGCTCTTCCCAACCAAATGTCTTTACAAACACTGTCAGATGGAAAAGACTGACTGACTTAAATGTACCTAAGCCAGGCTGGGGATGAGTTGGGTTGGTTCAGAGTTAGGCATTCTGGCATTTTTATTCCAAAATAGAAGTGATCACAGAGGGAATTAATCAGGAATAACTGTTCTGCTTTTAATCCATACTGCTTGAAACCAAATTAACCTCTCTGTGTGCACAAGCCTGAAGGATTTAGCTGAAATTGCTGAAAAGCCTCCAGATTGGCATGATAATTTCAAAGGGACTGTTCCTCTGAGTGAATGCCCTGTAGAATTGAGCTGTTAGTCTTCCTCCATCCCCAAATGTCAGTTTCCCCTCTTGCACTTAATAGCTTTATGTTTGTTTTTGATGCTAAAAGCCATCACAGATCAAGTGTATCCTTAAAATTTATTTTCTGCTGTATAGCCTATGGGATGAGCTTGGAGTTAGAGGTGGTGTTGGTACGTGATGAAATAATACTAATGCAGTGACAGCTTGGGACAGGACATAGCTCTGGCAGATGGGGATGGAGGCAGCTTCCTGACCTTCCTGCCTCAGGAGCAGCTGCTGCCATGAGCCCTCCAACGTCAACTGATGACATCCCAGCTGTGCTGCCCCAGCCAGAACAGGGCAGGACTCTCTTCTGTCTGATTCTCAGTTTAGTTGCATTTCCCTGTTGCTTGATATTTCAGAGTGAACAAAGATGTAAAGTGACTGCAGTGTTCATGCTCATGCTGTATTTTGGCAGCAGGAGAGCATTTCTCCTCCTTCTTCTCCTGCCTCCTGCACCAGCTTCAGTTGGACCCTGGTGGGTGAGTGGACACTGCTCTGCCCAGAGTCAGGCTGCTGTTCCCAGGCCACTTTGTGGAGCTGGCTCCAGACAAGAAGCACTGAACTCTCATGGCCTCTCCATCCATGCAGCAGAATGGGCTTGTGTTCTAGAACCATGCAGAGAACACATCAACAAATACTGGCAGCAAACAGCTTTTGAGCACTGAAAGCAGGAATATCTGAAACAATCAATACGGGAGAAGCCTGAAATCCTTGAGCACTCAATTCACAATCTTATACAAGTAGAGGCAAATCTGGGTAGGCTTAAATAGTGATTTACTTTGCTTGGTTCAGTCCCACCCAACTTCTAGAATTATTTCTATTAGCCAAGAGTCAGCTCGGGAGCAGCCTTCAGACACTGCTGCCTGCATGGCCCAGGGGTGCGTTGCTGAAGAGCAGGAAGGAATATTGGTGTGAGGGAACACAAAAGCCAGGAACGCTTGCAATTTTACTGTGTTCTGTATTTTCCATGTAAGGCATTCCCCAGATTTTGAGGTTAGAAGTTATGAAAAGCTCAATAATAAAAGTTCTTCATTTAAGCAATCAGGAAGCGTGCCAAACAGGAACAATTCTGGGAAATAACCCTTTTATCTTTGGTACCTAACTGCATTAAAAAAAATTTAAAAGCCTTTTATTATGATTAATTTCTTGTGCTCAGGAAGTTTATGCAGCTGTCCTTGATATGGGGTGCTTGTCCCTTGGTTTGTCAGGTCCTGCAAAGTCCAGCAGTCAAAGAAAAATGTTTTTCAAGCACAGCTTTTTTATTTCTCCTCTGGGTACCTTAACTTAGGGGCAAAATTAACTGAAGGAACTTACTGTGAGAAATACAGAATCCTGTAAAGGGATTTAGAAGGATTTGAGAGATTTAAAGTTTTTTCATCATCGTGATTTGTAATGATCGATTTATTTTTGTACATATTTTCCCATGTTAAGCTCATGAGGAATATGGAAATCCTATTAGGAGGCCAAAGCAGATATTTCTGTTCTTAGAGGATGCAGCAACACACCTCCTGTAAGGGCTGGGCTGTGAAGGCCATCTCATTTCTCTTGCTTCACCCCTGCCACTGGAGTCATTTGGCTCTCATTGCACTGATCATCACATCTGTACCTGTGTCTTCCTAAGTAATCCAGCTTTGAAACTTGGGATGAAGCTGTTGTAGTGGGGGAGAAAGTGGTATGGCTTGAAACTGTTCACCCAGGGACTGACCTGCTGTTGGTTCTCAAGCCATTCCTCTGTCCTCACATTGCAGAAGGCATTCGTTTTTTTTTTAATCCCTCTTTATTCTGTGAGAAATAATCAATTTTATTATCTTTTATTTATTATTTACTACCTGCTATTATATTTATTACATCTACTATGTATTATTTACAATCAATTTTAATAGTGTGCATGCCATTTGACTGGAGGGTGTAAGAAATTCTTCAAATTGACCACACAGGGCAGCCCAGGATATCTCCAAACAATCTTGAAGTGAAATGGAAATTGCCAGTACTGGCTGTCTGCTTTCTGTGGGTAGAAGGCTAGAGCTGAGTCTCCCTCAGTTTTTTCCTTGTATGGGGAAGGTCCAGGAGAAACAGGATCCCAGGTGTAGATTTTGGAACTGTCTCCACCCATCTCCTGAGGTTCTCCAGAGACAACCTCTGTTCTTTCTCACAGAGGAGAATATGGAAAACATAATGAACCAAATCTTTGAAACACTAAAATCCTCCCAGACTTGGCCTTGCTTTTTCTCATCAAGAGACAGGTGGAGCAACGTGGAGCTGAAGAGAACTCACGAGCAGGGCTGGAGCAGAGTCCAGGAATTCAGAAGTCACAGCCAGACTCAAAAGTAGCTGGTGAAGTAAGCATGAAGCTTAGAAACTAGAAGGAAGAGATGAGTGACTTTGGACAAGGCAGCTGCTGGTCTAAGGGACACAGGGAGAAATGAGAGATGGAATTAAAGTAACAAGGAATCAGGTAACGTGTTATAGACTGTACTTCTGTCCAAAAATCTCCCTCTGGCTGAGCTATTGAAAGACCTCTAAGGTAAAATATGGTTTATTTGTTTAAAACCACAGACCTGGTGTTGATGAGCAGAAATGACCACGCAAACTGCTTTTCAAAGGATCCCCAGTCACCAGCAAGTAGTACCCTTCACATTCCAGGGATGTTCCTCTTCCAGCAGTGCAAGACTCCACAGGATTTCTAGTTTTAGCCTCCACAAATACAGCAGATTCTGTCTGTAACTTCAGGTCATCAAGGTACATGATGTTGGCACATATGTTCGCATATGAAGGTGAAAACACTTCCATGTGAGAGGCTCACATGGTCTGAGTGCAGTGCTTCGAACACTTTAAATGGAAGATGTGACACAAATTGTCATTTAGATCATCCCAGAAGATCCTTTAAGAGAGGAATATGGATATTGGGGTGACACAAAGGCAAAAACTGTTTGAGGGAACCTGCTATTTGAAAAACGTGCCTTGCTGCTCCAGTCTGAATTGTTTGTCTTCCTTGGAATGAAAGAATGTAGGACATGGAGGGGGAGGCTTGCCAGAAAAGCCTTTTGGAATTGCAATGAAATGGCTGTGTTTGTGCTCAGAAGGGTCTCAGGCTTGTGTTCACATCTGCTTTAAGTTATCCTGATGTTGTTTTTTTTATTTTTTTTTAATTGAGTTTAACATACTGAGAAATGCACAAAGCTCTCTGGCCCCCAGGCACAAGAGGAAAAAACCTCAACAACATCCACTGACCCTGCCACCATGTGCTTCCCAACAAACATTCCCAAACAAATGCTGGCGATGACAAACTGGCCTAGGAGCAACGGGATGGCGGGTGCTTAATTGCGCACTCCAGACCCCGGCGCCTCGGAAGGATGAGGATGGGGAGCAGATAATGAGGGTGGGATTTGCTAACAGTGGGCATCAGCCACACTTGGCAGGTTTGGGGAGCACAGAGAAAGACAATTACCGCGTTTTGCTGCGTGATGGATGATCAGCTGAGCCAGCCAGCTGCTAACCAGGACCAGAGGGAAGCCCCTCTCAGGTCTTCTGTCCCACTTTTAAGCAAAGGTGGCTCCTACCAATCTTTGAATTCCTCCTTTACGTAAAGATTCTTCAGCTCTATATTATTTGTGGAATAGATTGCCTATAGGCTCTCTGTGGCACCCAGGCAGCTGAGGACGGCTGCAAAACACCATGGTGTGACCGTGCCTTTTCCTCCCTGCCTTCTGCATGCCCCGTTCCCAAGGGGCAAGCAGGCAACCAGCCATGAGCCATTCAGACAGCTCAGCTCTGGCCTAAAAATACCAGAGGTTTTCACAGAGATGATTTCTACCCAGCTCAAAGAGGGAGAACACAAAAGGGATTGGGCCCTGTGGGTGTTGGTTGGCCCAGACAACAATTCAGTTGGCATGGGCTTGGTCTGCAGGCAGCATCTTTATCATGTGAGCCTAAAAGATGGCAAGGGCAGTCGTAGTGGCTGGCTGTCCTGGAGGAACCTCGAGGTCTCCACCCTCTCCTTTTGTACAAGGGAACAGAGATGGAAGAGCGACCTGTGTGCCGGGCTGAAGGATCAAGCACTTGTCCTTGTGGATGCACTAACCCTGGAAGAAGTCAGGGAAAGGCCAGGTCTGTTTTCATGTACAAGTGTGGTGTTTGCTCTCTCACCCACTGTGAGAGAGTCCCTACATGTGTGTATCACAGAGCCCAGGGGGCTGGAAGAGGGACTAGAGCCTTCATTGAAAGGCAGGTATAGTGCCTTCCTTTCCAGCTTTGGGCAGGTGATCCAGAGCTGCTGTGTTTTAAGGGAAACTGGTTCTGAACTTGTTTTTCTTAAAGCGTCAGGTTGTAACCCCCAGATTTCCCTAGCAGCTCCGATACCCATGCAACAGGCCCAGGGCAGAGAGCTGGAGGTGCCATGTGGATCACGGTGCAAGGCAGCCCTGCCAAGTCACCTCTGTGGGGACACGAGGCGGTGCCCCATTGGCACTCCTGGTGTGTGTAGGCATCAAGGACAGCTTTGCTGCTGTGTGCAGGGCTGTGCTGGTGTGTCTGCTTGCAGGAAACATGGATCCTGTTTTAACGATGTCAGCCTGGGCCCAGCTGTGTACCCGGACAGGAGAGGGCAGAGCTCTGAGTGCACCTACGTAAGAGGACTCCTTGTGATATACACACCTCCAAGGGTCTCTGTGCAGCCTCCTCAGTGTGCCCAACATGTCCCTAAAGGTTCCTCCTGCCCAGTTTTGCACATTATTGGACTCACTGGTCTGTTTTCAGGTACGCTGTTTGCCAAGGAAAGGGACTGTCTAGACATGATGTCAAACCGACCAGCTTCAAATCTCACTCAGCCCTGGGGGTAATCACAAGCCTAGGAAGGGCCTTATCAATAAAACATTTTCCCTGCAGGAGGGTAAAGAAAATATGTAGTGGGTAATTCAGGTTTGTGGGAGAGGAGGAGCTCGGTGTCTCTGTCCTGCCAGGCTGGCCCCTAATTTTCTCTGTCAGGAAGGTGCCCAGAGCTTGCTGTACCTTCTTTGCTGGATTATTTGTTGTTAATGATTGTTTGGTTTTAGATAGCAAATCTCAATCTGTCATGCTGTTTTGTTTTTGCTTGTGGGTGAGGTTTGCTTTTCTTCTGGAGAGATTGCAATTCACCACTAAGCTTTTTTGGCTTCTGAGGGACAAGTTCAGTTTAAAAAAAAAAAAAAAAGGCCCATTCAATCAGCAAATAAAGCAGGATGTTATGTAAGAGGAATAATATTGACACGGGGCTCCCAGGCCTCAGTGCATCTCCCCCTCCTTAGGTGATTAAAGGTTTCAGCACTCCCAGGGAGGGGGCTGGCATTGCATAAGAGCCTCTTTGCTTCAAAGCATTTCCCCCTTTTTTAAATCTAAGGGATCCAGTGGATTTATGACCAGCCTGGGCTTTTTAAGCAGATGGCTGGGTTTGTTATCATTTTATTTGAATGATAATGATAACTCTGCAGGCTGAGAGGATTAATGCAAGAAATGGAAAGCACTAACACTTTTTTCCCCCGTGGTGCTTTCCCACACTCAAAGGGCAAACACACAGCACCAAATCTTTGCCTAGCTTAAAGCAAGGAGTCTGCACTGACAAGTGCCACAGAGATGATGTGATTTTCCATGGCTGGTGTTAAAGGAAAAAACAAAGTCTGGACACTTTGTTACCTTTTCTTCTTTATGGAGTCAAGCCACAGTGGGCTTTTTTAAATTTTTTTTTTTAGTTTTTTAAAGTATATACTCATGGCTTATGCTCTGCCTACCTTAGATTTCACAAAAGACTGGGGAGGACAACATGTAGGCAGAGAAAACCATGACCCCCAAGAGAGGAAGAGAGTTATACTCAGTTTATATTTTCTAATTGCACTATCTCCCTTTTTTAAGTATCTTTGTTGACCTCAACAAAAATCTTTTCTTATTAAAGAATACTTCATTGCGGGGAAATACTGACATTGCGGGGAAAAAAAGCAAGCATCTCTACTGCTGACTGTTTAAAACATTGAAAATCTGCCTTCCTTGCTATGGGAAAACTGAGTTCAAAACACTGACATGGAAAAGAAGTGTTTCCATAAGCACAAGAACTAATGGAGTCTGGTGGATTTTCACCTGTGTTCAAGTGTCTAATGCAGTCTGAATCCTGCTACAGCTTCCCCTCAGAGAGAACCAAGTGTCCCTATCACTCAGCTTCAGTTTATTTGCACAAACTGTACAAAGTTCTTGCCTTTGAGACCTTTGCAAGCCCTACTTCTTCAGACTAGCAGGCTCAGGACCTGGAGTTCTCTCTTTTTTTATTTTCTCTCATTTCTGCCATTCAATTATCACATCTTTTTTCTACTATCATGCAGGATCAAAAGTAAAAGAAAGTGAAAATTTATATTTAGCACATTGGTCTGGTTGCTAGAGCTGTATGAAAACCAGATTTTAGAAACTTGTGACAAAATCGTGGCAGCTGCCAACACTTTCTGACTTTTGAGGTCTCCAGCCAATTTGCTATCTCAGAAAAGAGTAGACCAGCCATGCCACTGTGCTTCTGGAGGGAGATAGAAGAGAAAATGATGTTTTAAGGAAGGGATAAATGCTGCAGAAAAAAAAAAAAGATGAGGGAATGAGCTGGCAAAGCTAAACCACAACCCAGTTTCAAAATGTGTCTCCTCTCCATGGGTTCTGTGTTCTCCAGTGCCACTGGACTGCAGCAAGGCGCGTGTGCCCCAAGCGGACCTTCACAGGGGCAAAGGCTGCTAAAGAGCTTTGTGAACAGAGGTGGGAGAGGGCATCCAAGCTGATTTTGAGCTTCTCTGCTGAAATCCAGAAAGCAAATTTGCTGTAACTTCTCTGACAAGATGTTTTCTTCATTGGAAAGCAATGATTGACTGAAAACAAACAACCTCTGTTTCATCTAAATGAATAAATTCTCTATGAAATACAGGCTAAATTCCCCTGGGTCTGTGCCTGGTTACTACTATGACTGGCAGAAAGCCAGGCAGGTACTGAGGGTCTGCATCACCCAAGGACCTCTGCGTGCTGAACTGTGGCTCCCAGAGCTTCCATGGTCCCATCTGCACATCCAAGAGACCAGTGTTGGGAGTTCTGCAGCTTACAGCATGGGTTAGGGCTCCAAACTTCTTCCCTTCTGCAGGAGAGGCAGTTCACTGACACCAAATGCTGTGGTGCCCAAAAAATAACTTGCAATGTTTCCAAAGGGTTGGATCAGTGTGAAAAGCTTCTATTATAATGGGTGTTGGGTTGCTCCTCATTCACACATTGTCCTCCAACAGAGAGAAATTGTCTGGTCAGTTTGAGCCATCACACCTTGCTGGGAGAAAGTCTTTCCTCTGCCAGGATGTTCTAGGCACACATCACATCTTCTTTAGGATAAGGAAGATTTGAAGAAGCCAAGCCTTCATTACTGAAGGATGTTGAGGGCAGGTGAACTCAGAGCCAGATCACTGCAGTAGCAGGGCAGCACTGCTGATAGGATTGTTACCCAGGAAAAGCATGGCAGAGAGCAAGAACATTCTTACGCCAGATGATCTCCTAGACTCTATCTTCCCTGAAGGACTTGGGCATACCTTGGGAGCAAACATCAGTTTAATGGATTCACTGTGCAGTAAGTAAAATGTAGCAGGAAAGCAATGAAACTCCCACAGCAGAATCCAAAGGGGATACTTCCCCTTGTTTTTGTGGAGATGTGCTGTTCAGCAGCTGCATGGAGCCCATTTATATAAACTGCTCTCCAGGAAACATCTTTTCTGGCTGAAGGGATCTCTGTAGCACCACCATGAGCTAGGAAAAGGCTATTAAAGTTGAGGTGTGTCCAAAGATGTTCTGTAGGTTGTCATCCATCAGAAAGCCAAAGCTATCCCCTTACATTTGTATTCTTCCCAGCGTTAATTTTCATCTTCTCTTACAAGGTTAAACTATTTTACAAAACTTGTTCTTCATTGCTGTTAAAATGCTCAACATATTTAAAACACTTTGAATTCCCACTGGAAGGTATTGTGAAAGCAGTGTTCAAATTTATTATTAGAATGAGGTTAGAAAGCAATCTTGCCTGTGGACATATCTGGCAACAAACCCATCTGAACTGAGTGATGGCCACTTACTAATAAGGCTTCTAAGTAGGGAAAGGGACAGGGTGTTCTCAAAGATTCTGGAGCTGGAATTAAAACAGGGAGATTGAGCTTATCTGTATGATTTCCATTTCTCATTTCAGGACCTTTTCTGGATGTTACTACACATACAGCTGAAATTAAATAGTTATCTAATATAACACTAGTTTCAACTTATAGAGCTAAAAATGTACTCCCTAGGGACAGGCCAGAAGTGTTCCAGGGAGGCATTGCCAGCAGCCAGAACATTTCTTTCCTGTCAGAATGGATAATCAGAATCAGTTTTTCCTGCTTGCTCTAGGAGTTACTCTACTCTCTTTCAATACAAATGTCAGGTGACTAAGCACATATGAACAAACAGACAGCAAAGGAATTTTGTTGGAGATACAGAGAGTTTTCTCCTACTTCTTTTAAAAGCAGAGAGGAGGAAATACAAGGGAGGAGAAGGGGAGACAAGTCAGATTTGCAGACACAGTAACAATGATCTGATGCAGAAAATGGTGGGTGTATCCCTATTTTTTTTTCTTTAAGGAGTCCAGGGATGACCCAAACTTGTAATAGGCACCTTTTAAAGATACTGAATGTGGGAAAAATGCAGTGTGTCTAATGGGAAAGAAAACACAAGGTGTTTAACTGACGTGTGCTGGGAAACCAAAACATCTTTACCCTCCAAATTTGGGAGACATGGCACACGAAACTGCAAGTTTGTTAGAAAATATTTTAACTAATTCATCAAGTTAAAGGTAGTGCTGTGTGGTTAGACAATAGAAAATGTAGTACCTGTACTTAAAATGGAGGGAGGAAGCCATCTGGAAAATTATAAACTGATCACTCTGACTGCTGTGGCATACAGGGCTATCAGAACAATTATTGAAAGAAACAATAATTAAATACAAGGAAGAAATGGAAAAATGAGATAATCTGCAAGTGTTGATAAAGGATAAATCATGTATGACTACATGGTTCTCTTTGATAAGATAACTGATCTAGGCAAAGGAGATGTGAGACATCACATCTGTCTAAACTTCAGTGAACAATAAAGGTATAAGGTCACGACAGGGAATTTTTTACAGAGCTTAAGAAATTTAGGATTACCACAAAAGTGGAAAAAAATGTGAAGGGAGCGGCTAGAGGGGAGGTGAGAGATGGTAATGTTAAAAAAGATTGAAGGGAAGTTGTCAGTTGCCTAAGAAGGTGAGGATATGATGGGATACAGTTGTTCTGGCACACAGAACCAGGGTGTTAAAACCTATTTAAGTTGAAGATCAGCTTCAGCACAGAAATGGAAGGGTATGAAGTGGTCAATAGTACTGTTATACTCTACTGAAAATATCTGTTTAGCCCAGGAATTAGAGAAGTTTCCAGGCTTCTGACAGAAAAGCGCAGTTCTGCAGTGACTATTCAGGAGTAAATAATCTGTTTCTGAGACATTTGATCATTTTATGGAAGGATTCTCTGTGATAAATGAGGAATGTTCCTGCACAGTTGTCCATATTGTCTGTCCTTGCCTTGCCTTCCCTCCTAGGGAGGCTGAAATCCTGAGGAACTTTAGGTCACAGTAGGTCTGGAAACATTCTTTCATTTACTGGGGTGTGTTGGTTCACTTCTGACACTGCAGATATGAGTCACATGCACTGTGTCTGCGAGGAATGACGATCTGGTAAATAGAACCCTGAGACACAGGGAATCTGGGTTTCATTCCCATCCTATTTCAACTTGTTTGCATGCTCTCAAATAACCCACTCAGGATCTAAGCAGCTGAATAAGAATTTTAGTGAACTGAAGGCTCACTTCTGAGCCTGCTGCCCTCAGGGTAGGGTCACCTAACATAAGGGAGCAGTTAAACCTCCCTTTCTTGTTTGATCTGAAGATACCTGAGATACCCAATGCTCTCTCTAAATATGCTCCCATCAGAACATCTCAGTGCTGATTTTCCATCTCTGCCCAGTCACAGATTAAGTATTTGTCAATGTTCTCCACCAGCTCTCCCAGGGGAGTTTCAACTAACACTCTGTTGGGAAAGTTTCTCATTTGCAAGCTGGAGGGAAGGAGAGAAGAGTCCCCAGCATTGTACACCACAGTGGGGTGGAACTCCCTGCTTTGAACCCCTGGGACATCCTCCTTGCAGGAAACTGAAAGAATAATGCTACAGCCTGATCGGGAAAAGCTCCGGCACCTTGGGGCTCCGCCCCGCTGTGAAGGCACTCACCTGGGATGAGGTCTCTTCTCAGCAAAGGATAAACTCGTTATCCGGGGAAGATTTACACATCTCATTTCATTCTAGTACAGCATAAAAACCATTGCTGAACCTCACTTTCAAGATTTTTCTTGGATTTCCACCAACTTCACCTGAGGTCCCTCAGGAGCTGCTCCCTACTAAGAATTAATAGCAAGTGTGAGGGCCATCCTGCGAGCCAGTGAGGAGAAGAGGTGAAGCAACGTGCTTTGGTCTCCACCCGAGGGGTCAGGGAGGCTGAAGGAAGCAGCTGTTTTAGCTGTGGCTTTTCATTTTGCTCCCCATGTTTGAAACAGTGAGTCTGTGATTTCCTCTGAGTCCAGCCAAATGCTGCCTTCGAGTGACAAACCCTGCAAAGAACAGCAAGGTCGTGGAATGTTTTTGCAGTTGTCAGCCTTAACCCAGAGCAAAATCAGTGAGGCAGCTGCAACCGCTTGGCCCTGGGGCTACCCAAACTCCAGCATGCTTTCCTCTTCCAAAGTGGAAGGCTTGCATTGGCTCTGCTGGATGTGCTGACTGCACAGGCTGTCTGATTTGCCTTGGCATTTCGGGAATCCTGCCATGTCACAGCACATATGGTCCCTGCAAGGTTCCTCCTCTCCCTGTCCTCAGAGTGGATATTCTGTGAGTGCCCACAGCTGCCTCTTTCTCTTGTCCTTTGATCAGTGTCATCATGATGGCCATGGTACCATTGAGGTTGGTCACAAAGTAGTTTGCTGTCCCCACTTAAAGGCTTCCAGTCTCCTCCAGGTTAAACCAGGGATTTGGGATTATGTGTTTCTTTGTGAAACATTGCACAATGTAAACACTTAGTTTTGCAAATGGTGATGTGCACAGCAGCTGGCAAAGGCTCCCAGCCCTGTGGGGTATGAACCTGCTTCTGTAGCTGGAGGACAGCACGGCAGGAATGGGATTCACCTGGGGTGCTCAGCCAAGTGCAATATACAGTGTTTACAGGGACACATTGGTATTAAGCTGGGAAGAAATACCAGGCTTTGTGATACCAATTATGCTTATCTAATCATTAGGCGACTCTGCAAGCCCTTAATGCATGGGGAATTTCAAAGCAGGCCCTGGAAATAAACTAAGGGAATATCCTCTAGATCTCGATTATTAATTGACTGCTCTTCCTAAATACTTAAGCCTAATGGTCATTTAAAGTCACTGATTATTCTTATTATTCCTGATTGAATGACTACAAGCTTGCCCAGGATGTGATTCAGCACCCCAAGAGAAGCCAGGTAAAGCTAACAAAAGCAAATACTTTTTTGTATGAGTACTAAACACTGTGGCAAGGCCAGAACATCAATGAAGTCCATGCATGCATTTCAGAGAGAAAATTCAAAGAGAATAACATTATGCAACATAAGTCTGTCCTCCCAGAGTCAGGAATATTCATGAATTCTCTGAGTCAGGATTAAGGAAGGCCACCTGAAACCTCATAAAAAGTCTGCAAAACATCTTTCTTTACAGATCTTTTGTCTTGGATTCTATTTTTTTTCCCTTTCTTTCTTTTTTTTTTTTCCTTTTTTCATTGATTTATGTCTATCAAGATAAATTACCAGCAAATGCAGCCTTGGTTTCATTTGTCTAGTCTTTGCTTTCATTACTCCTGGTAAAATCCCAGACAGGTAGCTGTATCCAGAGCAGAAGACCCAGGCAGCTGCTGCACACTTTAACCAGTTGTTTGCTAATGATGATCAATATTTTCAGAGGGGATTAGGATTCTGGGTGCTCTGACACCAGTGAAAGGTCTTGCATAGCTATGATTCTCCCAGAAACTGAGCTCCTTTCCAGGGGCTTCACTGGTGCACCAGAGATTAGAAAACGGTTCTGCAAGGCTTTACCCAGGAAGACTCGCAATAAATTAATTAATAAATAATTAGCTTTTCACTGCTGAGACCACAACATGTATGCTTTTACCTGTTACCTACAGGAGACAAGGAGAAATTGAGAGAATGTATTTTCCCAGTTCATGAATAATGTCATGAACCTGCTTCTGAGTTTATTTGGCTTTGTCTAAGAGTTTGACTTTTCAGATCTATGTGAGCAGGGCATCACAGTGCATTTCTTCATCCTTATGCAGAGAAATGAGTGCAGCAGAATGGAGGGAGTGTGGCATAATGGTCCACCCACAGCACTTCTGGATGCAGTCTGAGTTTCACCATTGTTTTTCTGGAGCACCTTGTGGACCTCCAGATATCTCTCTGCATCAGTAACAAAAGAGCCCAATTACAACTCGAGAGTCCCTCACTGTGTCAATGGTCATGAAGGCTCCTAAGTGATGGTGTGCAAAGAGCTCAGAGGGCCTGAATGCTGGAGGCATGGAAAGCACTGGCCATGTGGAACTTATTAAGAAAGTCAGAGAAAGATTCTGTGTTTAGTGTTCACTTGTACCAGCTGAGATGAAGACAGGCGAGCTGACTGGAGCTGTGCACTGACCCACGAAAGTGCTGTGGCCTCTGAGGAAATGCTGGGAGCCCTGGGATAGTTTGTACCACGGAGGAGACAGGCTGGCTGTGCTCAGATATATTAAGGGATGTTCTGAGGAAGAGCATACATCAAATACTCTCATTAGTAAAATGACAGAAAATGCTGTTATGGCTTGAGGCTGCAGCAGGGAACATTTAGTATAAATCTTAGGAAAAAACCTCATCATTCCAAGAAGAGTTACAGCAATTGGAACAAACTATCAGGGGACACTGTGGAATCTCTTCTAAGCTTCCAGCCATTGCTCTGGGAAGATTAAATAAATCCCAGTCCATGACAGTAGTTGGGGTGGTCTGCATGATCCCCAGCACTCCCTTCAGCCTCAAACAGTCCTCTGAATGGGAGGGATGGCTTTTTCGGAGAACCCGCAGCTTGGATAATGCACTGACTGCTCTTTCAATTATACATGGCTCTCCAGGGCAGGGCCCATGTTTCTCTCTGCCTTTGGAATGCACCCAGAACCTATTAGGCAGCACCACAACATAAATAATAACAACCCACCGTCCCCATCTCAGCAGTGGAACAGCCGCTCTCTCCAGCTCCCCTCCTGTGCTGTGAGCTGCAAGGCCAGACAGTAGCCCACTCCTGCTGAGCAGTCATTTAAGAGCCAGCCCAAGGGCAAAATCCCATGGCCACAGCACATGACACACGGAGTTGGTGTCAGTACAGCTCTGGCAACTCTCCACCCTCTTCCCCTTCCATCTTCTCAGGCAGGTAGGAGCTCCATGGACAGGACTGCCGCTACCCATTAGTACCTGACTTGGGAGGAATGCTGTCCTGCCTGGCACATGCTGTGCTGGGGAAGGTGGAACGGTTGGGGGTTAGACTGGCACAAACTTGCTCACCTGGCCTCCAGCAGGCGGTGGGATGGGGATGCAGCTGCTGTGGGTGGGAGCAGTGGTCAGTGGAGCAGACAGGCCTAGGAGAGGCCATGTTATGGCTTTTGGCATAATGCTAATTATTGCTGCAGAGCTATTGTAGGTATTGCTGTCACTGTAATGCTGCCACCTGCTCTACAAGAGCTGCCCTCCGCAGCAGGCTGAATTCTACTGAATAAATTTGAGTTCCCCCTGCTAAAGCACCTCCCTTCCTGCCAGACTGCAGGGTTTTGGAAAGAGGCAGAATAGCATCTGAAGCCAGTTACTCTCATTCACACCAAGCAGGAGCAGAGCAGCCAGCTGAGAACCTGGGAGGGTGCCAAGAGAGAGCATCCCCGGGGTTCCCAGCTCCCTCCTGCAGTTGTTGCACAGATGGGAAGGTGGGTTTTGCAGCACTGCGAAGTCCCTGTGGCCCCATCAGCTTGGGTTGATGTTCTCTTTGCTCTGCTCCGTGAAGGGGCTGTTTTCCCTGCAGTAAGCAGTCCCCCAGCATGCTGCTACCCTCTCCATGCCACAGAGGAAAGTAAGCCTGGTAGCTGATTTGGCAGGAGAGGAAAGAAAGACTGAGAAGACACAGACACCCCCAGTGACTGCCAACTATACCTCTTCTGGGTATAGGTCCTAGAAGTACTAATATGCAACATCTCCTGTTTATTTTTCATTCATTTGCTGAAAACAATCATTTCCATTGAGAGACACGCAGAAGTCTCTCTCTAGTTACCAGGTTTTATCAGGTGTTCAGGATGCCACATCTGCCTAGCTGTATTGCTCCAGCATGTGTTCCCAAACTGGAAGTAGAGCAGAGCACTCTGCAGTTTTTTGGCACTACACTCCTGCTGCAGAGTGTCTGCAGATTTATAGAGCTATAGCAATAGTGTTGGCCACAAAACAATACTGGCTACAGGACACACTTACGATACCTAAATAAGAACAGCTTCAAGCCAGAGAGAACATTCCCAGGGATGTCAGTAGAATCCAATTTCTTAGTTGGAGGGTGTGGAATGACTTATGGCTTCTGACTCGGGTGCCAGCAGATAATTCTTAAAAGTATAGGTTTACAAAGCACTGTGCAAACATGGTCCCCCCTGCAGGGATGGATAACTGGGGACAATGGCTTTTATGTTCAATATGGAGATGATATTCCAGAGGAGAAGGTTCAGGGACATTAACTGATTTTCTCAGTGATATGAAAATGTTACTTTAAGTTCAACGAAGAGCATAGCAGAGCTTCATCCCTAGCACTGTGCTTAGACTATAGGCCTGAGTTTCTTCCCGATTTTTCCCTAGCTAATACATGGCAGGCTCTCTTGCCTACCTTAACAAAACTACAAGGCAGGAGCCTCTTTTGATGACAGACAACATCTGTTTGATATGCCAATAACAGACAGGTGATAATACTAATTAGAAAAATACAAAGAAGCACAATTTAACACTGAATTAGGGTTCACAGCTGATTCAGATTTAAAGCCAGGGTTTCCAAGATAAAAAATACACTTTTTCACCAGAAGTTCCACAACCAAGCTGGAAATAGTACATAGGCTCCTTCTGGTTTCAACTGCAGTTGTAAACCACAGAGCCTTACAGAATAGTTAGCTGGGGATGAAGAGTTCTCACAGGATTTGTGAGGAAAGGCCAGAGCACACCTGACCAGCCCAGGAGAGAGGCACCTTGGCAGCCTCATTAACCTGATGAGGTGCAGCTCCAAGAGGCCTTGCTTCTATTTCTCCTCTCAAGGCTGAGAGTTTTTCATTTGCAGACTTGGCTTGATATCAGATGCACCACTAAATGAGGAGAGATGGCTGCGCTGTGAAGGGTGAGTGATACGGAGAATTTACTATGGTTTTTTTAACCATTATTAAGGATATCTCATGGCTGGCAGCTGACTATTTGTGTTACTGAGTAAAAAAGACCGATTGCCTAGAAACTGCGGATTGGTGGTGGTTATCATGACGCCTCTAAAAGTTGTTTCTTGCTATTGCACTTCACAGCAATTTTCTTATCTATAAGCATCAAAGGTGTTGTGGTTCACTGTCTAGGTTTGAATTCCTTGCTGCTTGTATTTTGCTGGTTTCTAGGGGATAAGAATGTAAGACCATAGTATTGGTGCACACTGTTTTAGTGCTAAGTGATCCCAGCCTTTACAGCTTTCAGGTATTAAAAACACCTTTCTATTGAAGTCCCTGCAAAAAGAAAGGGACCAAACTGTGTTTTGTGGCAAACTGTAAAGAAGGAATGATTTATGCTGTTGAGGAAGTGGGTTTTGATAGGATTTTAAGGCAGTGAAGTCCTGGGACAGACAGTTTAGGAGCATAGAGAGCCTTCAGAATTGCAGAGTTCTAAGGGCAATTGGAGAAATGCTGACAAGGCGTAACAAAGGTAGAGCTAATCCTGTTGCATGGAAACAGGATGAGCTGAGGTTTGGGATTGGGGTGGGTTTTTATTGCTTTTGGAGCTGGAATATAAAATTGAGCTTTTCAAAAGTGCTTCTGTTTGATTTATGTCACTTTTCACTGAAACCTCTCTGTAGTTTACTCTTGATGTCACTGGGAGCAGAGTTAAACCCATTTTGCAAGTCTCAGCCTTACTAGCCACTTCAAATGGTCACTGTCATGGTGAAGCTTTTGGCCTGGGGTAAATTTGTTCCCTCTAGAATGACTGAGTACTGCCCTGAACAGCAGATTAGTTTGTTTTCTTCTATTTTTTGTGGTTCTGAAGGATGCTTTGTGACAGATGTTAAAGTTCATCTCTTGCTTATTAATATTCCCATACTACTCACTGACACGTTTTTGCTGTACAGTGCTGCCTGACAGCTTACACTTGCAGTATGTTGAGCCAAAATGTGTAGAAGTCCTGTCTGGCTCCATTCCTTCCTTATGGCCTGATTCAGAAAGAGGTTAGCTTGGCAGGGAGAGGATGAGAGAGGAATAATTATGCCCAGACAATGTGTTTGGCAGGAGGCTTCTGTCTTCCTCCCATAAAAACTACATAAAATGTTTGTAAGTGAGCAGGAGGTAGTATTTTTTTTTTCATATTCAGGCATCTTCCTTTCTCTGGATCCTTTTCTACAGCTGGGATTAAGCTGAGTGTGTTTTTCTGCTTCTCATCTGGAGCACCAATGTTAAGACTGGTGTTTCCAAAATTAGGTGGGTGTTTTTGAGAGGCAGGATGCTGGCTGCAAAAAACCTGACAGAGCACAGCCAGCTGACTCAGATTTTCACCTTATGCCAGGCAGAATAGAAATAGCTGAAGTATCTGGACACTTTTCAGAAATGTCAACCTTTTGAGTGACAGCTTGGAGCTGAACTTCATATGGGGAGCTGGGAGAGGAGGGAAAACAGAGCACTGCTGGGTATAGGAGGGAAAACAAAGCAGAAAGAATAGACTCAGATGGCGCAAGAGGCAACCTGGGAAGGGAAGCAGAAGTGCAAATGAGCTTTTCTCTTCAGCCTTACTGGTGCTGGACCTGCCCACCAGTGTGAAATTCATATCTGAGACTCTCCCCCAGTTCTCTGGGTACCTAGTGCTGGGAAGATGGCTCAGGGCCATCTGATCTAATTCTGGAACAGTTCTCAGGTTTTCTCTCCTTGGCTTCCCAAGTCTGTCAGGGGAGGAACACAGGCATATATTAACCCTGGGACAAGTGCTGCTTGCCAGTCCCAGCTGTGCTTCTCCAGCAGAAATCTCCAGACTGCTGAGCCTGGCAGCTGAGGAAATAGTGGTCTGACAGCATGACCCCACCTCCGGGTGCCTGGCCAGGCGAGAAATGGAAACATCACTGCAGCTGAGGCTGTGCCTTACACTGATCTGTTTGTTTGGCCCTCCTGACTCCTGGGCAGCGCCTTCTGGGTTAGCTGGCGTTTCAAATGAGCCCTAAAGAGGGAGAAAGACCTTGAGGGCTGACTTCCTTCCAAGCTGACCTGTCTATTCCAAGAAATGGAAATTTTCCATGCTGTATAAAGTAACTGGCCCTCACCTTGTTTACAGGGTCTCTTGTGTAACTGCACATGTTGCGTTTTACAGGCCATAAATAAAAAACAGGTAACAGGCTTTCATCTCCCATCTCTCTCAGCTATTGCTGTATCCACCCACATAGGGAATACCTGTTGTGTATAGCAGACAAGAGAGGAGAGGAGAGGAGAGGAGAGGAGAGGAGAGGTAAAGGGAATAGGGCAGAATTAGAAGTGGGTTAAAGGGAGAAGTTATGAGGTGGATTCCTTTTCTTTTTATTTTTACAATTTCAGTCTTAATGTGCACTCTGAAGTGGGTCTTACCATCCAACATGTAGATAAAGCATCATAGTCCTCCTTAATACAAACACATCATATGCATGTATGGTAAAGGATGAGTATGGAAGGAAGAGGGGGGGAAGAATAAAATATATAGAAATGAGAAGAGGGAAAAGGACTGAGTGTAAACAAATAAATGAAAAAAAAAAGGAGATTAAGAGAATTTTTTACTTAAGATGTTATGCTTTCAGTCCTCCACTTTCTACTTGAATTTTGTGGGGAAAAAATTGCTGCTGAAGTCTGTGATCTAAAAGGCATTTTATCACTGACAAGTAAATGCAGATTTATTTTTCTTTACATTTGTGAATATCAACATTAAAATGATGCTATCACCCAGCCTGAAAGAATTTCCCATGCCAGGCTGATATTCAAGGGATTGAAAGCCATTTAAACACACTGTTGACAAGGACAGATTTCTGCCAGAATTGAAGGTGACCAATCTGTTTTTGGTAGGTGGTGGCAGGTGGGCCTGATATCCTTCCTGAAGAACAACCAGTTCCTTCCTTGTATAAAGCAGGAGAGAAGACTGCCTGCCTTAGAAGCTATAGCTGGCTGGAAACTGGAGAGGTGTGTTTATCTTTGGGTGCAAAATCCTTTTGGCCCATGGATTAGACAGTTCCTTGTTCTAGACACCTGGATGACTGCAAGTACCTAGAGCCTGCCATGTTTTGTCACCAACTCGGAATGTGCATGGGATGGAATAGGAGGAATTACAGGTCAGCACTCTGACAGCTGTTTAATGGCCTGGGGAAATAGAAATGTTGGGTACAGTCCAGTTTCCGAAGGGTCATATGTCAGCCCTGTGGGTCCTGCCATCACAAATGACACTAATTGCACCCTTGTTGGCAGCCTCAGCAGAATGGCCAGGGATGGGGGAAACCTCGAAGGTTAAAGTTGAGGTGTGCTGGCAGCATGGCATGGCAGAAAGGTTAGAGTTGCTTCCTTTGCTGTAGTTATTTCTGTAGAAAGGAGTGCTCAGGCTCCCGTGTCGCAGCTCTGGGACTGTCACGTTTTCTGGACTATGAGGTGTAGGCGGGAGGCTCGGTTGACATCTTCTGTATCTGCTTTCTGGGGAGTGAAATAGGTAAAATACCTGGAGCAAAGTCAATGTAATGCTTAAGTGTCCAGACACAGGTGGGATCACTTCCTTTTATTTTGGGGGGCAGTGGAGTGGTGGGCCCCAGTTACAGGTGTAAAGCAGAGGTTTGCTTTACACACCTTTAAATGCTCAGGTTGGTTTGTTCAAGGTGAGTGGTGGTAAAAGGGGCAGACTCCCCCCACGCTCCGTAACTCATCCATTTCCACTACGTCTTTAGCTTTGGAAACATTCCTTCTCCTGCAGAGAGCAGTGCAATGCAGGTTTAGTGCAGCTGTGCACTGTACCTGCACAGGGAGCTTCCAGGACTTGTGAGCAGGTGGAAAGAGGCAATATGGAGCAATAATTAAATTTAAAATGTTCTGATAACTGGATGGAGCAGATGATGCGTATGGTCTGTTTAAAGGTTTGATCCAGGTGTTTCTACTGTAGGGAACTGCAGAGTTGGGATGTTGGAAAGTTGCTGGTTTGGTCATTGCAATTTTATAAGAGGAAAGATGATGGATGACAAAAACTTGGGAGTGTTTGTTGCGTTTGTTTTCATAGTGCAAATAGAGGCTTTCAAATGGGCAGTGTGGTAAAGATATTTGTTTCCTGATTTTACTTGCATGAAACTCATGAGAAAGGACCATATTGCTTTGTCTTTTCATTGGGATAGTATTTATTTTCCCAAATGATGCCATGGATGCAATAATCATCTGGGAACACCTATACTGTGAGATGCTTGGATTTTAATCATAATTAATTGGATTCACATATAGCTTTATTCTAGAAGTCCTCAGGCTTCTAATTTGTAGCACTTATGTGCTATTTTGTACGTGTATGTGTAGTCATATACTTAAATGATGAGGTTTGGTTTTGTTTGGTGGAATTTTTTTGGTTGGTTGGTTTGTTTGTGGAAGTTCTGGGGGTGCAAGGGGACAGGTAGCCTTCCAGGGAACAAGAAAGTCTCTGTTCAACTCTTCCATTCCTTGTGTCTGAAATTTTCAGGTTGTTGTTGACACATTGTTTCTGCTGAAAGGAGCCATTACTTTAAAAAGTGTGAATGTTCTGCTTCAGTGTTTTCAGAATAAAATGTTACAGAAACCCTGAAACATCTTGACATTTTTGAAATTCAGTGATGTGTTGGTCTAAATTTAGAATGAAGAACAAACAGCCTCTCCTTTTCTCTATTCCCATTTCCACCACAAACCCCCCTAAAAAAAAAATCCAGCAAGCTTTCAATATGGTTAAAAAACCCGAAGAGAGAACTCTTGGAGGAGTTGGAGAATAGTTCTCACTTTAGAAAGCCATTAAACAACTGATACCTTTTAATAACATGTTCTGAGTCAATGCAAATGGCATTTCCTTGATTGCTCAGTTTTGTGCTGGACTGAAGACATGGCTATTTGCCCAGCTGTGGTCACTGTCAGGTGGAAGTGAAACACATCAGCAAAAGTTTTTGCAAGATTCAAAACTTGAATACAGTGCAACTCTGCTACTGTGAGTGGCACCATTAAACATGAGTAAGATTTGTACTTTTAGGAAGATGGGGGCAAGAGTTTGTAGACTTGGGAGAGGGGCTTAAATGAGACTATTTACAAAAGACCTCAAATTTGGCATTTCATGTCAGTGCGTTGCTTACCTTTAGAGACACGTCGAAGGTTTGTTAGGCTTCAAATACCGTGTTCTCCTCTTTGTTGGATGGAATAAAAGTGCCACACTGAAATAACTGTGGGCCCTAAAGTAAGTACCTGAAGCTCCTATGCAAACCACTCTTAACATGACTTATTTTGAACTTCCAAGCTCTAATAATATTTTTTAACTCTCATAAAAAATATAATCCACTTCCTTTTTATTTTAAAATGAAGTACTTGTGAGGAACTCTACAGTAATAAACCTCTATGTGCAGCAACTATTAGTCAGCAAAACACTGTGCTTTAGAATAGCTCCACAATAAAAAGCCAGTTCATCTGAAAAGTGTCAGCTCAGTGATGAAGAGCAAACACCTTAGGAAGGAGGCAAATATGTTGTTGGTTTTGGCCACAGCATGACTATTAGTAATAGTATACCTTTTAAAATAATCATAATATGTTTTGGTACTTGAGGGGGTGCAGGGAAAGGCCACTGAAATGCTGTCCTTCAGTGACTTCTTATTTTCCAGTCATCTCTGTCCTCCTTTAATGATTGCCCAGCTCTTTAAATGCTCTGTCAGGGTGCTCTATTACTTTTTCCTCTATCATGTTAGTTCCAGTGACACTTGTGACTTGCCATAGGGCTCTGAATCCAGTACAGTTAATGTGAGTCCCCTCAGTGTCACAGCTGTGCACAGGGCAGTGGGGTTTGATGGATGTGCTGCCATGAAACAAAATCTAGCCACACCCAGACTGCAAATATGGAACAGTGTGGTCATGCCTCAAAATAATGGTCATAATTATTTGTGTTGGAAATTTCCCACACCATAACATTCTCTTCCTCACCATAATAAACATCTTGAACCTCAGTTTGGGGTTTTATTTTATCATGTCAACAGTTCTGAACCATAAAAGTGAGGAGGTGCCAAAATCTTACACAGCAGAAGATCCTAATGTTCCCATCTAATGTGACACTTAGGCTCTAAATGCTGAGCTTGTGGTGGTTTGCCTCACATAAAGAATTGTTTTCGCTAAATGGGGACCAGAGGAGAAGGCTGTGCTGTCTGTTACTGACAAAATGCTGTCAGATGCCTCCTGGTTCTTGGTGCAAGTTGATGTAAATACAGTAAATATTCCAGTGAGATGGAGACATGAGTGTAGAGAAAAGAATTAAAGGGGTGGGAGTGAAGGTCCTCCAGGTTTTGAGTAGGCTTTTTTCTTTGACATGGAATGCAGGCAGTGCCTGATAGGAAAAAAATTTTGACAGAAGCAGTAAGGAGGTGTCCTGTTGTGGTGCTGCCAGTAGCTGTGCTGGAGGACTAGACCTGGGATGTTATACCTTCATCTCCTTCCTTGCCAGCATATTCCACCATGGAGCTGAGATTGAAATAGCTATTCTAGAGAGGATTCAGCAGCAGCTGCTGAGACTCCAGCCTCGGGAAGCCCAGAATCATGTCTGTGGTGAGGCAGTGCCAGTTCAGCAGCGGGGCTGGTAGGTAGGTGCAGTCTCCCGGGTACTGCTGAGAGAGCCACAGTGTTGCGGTGACCCAGCCCACTCCTGGGCCAGTTGACGTCCAGTGGGTGGATTTCCCCACCCAGGAGAGCGACCCAGAGGGCGGATCAGTGGGCAGCACCAACATCTAAGGACACAGCCCACTGGGTGTCACCCCTAAAAGCGTCTCCTCCCTCATTTCTGGAAACGTCTTTGTTCTCTTGCTTCTTATTGGTTAGCTTGTTTATGCATATTCATGAGCCCTGTTAAATATGTAATTCCACTCTGGAAAGTTCTCCCCTGTTAGGTATTTTATTGGTTAGTTTGAATAAGTTCCTCCCCTAACCCATTACCATTGGATACCTGTCATCCCATGTCATCTCCCCATTGGTTTATCCCTTTTGTTCCTCCCCTGTCCACATGTCATATAAAAACCGCCTTCAACCCCTCCTTTCGCCTTTTCGGTTGCACCCCTTCCAATAAACTGGAAATTGTTGTACCAAAAGGTCCCTCTCTCCTCCTTTGCCTTCGCCGTTGCCTGGCAACATCGAGACTGCAGCCTGCTCCTTTGTGTGCCAAGGGCAGACAGCTCTCACAGGAGCTGACACTACCCTCTTTGCTTTGTCCCCTGACTGGGACACCAGAGCAAGTCGCCTGCCAGGCCACCAGCCGGCCAAGCGGTCAGTGCGACAGGGTGGCGCCCAATGTGAGGCCCTCTGGACAAGTGGACAACTGACCAGAGGGTCCTAGGAAGATGTTTCGGTCAGCTGTGCTTCAGCAGGACTTTGGACTTTAACCTTGTTGGGATTACCATCCCCCCAAGTGCAGTACGCTGTTTTTTGCATGGTGGTGCTCCTGGGGCTGAGCCGGCAACCCTCCTGACCCCGGCGAGGATCGGCTCTGAGGAGGAGGACCTATCCCAAGGACCTTTGTTACCCGGACCAGTTCATTTGTTTGGTAAGTATTCCCCAAATTTTTCTTTCTTAGGGAATCTTCCCTGGCCTCAGGACCGTTATCTTTTCTTTTCTCCTTTTACCTTGGGGTGGGGTGGAGTTTTGGTGTGTGGGCTTTTTCTTCTTTCGAAATGGGGTCCAAACTGTCCGCACCCCAGAGGGAGGTTTATCTCCAAGTTGTGGGTACCCTTTTGGTGGGAGGGAAAAAGTTTTCGAAGGGGCAAGTTAAACGGTTTGTTCATTGGCTTTTTGTGGTCTTCCCTCAAGTGTCTCCCGAGAAAGTAAAAGACATAAAATTTTGGAATGGGGTGGGGGCACGTATGTCCTCACTCCAAGCCTCAGGAGACAAGGCTGAAGTGAAATTCTACCCTCTGTTGCTTTTAACTTGTGAATCGCTCAGTCCTCGAGGGAAGGACACAAAAAGACCACCTTGTTCACCCCCAGTTCATACCCGTAACCCTTCTCATAAGCCCCCAGCTCCCTCTCCCACTTCCCCTAAATTGGAGAGACCGGGAGGTGCAACCTGCCAGAAGGCACAGGAGAGCCATCGTCCTCCTGGCCCTCTTCGGTCTCCTCAATACCCTTGCCGAGACAGGAGTCGCGAACCTGTCTCGGACCCTTCCCAAGCCCTCTTTCCAATCCCTCTTCCCCAGTTTTAGCTCCCAAAGTTACGCCCCAAAATGGCAGCTGTCCTTGTTCTTTTCCCCCAGGTTGTTGTTGTTCTCAAAATGGATGCCACCACGTGGCGTCCTCCCCAGTTTCTTCTCCCCAGAATCCCTTTCTCTCTTCCCACTCCAACCCCTTCCGTCCCCTTGCGCCTCCCCTTCCCGCACCCAGCGCCGCCCCCCCAAACTCTGCCCACAATCCCTTTCTTTCCTGCCCTAGCTCCACCCATCCGGTTACAACTTCTGGTTCCCACGGTCCCACATCCGGTTCCCACGCTTCCCCTGCCGGATGTGAGGAGCCTGGGACCCGGAACCCGGAACGAATGAATGCTCCCTTCGCAGCGCCTGTCATTTATAATCAGCAGGGCAACAACCCTTCATGGAAAGCCTTTGAGGCCAAAAGCCTCAAAGATCTTTGCAAAACACATAAAGAACATGGGAAGGATAGTTCATATTTTAAAACACTTTTGCATGCCACCTTTTCCACAACAGTAATGGTGCCGCATGATATTAAAAACATATTCAAATGCTTAATGTCTCCATCTGAATTCGACATTTGGTTTGATGACTGGAGACAGTTGTTAATGGACCTCCTCCCTATTCTCTTGCAAGATCCTGCTAACACAGGGCTTACCATGGACCACCTGCTTGGTGAGGGGTTGTTGTCCAAGCCACAAGACCAGGCCCAGAATATTCCAGAAGCTGTTTTAAATGCCATCCAAGACGCTGCGGAGAGAGCATTCCTGCACATGCCCCCCAAATTGGCTATTCCATTAAATTATACTCAAATTAGACAGGGACCAAACGAACCGTTTATGGATTTCGTTGATAAAATACATGTGGCGGTGGAGAAACAGGTTGGGGATTCCACTTCTAGAGAGAGCATAATCACACACATTGCTAAAGCTAATGCCAATGAGGCCTGCACGAAAGTGATTATGGCTCTCCCGTTTAAGCCACTGCCCACACTCACACAAATCATTCAGGCTTGCACACGGTTAGTGCAAGTAAGCAATTCGGTTTCTAATTCAGCCCTTAAAAAACAGGGGGGAGTCATAGGTGCAGTGGAGCAGGAAACAACCATTGTGGGGGGGGCCTCTACCCTTTTTTGTTATAGGTGTGGGGGAAAGGGACACACATCGAGGTTCTGCAGGGCACCTGCACACATGATTCGACCACCTACTAATAAAACAAAATCTGTTTCCCCAGGATCACATCAGCAGGGAAACTGAAACACCAGCGTGTCCCAGCTCTGCGCGACAACAAAAATCAGACTGGGAAAATGACTACTACAGAAACCACGCCAAAAAAAGCATGGACACCTGGACAGCAGCTGAAGGTGACCTGCGAGACGACCATCAATTTCACCGATTCCAGATGGAACATCATCGCGGTCATCCTTCAGCCAACTGTAAACGGTACACCAGACTTGACCTCTGTATTTGTCATTGGGGACACTCAGCAGACGCCTGCTGGGATTGAAGTCTCCCCCGCGCTCACAACTGTGGACCCGGACGGAGGCTTCATCCTAGTGGTGCAGTATGTCCATCCTCTCCACTTCCTACCGAAGGGCGAGGTCATCGCCCAGGCCATTCCATTGCCAAGACTTCTGCCCACAGACGGTACCATCCCTAGTGTCTGTTGGGCAGAAGTCGTAGGAAGTGACAAGGCCCTGGTGCAATGTCAGCTGCGCCAGGGAGCAACAACATTTAATGTCACTGGGATGATGGACACGGGTGCAGATGTGATGGTCATTCCCACTGAAAAGTGGCCATCACAATGGGAGCTGCAACCGCAAGGCATTCTCTGGGATCGGGGGGACCCAACTGGCAAGACAATCCAAAAGAGTCATTCAATTGGAGGGTCCAGATGGACGGGTAGCTTCCATCCGCCCGTTCATGCTGGACACCAAATTTACACTGTGGGGGAGAGACGCCATGTCCCAGTGGGGCACTACCATCAACATCGGCCCCAAACCTCAGGATTTTAAAATGCGGCCACTGGGGGGGGAGCGCAACACACAGAAATTAAATTGGACCACCGATTGGCCTGTCTGGGTGGACCAGTGGCCACTAAGAAGTGACAAATTGAAAGTGCTCCATGCACTCGTGGAGGAGCAGTTGGCCAAAGGTAATATTCAGCCAACAAACAGCCCCTGGAACTCTCCTGTGTTCGTTATCAAAAAACCGGGTAGAGACAGGTGGCAACTCCTTCATGACCTGCGAAAGATTAACGAGGTGATCAAGGACATGGGGCCTCTCCAACCGGGCATGCCATCGCCTGCGATGCTCCCACAGAACTGGAAGATTGCAGTCCTAGATATTAAGGACTGCTTCTTCCAGATCCCCCTCCATCCCGAAGACGTGCCGCGGTTTGCCTTCTCGGTGCCTTCCTTCAACTGAGAGGCTCCCATGCAGCGCTACCATTGGCAGGTCCTGCTGCAAGGCATGAAGAACAGCCCAACGATCTGCCAATGGTACATTGCCAAAATCCTGTCGCCCATCCGCGCCAAGGCAGGCAAAGCCATCATCCTACACTACATGGATGATGTGCTTATCTGCTGCCCCAATGACAAAGACCTGGAGCAAACCCTCCACATGGTTACCAAAGCCCTAGAAGACCAGGGCTTTGAGCTCCAGGAACAAAAAATACAGAGGAGAAGTCCATGGAAATACCTAGGGTTGAAAATCACAGACACCACCATTTCACCACAGCGTATTTCAATAAATGACAATCCAAGGAATCTGCAGCAAATCCAACAGTTGTGCGGCAGCCTGAATTGGGTGAGGCCCTGGTTGGGGTTGACAACTGAGGACCTGGCCCCTCTTTCAATCTTTTGAGGGGGGAGGGGGACTTACTATTGCCCAGGTCCTTGACGGCAGAAGCGAGCATCCAGAAGGCAGAGGAGGCAATTTCTACCAGACAGGCCAACAGGTATCTCCCTTACCTACCCTTCCATCTCATCATATTAGGTAAGGTGCCACACCTCCACAGCCTCATCTTCCAATGGGACGAGGCACAGAAGGACTCCCTTGTTATCATTGAGTGGGTGTTCCTTCCGCACCAACTGTCCAAAACCATCACTACACCACAGGAGATCATGGCAAGCCTCATCATTAAAGGTCGAGCCCGACTCTGCACCCTGGCAGGGTGTGACTTTTCATGCATTTACTTACCCATAGTATCAGACCAATTGGAACACATAATTCAAACAAATGTAAATTTACAATTTGCCCTAGATAGTTACTCCGGGCAACTTTCTAGTCACCGACCAAAACATAAGCTTTTTAATGAGGTCTTTTACATTATTCCAAAAGAGATTCAGAGCAAGAGACTCCTTCAAAATGCCCTGACCATATTTACTGATGGCTCTGGGAGATCTCACAAATCAGTAATTACCTGGAGAGAACCCAAGACGCAGCAGTGGGAAGCTGACGTCGAGGTGGTCCCAGGGTCGCCTCAAGTTGCCGAGTTTGCAGCAGTTGTCAGAGCATTTGAAAGGTTCTCTGAGCCCTTCAATTTGATTACCGACTCAGCATACGTTGCAGGAGTAACTATGAGAGCCGAAGGGGCTCTCCTAAAAGAGGTGTCCAATCCAAAAAATCTATTACTTGCTCTCGAAATTAATAAAGCTCGTTTCCCACCGGGAGCAACCTTTTTATGTAATGTATGTCAGGTCACACACAGAACTGCCAGGGGAGGTTGCCAAAGGCAACCGGAGAGCTGATATTTTAGCTTCTCCTGCAGAGCTCGTGAAGCTCCCTCAAATGTTTGAGCAGGCAAAGATCAGCCATGCCATGTTTCACCAAAATGTGCCTGCCCTGGCTCGTATGTTCCACCTAACGAGAGCCCAGGCAAAGGCCATTGTGGCGACATGTCCCAGCTGCCATGTTTACCAACTTCCTTCGCTTGGCAGCGGGATAAACCTACGAGGCATCAACAGTGGTGAGGTGTGGCAAATGGATGTGACCCACTTTTCAGAGTTTGGCAGATTAAAATATATTCACGTCACGATAGATACCTTTTTGGGAGCCATGTTCGTCTCCACCCGTGCCGGAGAGAAGGCCAAGGACGTTGAAAAACATCTAGTCCAGGCCTTCGCCGTGCTGGGCATGCCTAAAGAAATTAAAACGGATAACGGGCCTGCCTACACATCTAAGGAATTTGAAAGCTTCTGCCAACAGTGGGGAATTCTCCATTCCACCAGGATTCCCCACTCCCCAACCGGGCAAGCTGTTGTAGAGAGGGCCCACCAGACACTTAAAAGGGTCCTCCTACAACAGAGTAACACCACAGACTCACCCACATTCAGGCTGGCCAAGGCACTTTTTACAATCAACTTTTTAAATGGGTCTTTCGAGGAACCGGAGCCTCCCATTTTCAGACATTTCGCGAACAGTGGCAAGCAAAAGCTCCGAGAAAACCCAGAAGTTCTAATTAAAGACCCCGAAACTCAGCAGATCCAAGGGCCCTATCGTCTCATTACCTGGGGTCACCGCTACGCCAGTGTGTCTACTCCCCAGGGTTTGAAGTGGGTCCCGGCGAAATGGGTAAAACCCTATGTTGTTTCCACACAGACACCAACCAAGGATGTTAAGACAGCGGCGTGGAGGCGCAGGTGCCGACGGGATCCTATTGGCACTCTTCTGATATGTTTTCCCCTATTCTGAGTGTTCTTTACATATTCTAATTTAATGTACGTCTGTTTCATTTTTATCTAGACATGGCCTACCCACAGCAGTTCAATCTTTGCCCCATCCTGGTGGCCAGCGGGATTCTCCTGTTCTGCATCCCTTTGGGCTTGGCGTGGGTCATACCACAACCAAAGACCAATGTCTGGGAGCTCCTCGCACGCTCGCTGGGGCAAGACCATCTGTGCCTCAGCACCTTGACTCCTGGCGATCCAATGTCGACTTGCCTGGTGGGGATCCCTTTGAATTCCTCTGAGTTTCCCTCTTATTTGGTCTCCCTTAGAGAAAAGCATAATCAGCAGGCTCATCGGGTAAGGAGGACCTTCGTCATGAGAACCATTAAGACCCCAGTCACTAATCCCCTTGTCCTTTGGAGGAACTGGGTCAAAGACCTCCCTAAGTTACCCAATGAGCTTGCCAAATTCCAACTCCTTGGTTCCTCTTCTGCCCATTTTTGTGTACAGTTTGTGTTTACCCCTACGACCCAGAAGGAACAGTATGTCCATCTCATCCAGCACAAAATTGAGTACCAGTCCGCCCAGTGGTGCCAACGTATTGCGCACGTAAAAATGTGATCCACATTAGACGGTCTCCCTCATCAACTCCCTAAAGGGCTGTTCTTAGTTTGTAGCGACCATGCTTGGGCAGGCATCCCCTCTCGCCTTCTCAGAGGGCTGTGCACTTTAGGGCAGTTGTCCCTGTTTATGCCTAACATGTCCCAAATTCTTAATCGGCAAAGAAAAAATGTGACTGAGTTGGCTCGCCAAAAAAGAAGCTTTGATGAATTAGATGAAAATTGTTACTCGGAAATTTTTCATTGGTCTCATTTAAAATGCTCTGCCATGTCTCTCTTTCTTCCATGGGTGGCAGCGGCAAAGGCTCTAGGGGAATTGGGCACCCTAGAGTGTTGGGTGGCTAAAAAGGCCAATTTGACGTCAACTGCCATAAGCGACCTCCTCGAAGATGAGGAAATCACTAGGAAGACGACATTACAAAATAGGACAGCCATCGATTATCTCCTGCTGCTCCATAATCATGAGTGCCAGGAGTTCAAGGGACTCTGCTGCTTTAACCTCTCGTCAAGAGCCCCAGACGTCCGCCATGCCATCAAGGGAATGCAGGACGTGGTCCACCAAATAAAAGAGGAATCCAAAAGCTGGCTTGAAGATCTCTTATCAGGATGGGGACTTTCGAGTTGGTGGGCCTCGTTGATCAGAGACATTTTCTTTGTTCTCCTACTTCTCCTGTTATTTTTTTTTCGTTTGCTTTGCTGAAAAAGATTGTTGTTAATTATTTTTTTAATTTACTAAGTAAAAACAGGGGAGATGTTGCGGTGACCCAGCCCACTCCTGGGCCAGTTGACATCCAGTGGGTGGATTTCCCCGCCCAGGAGAGCAACCCAGAGGGCGGATCAGTGGGCAGCACCAACATCTAAGGACACAGCCCACTGGGTGTCACCCCTAAAAGAATCTCCTCCCTCATTTCTGGAAACGTCTTTGTTCTCTTGCTTCTTATTGGTTAGCTTGTTTATGCATATTCATGAGCCCTGTTAAATATGTAATTCCACTCTGGAAAGTTCTCCCCGTTAGGTATTTCATTGGTTAGTTTGAATAAGTTCCTCCCCTAACCCATTACCATTGGATACCTGTCATCCCATGTCATCTCCCCATTGGTTTATCCCTTTTGTTCCGCCCCTGTCCACATGTCATATAAAAACCGCCTTCAACCCCTCCTTTCACCTTTTCGGTTGCACCCCTTCCAATAAACTGGAAATTGTTGCACCAAAAGGTCCCTCTCTCCTCCTTTGCCTTCGCCGTTGCCTGGCAACATCGAGACTGCAGCCTGCTCCTTTGTGTGCCAAGGGCAGACAGCTCTCACAGGAGCTGACACTACCCTCTTTGCTTTGTCCCCTGACTGGGACACCAGAGCAAGTCGCCTGCCAGGCCACCGGCCGGCCAAGCGGTCAGTGCGACACCACAGTTGTGTTCCTTGCAGGTAACTCACTATGGCTGCTGTACTTGGTGCCCTCTGGGCTGCTGGTTCTCTCTGGCAGCATCATCTCAAGACTTGGAATCCATTTTTTAAGAAAAGAAATTTTGAAAGGATTGTTCTAACATGAACAAAAGCAAGGAGAAATGCCAGTGATGGGGGAAATAGCTGGTCCCAGGCCAAGATGTGCTGGTCTTCCAGGAGGAGTTTATGGATGGATTCAGGGGAGCCCTTTGTGCTGATCCATGACTCAGGGAGGTGTTTGTGGAGCAAAGGGCAAGGGGGGAGGCCGTAGTTCTGAAGCGGTGCCAGCTCGCCAGTATTTTCAGCTCTTGCTGATGAGGCTGTGATCTCTTTTGGAGCCATGTGTGGGTCACTCTCCTCCCTCCTGCCTGCACAACAGGAAAGTTACTGCTGCAGTGTCCTGGGTTGGATAGCCATGGTAGTGGGAGCAGCTGCCTGGGCCTGCTGCGGAGGCGGCCACTTCCTGTGGGCTGGCTCCGGCTCCACACAGGAGGAGCTGGTGTGTCACTCCATGCCACTGCCAACAGATTTATGGTGAGGACTAACCTTGGCTCTCAGGAAAAGAAGCCGTTTTCCTTTCTGAGTTTTCTTTTTTTAGCCTGGCTGCAGTGGGACTGGACCGACCGACATCCCGAGGGCTGCGGTTCCCACCTCGTGCACTGTGACACGGCTGCCCAGCCAGAGGTGTGTTTAATGAGGGCCTATCAGAGCCAGTCTGTGTAGACTGGTTGTGCTGGTGGCTGCTCCTGCCTGCAGTCACAGGGGACACAAGCCATGCATGGTAGAGATGGCTCGCTGTGTTTCCAGGCGAAATTATAACCATGTTATGGACCATGCGCTTCTTACTGAAATTGAGTCCAGTTTGAGCCTTTAAGCTGGAACAGAATGAATAGCCCACATCTCTGGGGAGTGTGGGCCAGGCAATGGCTTAAAAACCAAAGCAATAAAAACACACAACCCAAAACACGGCCAAAGAACTCTAAACCAACTCTGCTTTGTGTCCAGAGACTGAAACATAATTTGAAGTGACTTGTTCAAAATCCCTTCGTGGTGTGGGCAGCCAAAGCCATTGGGTATTTTGTTTACTTGTCTATAGAACACGTTTCTGTTGCATCCTGGCACCGTGTGCTGCTGCTTGTTTAAAAATGCCTGGGAGGAGAGCCAGTGTGAACACACTCTTTAAATCAATAAATGTAGTTGTAAAATTGAACAAGCACTCCAGATAGGAACAGTTCAGGATCTTCAGGATCAAGATGTGATTTGGGTTTTTTTGTTTGTTTGCTGTGGGTCTTTTTGTTTTGGGTGGAGTTTTTTTGGTGAACTGGGGATCTCTTTACCTCCCATGGCGATCAGGAAAATATACCTAGCCGTGGATGGAAACCAGCTGAGGGAAAATCCCAATTGAAGAACACATTTAGTGTCTCAGACCTCTTTTCATTAGATTCAGTGCTGCTGCCTGATAAATTAGTTAACTAGCAGAAGTATTACTACATTATTACTTTCTTTTTTTTTTTTAAAGGGCTTTTGAAATTCTTAATATAAGATTTCAAAGCTTCTGAGGAAAGATTAAATTAAAGATTTCATTTTGGTAAAAGCAGTTTGGAGGCTTTGAAAATAACTTATTTAAAAACTGATTAGTTATTAGAGCATGCTGGAGTAAATTGTGCCATTTTTACTGAAATTATTTTATTGAGTACTTTTTATCTATTTATGTATATACAGTCTCTACAGATTGATAACAATTCTAATGTAAACTACTAAGGTATGGTGAAGCTTCTTTCAAAGATTTCCCGACATCTTTAAGGATGAAGCTTCAAAGCACTGAAACATGGGTAAGTCCATGTTTTATCAATTCTAAATTAGGGGGATCGTGAAAAGGATTTTGAATCTCTGAAGCCTTCCACAGTGAAAAGGGTCACTTGTTAGACAAATCTGAAATTTTTCCGTTGTGAGTTTGGGGGGTTTTTTTCCTCTTTAGAATCTGTTCTAATTTTTGCACTTGCTGTGGTACTTTCAGGTAACACTGTGTTTGAAGCACTCAGGTTTGTTCTGTGTTGTATTCACATTTTCCCATACTGAGCTTTGGATGTAAAAAAAGTGGAATGCAAAGTAGAGGAAAATCAGGAGCAGTGTGAAGTCTCTGCAAACAAACTGCCATGGATGACACAGAGCTAGCCAAGTCCAAAAAACCAGTGCAAGACTTAGAGCTAGACCACAACCTTTTCAAGCTGCAAAATTGCTTCCAATTTTCTCCTACTGCACTCACAGGAAGGGGTTGGGTGTTGCATGTTGTCACACCCACACAGGGAGAGCACAGGTCAGGTCTTTGTGCAACATGAAGAAATAACACCCTGGGAAAGGAAACAAGGAATAAATGAAGTCTTACCTATATTGCTGGTAGTGAATGGTCATCAAAATGCAAAATCCAGCCAGGCAGCTTAAGTTCCCCACAGCCAGGCATTCCCCTCTGCCTTTTCCATAAATAAAGAAAAAATGCAAATTCCCTGCCCATAAAGAGCACCTTATTCTAAGAATGAGAGCACCTTGGTCATCTGACAGTTGGAGCTGGAAGGTGTCCAACCGAATTGGTGCCTCTCCTGTGGAGTATAGCACTGCTACAATACAGTGTGTTTTGGAAATAGCTCTTGATTAACAGTGTTTGGTGGAGTGGAAGCAAAAATAATTAGAAAATATTTTAAAGCTCCCTCTGGATGTAATCCATGGGCAATGATTTTAAACAACCTGTCAGCTTCAACCATCTCAGAGATGACTCAGGCAAGGGTAGGTTCAAGGGTAGTGATATCAGTGCAGCACCTGGCTCTGCTGTTAGAATGAGGAGGAGCTTGCTCTGTCTTTAAAAAAGCATGTGCTTTTTCCTGGGAGCTGTGACTTGTCTCTTCAGCTTGTTTTAAATGAGCACAAAGAGGCATTTAGATTAGATCCTCAGGTGGTGAAAATAAAATCACATCTGTGCTGAGTCACCTCAGCTACACATGTGCCCCAGCCCATGGTTTGGGCTTTGCAGAAGCACTGTCGTGATTCTGGTGGTGTTCCTGTGCACGCACGTTTAGGCGCTCGTGGACAGCTGTACACATGTGTGTATGTACAGCTCTGAAGTCTGAAGCCATATTTTGGAAAAAGTAAAGATTTTATCCCGGAGCAGTCATAGAGGGTGGTCTAAGCTGGTCTGTGTATTCTGGGAGAAGGAGGGGGATCCAAGGAAACATCCATACTTGTGAGGCTCCTCAGCCATAAGATTTGGATATAACTCCAACTTCATCCTGCTGCACCCTGACTGCTTCTAGGAGCAACTGATTACACTGATGTAGCTTGTAGAAGGCTCTTACTATAACTTGAAGTGCTGTGAAGCCTCATACTGACGCCATGATAATTTTTTGCCCTTTTTTATATACCTTTTATGTACCCTTTTATGTAGCTTTTATGTATCCTCAGTGCTTTTAGCATGCATACCTGTAATTCCTTAAGCTCGATAATTTAGCATGGTCCTAATATTCCGTTAAGCCTGGAGACCAAACATCCTGGAGACCTCACAGCTGGGGCCAGAAATGTTGCAGTGAGCCATGGCCAGAGCCATGGTCAGCTGGACCAAGCAGTCCGAAAGTGGTTTGATGCCTCCACAGCTCAAGGGCTTGAAGGTACAGTGAGCACCCAAAAGGCTGTGTAAAACACACTGACCATTGGCTGCTGCCTTCCCCTCCCCTTATGGTTCATATTTGGTTATTTCTCCAGAAAGTTCTATGTTCCTCGGTAGTTGGTTGGCCCATGTTACTCCTCTATCCCCCACTCCTTCTCCCATTCTCTCTGATCCCTTCTCCCCCCTCCTTGTAACACCCCCCAACTGGTATTTTATTGGTTATTATGTGTTCTCCACACCCATTATGTATTGGTATAAAAGCCTCATTTTCTCGGCTTTCTTCGTGGCTTTTCTCCATGGTTTTTCTCCAATAAACCCTTCCCTGCCAAAGAAGTCCCTCCGCCTCATTCCTACCTCCTTCGCGCACCTGTCTTCGTTTGAAAGACAGGTGTCTGTCAAGGAAGTCAGAAGCCTCTCCTGAAATGGAAAATGCAACTCCCTTCCCTCCGAATTACTATGATTTTGAAATTAAGGGGCTTTCAGGCAAAGATATGAGGGGTAGGAATAACAGTTCTTTACTAATATATATATATGTATGACAAGGCAAACAAACAACAATAACTATGGCAGTAACAGCAAACACAACCACAAACCCAGTGCCAGCCCCTCTCGGCTGTCAGGCACCCCTCCCCCCACCTTCGGTGCAGTTCCAGTCACAGCTGGCAGGGGCGGCTCGGGGTCCCGGGAAAGGGATGGACGAAAAGCTTCACAAACCCTCTGGGCAGCTGATCCCGGTGTCCGGCCGGACCCTCGGGAGCAGCAGGCTGGAGCAGCAGAGACGAGCACAGATCCCGGGTGGCCAGATGAGATGTAGCAAACTCCGGAGCTGCAGTGGGAGCGCCGGGAGGTCCCAGCCGGCAGAGGGTGTGCAGGGTTATAGGGTAGCGGAGGGTCCAAGCAGCGGTGGAGGGCAGAGCGGCTGCGGCCCGGCTCCCAGCAGGACAGGGAAAGCTGGGCTTGGGAATCCGGGTTTCTCAGGTAGAAGGAAAACAGCCGAAAAGAAGAAACCTCCAGCTCTGACCAACTCTCTCTCCACACTGAGGGCACCAGCAAACCCTGCTCCCCCACCCCCCAGGTGAAAAACAAGTAGCTAGTTGGACCCCCGGCCCTCTGTGGCCAGCTCTTTTGTTCTTTTTAAGCACCCAGTAATTTGTTCCCCTGGAAACATATATGGGAAAAATTCTTTAAGGGAAAAAGAAGAACAGGAGAACTCTTAAAACCCCCAACAGCACTGTGCCATCGGTGGGCAAGGCGAACCCAAGCAGGAGCTTCACCTGCCCTCCTGTGCCGCGATCGGCTTCCGTCCCCCCACCCGGGTCAGGTGGGAGACTGCCCGGAGCTGGGGACAGCGTGCTGGCCAGAGAGAGCACCAGGGCACAGAAAGCCCTAAGCTATCCTGAGAGACCAAGGTCCTTTCTAAAACACATCCTGTAAACTAAGATAGGCCCATCCAGGGGGGATATCATGCTATTCATTTAAGCCTCTCGTTGGGGAATCTTTGATAGATATGCTAATTTGCAAGGTTTATAAATTGTATACACGATCTATCATGTGTGTGCATTTCAGCGCATTCCACTTTGGCAAAGTGGTGCACACTTAAGGAACCTTAAATAAATACAGAGGTAAAACCCCTTTTTTCCTTAATCGTGTCTGGCTCTTAATTTTAAGACCAGGAAAAGGCAACAATACCATACATCAGAAGTTTGCTTTCCTCTCACACTGTTTACATAGGCTGAGTAGCTTGGGTTAATCCTGATCTTGTGAGTGTTGACTTTTTCTGTTTCATTCCCCTTCTAAAAGAGATTCTGTGGGTGCACCTGTTAACAAACTGGCTGTGAGGGCCTGTGTGAGTGGGTGCTGCACACTGGTGCTGTACACATGCCTTTCAACACAAGTGTGCACAAGAGGAGATGCTCCTGTCGTGAAACACTGACAGGAGACAGGAGGAGGCTGCTTGGGGAACAGCTACCAGAGATACTGTGGTTGTATCATCGATGCCCAGTATGAGATCTTGAGAGATGCTGAGCTCTGTAGAATTTCTGCCTTGTGTGCCATCTCCATTTTCACTTGGTTTTATTTATACATCCTATTCAGGGTGGCTGCCACATAATAAAGGTTTAGTCTCCTGTGCTGTTCCTTGGTATTTGAAGTAATTTGATGCCTGCTCATATTTTTATTTATTCCATTGATTACTGCTTCTCAGAGTTGTGTGGACTGGAGTATCTGCTTAAACCCACCAAGTTATACTTGATCCTGTGGGCATCCTGGTTTGTTGTGTATGAGATTGTATAAGCTTGGTGAATGGATTGTGTATTGTTTGGTCTAGACCACAAACTCTGTGCAATTATGGAAATTGATTAGTTCATCTGCCTTTTCTCCTTGCAAGACTGTAATACTGTGGCAGTTCTTCCTCTATCTCTAATGCACTAATTCTCTAGTGTCTAACTACTGCCTGGTCAGAGAGGGCTTTAAACACAGAAATCTCCTCTTCAAACCAGCTTTTAGCAGCCTGGAGCATAGGATTCACTTTCAAATCTGCAGTGACTGTAATCAGTTACATGGTTATATATCTGCTTTTTATGCCTGTGCTGTGAGGAAAGGCTGGGAGGGAACTGCCAGCTGGTGATTCTGTAAATGGTCCCAAATACACCCGAGATGCTCCTGTTATTAGTATCTGGCTCAAAATTAGATGTCTTCACACAGTGACCTATGACTTGTATGCCCTGCCATATTTTTACCTTCAGAGACAAGTATCAGAAGCTGTGTCTAAAGGTTTCCAAGAGGGCTTAGTCACTGGAGTGCTTGAATGGAGCCCTGCTGACATTTGTTCTGCTTTTTTTTCCAAGGCAGAAGACAAGTTACCTTTAGCCAAGCAAGCCTCTGGCTTATTCCCCTCAACCTGTTTCGTTCCCATGTAAAGTAACTAACCACTACAATAACTCTGGCAAAGCAGCCTGAGGGGAGTTAAGTTACTGAGAAAATGCCCCCTGAGGTTCCTCTCCATTTCTGGATCCTGCAGATACACACGCTAAGAATCTGTTAGAAGAGGTGCGGGTTTGTGACTGACTCTTCTCTAGTAATGGAGATATCCAGATCAACTTCCATGCTCTGATCTGACTCTCAAGAAAATTAGAGACTCATTTCTCACCCTCACTGCAATCCTTTTGCTTGTCCTGTTCTTCCTTTGCCTGTTGCCAGTTCAGGCTGTAAGCATCTGAGGCACAGTTTGTCCACATGATGTGTTTGTGTAACACCCTGGCCTGTGGTTACATGTCCACATCTGTGCCCAATCTGCAGAGGATATTGGTCTGTTATAGCTCCCAGCTGCTGGCCTGGCTTCCCACCTCAAGCTGCAGAGAATCCTGCTTTTATTGCTTTGCTGGTCCCTGTTTCAACCCTGGTACTTGCCAAGATGGCATCTGCCATATTTGTACAGAGCAGGACAAAACTGGCCCTGATAACTGCAAGAAATGTTATAGCAATTAAAATAAGAAGGAAAGCAGAGAGTCCAGCCTGGGAGGCCTGATTTTGCTATAGGTCACTGATGGGAGTGTGCGTCATCTGCTCTGCCAAGTGGTAGTTTTCTAGCATCCTTCACTACTCTTTCCTTCCCCCCTTATGAGAGTTGCACTGCACTGACAGGAATTCCCTCCCCTTGCCTCTGATGCTTTTAGACATCGGCTCATCCCCAGCCCCTTCTGATGGGCAGCTCCTTTTATGTTTGCTCTCTCAGCCTTACCATTTCAACAGAGCAGAATGCCGGTGTTGGTTTTCTCACTGGGAGTGACTCAGAAAGGGGATTTGTGTGTGGCTGGGTGCCAGGGGAGAAAACACACTGTCATTGTACATTAGTGCAGTAACAAGCCCTTTCTGGGCACAGTAACTTTCCTCTCAAGGTTGCCATGTGCCAAGAGGGGCAGACTCACTGAACAGAGGAGAAGGAGAAAAATGGGAGCAGCTAGTGCTAAAAACTGACCTGGCAAACTTGGATAACTACCTGTCCTGCTGCTGGCACTCAGAAGGTGCTTCTCTAGAAAACAAATAAAGGTCTTCGGTGTTGTTTGGAGATTGTTCAGGTCCCACCTGGTAAATGCTGTGCCTGCAGATTTCGTAACAAATAACTTTATTATCTTGAACATGTACACTTGCGTAGAGTCCTGGAATTGCTTTAGGTGGAAGATAGGTAAAATTACCCAGATGAGAAGAAGATATTGTATGGTGGTAAAAGGCTGTTTCTCTGAGTGCAGTTCTGTGCCCCTGTCACACACCCTGTGGGACTCTCGAGTGGGTGGATGGGAATGAAGGCTGGCAGCAAAGTGATTTGCAGGACAACCGAAGCATGGGAATTTTGCCTGCTGTTTGTGACAGAATTTTGCCCTCTCCATCTGTAAGTTCCACATTCAGAACCCACTACTGGGATGTTAATTACATTCTAGTGTTGTGTAATGAGGTGTAGTTTCTTACTGGGAGATGTGTATTTAAAGAGCAAGGTAATTCATCTTAGAACCACCTGTTACCATTATATGGACACCTGGTCTGACCTGTTGGAGGACCTGAGATCATGTGAATTATGGGAAGCATAACTGAGTTTAATACTCAGCTTTCTTTGGGGTTAGTCCATTCAAATTCAGGTCTTGGGTGTTTGGCACTCAGAGCCAAATTCAGGTACTCTAGTAAACACTGTTTAGTGCCTTCGCTTCTCAGGCAAGGGCGTGTTCTGCGTGTGTGACGTGGCCAAGCCTCCCATCCGCACATAATACACAGCAGGGACGTCACTGACAGCCCCAAGTGAAGAGTCATCGGGATAAGGACATGTTTCTGCAATAGGATTAACTTGTATTTCCAAAGGTATCATTTGTGGTGTTTACAGATGTGAGAAAGACAAGGCCAGGAAAGAGAAGATTATATTTTTCACTGAGCCCTGCTGGGAGAGAGACAGGGAGAAAAATGGGGCTGTTCCTCAGTGCCTTATGGCTCATAGGCAGCAGAAGTGAGGCTCTGTGCTCAGAGTTGGGTTTTTTCTCACCTGCACCATGGAGACATATAACCTTGAACCAGCTGATGAACCTGAGCTTGCACATCTTGAAAAAACAATATTCTAACATTTGCCAGCTTCAGGAATGAAGAAGCTGAATTATGTTTTCAGAGTTCTTAAAAATCCTCTGGAGGGAAACTGCCATGAACATTCCTAAATAGAGAGTACTTTGGTAGGGGAATGTGTGGGAAATACTTGGTTTTGCTTAGACTTAAAGCAAACATAATGACAGGTAGTCTGTTGTGTCCAGCAAATAGAGGAGTGGAAAAAGAAAGCTGTTTTAGTACCAATTGATCTTAGTGGTGTAGACTGTGAGCTACCAATGGTGTCCATGTAGGTGACTGAGAGAGCTGAAGAGAGGGATGACTTCACTTGACTACGAAGTGTTCAGGACCCTTCTGCAAGAATGGTAGGGTTGGGGTGTATGCCAGCTTGGGGGAGATGTCCTCTGAGGGGAGACAAGGGATGCTGCACAGTAAGCCAGCAGGCTGGGGACAGGAGTGGGACAGACGGGACAAAAGGAGCCGTGCGTAAGCGCTCCAGATTCTTATGGATCAAGAGAAGCATAATAATTGCAAATAGCAGATTCTCAGTTGCTTCACACAGCTGTGAATACTTGTGTCTGAAACCAGCCATGAGATGAAAATGTGTGAGAAACAACGGTTTTCCAAAACTGTTCTCCGACTCATGTGGAGAGGAAATGCACAGTGTGTTTTAGAAGCTGGCTGAAGGAAATGTTCTTAACTTTTTCCTGCCTTTTCCCCTAGTGGCTTCTTCCCTTAACATCCCAGTCTTTAAGAAAAACTCATGTTCTAATGTAAAAAAATATAGTTGCTCTCTATTTTTAGAAATCACATAAACAAGTCTAATAACCAGGGAATTATGGTGATCAGGAAGCTCAGACTGGCTTTGGATATCAAGCAGAAATAGATGTGGACTTAACCAATGAAAGATCCCATAAAGTGTGTTTCTTTTCCTTTTTTCTCTTTTCCTGGAACTATTACGACTTCAGGAGTTTGGGATCATGTATAAATAAACCTGGCCAGCAGACTTGGCCAGAGGTTTGGAAAGATCATTTCTTGCACTTTTTTTAAAGAATGACTAAAATTAAGAATTAGAAGTTTTACTGATATCTGTAAAACATTAATGGGTGAATTTTTTATTATTTTGAAGTTTCCCAAATGCAAAGCTAGGGTTCAGTAGTCGTTGGCAAAACAAGTTCCACTCTGAGGAGAAAAAAAGAAAGCATTAAGAAAATAATCCTTGAGGGATAAACAATTGGAACAAGAGTAGCCAGATGATAAAAATGAGGCAAAAGCAATATGTGAGCTGGCTTTTGGTAAAGGATTTCCTAATTGCTGGCTTCTTGGTCTGTCTAAACTCAAGGAGCTTCAATGCTCGAGGCATTTAAAGCCAGACTGCCAAAGCACTGGAGAGCAGATAAATACTGTGTAGGGTTTAGAGGGAGGATAAACACTGCAGGAGCCCATAGAGGTTCCTCCATTTTTAAGTTGGCATCAGAGATGTGCTCCTTGGTACAGCTTTTCTCAATCTCAGCAAAAGGCTGGGATGAGTGGGACACCCACCAGCCAGGAGGCCTTTTGTCTTACCTGGTAAAATAAAGGTCTTTTGAGTGCATTAAACTCTCAGCTTGTAGGACTATAGAGTCTAGCTCGACAGGGATACTGGTCTTTAGGAGCTAGTAAAGCATGCACTATGTAAAAAGGCTCCTGTGTGGGCAGCCACAGATAAAATGTGAAGGAAGATACCAAGCAGCAGCAAACTCTAAAGCACCGGCAGGGCTGGGCTGCAGCAGGACCCAGGCTGTGTTATGCCAAGTATATGTGCAGACACTGGAAAGCTGGAAACAAGCCCTGGCCCTGAACTAGGAAGCCCAGGGATGAATTCTGCTTTCCCATGATGCCTTATCAGGCCTCCTAGACACAGAGACTAGACAGAGTAAAGGAACAAAAGTAGGTATTTATTTGAAGGGCCTTCAAGGTACACCCTGGGGAGCCAGAGGCTATTGCCAAGATGGACCCCAAGATGGACCACAGGTCATGAGTTTTCCACACTTTTATAAGTTTGGTTCATTTGCATATCAGGGTCAATTCTCCAATTAAAGCCCCAGTTTAATGATGTAATTCCCCTTAGCTACCCCCCCTTCAGAGACTCCTTGGTTTACACCCCTTGGGCTCAGGATGGTCCAGGTGTCCTTGAAGAGCAGTCCGGAGAGGCTTTGTTGTGTCTAACGAGCATGAGAGAGCAGAAAGTAACAGGCTACAAGAAGCTTCAAAGTTGCACACTAAGCAGTACAGAATTTAAAAAAATAGAAAAGTTAAAACCTAAGGCATCACCCACATCCTGTAATATGCTCTTGGTCACAAAATTACTGGCTGAAATAGGAACAGAAGCCATTCAGTGCTCTACCTATTGTCCCCTTAGCTGGTTAATTTTGTTGGAGTTTTTTTGTGGCAGGCCCAACTCAAGATTACAACTCCACAGTGTTTGGTATATGAGGTTTTATAGGTGGGATTTTGGGGCAAGCATCTGCTTTTTAGGTTTTAAAGGAGCCTTGGAGGCTCCTAGGTGGATCTGCCATGTAAGGATTTAAAGCATGTGTGACAGCAGAGACTTGTGTACTTAGAGCAGTTGATGGGTACAAGCACTGAGCTTCTGAGTCCTGAGCAGCGCTGAGGTACAGCTCAACTGACCCCTAGATGAGGAGGAGACTATTTATACATATGCGGTGGAAAAGAATAGATTGTACTGTATGTAACAGCTCTGCGAAATGTTTGAGATATAAATATAGTCATTCCATTGGGTCCTTCCTCCAAAATGACAGCTCCCTGATGAATGCTGTGTTCCTGTCAGGGTCTGCAGATCAAAGTCATATATGGAAAGGTTAGACCAAGGTTGCATTTGGCGAGAAAGTTGCCTATGTGGACACTTTCAGAAAGGCCAGATCAGGTAGAGGCTCCTTCTCTTTAGTTACTGTTCAGAAATACCTGGAGAGAACAATGTTGTGTGCATTCAATGGACTGAGACAAAAGGATAACAACACCAAAAGCATCTCTCTCTTTTTTACAAGTGGGCCTGGCCTGGCTGAAAGGGTCCATTGGTAATGGAAATGACTTCACTTAAATGTCACTTGGTGTTTCCACATCTCTGGCCAGCTGATACATGTTCCCTCAAATGCAGACACAGCCTTGAGTGATGGACCAACTTCTTTAAAGATGCTCTGCTGGTTGGTAGGAAAGGACCTTACGGCAATTAGTGCTCTTAAACTGGCCCTTTGTTGCAAAGGCCTCATCAAGTGAGGATTAGCTTCTGATTCATCTTTTTGCTCCCAATATTCACTACTGTGTTTGTGCAAGAGACTTGTACACTATGGAGTCAGCTCTGCCAAATACCTTCCAATGAATGGCACTTCCTAGGTTTTTACTTTTTTTTAAAACTCAAACCCACTTTTGACTTTTTTTTCCTCATGGAATTCCCCCTTTCTCTGTAAGGTTTTTAGCTGAGAACAGGAGAGATGAGTGGCCAGCAGTACCCAGTACCATTGGCTTCAGAACCAGTGTCTTGCTGGGCCATGGATTCCCTCTAGAGGGCATTGGTCACACACAAACTCCCCCACACACGTGCCCATGGATGCAGAGACCCAAGCGTGGCCTTCCAGGTTCTGTAGTGGTTGGCAGGAAGTGGAAAAGAGGGTTTTGTGGTTTTTATGTTCTGAAAGGTGCCAGGCAAGCTGAATTTCAGCTGTTAACAGGTGTAATATTGATAAAGTGTAAGGCCTTGGGACCTCTCAGCCCTTCTCCAAAAAGAAATTGCAAACCCAATGAAGCACATCAGGTGATGTGGCTCTGCTAGAGTAGGAGCCAAGCTTTTCAAGCACCTGTGTTTTACTCCTGCAGCGTGTGTGCAACATGAGCCAGACAGATGTCATCTGTGTGCTCTTCTTTCTGTTAAGCAGAGCAAGGAGTCCCAGGGTGACCATCACAGAACTGCTGAGTTCTACTACAAATTCAAAGTATCTCTTCAAAGTGTCTTTCATACCTAGTTATAAGGAGATGATGGGTTCCTCATGAACTCTGGTCCTAAATTGCTGAAGAGGTTTTGAAGACCTTGGTATGAACTTGATCCAAGATTAATGACTGAATTGGTGCACCTTCCTAATAATAGTAGGATCCTTGGCCTCTGCTCTTGCTAGAGAGTAGGACCATGATGTATTATACAACACCAGCATAAACAGTATTTCAAACCCCATAAAAGTCAGTAGGCATCCTTGCTTCACTGAGTACTTTGGTGAAAGTGTGCTTCAATCAGTCCTCAGGTCAGAACATACCTGAATTTTCAGATGCTCTGATTGCAGATTTCATTTTAATGAATTTCTGAACCGACCTTCCCTCTACATCTAACCAATGAAGCACAGGAGTGTAGCACAGGAAGTCCTAAACAAGACAGGCCGGTGACCAGAAGATGAGCATCCCTTCTCCAAATAGCAAATTTTTGAGATGGACACAAGGAATCCTGTAGGTGACAGCAGTACAGCCAGGCTAAAGGTGGAATTTTCTTTACAAACCAAATTGTTATTCATAAGGTCTAAAGGACCCAAAGTTACAACCCTCACTAACTTTTTCTGACATCTAATCCTTATTTCTGAATTATTATCCGTGTGTATAACTCTTGGTTTTGGAGAAGAGGAAGATAATTTTATTTTTGACTGCAGATAAATGCTTGTGGTATAAGTAAAGACTTTGATTGTTCTTGCTTCCCCGGTGGGTACACGACACTGCCAGCTTTCCCTGTGCTATTGTCTATTCTGTACAGCACTCCCATGTCCCCTGAGATTTGTCTTCACCTTGAACTGTGCTGGCCTTTCTTTCATGCCTTTGTGTGTCAGAATGTCTCACATTTTCATTGCCTATTTCTAGACTCTTTCCAGGTTTGCCACGGGGTTGAAACATGATGTTTTGGGCAGGATAAACTGTTGCTAAGAATAGAAGCTTCACTATTTAATACAGTGATGAATTGAACTAGACTGCTGGGCAGCAAAGAACCAAGCAAAGAGAGATGCCAGCAGTTGAAGTAGTTCTTACCAGCTCTAATTACTGCTATCAGTTCACATCCAGACGGATCAATTTGGCCTCCAGGGCAAATCTATTCTTTGCATAATCCAGATGAAGGCAATGAAGTTGTGCCTTGGATGAATCTCACACCTCGATCCAGACTGCTCTGCAGCTGGCAGGGTCTGTCTATTTGTCTTGCACATTGGCCTTGTCTCTCTCAAACCACGCGGCTGGATCCTGCTCGTTTTTTAATGGAGGAGGGTAGAAAAGGCTTAAGTCACCATTGAGGGTGTATATTATGGACACCTGAGAATCCTGGAGATAAGATTTGGTGGAAAGGGAGGGATTGCTGTTGGGGGAATCGTTATATGGGGAAATCAGGGTGGGAGTGCACCTGCTAGTGCTACTCAGGATGTGAAAAGGAGGAAGGAATGTGCAATTATGTGGTGGTTTGGGGCAGTTGAGATGTATAATGACTGCTGATGACAGCAATTGCATTTTCCTAGCAGATAAGTCAGTTCCAGATTGCTGGTTGAGTGTGCAAAGACAATGTCTAGTCTGACTTTCAATTCTCTAGAAGTCTCTTGCTTCCTCTCCAAGTTTTATTCCATCTGCTAAGTATGTATTTTGAAGGAGCCATCCCATCCAGAGGAAAAGTAGCTCTGCAACCTGTTGAAGTCCTGGTAGAGCTTGCAAGGACATTTCTTTCTCACTTCTGACCTCACAGTCCTTCCACGGGGGCTGGCCAGGAAAGCACTTGACCTCCATTCTCCTGCTAACAATGACTGTGCTCTGTTAATTCTCTCTTGAGTGACAGCCATTCCCTAAAGAGCATTTTTGTGATTAAGGCCAGCCTAATCTAGCTAAAGTCTGCTGCTTTTAAATTTGGATCTTTTAAATTGTGGGTGCCCCGCATGGCATAACTTGATGTGGTAGTATCCAAGTCACACTGCAGATCTAGTCCATCAGTTTTCAGTGCTTGCCCCCTGGATTCATCTCAATTTACAAGAGATCTGTGAATTTTACTCTTGACTTTCAGAAGCTGGAGGGCTTTGGTTTCACAGAATGGGTAAGTTTGGAAGGGACCACAGTTCATCATCTGGACCCACCTCCCTGCTCAAGCAGTGCCATTGCAGAGCACATGGCACAGGATTGTGTCCAGACAGTTCTGGAATATCTCCAGTGAGGGAGACTCCACAAGCCCTCCAGGCAATCTGTTCCAGTGCATGGTAATCCCACAGTAAAGAAGTTCCTGCTCATGTTCAGGTGGGACTTCCTGTTCATCAGTTTCTGCCTCTTGTCCTGTTGCTTGGCACTGTGGAGCAGAGCCTGGTCCATCCTCTTGACTCTCTCCCTGCAGGCATTGACAGACTTTTGTGAGGCCCCCTCTCAGTCATCTCTTTTCCAAGCTGAACAGGCCCAGGTCCCTCAGCCTTTGCTCATAAGAGAGTTGCTCTTGTCCCCTCATCATCTTTGTCACCTTCCATTTGACTCACTCCAGGAGCTCCATGTCTCTCTTGTCCTGAGGAGCCCAGAACTGGACACTCTGGTTGTGGCCTCACCAGGACTGAGTAAAGGGGCCGGATCACCTCCCTCAACCTGCTACCAAAGCTCTTCCTGATGTATCCCAAGATCCCACTGGCCTTCCTGACCCCCTGGACACTGCTGGCTCATGGACAGCTTTGTGTCCACCAGGACCCCCAGGTCCTTCTCCCCAGAGCTGCTTCCCAGCAGGTTGGCCCCAGCCTATGCTGGTGCCTGGGGGTTTTCTTTCCCAGGTGCAGGATCTGCATTTGCCTTTGTTGTACTTCAGAGAGTTCTCCTCTGCCAATCTCTCCAACCTGTCAAGGCCCTTCTGAAGGCTGCACAGCACAACACCAACATCCTACAATCATAGCAGTTGTTTTTTCATGGTTTCTCTGTGCACCTGCGAAGCTGACACCTTCCTAGGAGCATCCATCAACAGCAGCTGTAAAATCAGAGTCAGAAAGGAGTCAGTCCCCTTGCTAAAAACTAGGTCATCTTTCCCACACTTTCACTCTTGCTAAACATTGGGCTTTTCTATGCCTAGGATTTCTTTTTTAGTTGGCATTTTGTAGTAAGCATTGGCCAAAATAATTGAAGGTCATTCGTTATTTCACAGGGCTTTGGGAGAAACCCTTGCTTGAGGACCAGATCCTATTTTCAGGGACCAGCCTATGCTGCCTGTGGACAGGGGTGCTGGACAGTGGGGAGATGCTTGGCTCCAGAGCAGTACCTGGTACCACTGCTGGGTGCTGAAGTGCCCGTCTGCAGGGAAGGGTGGAATGACACCCAGAGCCTATGGAGGGTGGCTCTGCCCTCCCTTGCCCACCTGGGTGAGGCAGGATAACTCCTGAGGTGTAGGACAGTAACACTGGCTGAGTTCAGATAACTGGAAGAGCATCTGTCCTGTCCCACAACAGAACCACTTTTGGTGCTGAATCTCCATCTTCCTTCGGAAAAGTTCGCCCCTTCATGCTATTGTCTTGGCTTGTGTCTGAATTATTTTTCTCTTTATACTCAGCTTTTGGGGGACGAGAGGCGGGACAAGGCAGAGTTAATCACCGAACAAGCTCCTACCCCCATCTAGCTGCTTTTTGCTTTTAAGGAAATTAAGTCATATTTATGTGCAGAGGTAATCCAGAAACGTGAGCTCCTGCCAAGACGTTTATTTACACAAAGCTTAAGGGAGGTGATACTTGTCTGTGCCCAAAGCTTGGGCAACTACCTTACATTAGAAGAAAGGTGGCAAATGTTTCAGTGCTGATACCATCGAGACAAAAGCTCATCACCAGCAAAACCAATACTCCTTGTCACCCTGCTGTGCCTGGGAGCACACAGGGCAGTCTGTACTCACCCAGACTTGTTGCTGCAAGCAATGCTATGAATTGTTGTCCAGCTGAGATGGAAAAGTATTTAAAAACACCTTTTGAACTGTTTCCCTTCCATTCTGGCTAGTTTTTTCAGTATGACTATTTTTGTTTAAAAGGAGAAAAAAAAAAAAAAAGAGAGAAATCAAAACAAAGAGAAAGTTCTGTTGCACCGGAAGCATGAGCAGGACTGTTGACTTTCTGCCTGAGTCCTGTATTTTATAACCATGAGTTATTTTTCCTTTTAACCACTGCTTGCCTTGATGTATGGAAGCAATGAAATAGGAAGTATGTTGCAGTGCCTTAACAGACATTTGACATCTTTCAGAGACTTTTGGTAACTTGCTAGAAATGTTTTGCTTTATTTGGGTCATATTCTTTTTTTTTTTTTTTCAATTGGTAAATACCAGGAAGATGGGATCTACACAATTATGGTTGTTCTTACTGCTTTTTTAGGATTTTGTCACTGCTGTAATCAGGGCCTGGAAAACTGATGTGCTTTAACAGCATCTTTCTTGATCTTTATTAGCTGTTTTATTTGCCATGTACTTTATTTATTCAAGTACTTTACAACTGAACTTAAGAAGTTATTGATGTCCTCCTTGTGTTACCATTGGGAGAGATAGTTACAACGTAGCATCAAAGCTAGGGGTTAAGTTTTATGGGGTGCCACTGGTAAGTGAAAATCATTAACCAAGAGGTTTTTTTCCCATCAATCAGGCCCATCAATTTTAGTGGCATCCAGCATATCCTTTAGAGAAGCTGCTGGAATTAATGAATTCTTCAAAATGAGAAGAAATTTGTGTTGGGCCTTACCTGATGCCTTTGTTCTTAGACACCACCCTATGGGCTCAAGCAGTCAGTAAAGATCCAAGACCTTCACCTGCTCAATAAAAAAACCAAAACAAAACAAGATTTAGCACTGAGGTGAGGAAAAACTGTGACTGAAGTTACCTCTGAACACCAAGACTTGGAAGACAAATTACACAGCAACTCTGAGGCCAAATAATAAACCATATTCCCTTGCTGACCTCAGCTTCTCAAAGTCGTCTCTCAGCATAAACAACTTCAGGAACAGGCACTTGCCCAATAGGAGTCTGTGCTTACTAAATCAGCATCTGCCCTCATGCCCATTGCTTCCTTTTTGGTAAATTGAGGAACAAAACACTTAGGAAAAGGTACTTTGCTGGAAGCTGAGTTGCCTGGAAAAGGCAATGGAAGTTCATGCTAAATGCTTGAGATGTGTAAACTGCTCTGTACTTCATAAATGCAGCGCATTAATTTCCAGCTCTTCCTTGTGTCAGGCTCGTTTTCCTAGCTCATCTACATGACCCCACATCTGCAGATTCTGTAAAGGCAAAAGCTATCATTTACGAAGTGCGGGTTGCTTCTCTAAAGGAAGTAAGAGTTGATTTCGTAACTTTCACGTCACCCACTGTTTAGTTTGTTGGGCACATGAAGTTAGCTGGAAAACACCGAGGTAGCTGTGCAAAAGACGGCATGAGAATGCTATTGCCAAAATATATGGTTGCATCTTCAGAGAATTTTCTCTATTCTTCCTCTCCATTCACCCTAAAGGCTGAAAGCAATAAATGTGTTCATTTTTTTTTTCAAAATGTGCAGTATTTAATTGACTGTTATTCTGATTTTAAAAAGTCAGCTATGTACTGTAGCACTTCATGAGAAAAGAATGGCGCTGAAAGCAGGGAATGCTCAGCAGACTTTTTTAGCCCAGAAGAAAACTTTAATAAGCAGGAAAAATTGTTTCTCATCAGAATAGGAAGCGAACGTTGAAATTTTGAGCCATATAGTAGAAAAATATTCTGAAGAGATTTTCAAATAAGAAACAACATAAAATGTCAACATTATCTACCAAAATAAAGGTGTCCAATGTGTCAAAGTAACACTTTTCATTTTGAATTGACATTTTGAAATGAAAAACACTTCCTATTGAGATGCTGGCTTTTTACTTCGAAGAGCTCTCAATTGGAAAATTTAATAAAAATTTATATTCTTCCTTTAGAAGAAAGTTTAGTTCAGCCTGACCTTTGCTCTCTGAGGAAACTTGTTTTATTCTGAAACCTTCAACTAGTGTTAGGTAGGATATAGTAAACCACATTTTCAGCTTGCTTTAGAGTTTGTGTAAATGTGGTTTTCTTCCTTCCTTACAGCATTCTGGTTTCCTTGTATTTGGAGATTATCTTCTTTCCAGAGTTACCACAGCATGTGAAAAAGGAGTTTTATTCAGGTGTTCTTGTGAAACTTTGGCTACTTTTCTTTGATTTGTCACAAACTAAATCAAACTTTATTAGAAGCTACATGTCCATGCTTTGCTGCTCTTAAAACAAGATGTTATAAAGTTTTTAAAAAGGAAAAAGGGAACAGAATCTCCAGATGATAAATACAAGTAGTGCCTAGGGGAAAAAGTCCGGGGGGGGGGAGGGGGAAGAGGAAATAGCTGTGAAAACACTTTTTGAACAAATAGCTGTGCTTTAACTTTGTATTGCAAGGTTGCCTGGATACACTGGAAGAACAGGCATCCTTCTATATATATATTAGCTAGTTTAATGTTTACTGCTGGGACTTGGAATGTAACTCCAAGCACTATTTACAAATGTTTGGGATGAAGTAGTTCCAGAAAACCAAACAAAGAGAGGAGGAAGGGAAATTAACCCAAACTTGCTGTTTCTGTTTTCATCATCATGTTGCTATGTATGATCTAAAATAGCAGGTAGGTAGTAGCTTATGTAACTGAGGAAAGGGGAAAGTCATAGGAGCTGTTGTGGAGCTGGACTGGTGCAAGGAAGGGTCCACGGCAGGTGAACCTGACGGAGGTCCTCAGAGAGTGGGAGAGAGCATTCAGGTGAAGTAAGGGAGAGAGGGATTTGTGCAGGAAGGCTCCTGGTCTGGGTTTGTGATGGGTTCATAGAAGCACACACTGCCCTGGACTGGGACTGAGAAGCCTCCTATCTGCTCCTGCTTGGCCATTCCCTGTATCCCAAGCACCAGGGATGTGATGAGTCCTGTTTGTCACATGTCACCTGCGTTCCCTTTGTGCTCCTTGTGGGCATGGGTTGTGTGGGCCATGTAAGAGTTTAGGTATGTGCATATAATGTGTGTTTGTATAATCCTCTGTGCTTAGGGCTGTGCAAGCTGCTGAAGGAGTTATGTTTTGGATCAGTAATTGGGAGGTTTGTCACAGCCTTTAATTCCTGGGAAGTTTATCTCTGTTTCTTGTTCCAGAGAGTGCTCGTGCTCTTCAGCGTAGAAAGGATACCCCAACTGATCCAGAAAGCAGATTATACAATGTTTTGAAGGCAGAAGGGTATAGTCTTGCAATTTAGATCTAGGGCACTGTTCTTTATTTTTTTTTTCTTTCTTTCCTTTTCTTTTATGGATGCTTTGAATCTCTTTAGTTATGTTCTGCTGTGATTGTATCTAACCATAGAGCAGGGAGGCATTTCTGAGATGAGAAACTCTTTGATCTTGGCATCACTTAATGTTTCATTTAATCTGATTTTATTGGGTGATCTTCCTTGATCTGAAAAGGAACACGTTCTTCTATCTAGCTCTTAAATTCACATTTGAATTGAGATTCTGTGAGATACACTTTAAAAAGACCCCAGACTTGAGGGTAATGTGGGAGTGTTACAAATGGTTTGTGCTGTATGTCACAGCCATGTGTGGTTTCCCAGTGGACAGAAGTGTGAAGCAGACTAATTCCTCATGCTCTGAAGCCACAGATCTCTGCCACCTCAGCTGTGATGAGTCATGTGCTTTCTTCCTTTAGTGGTTGATGACATGTGATGAAATATTCTAATTCTGCCCAGGATGGGGCAATGATGCATCTTCACTGAGTACTTCACTGTAGTTTTTTGAAAACCTTTGGGAAATGCCATTTCAGGAGCCCCTAACAGCCAGACTTTAAAGTTTCTTTGCAAGACAAACTCAATCAACACATTTCATGATCATATTTTAGTTCTGCCAGTCATCTCTGCAATGCTGGGGCATAGCTTGTACCTCCCTGCCTCGAAGAGTTAGCAAGTGGTGTCAAATGCATTCAGTGCAGAGACAGCTCATTTCACCTGTCCCCACTTGGCTGTGATACACATTGAGATCTGAACATTATCCTCATAATGAGGCCTACTTGGTGCAAGGAGAAATTCAGAGTGAATTTGTGCATGGGCCATGAGTTTTAGTTGGATTCAGTCCCCTTGTGCTTGCTGGAGAGGAGTTTGCTTTTGGTCTAGTTACAAGGACTGCTTATGGTTTAAGGGGTTGCTCACTGCCAGCCTGTGCAATAACACCCATTAAAGGTCTGACATGGACCCTCAGAATGACCTCTAGATCCATGCAGCTTCCACCGCTGCCTCCAATTCTCTGCCTGTTTTGTGTGTAAAATGAAAGGCTTCATTTTTCAGACTCTCAAAAATGTTTTTCATCAGTCCCTAAGCTAGAAAAATTGGTAGCCAGTGAAAGCCAAGTATTTGAGATGTTAACCTCTGAGGGGAAGCACATGGTGTAAAAAGTGGCTCTTATCAGTGCTTTTTCTGTGAGAGCAGAACATCTCTTCTTGGGTTTTATAAGTATGTCTCGCCTACATCCCCCCAGCATATCTGTATCTGCCCACACTGCAGGCTGCAGCCTCGTGAGGAGATGCTCAGGATGTCTGGTTACAGTGGCAGGGAGTTTGCTGTGCCCTCATTTACCCCGCACAGCTTTCTGCAAGATAGCTTTGGCCAAAGACCCTGGAGGGCTCTCAGAGCTCATAAACCAGGCAGCTCTGGACAGCTGGTGCACATGGCATCAGTCAGAGCCGTGACGTGGTAACCTCTCGGGTGGGCACAGTTCCGCTGGCAGACACCTACAAGGCAGGTGAAATTACCCAGACAGAAGGATGTTTTTAATGGTAGTCCTTATAATGCTGCAGGACATGGAAAATGTAGGGAGAGGATGGGATGATTTTAGCAGATCAATACCAAGTGTAGCTTTGCTGACATCAGAGGGATGTTAGCAGCTGCTGTGGAGTGATGTCCTTCTGTCAGGTATGTGTTTTACATCCGGCATCTTGACTGATATTGCTCTGGTAATGAAGTGTTTCTTTTTATTTTCATTTCTGTGTGGATGTTTGTGTCATGTACTGTCTCAGCACTAGAAAAGACGATCAGATTAAGAAATACATCACAGAAAGCATTGAAGGGTGTGTATTCACTCACAGAGGCATTGGAACAGTGTGGTTGGTTTTATTTTGCCGTAACTCACTGTTTGGATGAAGGAATTTTGGGCACTGGCAACACAGGTTTAAAAGGCTGCAAGCAAGAAAAGAGTGAGCTGGTAGGAGGTGGAGCAAGTAGGCTCCTGTTCAATGCTTGGGGAATTACTTCAGTTATATTTTGTTCTTCAAATGAATTGTTTGCTCTGACCTGAACAGCTGTTTACCCTTCACTGTATCAGCTGAAATGTTTGCCTGCCTCAAAGTTCGTATCACCTTATGAGCAAGTTCACCTAAAGAAAACGTCAGCCTTAGCCAGGTCAGTACAAAAGGGGAAAAAAAGGAGGGGAAGAAATTAAGAGAACAGAAAAGGAATGTGTTTGGGGCAACTCAGGAAAGTGTTCTCTGTGTAAGCCAGCGAATCTTAAACAATATTAACTTCTTAGCAACAATGATTCTGTTTTGTTTAACTAACAAAGGATATTGTAAGCAGATACGTGCATCTCAGGCAGATAAGATTTGTGTTGGACAGTTCTTTTATTGGCCCAACATTTGGTAATTCACTCAAATTTAGCTATGGAACAAGAATTATGCATATTTGCTTCTGAGGCAGAGGTTAGACATAAGGCTCCCGTAATTTTCCAGTTCCTTGCTAAATTTAAATCTTAATAGAATGGGGCCCAGCCTGTCATCTTTATGTTTTCATGCCAATCCCAATAGAGTAGGGAAGCAAAAGGGTAGAATTTAACTGTCTCTTCCTCTCAATAGAAGAGTAGCACTTTTGTGTTTGCATTTCTTTTCCATCCAAGATCTCAAAGCATGTGAATATTCTCTTTATGTCAGTGGAAAACCAAGGCATGGAGCAATTCAGGCACTATTCAGCCCATGATGATGTCAAAGCACAAGCTGGTGCATTGCAGCCCACATAATGAATTGTAGGAACACATCCTCTGTGAAGTCCTGCATTTAAGCCCTATAACATCCTACAAAGAAGAATAAACTGAAGGACAAGCTGTTGAGTGATTGCCTCCCAGTTTCACGGGAGGCCAGTGGCAAGGCTGGGAACAGACCATGGGAATCCTGGATTCCATCCCCGTATCAAATTGCTACATGTGCCTCGCTTCCTTCGAGCAATCATTTCTCTTGCTAAGGTAACTTCTTTTAATGTACTTGAATTGTCAGCTGTCAAGTGTTGACCAAATTTTTTTATTTCGTCTCAGGTAGATGAGGACTCCCTTAGTTCTACTGCACTAAACTGTGTCACAGCTGCCCCACTTCACTCTGAGCCACTGGATTTTGTAGGATCAGAGGCTAAACTTCTTCTCTTGCTGCTTTCTCTCTGTCTCATAGTTCAGGCAAGAAAGTTGGATAAAACTGGACAGGTTATTACTGCCAATGTAAGCTTTTTCTATCAAAAAGGAAGAAAAAAGCCATTTCTCTGTGCTCACCAGTTTAAACGAAGAATAGAATTCATTCCTTAGTAATCAGGGAAATTAAATAAGTGAGGAGACAGAACATAAGGGTGTAAATCTAGTTATTGAAGCGCTGTATTAAATTCCTGGATTAGACACACAAGGAGGGTATGCCTTTCATGGGAAAATGCCTTTTAGCTTGTCAGTCTTAGTGGTGAGAATTCTCTAAATGAAGAATTTCTTTGATGTCTGGGTGGATGTAAATGCCATGCACGCAAATTTTACTGAATCACACCTGGAAAAAACCAAAATTTCCAAAGCTGAGCTGAAATGGCCAGCATTCCTCTTAGTTTTTCCTCCCAACCCTTTAAAACTGCTCTCATTCTCTAATCCCAGCACAGATTTCCATAAAATGTTATGTCCCAGCTTGTCCAAGAGGGTTGGGCCATGCTTGGACCTTTAACATGATATTGGTCATGTTTTCTGATGACACTGAAGCCAGATGGACTAGAGGAAGTTGGAAGACGTTTGACTGACCTACTCCAGTTCCTGAGTCGCTGACAAAGGTCCCAGGCACATTCTGGACACTCTTGCTGCTTGTTTGCCTACGCATAAATGGTTTATATTAACTTGTCTCCGGGGTTTCATGAGGATTAGTTAATATTTCCAAGATATTCATGGACATGCAGCACGTGAAGCATCAAGAGCCAGTTCCTTCCCCTTTAACTTGCATGACCTGATAAAGGATGCTGGGTTTCCTCTCTAATCTGTATCTCGTAACACAGAAACCTTCTTCTGTTTGCCTTCCCCTGTCGGCAGCTGTTGGACAGGAACAACAAAGACTGAACTTTGTTGATGATTTGCTTCATGATGATTTGCCCTTTCAGAAGGCAGGGGAAAGGGGAAGCCTGTGCAGAAGAAAGTGTGTGATGCTGCTTAGGACTTGAGAAGAGCAGGAAGTTGCCCTACAAAAGAAAACAAATACAAAACTTTCAAAAAGGTGGATTTCTAAGCATAAATATAAGCTCAGGCCTCCCTAGCCTCTGCTTTGTGTTAAGTTAGGTACTTCTGCCTCGGAGTTGAAGGGTTTGTTTGAAAGCTTGGTTGCTTTTCCACATGTATCAAATGATGATTTGCTGTCACTGCCCATAAATCTGTTTGATTTCTAGTATCTTGTGAAATACCTGTTTTGATAATCTCATTGAAACTGAGTCATTGAAGATACTTGCCAGGGAAAATGGTTTTCAATAGGCCTTTTTATGCCCTCGTTCACTGTAGAGTGCAGCATCAAAAAGTGAGTTTGCTCCCTAGTCAGCTTCTGCCCTGGTATATAAAGGTTATTGCTGGTCTGTGCAATTCTTTGCATGTAAAGTACATTTCTTCTAATTAAATTTCTACTACCTTTTATATGCCAGGGCCTGATTTTATTTTTTTTCTTTTTCTCCCCACCCCCCATGTCCAGGATGGGGTGAATGCCCTTTTTCTGGGACAACTGTGGTCAGGCCAGTCTTGTGAGGCTTCCACCTCCCCCTGGCATGGCCTCAGTTCTGCATTGCTCTCTGTGCTAATGCTTTTCAGAGCTTCCCAAAATCATTAACCCTGTGAAAAACCTATCGGTGATGACCTAGGGCAAGTTAGGCACCACTGAATGTGGAGGATGGTGCTCTGGCCTGGTGAAAGGTCATTCAATTTTGCCTTCAGAAAGTATGTGGGAAGGCTGGAATGGGGAGGGACAAAAGCTCTTTGCTGGTGTGAATTTAGGATAGGGGAGGAATTTTGGTGCAGAGGAGCAATGGCAGATGTCACAAGTATCTGAGGTGTGCAGCTGCAAGAGAATCATCACCAGTGGCAGAGCTGATGCTGACTTCATCTGGATCAGGGTTTAAGTCTGGTATTTCCAGCCACTCAATACTGTTGACTTTCTGAAAAAAAGTAAACAAAATATCGTCATGACTGGTCCTGGCAATCCTGGCCCTTCTGGGGCCATGTGAGTACGGTCTGGTTCAAAGCACCACCTATGGAAATGATCCCAAAGAAGCCATATAGTAACATCCTTAGTTCTCTAGCAAAAGTCACCATTCCTCGAATTTATCAGATGTAATCAGAGAGGGCATTTACCCCTCTTTCACTATGGAGAGTTAAACACCAGGGTAAGAGAAGAACATTGTTAACAAAGAAAGAGGGAGGGTTTTAAAACAGATTTGGTTATTGTAGATGTAAAGTTAGGTTCTCTGACAAGTTACACAGGGGGCTTTTTTTACAAAGAGCAGTGGGAGCAAGCAACCATGGTCATTTTACAGTTTGTCAGCTGGAGTGGCTATGGCTCACTGTACCAGTAAAAGACAGGATCAGGCAACCCAAAAGGTCCTTTCAGCCCTGTTTTCCTAAAGCATGTATTGAGTAACAAATACAAAGGGGAAGGGAACTCTGCTGGGTGGAGGCAGGGTTAATTACAGTTTGCAACCCAGCATGTGAATTATGATAGGTATGCCAGACCTTGGATGATGTAAACTGACACACTTTGGTGAAGCCGCAGTGGTCTAGTCCAGCTGAGGATTTACCCTTTTGTGCTTTAAAATGTAGCTATTTTATGCACAAAAAATACAATAATGTTTTCTTTCTATTGCCGTTCAGCCCATTCCCAACTTACGTCAGCCATCAGTTTTACTTTCCTAGAGAATGTATTTTAGGTGAACAGATCTCTACACTTCACCATTTTCTGGATAGTAACCCTGGACCCTCCTTTATTTCAAAGCTTGATTGAATTTTTTTCCTAGCTGAGCCCCCTGAGCTTTTGCAAATTCCTCCCTTCCGTGGTAGTTTTCCTAGCAGGCTCTTGCCAACCTTTCTACTCCTCCCCATCCATCTGGCTGTGCCACTCACATTTAGTCCTTAAGATCTATCCTTATAAATCACTTTTGGTTTTCCTCTCACCCTTTGGCTTTTTTGGATGCAGCTGTGGACTGTAGCAACCTGGGAGTAAATTGAATATAGAAATGTGTTCTGCCTCTGATGAAGGAAACTTCTCTAATCATGTGTTGTTTTCATTAATGCCATATTTACTTCAAGCTTTGATCTGATTTACTTTCTACAATCCATTTAACATCAAAATTTTGCAGTGATTCTGTTGTGAAAGTATCTTTCATGTTATTTCTCTTTTCCCAAACATTTCTGTTTGCATTCTGATAGATTTATCCTTTTAGTCCTGGGTCTACAAATTCCTTTTGAATTGTGTTTTCCCTGCCTTCCCTGGAGTTTGAAGCACCTCCTGATTTAGATTCAATATCTGAATTTAATTAGTATGCTCTCTGCCTGCACTCAGATCACTAAATCTGTCCACTAGGAGCAAAGGGAAAGGATGAGCCTGGAGCAATGTTTGCCATTGCAGAGGATCAGTGAATGGCAATAAGCATTAACAGAGGAATTGTTAATATCAATACACCACTTTCCTAGGGAGAGTGTTGATGGGTTCTAAAGTCAAGCAAAATGATACATGAATGTTTAGTCACAGGTGGCATCTTTTGCAGATAAATTAGATTTAAGATGCAATAAATTCATGGCCCTGCTTGTTAAAGATGTCAGCAAAGAGTGTGGGGAGCCCAGCCAAGATGTAACACGAGAATGGATAAACATCTCACAGTCTTCCTGGGATAAGGCAAACTCTAATCTAGCTGCATTCCTGGGATAGAAGTAGGACATCTGAATGATGGAATGCAGTTTGTCATCAACGCCTAAGTCTTGATTAAAGATAACTCAGAGGTTCTGGAGAAACATAAATGAATGCACCAAAAACCCTCTGAATGAGAATGGCAGAAGTGATGGAATCTAAAAGATTCTTAGCTGGGATTTGTCATATATTTTGGTCTTTTAGGTCCTGGCCAGACCACTGACAATACTAAGAGATCAGTGCTTTGATCCAATTCCATGACAATCAATAGATTGCAAGGGCATATTTTATATATTCAACAAATCAGCAGGTGCCATTTGGAGATGGATTACTCTGTCCCTTCTATCCACATGTGCTTGGCATATGTTCCATTATTTATGTTCTCTCCAAATAGATCAATAGATCTATCGATCCAGTGAACAGGTTAATTTTTTTCTCCCCATCATTGTCATAATCTGAGAGCTGACTGATGACTGTATTACTTTGTTTTGCCTGTAACTTCTTTAACTTCACCCCAGAATTAAAACAAAGGCTAATCCAAACTGACCTGTTTTTCACCTGAAGTTGGTGCATATATGTTGTGAATGAAGACACGCTGACAGATAACCTCATATGCCTCCTGATGGGTATAGTCAGTGTTATCTCACAACTGCAGCAAAAAGGCTCAGATGTCCATAGAAGATAGAAGCCCAAGGCACAGGGAAATACTGACAGTATGCACATTGTGGCCTTGTCCTTTTGATACAGATCAGATAGTGACAACATGAGGTCCTATGAGAAAAACACCAGTGTCCCAGTTTTTGTAGCCACAAGGTTCCTTTACAGCAGCATCTGCTACACCGAAGTTACTGTTGGTTTGGGAGCTCCAAATCTTTTTGGGTTTTTGCGTCTGTTCTGGCCAAATGCAGATGGTGAGGCAGCAATCCCCTGGTCTTGGATTAGCAGAGGGGAAGAACGGCTTGCTGTCTTGTGTAGGGGAGAGGAATGGTGGCACTTTGAAAGACCCAGGGGCTTGCTGAGGTAGCCAGTTAGAGGCATTATTCGAGGTAATATCAGAGGTCTACTGTGCTGATACAAGGGAAAAATGAAACCAGGCTCTTTCGAATGGTTGTTCAGCGGCCATGACTGAGGACTACTTTCTGTGCTTCTTCATAGAAGGCAGTAGTTAAGAAAGCCACTGTGGCTTGTTGGAGGTTCAAATAAGGGAAGCAAAGGATTTTTTATTCTGTGGTTGTGTCAAGGGAAGGATTTGGCAGCAGACAGGCATGCTGGAAAATTGTAAAGTGCTGGAGACAAAGCTATACTGAAAACATAGAGTGAGTTGAAGGAAACTTTCCTTTAAGCTCACTGAAAAAAATAGAAAATAAGTTTGACAGTTATGTCTCTATTTGTTTCTTTTCTAAAATGGATCACTTTTTCCTCCAGAAATTCTGCAAAAGATGTAGGCACAAGTAGCAGACGCTTCAATTGCAAATTTGGAGGGCAATCTGTCTACCTTATGATTCTTATTCTAGAACCAGCGCCACAAAGTACCCATTTGCAGAAACATTTTAAGTTTTTAGCACATCTTCTTTCAAAACTTATCATTGGAGAAAACTTTCCAGCCTGAGAATTCAGTTTGCAGCACAACAGAGGAGTGGAGTAAGAGCTGAGGAGGAAGGGGGGAAGCATGATGTGTGTAGACAAGATGAAACAAGCTGGAGGCTCTCCACCTGCCTGTTGTTAACTGACATACTTGAGCAAAACCAAACCACAAACAACATCTAGAGACTTGCATCCTGCTACACTACTTTTTTATGTCCTCCCTAGAGTTTGGAGAGGCTGCACCTGACCTTTGTATGCACTGACTCTAGATGTGCCAAGCAAGCAGTTCAGTAGCAAACTAAGTGGAAATAATTATTTTAATTAGTGTAATTGGATTACACCAAAGTGTTTTTGGGGACTGCTGTTCTGCTTCGGATAAGTTTTTCAAACTGTCCTGGCTGTACATCATTTCTAAATCAACACATTACATAGGGGTTTAGGCAGAGAAAAGGGAATTGGCCAGAAAAAGGCCTGATTTACTTCAGATTTGATATTTGATAACACAAGGAACGTAGGGTGGATTGCATTAGGTTTTTACTAGGACAGCAGATTGTTTTTGTAAGCTGTCATCATGTGCACCTTGTTTTCTCAAGAAGTCATGAGGTTATAGGTATTTTCTTAACCTTTGTTTCTTGCTTGTCATCAACAGCTGAAATCCCATCACCATCCACTGTGAAGAGGAAAAAAACAGGAAAAAAAAGCTCTGTGTTTCAGAGGACCTTACCTTTTAATGGGAGCAGGTCATCACTCAGCTACCCAAAGCACTGAAGGCCCTCAGTCAGTATAAATTAGAGAGAAATAGTGGAGATCAGATTGAGACATGCCCAAAAACTTGGATATCTTTGGCGATATAGTTGCACCTCAAAAGGTATTTGACTGCAGCTGATTACATCTGCTTTCAATTAATAGAGGAAATAACGAGTAAATCACCAGTGTTATTTCCCTCCAAAGCAGCTTTTTTGAGGCAGCCTTCCACAACCTTATGTACTTGACAGCATATTTTAGCACTAACACTTGGTATGGCTGTTTCCTCTCTTGAGAGAAACTGTGATTCTTGCTAGGAAACCCCTTGAATGCAATAAATCATTTACTGGAGCACAGTCCATTACATTTCAACAGATCAGCATTTGGTACTTGGAATTGGTGGCTGAGATCAGACAACATCAAGTGTAAGGAAACTCAAATTCAGAATTTCAGCATTGGTTTCACTACTGGGCTTCTGCCTGTGTGTTGTGCAGGTTGAGACTGAATTGGGCTTTCATGCAGACTGTTCTTTCATTCCTGTAGATCCTCTAAATGAGATTATTAAAAGGGATGACACAGCCAATACCTCCTGCCCTCAGTGAGATCATAGCAGGTTGCTTGAACGCTACCTGAAAGTCAGATTGTGATGGCCAGAGTAAATGTTTGGTGAAGATAAGTAACTGGATGATAAAACTAAATGCCTGTGCGTTATCCAAGGAAACTGAAAGAGAAAACAGGCTGGGAGAATTTGTAAAAAGAGTTTATTCACATGAACATCCAGTATTATATTAAACATGCTAAGTTTGGGATATACTAGAGCTTCTCTTTTTATTACATCCTTAACAGTCAAGTGAACATGGTTTTAGAAGAGTGGAATGTTTTAAACAAACATTGCTGACCTAGATTTTCAAAATGGGTGAGCTTGAGGACACTGTCTTCATTTTATGCCTCGTTAACTTAGCCTGTTCTTCAGAGTTTCCATGGAAACTACCTCTTTGGTGACAGATAGAAACTTTTGATGGGTCAAGTAAGAAAAAGGTAACAGGAGGTATTCGGGCAGAGAATGTGTTACAGAGCCCTAATGGAAGAAGGCAGTGAATGAACTTTGAACATAAACAAAGGGATGATAGTAGAAGACCATAAATGTCAGTGCATTGACAGCAAGGATGATTCGAAGTTACCAAGGGACGTGAAAGCACAAACTTAACAGAGCATGACCTTGTTCTGATAGTTAATGAAGTTAAGCTGGGCTCAGGATAGAATAACAGAGATCAGTCTGACTTTGTCATTATGGATGAATAAGCACGGCTCCAACCCAAAATTTCAAACGTGATGGTGCTGAGAGAGTCTTCGAAGAGCACCAAGCCTGATGCAGCTTTGTGCTTAAGGCACCTGTGGTAAGAACACACTTCTGCCCTACAGATGTATTGCACCCAACCCATTTTTAGGCTACTGTACATCCTGCACTGTCCCTGTTGCTTGGGAAGGTATCATTAATGTAACTGCATGAGTGCATTACAGATTGAACTATTCTTTTTGGCTGGTATTTTAAGTTAATTATAGGTTGGTGTTTTCTAAGGACTTCAGAAAATGCAGTCAGCAGCTTAGCTACTGGACTTATCTGTACAAGTGTGCTTTGTGACTGCAATTCAGTTATTAGCAATCTCTAGTGCCCTGTAAGGAAGAGGCGCAATAAATGTTCATCCTGGATATGAGGTGAGGATCAACAGTCAAACTTGAAAGATCCATTGTCAAGTTGAATGTGTCCTTACATTGAATAAAAAGTACTTTCTTACAGTAAGCCCACCCCATCCTTACCATTTCAGACTAAAATGTTTCCATTCTGCTTTGAGAAAACTTTAAATTTGCATGCATTACTAGTAGTTTTACATCTGACAAATGTGATCTCACAGTTTGTAAGTCCAAAGTGATAAAAAGTGTTTAGATTCTTGTCACAACATAAGTTTTCAGCAGAACCAGACTGAAAAATATGCAGACAGTTGGACATTAGAAAATGGAGAGCTGTAGGTGTGATTCTGGCTCTGGTTTTGTGGGATTCTGGGTGATTTATCTGATACTTTTCTCAAGCCTATGTTTTCCAATCTCTAAAGTAATATGATGGTATCTGTATTTTTGTAAGTATCTCTTTTAAGGTCTAGGAGCTGGAAGGTCTGCATATGTACTGGGGGCATCTATGCCTACTGCTGGCCAAACAACAGTATTAACTGCCAGTCAGAAGCTCTTGAGCAGTAGTGTTGTTTAAAAGGAAGACAACCTTACTGTTGCTCACTAGCTCAAGTGCCTTTTATTGCCTGAGTACAAAACTCATTGTAAACAGAGCTGAATTGGGCTCCTGGGAGGGGGACATGGTGATGGAGCTTGTCTTTCTCTTCCTTTTTGCTCGCAGGTTTAAGTTGTGGTCATGTAGTTGGTACATGGGAGATACAGAATGGAGGTGAGTCTGGCACAGCAGCCTGTTTTGAACACAAGCATCTATTCCATGACGCACAGTTGGCATGAAGACTCAGTGCTCATCAAGTTGAATTAAAAATCTGGGGTGTAAATTTGGCAAGCTTCAGAACAGTGTCCTAGAGTTTAAAATAATGCTAGCCACCTGCCCTGTCATTGCACTCCGGGAGCCAGCAAAATATGAGATGACTTGTGATGAGATGAGGCTTTTGATGGGATGCTGGTGAGGCTTTGACTGGAACTCTTGGCTAGAATTGTGGACCATCTCTGGTTCCAGGGAGCTCTTCCAAAAGAAAAGACACCAAACCTGGAGACCAGTGTGGAGTAAGTCAGCTTTGTTCCTCGGGCTTTACTTGTGAGATGATGTTCATTGCTGGGAGCATCCTTGTGGACTCACCACCTGCCTTTTCACAGGATTTGGTCATGGGTGACAAGGTGAACAGAGCTAGAGCTGAGGAATGTTGCCTGGCTTGTGTGTGCATGTGTCTGTATGTATATGTGTGTGCGTATATATATATAAAGAGTAAGCACAGAAAGCAGAGACATTTTGTGCCATCACAAACAGTTACACTGCTCTCTCCACTTTCTGTGATGTGGCCTTGCTGTTGTATGCAGAGCAATGGTGAGCCCATCCCTCACCTTCTTAGTTTGTGTTGCCTGCGTGGGCTGTAGGCCCCATCCATCCCTAAGCCTGACTTCACTAGAGGTGACCAAGCCAGAGATCCAGGCTCCTTCCCTCCTCTCTTTTCCCAGGTGAGGAGTTTGGAGCTGGATGCCATTTCTGCCCAGTTCTGTCTGTACCAGAAGCAAGGTAAGGCCATTGGGGAAGGCAGCAGGAACCAGGCTGGACCAGTTGTGTGTTGGATCTGCTCCCCTGGCAGTGGCCAGGCCTTGGTGCCTGTATTGCTGCATGGATTTACAAAGCTGTTTGGGACTTCATAAAAACATACAGTAAGGGAACTAAGGTGAGTCTCCCTGAGGTGTGAAGTGACACATGAAGAGGGTAAGTGTGGGTGAACCTGCCTTAGGGAGAGGTTTCTTGCAGCCACGGACAATTTGACTGGCCTAACACTGCAAGGGCTCCCCTCACCTATTCTTTTATCTGCTGCAGATGGGTCGTTTCAGGGGACTCCTGTTTATCTTTGAACTTTCGAAAGATCATGAAAGCACCGAGCAGAATAGACATAAAATAAAATAACATGCATTTGTTTAACATGGTGGAGTATGTAGAACTGCAGAGTTACCTGGACAGCTAGACCTCTTCCAGTTCTTATTTTCATAATTATGTGGGCATGGTAATTTGTTAAAAGCTCAATTGTCATACGCAGCCTTGAGCATCAAATGCTGCTCTCAATCCCATCACCTTAATTAAAATATAGTTATATGCTGATATGTTAAAAATGTTGCTGAAGCTGCTCCAGTGCTGCAGCAACGTGCCTGGATGTAAACAAAGAGCTGGACACATGAAGGCAGGACAAAGGGAATTGCTGGGTCAGGAGTGCTACAAATGGCTCAGTTATAACAGTGATCTCTCAGTGGCTGTGTTGTCACATGTTTTTCCAGTGTTTTGAATCAGCCTTTCCAAAGAAATCACTGAACTTTCCTCTTGCATGAGCACAGTCTTGGCTTGCCCACAGGCCCATTGGCCTCCTCTGGTTGCTGGTCCTTCACCTTCAGCATCCTGCCTGCGGTGGCATAAGACAGATATTTCCAAGGAATGTTCCTCCTTCACAGGAGTGGGGAACTGCTGTTGGTCTGATTTCTTGGTAACTGGGCTTTTACGTACCCAAGGATTGTGAAACAGAGGCTGGAACACGCCTTTTTCTCAGACCTCCTCTGGTTTCAGTTATCACATCTGTAAGCAGAAGAGATCATGCAACACATGCCCTCTCAAATCCTGTCAGCTGGGGAATAGTGGGATCTTTCAAGAGCAGGAATTGGTTAGTCCCAACTTTGCCACTTTGCCAGCAATGCAAATGTCTGTTACCCAAAGGCTGTTTAGGAAGAAACGTGTCATGATAATGACTGAATATCCAAAACAACATCTCATGACCAAATAGTATGAAATCATCGGATTAACTACAGAAAAAATAGCAGAAGTTGCTGGGGAAGATTCCTCCTTTGCTTTCATGTGACTATCTAATCTACCCTGATCTGCCAAGTTGCTTGAAAGGATGTTAGTGTCTGAGCTCGGGACTTTAGTATTACAGCACCTCTCTGTATTTGCTAGCATGAGAACAGCAAGGAAAGCATATACCAGAAAGAGATTGATGCTGGTAATGTAATTCACTGTTTTGGCTCTTAGAGACAGAATTCACTGTAATGATCTTGTCTGAGTTTTGAGAAGATTAAATCTAGGAAACCTTTAGCATCTAGGTAGGGGGTTTTATTATTACTTGTTCTGAGAAACAAATACCTCCTCTTAATGGGAGCTGCCTGACTTCATCACATCTGACAAGGAAAGAGAGTACCTGACCTTCTTTGTAAGACACCTAAAGCAGAGATTATCCTTAATTATCCTCAATATTTGTCCTATAAATTGTCCTGTGTCAGTCAGAGACATGCCCTGGCTTGTGGAGTGGAGTGCCCTGGAGGCACACTTCCCTGGGGTGGCCCTGGGAGGCACTGTGTGCCTGTGCCAGCTGACTGAGAGGCACCGCGGGGTTAAAATCCTTCCTCTCTTTCCCCCTTCTTTCCAGAGATTAGTAATCAAGTTGCTGAGCTTTACTACGAATAACCTGTTACCGTCACCTGATGTCTTGCTCTAGGTGCCGCTGCTCCGGTCAAGAACAGAGCAGGAGCCAAGTCTGCCCTTTGTTCTCATGTGCCGGGGGGAAGAGGGATGGGTTCTGTGCCCTGGCCCAAGGTCCAGGCGGCGTGGGTGGGGAGGGAGGCAGTGCTAGATTTCTCCAATTTCTCCTTGCCTGGATGGAGAGTCCAAGTTGCAACTGAGTAATCACAGCCACCCCAGACAACTCCCACCTTCCTGAAGCTCTCACAAAGTGTGATTAATTACATGATTAAGGATAGAGAATGGGTTGCGAGTGAGCAATAGCTTTGTGCAGGGGTTAACTGTGTGCCTGTGACCTTTGCATGGCCCAGTGCTGCTCATGCTCTCCAGTTGCCACAGTCATGTGAACTCCAAGACCCCGCTGATATCGGGGTAAGACAGGGCCTCTTAAGATCTGTAAACCTTTGGACTCGGTGTAATAATTCCCTGGAAGTGCACTGTAACTTGCTTTGCTTTTTGAGGTTGTGGTGGTTTTAAAGTAGAATTGTTTTCATCTGCCACCACCAAACAACCACACTCGGTGCCCAACATGAATGGAAGGTGGGGGACAGGCAACAAGAAGCAAATGTGTGACTACAGTCTAATGAGTTATAATCATCAGGGTGATGTCATCATATTGATATTGGTAATTAAGATTATGAAGATAGGCAGCTTTGTTATCTTAAAAGGTATTTCAATCACTAGAGAGTTTGGCTTGACACATTTAATTTCTTTGAGTTAGTGTTTTTCCTGATTGTAGAACTGTCCTGACAAAACATCTGTCTTCTCATACTTACGTGGATGTCATGCAAATGTCCTCTCCTAAACTGTCATGAAAGCATCCTCCCTTTCGTGTCTGGAAATCAACCCTGTCCTGATGGAGCAGAAAGTCCCATTCTGCAGAGCCAAGGAACAACAGTTTTATTATAAGTTTACGTAACTTGAAATACGAAAGGGCCCTAAAATTTACAGTGTGGAAAACTTCACAACGTTATAAACCACCCAGGCTTCAGCACAGAGAACAATTTATCCATGTCATATGACTCCACAGAGTCAGGAAACAATGCACATCTCTTCAGCCTTTCATGAACTTATTGGTCAATGTGATGAGTTTCTTAAGAAATAAAATATCCCATCATCACCCAGGAAGAGGTATTTTAGACCAGATGTAAGACAAGACTGAATCAGAATTTACTGACTTCTCTCTCTAAGTAGAGTTGTCTGGTAGGGAAGAGGTTTTCTTACAGAGCAGTTGCACCTAAGTTCAACTGAAGTCTATATAGTCTTAAAATACTCAAGTTGTCCTCTTCAGGCCTAGAAACCAAAATCCAGCTGACAGCCTACAGTTGAAGTATAAGCTTTCAAGGGCAGAGGGAATTCCTTTATCTCTATAAAGTAATCACCATGTGCCCTGAAGCATGAGGTATTCTTACTAGGCTGCTCAATTTTTATTAAGGTCCAGTGAGTTAATTATACCAAATTCCATTGTTTTCTTTCTGAGGAATTTATTGAACAACTTACCCAAAGTTTGCTAAAATCTTCCTAGCTCACTGGGTAATTGCAATCAACTCCTCTCAGTTTTACCTGTCAAATTTATTTTGCAGATTGTCTCAACATGCAAGGTGTCATAAAGTCCACTTTTGCAAGGCCAGCTAGAAATTGCCTCAGGTTTTCGTGATTGAGGAGAAAGTAGAAAGTACAGAAACTCTTGAAAAAATGAGAAATGCATTTTTTGCTTTCAGGTCCTCTGGGACAAACACATGAGTTTGAGATCAGGGCCTCACCCTTTCAAGTAGCCACAACTTATAACTTAAGTGGCAGTATTATTTACAGTGAATAAATACCACCTTCTAAGTATTTGGGAGATAAAAGAAGAGGCCTAAGAAAGGTAAATTCTTCTCTTAGTGCAGAGAAAGTGCAAGGGATCCCTGGACTCTGACATATCCATCCAAGTCACCAATTCAATCAATCCTAATACAGCACTTTATCACCGCTTCCCACAAATTAATTCTGCCACTTCCATACCACCCTGCTGAGCAGCCCTCGAAACCAGCTGTGCCAACACCGTTGGCTCAAAAGTAGACATCCCAAAGGGTGACCACTGCCTGTGAGAACCCAGTTCCTTTGTGGCCCCTTGCTCCACTGCCTCAGTGGATGCCAGAGGACAAGCTGTGTCCCTCAGAAGTGCAGATGTTCCCATCCTTGTCCCTCTGCTTCAAACTAAACCAACGCAAAGGAGAATGTGAGGGTCCTCGTGAGGTGTTACTTGGGAACAGGGACCGCAGCCTGAGCTCTCCTCTGTGTGAGCCAACTCCTGGGTCAAACCGCAGGACACAGGCCCTTCAGATCAGCTCGATGTGCGTGCGCTGGCAAAGCATCATGGATGCTTAGGCAACTGTTATCAGATCTCTGTTTATAAATACAAGATTTTGAATTTGGCTTGAGTGCTTAAGCTTACTAGCAGGCAGGCTTCCCCCCCAACAAAAGCACAATAACAACCCGAACGAACAATCACTGTTTCACCTCTCCCACATTAGCTATTAATAATGTTAATTTACTTCCTTTGAGAGATACCATATGGTCCCCTTCCTGATCCCTCTACAGGCATAAGAAAAAACTAAGGAAATTAGAGAGACTCCATAACACTGATGGCCACATCCAATGTCTTATCGGGCTTCCTGTTGTTGGGAGTATTGTTTTCCTTTAAAGATTAATATTTACAATGGTTACTTAGTTATCTTAGTTCATTTGGTGACCATTAAAGATTCCAGCCCTGAATGCGATGAATGAACCTCCTTTTATTTGTCCTTGATGACTTATTTGTCTTGTGCCTCGTCTGGCTGAAAATCAAGGAAAATAATTATTGGGTTGGGCTTTTACTGCCATTTCATATGAGGGCTCAAAGTGCACATTTCTGTTTGTTTTAGAGTGGGAGCCCTTACCTGCTGTTTCTGCTGATATATGCATATTTAAGAATACATGTTTTCTGATAAGAAGCAAACTTAAAATAGGCATTTTCAGCTCTTTTTCTTAAGCTGCATGCCCAGTTTGAGTACTCCTTGGGGGAAAAAAAAGGATGTTTCACATTTCATCTACAATTGGATGTACAGCAGCCGTAAAGGGTCACCAACAGAGTCTTTGATGGGACAGACAAGGCAGCATGTGGCTGTGAACAGGCTAAAGGAGCAACAAACCAGTTCAGAGTCTATCCATAGATTTCCCCTGTGCATCAGCTGAAGTTCAGAGGGGTTTCTCAGTAAGGGCTAAAGACACAGTCATTTTTCTCCTGTATTTTTTAATAAAAGCCCAAAGGCAAAGCAGGAAGCAGTCGCTTAGTGTGACACAGATGGGGATCTCAATCCAGCTGCCTGCTTCCAGAGCCACAGAGGCATTTCTAGGCATGAGGGATTTTGAAGTCACCTTGAGTTGTCTTTGTTTCTGCTAAAGAGGAGTACAAAAATGCCCTTGTGCTCACAGGGGTACTAGACCCAGCCCTGGAGAACAATACCAGAGAAAAACATGGTCCATACTATGAATTGTTGGGTTCTAAATTTGTGCCATGTGCAGCATTACTGCAGGGATGAACGTGGGTGCATGAGTAGTTTTCAACCTGCCCTCAGCTTGGACTAGAGGCACACCTTGCCTTCCCTGCAAGTGGAAGCTCCTAGCATCTCATGCTCAGCTGCCCTTAAAATGGATTTGTTTCCATCTCTGTGAGCAGAGCCCTTGCAAGTGCACTTCTGGCGATAATCTCCATGCTGGCCACCTCTCCATGCATCCTTCCTACCCCAGTAGGAAGTACTTTACTTGAATAAAGTCCTCTGGACCACAAAGGCCAGGATTCAGTCACGTCTGTTTACGATGCGATAACCATTGTGCAGCATGAACAGCCAGACCCTCACGAGCGAGCCTGTTCTCAGGCACAGTTGGCTCCTAGAGAAGGGATAATTTATAATCATGACACTTCCAAGGTCTCTCTTTTTCTCCTGCTTCCCCCTCCCAGTCCTTGCTCTCATCCCAACTGGTGAATATGGGACAGACCATCCCAGCACTTGCAGGGGGAGGCTGCTTTTCTGGTTTCCTTGCAGAATGCTGCCTCATCCTGAAACTGCATTTTGGATGCTCTTCTATACTGAACTCATTTGCAAAATGACAGATGTTTCTGATACGATAAGAAACGTGGCCCAGAGACCAGTGGTGCTGCAGAGCTGCTTGTGTTCCTCACCTGAATTGCAAATGAGATAATGCTTTCTTATCTGTTAAAAAACACGAGCAACTGAACATATAAATAACATGTCACCCAGTGCCAGCTGTTTGTGCCAATGGCATTTTTCTTAAAAGAACAGCTCCCCCCATCATCTGCTTTCCCTCTTGCAGAAAATCTGGAGCTCTTCTGCAAGCACAGCAGAAAAGATGTTTTTTTTCTTTTTTAAGCTGCAGTTACTCCAAAATAATTCTGTATGAGCAAAAGCAGCTTTTATGACTCAGGTTTGGGAACAATTTTTTTTTTTTTTGGTGCTTCCTTTTCCTGCATCTGCATCTGAACTAGAAGAAAGAAAGTCTCAGTGCTGCTTCTGTCTCTTTGCAAATCATTCTTGCAGAGCTCAGTGGTTTTCCATTATTTCAGGGCTTCTGTTCTGAATGGTATGGAAGAAATTTACTTAGCATTTAAAAAATTTTTTTTTCTGATTTTGAAAATGTGAAACAGAACAGTAAATCACTTTTCTTAAGGTTTGTAAAAGGTTTTATGATACCTTGAATTTATTTAGATTGAAGGTAAAACCACCTCTAGAATCCCAGACACAGAAGCAAGCACACCTGCTCACTCCGTAACTTTTAGTATTAAGTCTTGCAGTCTTAAAAATACTACCAGGTGAAGTTGTTCTTGTAATTGATCTGCTCAATGTTTTATTAGGATAAAACTGAGAACCATGTTTCAGCGTTTTGCCAGCTCAGGCAGGGATACGTTTCTGTTACAAATGACCTTCTGGGAGAACTTGACTGCGGGGACATGATTCATTGGCAGCCTGCTGGTGACAGCCTTGTTTCTATTGTTCTAAAACTCTGGTTTCACATTTCTCCTGTTAGATAAGCTGCAAACATTAACTACACAGTGAGCTACAAATAAAGTGTGATGTAAGAATTAAGCTCATTATCTGATTGGCAGTGCAGGGCCACTCTTCCAGGTTAAGGGTTTGAGCAGAGATTTTTTTTTTTTTAAAGCAAAACTTTGGCTTCTTACATTACTGAAAGCATTGTCCTCCCAAAAGATAAAATATTCCTTTGGAAGCTGCAGTGTGTATACATAGTGTGAGCTATAAATAGTCTGGAGCTAGTTCTGCACAGTACCAGTGTGCAGAGATATTAAGGACAGATTCTGATTTTTATGGCTATGCTGGGGCTGCTGAGGAACACCAGTCTGAAATGGTGGCTTTTAAATTTAATTCAGTATGTTTAGATTCACACCAAGATAAAAATCTTGCTGGGGATTTTGTATGTGTTTTAAGGAATAAGGGAGTGTTGTGGCCTCAGTTTAATCTTAGTTTGAGTTGGAGATTACGTATCAATTTCTGGTAGTCTTATTTAGGGTTAATGTCAAGGCAAATGAATTCACTCTTAAATTGAGGAATGATGTGATTATCATGCCAGCTGAAAAATAGGTCTATATACTCCCACAGCTCAGCTGCTGTAAGTGGATGTGCATAAGGACTGAGAAATGGTTGCTATTCAGCTCCTTCTGATGTTAGGATGACTTTCAGCAATTGAATGATTTATGATAATGTTGATATTCATGCAGGCTATTCAACTGCCAGGATAGAGACCACAATGCCTGATCAGTCTCTTTTTCTTCAGGCATACACTGGTTACGGGCTGACATTGGAACCAAATTCTCTGGCTGAAGTATTATCGTCCCTGCTGCAATGGGGTGGAGGTGGTGGGCAAGAGGATAAGAAGAAAAGTACCTGTTCATAATGGGTTATCGACCATGTGTTATCTCTTCTGCTGTAAAATCATAACAGGACAAAGCATAATAATGTTATTAAGGGCATACGAGGCAGGGTCAATGCCAGGATATAAACCTTACTTAGCAAATTTGTGATAAATATAATAGATCTCTTGTTTCCACAAGGAATTTTACAGCAGCTTCTGGTCATGTATTAAAACTTGCTGGCCTCTGTTGCATCCTTTCTTAGATTTGGACAGCAAGGAGAAGGGCTGCTTATGCTGTTTGCTTGTGCCTTTTAACATCTGTGCAGTTCTGAGGCATCATTCTGGGTTCCTAAATCTTCTTTTCAGTTTATCAGGTACACCTGAGAGAATGAGTTAGGCCACCTACACAGCAATGCCTGGTGGAGGAGGCTGCTGGGCCTCGGTGGTACATGATGGACCCCCATGGAGCATTTTGGGGTTCAGTCCTGTGGCAATTTGCTGTGCAGTGGATTGCAGGATTCAGTGGAGCAGCTGTCATTCATAGTAGTGAACTTCTGATGACTTGTGGAGTATTTGCTTGAGGTCTGTGGTGATCTTACGCATCATAACTGAAGATGTGTATTTCCTTCCAAGGATGATCCCCTCTGTAAGACTTAATGCATCAGACTTCCCGGTCAACTTTACCAGCCAGTATATTTAACTAACTTCTCAATCGCTTTTGGGGCAGGACTTCACACCTGCTTGCACTTATCCTCCTATATGCTGTCCTGGCCCCTCTCAGAGGCTGTAGAAAGGGGGCAGGAGAGGCAAGAACAACCTATTTTGTGTATTCTTTTCCGCTCGTGACTCACTGCACAGGGACCCTGGAAATGGGCCATGCTGAAATGCACTGCAGGAAGGCCCCATTGCAGACACTGGGAAACACCTCAGAGCTGCCTTCAAGTGCTCTAGTGCGTGCCAAAAAAAACAAAGGGACCTGCAAGGATCCCAAAATCACTCCATCCCTCTAAAACTGTTGTGCCTCTTTCTGTCCTTGCTATGTATATGCAGTTGGAACAGCTGGGAACAGGGGACTGTCTTTCTACAGGTACACTGACGTTCCCAGGCCAGTGACACGTAAGTATGAAAATTAGTGAAGCCCAAGGACTAAAAGCACACCAGTGCAGCTCACTCAAATCCCACTGCTGTGAGCTCCTTTCACACCCAAGGAAAGTCTTCACTGCTCTTCCCAAGCGGTGACTGAGCCCACCCTATAATCTCTGCTGCCACCCTCTTGAGTTCAGCTGTGGCTGTGCCTGTCCCTATCTGTATGGTCAAACCAGTCTCTGTTACTTCTTCTGCAGAAATGCATTTCTTGATGCAACAGGAGCTTGCCAGATATAATCCCAGCCTTCCTTTTCAATTCTGCACCCTCATGTGGTAGATGTCTTTACTTGTGTCATTCCACTGACCATTTATATTGGTTGTGCTGCTTCTTAGCAATAGCCCTAGAGCTCAAACTTACAGGTGAGCACCTTTCACTCCTTGGTTTTAGCCCTTCTGCTGACTGTGGAAACATCTCCCCCTGTCTTCAGCTGGTTCCAGGTAGAGAAGGGAGTTTGTGACAGGCATAGCTCTGTTATTTATCTAGGCTGGTCTGAGTATTTTCCCAAAGAATTTGTGAAATACTCTCTGAATGATCAAAGGCACAAACATGTGACTCCAAATCACTGGACAGCAAGCTATTTAAAAAACACCCACTAAAAAAAACAAGTCTGAAAGACTATCTGGCACTAGAAAGCACTTAATTTAGAGAAGTGTCCATGTCATGAGTGAATGTCTTGTCATAAGGCAATTTTTCAGCATTCCTCAGGGCTAGCGCAGGTCCCACTTTTGTGTGCGACACATGGATAGTGCCACACTGAATGTAAATGTGTTCATGTACAGTTCAAATACCCACGGCCTGCAGTCTTGTTTTCTTTTTATCCTCCCATCTGTTTGACCCCAGCATCACTGGGCTGTTTAGTTGATTCATATAGTCTTGTGCACTATCAGTTTCAGCTTCCCTGATCTTGTTTTGGCATCCGTGCCTTTCGGCATCTTCGAAAAGAGCTATTATAATTCCATGAGCCTCCAAGTTTGTAGGATCATTGTCATTTCTCAGATGCAGACAAAATGTTTCTATCTTTGGGACTGAAGATTTGGTGCCTCAGATGAAATTGTTTTATCATCATATAATACAGTTAAGCTTCTTACTTTGAGAATTGATGGAGTAAGGCTTGCTGCTCTCATGGCAATACCTACTTGCACTTATTTTCCATGTCTCTGTTTCCTGCTGGGCTGGTTTAGGGAATAATATGCTAATGAAGGGCAAGAAGAAACAAACTGTGGTGAATTATTCCCTTTGCACTCTTTTTATTTCAAAGAGTTCATCTCCTTTCAAGGACTATGTGGATTTTTCAGTTTCACAAATAAGACCTTGTCTGGATCCTTTTCTTTGACAGGTACAGGATCACACGGGAAGCCCTATGAACTTTCTGACAGTCATTCTCACTCAGAATTACAGATTTTTAGTGAATTCCCTTTCTGCTTTGTAGGATTATTTCACCGACTGTTTTTTTCCCCTCTACAGTTTATATGGTTAATGGGCACACATTCAGAACTGAAAAATGAGTAAAATGAGCAAACATGATTATCTTTCCTGTAATAACTTGAGTAATAACTTGTGGGTCCCTTAGCATCATTTTGTGTACAGTCCTTGGCACTGGGAGCCTTACCAAGATGTGCCAGCTCAGCTCCCCTCATTCAGCTCCCTGGGAAGGCTGTCAGAGTGGCCAGCAGAGTTCACTTTAGACTTTCTCTTCATCCCTTGCTCTGCAGTTGTTGTGTGATTTGCAAGCAAAGTTTCTCTTTCTTCAAAAGCACTTTCATCTTTTGAAAACCTTCCCAAGGAGCCCCCTTTCCCTAAATTATTCATGTTTAGGGTAGGCCTTCTGGTACCCTGAGGTCTAAAATACATATATTGATGATACCTGCTGGAGTCTCGTCTGTGTTGGCAGTGGTAGGAGAGACCTGTGGACCTTTAATGACAAGAAACACCATGGTTATATGTCTTTGAAAGCCAGGATGGAGATGAAGCTGAACTCCACTCCCTTACCCTTTGACATCCACTTTTTCTGAAAAATATTTTCCAGTGTCATATTTCAATGGATCAATAAAGTGTATGGCCTTTCTACTAAAAAAAATCCTGAAAGTATCTTTGACAAGATTTAAACCCATGACCTTCCAACATTTCCATATGCTCTTTGGTTTCTTTGGATCAGCAAGAATAGCCCAAATATTAGCCTAATGGCCTTGTAATCTTAAAGAGAAGAACTTTTCCCAGCGGGGGGAGTCTCTCTCTTAAAAGGGCCCTTTGTATTTTCTTGGATGTTTTACAAATGCTGCACCTGTACACGAGAGCTTCATCCAGATATGAAATATGCACTTCAAAGTGTGCTTCCATACACCCCTGAAACAAGAGCCCCTGTGCACTTGATAAATCAAATGGGAGTCTGATCTGATTATACAAATGTCATGTAGCTACAATGGCTGTGTTCTAATTAGTTTTTCAGCCATGAACCTTTGATATTGGCCTTTTTCTTCAAAAGGAGGTTTTATCTCCCATATTGGTCAAAATATTTTTAGTTGTCCACCTGTTTAGTAAATTCCATCTAGTCCATGCATATTACCAGTCCTTCTCTAATATGCATTAACAGGATGAATAAGATTATTCTAATTTTGGTGTCTCTTTTACATTTAACAGTACAGTTTTTCCTTTATGTAGAACACTATTAATGAAGACACATTTTCTAAGCATGAGGTTGGATTATTATCTGCAGATCTGGGAACAGTCCAGTGCTCTATCCTCTCTGGCAAAATGTTTAATTCTCTCCTAGTTGAAGCAAATCCAAATATGTAAATTTAAAAAGAAGAAAAAAGCAAAATCCAACCACAACCAGACAATTCCCCGCAAACCTTGAAAGTTCTGTCCATCTGAATCCCCCTAGCTGGAATTGGAGATGTCTCAGGGAGAGATATTTCAGGTACACTCAACTCAGTAGCAATAACCACACCAGCATCTTGAGTCCCCCACTTTGACATGTCCAGCAGTTTTTCATTTCATAATGGCACAAGTGAAGGCAGAAGGCAAACCTGACCTCTGTGCACTCTTGTAAGCACAGTGTCAACAAAAGACAGGAAGAAAGTGAAAACCATTTGCAACTCAGTAGAGATCTGCAACTCTTCTGCAAGTGCAGTACAGTGACAAACAAGCAATGGTCTCATGCACATCATTACAGGAATTTCTCTGTGCTGGTGATGTGCTCTGATGCTCACCAAGTTTCATTCTAACAAAGCATGACTTTGTTTTCCTCACCTGCTGGCCTGCACTGCCAGGCCATGGGGTTTGCCCTCACACTTGAGGGAGAGAGAAGCCCTGATGTTGTCTTCAGTGGTTGCCTTTCATGCTGAAACATTTTCAACCTAATCTCTTTTATTGGCAGCATCCAAAGTCAGATGCTTAAACCTCATATAGAGACTGAATAATTAGAAAAAGGGGTTGTATCCAACTGCCTCATGTACTCACATGTGCCCGAGTGGTGAAAAGTCACAAATGTCTTTCTTCTCTCTCCCTCCTCTACTGATCTTGAACAACTTTATTCCTCTCAAGTGCAGGGGTGGTGTTGTGTCCTTTCACCACTTTAATAACTGGTTTCCCTTAGTTAATACTCAGTATTACCTGGTTTCCCTTTGACTCGAGATTTATACTTTGTGTTTTCCCAAGGCAGGTATGAAGGCTGGCTGCACCCAGGTGCTGCTGCTACTGCTAAGCTTCCACTTTACATTCCCCAAATTCCAGACTGGTGTGTCTAGGCAGATATCTCTTGGCTGTTTAAATTGAAAAACAGTAACATTGAAATACACTGAGGTTAAAGAGAAAGTCAAACAACTGCTTTAGGCTTAGAGTAAGGGAGTACAAGGTGAGAGAGATTCTGCGGGCAGGAAAGGAACTGGTCTTTAATGCAGGAGCAGAACCACCTCTACAGAGACATGTAGGCTGAATAAGGACATGATGTGAAAATAGAAGAAACAGGTAGTTGAAAAATGGCCAATTATTTTAATTCCAGGGAAATTCCAAAGCAGGACTTGCTGTAGCACATCCAAACTGCAAATGTTCTGACAGTTTTAGCATTTTTAGTGGTGTTTTCAAGATGTCTTCAAACCACTTTGCTGTTGACTTTCGCCCTCCCCACCACCCTTTTATCAGCAAGCAAAGATGACAAAGCAGAGTGGGAAATTAGAATATTACAATGTTCACTACCCACACAGTCTCAATGACCGTGAAGAGAAAGACAACCTGACATGCAGAAAACCAGCTGTGAGAGTTCAGCCGTCTGCATGCGTGTGTGCAGCAGAGAGGGTGCAGAGTGTGGGGGATGAAATCATGTCACTGCATAAGGAGTGGTTTGGGCATGGTAATTGTTATATCTGAATGATCGTGACATGCAAGCAGGGAAAACAATGATGTTTCTAGACTCTGCAGAGAAGCAAAATCCTTGCTTCTTCCAAGCACGGCTGAACTTTGTAACCAAGAGCTTAATGCCATACTAGGTCAGTTGGGATATTAATTGCCTCTAACCAGAACAGTCAAAAGTTGGTGTTTGCTATCAGCTGGCTGAGTGACACCCAGAAATTCTTTCCAAACTTACAAACAAGCAAAGAGACAAGTTTGAACCTGAACTCCAGGGTAAGCACACCCCTCAGGAGCATAAACAAACATGGCACCGGCTGGAAAATTATTCTTGAGGCGTCACTTTTGACTGATCCAGACAAGAAGTTTCCAAAGTTGGGGTCGTGACCCCAAGGAGTGCTGATAGAAGGGAGGTCATAAGCCCGGAAACGAGGGTGGGAGCCGATGGGCTTGGGAACTGCTGATGTAGGCAGATGAATGGTCACGTCAAAGGGGTCCCCTTGGAATACCCTTTTTCCCCTCTCCTGCCTCAGAAACAGTAACTAGTGAATCTTAAATCTGAAGAGACTGGCTGTTTATAGCATGCTGCTGTATTTTTACAAGTATCTCTGGAAATGAGCCCAAGATGATCAGGGAGATGGGAGCAAGGAAAGCTCTGGAGGGAAAGACGTGGGACAAGGAGAAGGGGAGGAGAGGCAGGTCTTGAGAAACAGGACCTCCCAAGCAAAAATAAGATTCATCAGTTTCAATGGGAAGAGAACAGAGAATTTTTAAGATTGTAGTGAAGTTTTAAAGTCTAACTTGGAATGTCAAATTCTTCTCCCTTAAGAAGAAGTTAGAGGGATGTTCTTGTGCTCCTTCCCTATGAGAAACCCCTGGTGCTGAACTGGATACCTTGGTGTGGAAGTTAACACAAGGTGGGATTAACGTGTGGCCAGAGTAAAGTCTGTACAGCTAATATATACACAGAACAAGGTAATTGCCTCTAAGTGAGTCTCCAAATGGCCTCCTTTACTGTCCTTGTGTTTCAAAAGCTACCAAAGCTAAGCCCTGCGTTTACATGTGTTGAGAGTAAGACACCGTTATTGGGAACTTGGGTGGTTTATTTTCTAATGCTTATACAATGGAAGAAAGTGGAACAGACCAGCAAATTAACGTAGCTTACGTTACTAATTTTGTATCACGTCATTGTTAAGAATAGCATTTTAAGTTTTAGTAATGTCATCTTTTGTAATACCGAACTGGCTTCAATACAAGAGGAGCATCAGCACCATTAAATGGATACCTTGAACAATCCCAGGGCATGGAGGAGACAAGCAATTTGTGGCAACTAAGAGGAAGTACAGCAATAGCACAGGTTCAAGTCAGGGGTGGGAAATGGGCCTGGAGGGGGTAAGCCAACATAGGCCATCGTTGAAAAGCAAACATTAGGTCTGTGTGGTGCAATATGAGCTGTGGCTACGTGCTGGGTACAACGCAGAGGTAAAGTCAACACCACTGTGTGCTATTTATTCAATAGTGTTATGTTGAGAGGTATTCACTGACAGGGAGGTTTTTGTAACCCACTGCAGCTACAGGGTTTCCTGAGTGCTGTCTTTTAGGCTCAAAGATGGGGGGACTAGTCCTGCTCAGGGCTGAACAACATTCTGTGAGCTACAGGGCAAGGCAGAGCCAAGTTGCCTGTCTACCCCAATTACTACTACAGGGACTGAAATAAATGCTGGGGAGAGGAGAGGTGTGTGAGACCCTGAGAACAAGGAGAGGTAGGGTTTCTTGAGCTTTAGACCCACTGCCCACTGGTGGGGCAGATCTAGGGACTTCTGCACAGGGAAACTCTCTGCCACTGCTTGTTTCTAGCAAGTTAAAGACTTTGCAAACCTTTTTAAGGTTAAATGAATTTATGCCAAGCATGTACAACTTCAAATAGCAGCTAACTGGTCAAGCAAGTGATGCCTAATCTTATGTTCTCTGTTGAGGGCCTTGGGAGCTTTGTTCTTGAAGGCACCTAATTTAGCAGGATGGTCCAGACTGAATTTGTAGGTGAGATTCAGTGAAGGCTTTCACATGCATGTCTCTTAAGTGCCAGCCATGGAGATTGTTCAGAGAGGTGCTTCAGGGGTGGCCAGATTAGTGTGGAACCCGTCCAGGTATCCAGTTCTGGTGATCCATCATGGACCAGTCTCCACAAGTTTCTTTTCAGGGTTTAAACCATACCTTTGGTTTGTTTGAGAAATTCAAAGTTTTATTTTCATAATTACCTTTAGTTTTGGAGCTGCCCTTAGGGCTATTTGGAATCTACTGAAACATGCTGAGCTCTAAATCAAAGGTTTCTGTACTTCATGTCAAATGCACAGAAATCAAGTATGAGGTTTCTGCTCCAATCATGTGGAAGTTTATTTTAATTTCCAAAGCATACTATATTTTCTTTTAAGAAACTGATAAGTTCTGTGTAATACTAAGCTCAGAATATATAATTTCAGGCTGGCTGTTTTTTCACATCAAAGCATGTGACTTCAGTTTCCAAAACATTTTTCCCCAAATACCTTTTTTCCAGTCTGCAAAATAACCCATGGGAAAATAGTACAAATCTCATCATGATGCTTGAAATTGTCATGGTTTTCACATGTGACTGGTGACTATGCAAAGTAAAGAAAGGGTCTAATGTTACAGTATCTTTATGGTCAGTTTGTGTCATGATTTAAATGTTTGGTGCCTTTAGTGCAGTAATAATCTAGTCCTATGGCTAACCCAGTCCATCTCTTCATGTACACCTAATGTCCAGTGTGCTTCAGTCAATAGGTTTGTCTGAGGGTTTTTTCCTTGATACTACCTGAACACATTTTAAGGTATATATTTATAAGGCATCCTCCTTGCAAGGAAATTTTTCAGGAAGACTGTCAGGAATTTTTTATTCCCACATGCAGTCTGACTATTCCCATTCTTAATTCTTCCTGTTACTGCTGGTCATTGAGCTCATCTCTGTAATGGCACCCTTAAAATAAACTGTTATCAGGTTCATAAGTCAGTTGTTGATACATAGTGAAAAGGTTCATCCCTGTCCTCCTACTGGAGCTCCCAAAATATCAAAGGGAATTCTTCCCGAACAAAAAATCAACCAAACAAAATAAAACTTAACTGGTTTCAGCCTATTAGAAATCTAAGCCTTCAGAATAAATCCTTTACCCAAAATGTAATGCTCCTATGTGAAATCCAGACATGATAAAAGTGCTAGATAAAAAAACCCAAACAAACAACAAAAAAAACCCCATGAAAACAAATAAACAAATAATGGGCTTTTCTTGCTGGAGGCTGCTACAGAGCAGAGCTGTAGAAATAGATCAATTCACTTAATGAAGGGCCTTTGGATTATAAGTTTCTGTGTGCAGACAGCAGACTCTCTTTGTATTTCTGTATTAACAGGGTTTCTCCTAAGGAGCTGTGACCTTTAATCTCATTACGTATGGATCTGTGTACATGAATGTGGCATACAAATTTGTTACCAAGATACTCTTTGAAGCAAACATCCTAAGGCCTTCCAAGTTGGCAAGCTGATGCTGATTTCTGAGTCATCTCAGCCTAAAATATTATTTCATATTTTTGCAACGTTTTGGACTGTAGAGGGAACATCAGCCATCTTACCTGACTGATGCTATCAGGTGCTTTCCATTAGTTCCCTAATGTAGGTCCTAGAGACAGCCAGACACACACATCAGCCTGGATACAAACGGCACTGAAATTAAACGGGATTCGTTTTATCAGAAAGGTGGATCAGCTCAGTTAACTATAGCAACTTATCTATAGCAGGATAAGCACTTGACAGGTTCTTTCAAGTTTGATGTAATTTGCATCACCTCATGTGTTGCTTTCCTCATCTTCCTTCTCCTTTCTTCTTCCCTGGATATTGCCATCTCTTCTTGGTTTACACAAACACGTACTGGTACTGACAGCTTTCTCTGCTGTGCTGGTTCGGTGGTGGGACTGGGCAGAGTTGTGGCTGATCCGGGTGTGGGCAGCTCAGAGACCATTTGTGAAACGGGCTGGGGGGGCTCCAGCCTGTGCCACAGTGTCTGGGGTCTCGTTAGTCCCTCGTTTCTAATTAATATAGTAGTGACTACTAATTAACAACCTGTTAGCTAGTTCTGAGAGTTATTCTGGAATGTGGCCTTTAGTAATAGGGGATTGATAAATGGCAGGGGATTCACTTCCAGTCCTGCACTCATTCCAAGAATCCTTTAACATTGCACAATATCTCTTGGTGCTGCATAATATCTATTTCTGAATTCTAGCTGCAGCTGAGGCTTTCTTTTTTTGTCCTGCGAGAGTTGCTGAGATTGTTTCATTTGTCAGGGGAGTATGTTCAAAGAAGAAATACTAGAATATGTTGAATAAAAATATATATAAAGTATTTCTACCCTGTCTGAAATATGATTTCTCTAGATCTTGTAGAGTGTCTGTAGCTTAGCCAGCTGCAATATTGATGGCACTTTATGAAAAAGTGCCAGAGCCCTATAACTTCCATATAATTAATGTATTGTAGATACCACTCTCAGCACAAATAATTAGCAGGATTTATACTGCATTCTCCTCATGAAGAATGAGTCACTTCTCCCACACTCAATGCATGCAGAAATTCTCAGGGAAAATGCAGCTGAGTACACTTAATTATTATCATTTCATTTAGCTATTTTTTGGGTTTGATGACAATGTCATCGTAAATGAAATTTAGGACATTTGATACCTTCATGCCAGGAAGCTATCCTTGTAAATGGAGGAGAGGGCATTTATAAATTAGCATAAGTAATGAAAATTATTTCCATGGACATGAATTTTTTGTAGAGCAAAAGTTTACTGAGGAGTACCTAACTTTTATTTTCCAGCAATCCAAAAGTGAAACTCTTAAACACATTCACAAGCAGAGGAGCTGACCTTCAGGAACTCACATGATTTCCAGCAACATCCCATATAAAGAACTGAGATAATGAAAACAACGAAAAACTTGCCATTACAAGTCTTCTGAAGCTGGCAGGTGTTCTCTCTGTGTAGCCATGCTCCCATAGGTATGGCATAAGGTTACCTTCCCTTGTGTTCCAAAACTTTATATCACTGAATAGTTCAGAGAAGTCACAGTCCTGAATTTTATGTGTGGTAGTAAATGATACTGTGGGGACTTTGGAAGTTCATAACGACTGTATCCAGTTGAACAAAAAGTACAGCCCTTGGTGTGGCTGACTTTTAATAAAGTAAGTAAGTAAATCTGGGGTAAATGATGGTGTAACACGGGGGACAATTTTAACAGGATCGATAAAGTAGAATCTAGGAAAGGAAGGATCTGCATGGGCTGAGATGCTTGTTCAATTGCAATGAAATAGGTCAATTCCTCCAGCCTAAGGTGTTCCTGATGCCTCATCTTAACTTGTCCTAGGTGTGTCTGAGCCAGGTTCTGTGTCCTGAGCTCTGTGTGCCCTTTCTCTCTGGGTACCTATGAAAGCGCTATGGAGGAGTTTGTGCAGCTCAGTTAAATTTATCTCTTTTGCTGTCTCACTGGTATGGTTAAAGGAGAGTTTGGAAACTATGAATAGAATCATTATTTCAAATAAGGTCCAAAAGTTTGTGTTTTCACAACCGTGTCTTTTCAGAGAAGAGAGCTGAGCTAAGTCAGAATAAAAGCAATTGTGGGATTTTTGGAAGGGACTAGATGGCACAGGGAAAGCAATGTGTTGCAAGTGGGTAGATCCAGCCCATGGGTACCATATGTTTTGAAATCTTTGCGGTCTGGATAGTGACCAGCCAGAGTTTTCAGCCTGAGGCTTCCAGCTCCACCCTGCTGAGGAAGGATTTCCTGCTGCTATAGAGCCCAAAAAGTGCCTGAGCACCCTGAGTCCCTCTGTCACTTATCAACATAGATACAATTAAAGCACCTTTGCAGCAGAGTGTTTGGAAAGAGAACTGGAGGTCACTGCTGTCTATACCCTGTTTTTCTGCAGGCTGCTGTTTTGATACATTTCTGTATCATGAAACTTCACCAAAATCCATGTTTGAACTGCAGATTTTCTCCAGACAAGCTCTGAGCTGATGAGCTCTGCAGAGGCAGGAGCCTGGCCTGTGCAGAAGTGTCAGCATTGACTGCTGGATGCAAAATCGGATCTGAAATACAGGGGTCTGGAAGGCAGAAACTTTGTGTTATGTGGCCTTTCTGTTCTTATAATTAGGATATCGTTACAGTTGAGCTCTTTCTTTCATAATACACTCCTGTGATGACTCCCAAACATACTCCTTCAGAGATGGTCTGCAGCCAGTTATCCAGTTAATGAAGACGGGCAGGGAGAGGGAGGGGGAAGATTACCCGCAGCTAATGTGAAACATGTGCCAGTGAGACAGTGACTAGTCAGTGTGTCCATCTTTTAACATGCAGAAAGTGCATCTCCTTAGAACCACAGATAACCTGGGGCTCCTGGAAGCCATAAGCAGGTGAGAGTCTGTGTCCTGGCTGTGACACAGCCAAAGCTGTAGAGAAAAGACAGAATGGGTCAATCCATGGCTCAGGTAATCCATCTATGGACAATCAAACACTATGTCTGACATGATTTGACAGTTCTCCTTGTTAAAGTATCCATTGCCAGTCAGACATGATCAAATTCCTGCCACTTACATTGCTATTTCTCTTCATTCTAATTAGTAACTGGACTTGGAGCAGACCTTAAGATCAGCTGAGCTATATATTGTAATATATAACGTAGCTTTTTTACATAAAATACAGGAAGTGGAAAGACTACAAAACTGCGGAGTGCATGGCAATACAGCTCAGTCATCTTTTGAAATTTACTTGACTTCAGTGAAAAAGGCTTATCTTCCTCTGGGTAGAGACATTCTTCTGCTGTGACATAATCTCACGTTTTATCTTCCATCTCCTTTATTGTTTCTGGAGAAAATATAGAGAGAAGGATAAAATAGCCTCTGGTGACCCCTACACCTCCAGGCTTCTTATTGTCTCATGTCTTTTGTGACAGGTAACTTTCTAATGAGTGTTGCTGGAGGAGTTTCACAGTTCTTGTTAAAATGATTTGTTTGCTTTAGGACTTCAATTTGCAAGATGGAATTTTTTATTATTGAGAAGATGCAAACCCTTCAAGTGGCCCTTAGCATTACCTTCAGGATCAGCCCCTTCCTGCTTCATCCAGCAGTGTTGATGCCTGTGGAAGTTTTACCCTGGATTTTAGACCTAATTAGGCCTGAGGACTGTGGTCCTTTCATCCTTTGGGCAGTTAAGATGCTTATGACCATCCATAGGGTCTGCAGACACTGTGATGGAGGGTGAGCTTTGTGCCACACATGGTGGGAGCTTTGCCCTGCAGTGCTGACAGTCCTAAGTTTAGATTTGGTGCAATGAGTGGAAGTAATAAACAAAAGTTGGGAATAGGTACAGTGAAGGTCAAGGCAGCAAGACCAAGGGTTGCTCTGATTTGGCAGGTGAATGTCCTGATGGCTGCACTGATTAGAGAGTGAGTCACCAGCTGGAGGCTGGAAGTAAGAAGCGAGGCATTAGAAGGATGTGGCTGTGGGGAGACCTGGAGAGCAAACATTAGGAGGACAGTTCATGCCCAGAGGACTAGAATAGCTTGTCCACTAGCTTAATTGTTTTAGGCATCTAAAACACATTTGGTAAATCACTAACAAGAATGCCCAAAAGAACAATGTTGTATCAGTTGTCTTCCTGATCATTTGATTTTTATTTATACTAGACAAAATAGGGTTATTTGTGATGTTTCATCTTTAGTCTGAATGTCTTTAATTTAGACATCCATTTAATTTGGAAGTTTTCCATGTGATGCCAGTGAGACTGTCAGATTGTAGTCATGACTTATAACCAAACTTCTTTCTTGCTCCATGTTGCTGACCACAGCTTTGGTTGTGAAATGTGAAAGAATGTTAAAATCCAGTGTATTTTTCTCTGTGGACTTTGTTTATTTTTATTTTTAACAGTTTGATTGGACAATGAAAAATGTCATTGATGCCAGTTGCAAGTCTTTAGGTACAAGTTTGCCTTTCAGCCATTGCGTGGGAGTGATTATTTGCTTTTAAAAACTGACGGCTGTGGATTTTTAGTTCCTTTTTCTTAATAATCTCTGGGAAAATATGGCTTTACATGAAAGCCTACTGTATGAAAAGGTAAAACCACGGCCAGGTTGGGATGACAACATCTTTTCCATGTGTTGCTAACTTTTTCAGAGAGCAGTAGCAACAAGCCAAGCAAAGGTTGGAAGCAGCATTGTTGCTTCTGTTTCCCTGGAATTCCTTTCATCAGTCCAGTGACTACATGAGTCCTGATGACACATTTCTGGGTCACATGTGCCAGAAAGATAGGCTATATGGAGATACACAGCATGGAAACTATTCTAGCTCGAGACCAGTTACGTATACAGGTTTCACACGTGCTGTAAATGTGTATATTCCTCACATGGACTTTATTAATAGCACAAGACTGAGACAGGCAGAGCCAGTAACATTGCTCCTTATGTAAGTAAAGCAACAGAAATACAATCTTGTTCCTCATTGTATTAAAACTACAAATGGCTTATTAGAATCATAGAATGGCTTGGATTGGAAGGGACCTTAAAGATCATCCAGTTCCATGCCCCTGCCGTGGTCAGGGACACCTTCCACTATCCCAGGTTGCTCCAAACCCTGTCCAGCCTGGCCTTGAACATTTCCAGGAATGGGGTATCCACAGCTTCTCTGGGTAGAGAATACCAGGCCCTCACCACCCTCAGAGTAAAGAATTTATTCCTAATATATAATCTAAGTCGCTCCTCTTTCAGTTTATTACCCTATAAGGCAGCTTAGACCAGCACATGAGCCATTTAGGAAATGCAATGCAGCACAAGTCAGAGCACAGATTACCCAAACTCAGCTGGGGGGCTGCAGGAGGGGAGTAAAGGCACAAGGGTGCAGCATCCACAGCTGGAGAAAGAATAGGAGGCCCAGATGAGTATTAAAAAAGCCAGACTCATGCATGACCAAACTGAATGCTTGTTTTGTTTTTGGTCCAGGGGAAACTTTGCAATGGAAGAGTTAGATAGTTTTCTTCCTTGGCTCTGCCATCAAAGGGGTGCTGCTGCCATTCCCAGCCAATTTTCTCCCATTCAATGGTATCTAGATTTCTCTCTGCAGGATATTGCTCTGGTTAGGGGATCAGAGGGAAAAATGCTGAAACTGTAAGTTGTCTTTATTTGGATTTTTTCAAGTTCATCAGTCACTTCCACTGCAATTGTTTCAGCTAGTGGTAGTAGCAAGCTGCTGCCCTGGTACGTGAATTAAACAGAGTTGGAAACACAAACTGGAGTGGTTGAAGATTGCATATCCAGTCCTCTGTGTTCCCACTAACAGGAAAAACTGAGAAATGTGTCTAGAGAAACTTGATCCAAGTATTCATGTCCTTCAGACACTGCATAAAACCACCTGGATGGAAAGAGCTTTCATTAATGACCCTCCTGTATTAATCACATCCAATTAATTTAATATTCAGCAATATGGAGCAGTATAGAAAGGTTAACCCAGTTTGACACCTGTGATGAGTATGAACTAAACACTGAATTCCCAAATAATCATAGCCTGGGCTATGCTTTAAATTCCTGTTTATAGCTATAAAAGGGATACTCTGACACTCTTCAGTGATGTGGCAAGTCCAGATGAAAACACAGACATCAGGTGCTGACTATTGGGCAAATTAGGGTAAATTAAAAATGAGAGCTATTTTAAAATAGAGGAGGGTGAATTTTGTCTGCTAATGAAATTATTACACAAAGTATGTAATAATTCACACATTTTCATTTGAAGAACAAGTAGAAATTCTTCAAGCAGGGGCGGCAAGGGGCTTCAAACCATCTTAAGAAGAAGAGTGGTCTCCCATTCAACACCTTTTATATTAATGGGACATCCAGATAATGTGTTCCTAAATGCAGGCAAGGAAAGGAATACCAGCAAAATGATAGCTGACAACTAGGAATCTGGATCAGGATTTCTCTCTCTGTACCTAATATGCATTTTGATCTTGGTAACTTTCTGGTTTTCAAGCCTCAGTTTAACCATGTATTAAAACAGATAAACCAAAATGTATCCTGTGAGGATACTGTAAAAGTTAGAGAGTTTGGAGGGGAGAGATGCGGAGTGTAGTATTATTTGAGCTGTATTTTTACAGGTCCACCTCTCGGAAGAAAATATGTATCCTATGTAAAATTCAAAATATTCCTCCATGTCCTTAGGTTCAACTGATGGAATTAAATGAGAAAAACTGTATTTAAGTGCTAAGTATGATACAGCAATAGGACTATTGCACTTCCATTTGCACTGCAAGCAAATTCAAATAATTCATCATAAATGTACTAGGCCTGCATGGTTTTTATCACATTTATGAGGATGATTTACCTCCTGTAATCGAAGTTACCCACATTAGTAGCTAAGAATATTTACTAACCTGTAGGGAAGAAATCAGTTTTAAATTCCACTGATTTCTTTTCATCTGTGTCTCAATTAAACACTCTACATTAAATTCCTGAAATTTCTATGCTGCTACTTGTAATGGGTCAGAAATGTCAGGGTATCCTTGAAGTGGAGCACTCTTCTCCAAGACACTCTGCATAGCTTAATTAGCACATTTATTTCTTTCCCCGTGCCCTCTCTAAGGGTTTTCATTATGTCAGATGCTTCCAGTTATTAGAAATCAGAGCCAGAAGTCAACTGATGAGCTACTGATCGCTCAAGCTAAATGTAATTTAATGCAACAGTTATCTGAGCAGTTTGCAAAGCCCCTCTGGGGACTGCATGTGCGGGGATGCTCCAGGATGGACATCCCTACAGACTCTCTGCAGTGCAGCACAGACGTGTGCATTAAAGGACCTGGTCCTTTAATGACCCAAAGTCATCACTATGGTACTTTCTTTTATTCTACTGTAGCAAGAAATCAGGCAAAGAAGCTTTGAAACTGTCAAAAATTAGATGTTTGTTTTGTTGGTGTGTAGCTGGGGGTTTTTCCCAACAGGCAGTGAGGGACCTTCCCGATATCTTCAAGGAGCTTCGCTGTCTGCAAGCCCCAGCCTCGGCTGTGTAATTGCTGTAGCTGGGCAGTGTAGGAAATGGTCCTCATTTTAAGTCCTGGAGCCAGATCACGTCTCAGAGTCTCTGGCTGAATGTTTTTTGTCCAAGGTAACTGACTCAGCAGAACTAGTTCTGATTCCGGCTAATGATACGTCATTAATATACGAGTCCTCTAAAATGTTTGCCTATGAATTGTGGGACTCTGACCCTGAGATATCAGAAATCATTCCAGTTAGACTAAACACACATAATTCACACAGTTCAGTATACGGTGAGGTCTCTCACCAACCCTTTTCTGATCATAGCCATTACATGAACGATAGCATGTGCATGTCATACCGAGATTTTCCAATTGGCCTTTATTCAGTACCAATCTGATAATGGGATGAAAAGTGGACTTGAGGAATGCAGTTCAAAGGACTTGCACTATTGAACCTGCGTATCAAGCCCAGCTATGTGGATTGTAGTAATGACTTGTGACAATATCATAAACTGGAGACAGCCCATGCAGGACCATGAAATAGAAGATATATAGCCCACAGGTGGGACAGCCGAGAGAAGGAGCCAGGCAAGGGGCACTTAGAGAGTGGAAGGAAGCCAAAGGATGCCGTAGGAAATGACACTTCATGGCAATACTGTTCTGACAACAGTTTCTTCCTCTGCTTCCCTGTAGAAGTCTTCCTAAGTTAAAATTCCTGTTTTGGTTATCTCTGCTCATGAAAAGACTGTGGTTACATTTTTAAAGACCTGATGCTGAAATTGCTCCCAAATTCTGAAATGCTAAAGGGGTAAGGAATCACTTAAGTAAAAAATCTATCCAGATTGCTGGATTTTTTTTCTATTAGGAAGTATGAGAGTGCTGATACAATGTAACATACAATGAAATTGGTCCTGGTTTATTGCCGTATTTCATGCAAACACTGAAATACAGAAGCTTTCTGAAGAACAGGCTCATGTCTTGTGTGGTGTTTGTTGGTGTATTTTACCCTGCACGTTAACAATGCAGTAAAACATTACTGCTGGCTGATGTCTTATTAAAAAAAACAAAAACTACCTTCTTCAAAAAAACTTTTCGTTCCCCATCTGGGATGCTGTAGACTAACCCTTTTTGTTAAGGCAAACTTGATAGACACATGTATTAATTCAGGCTCAAAGACACTTGACCACCTCTCTGTCTGTATTGTCTGTTCGCAGTACTTTTCCTTTTATCAGATCCACTGTACACGCTGCAGGACCCTCAAAGGTTACTGTGGTTTTAAATGCTCAGCTTTTGATTAAGAAAATCAGTGCAGGTGAATGAACAGTGTGTGTAGAGTGGCAGCCAACAAGGCTGGAATGTACTGCAATATCTCAGGAAGGAGCAGCCAGATCTGGGATGCAGCACAATACGTGGTGGAATTTCTTTGTTCCTAGAATACTTCTTGAGACTTCAGATATTGTGATTTGTAAGGGTATTCCTACTTTAGCTAGCAGGCTGATCAAGAAAAAACAATTATAGATGATGCACTTTTTTTCTTTTAGGGACAAAATGCTGTGCAACTCTGAGCACACATTTCCTAATAATCTAGTTGTTCACATTTCACATAAGCTCCTCCTAAAATGCCTATAGCAATATGCAACACTTCTCAGCTTCTCTGATTTTGGGGATTTCAAAGGCCTTCCTGGCTCTAATGCAGGAGAAGAAGGGCATTGTATGGACTTTCCGTAAGGTTGAACTCCAAGCAGAAAAAGCAGGGAACAACTTGTTCCATCGCCTTCATTTTATATGTTGACAAACCAAGGCTTAGACAAGGCAAGTGTTTTGACCTAGTTTACCCAGAGAGCAATAAGGAAGTAAGCTAGAAAATACCTAGGAAATTACCCAGGGAATTCTCCAACAAGGCAATTAAATCCAAATGAAGCCTTTTGCTATGAACTGTCTGCAGTGCCCTCCACCTCCGTTGGCTTTGCACAGAGCTGACTTTGTCATTTAGTGCTTTTTGGAATTACCCGTTTTTAAAATATCCATTTTAGTGAGTCAAAGCAGAGGAAAGGTAATTGGTCACGTGCTGTGGGTGGTTCAGATGGGCTCTGGATGCTGTCTCAGGCAGCACATGACCTGACATGCTGAGCGGGTGAAGGGTGGGTGCGGCTCTGCCAGGGGTGCCTGGGCTTGTTGGGAGAATTGTTGCCATTCCTACCCGCTTCTCTCCCTGTGATCTTTCTGAAACAACACAGGCTATTAGCAAGGGTTGTGTGATGTAATTCATTTAGGGGGAAAAACTTCCTCATAAAGTTTGTGATGCTATTCTCTTTGAGACAAGACTAAGTGGGGAGATAGGCAGGTGAGCTGAAAATTCAGTGGGATGCTGTCATCCATCCTGCAATCAAAGGTTCAAACAAATCTTCCACTGGAAGGTCCTGAGACTGATCTATGTGCAGAAGCACAGACACTGTAGCAGCCTGCAGTGCCCTGGGCTGGCTGTGCACAGGCTACAGCGTTGGCATGGCAACACCAGCTTCCAGTGGGTGTAGGAGCATCCCTGAATCACAGCTCTACCTGCCATCCCATTGCACCTCCCGAGTGCTGAAGGGGAGTGTCATGAGAGCCAGCAAAAGGCTTTCTCTCCCAAAAATAACTACTGAGAATAGGGAATACTTATCTGACAGGGCCTGCTATTGAAAAACGGATCTTGGTTCATATAAGCAGGAAAAAGACATTGAGGCTTATTTGTATTTCTGCCCCTGAGCACAAAGGGGTTGGAAAGCAGGCGGATCCCACCGATTGTGTGCTCCTCCTGTTTGGAGATGTAATCGGCATCCACATACTGTGCCACAGCCTTTCCTCATCTCTAGGGGTTGGGTTGGGGCTGGGAATGATGTGTGGGGATAGACCTCCTCCAGTGTAGAGGTGAAGACTCCAGCATTGGGGTGGGGGAGGGCTGGTCCCTGATGCAGAGTCTCTCCCCATCTTCTGACATGTAGCATACACTGCTGGAAGCAGCATTTGTGAGGCATGGAAGAAAACACAGGGTCACCCCGTTCGCTGAATCCCAACTTACCAACTGGAGAAAAAGCCTCTGTGTAAACAGCACAAATGAAATGGATATTTCACTCTGCTACTGATAAGTTTATCAGCAAATCCAGTGTGCACTGTGGACCCAAAGGAAAATACAAAGAAAATGTGTTAAAGAAAGAGATGTGGAGAGTCCTCAGCTAACCTCCAGCTTACCACACCCTGGGGACCAGGATGCTCTGCTCCGTGCTCTGGCACATGCCAGTCATTGCTCAGCCAACATGACTCCAAGGCTGGGGCTTTGTCATTTGTAACCACAGGGCCCAGTCCTTCCCGGGCTTCAGCTGTTGTGAGTGCTGTTGAGATGAATGAACCAGGACTATGCAGAGGTGCTAGGGAAGATGGAAGCATAGCAGGGGCAGGCAGGGAACACAACTGATGCTGGGCAGTACCGTGGAAGGCCCTGCTGGACCTTGGGTGAGAGGTGCGGCCGTGGCCTCTCCAGCTGGTATTGTCTGTGAATAGACCATCGTCCTCTGCAAGGAAGCAGAGACAAAACTGTCTCTTCTGCTTCCTTGACTGTGGCACTGAGCCAGTATTGCCTCACCAAGGGCTCGGCACCAGCTCGGAGGTCTCACAGCTCTAAAATGCCTCACCCACGTTGCCTCAAATGCCTGCTCTGGTGTCCTGTTACACACGGATCATTTTGGCTGACTGGATTTTATTCCCTGCAAGTGAGTGGCTGGGAAGGAGATGTGTTTCACAGAGCTTATAATAGAACTCTTGCTTTGACCTCCACGACTGAGAGATTAACGCCATTCCAGAATGATATGGTGCATGTTTTTTAAGGGTCCAAAGGCAATTCCTGTTTACAGAGCAGGTCTGGAAGAGCCTCGTAACATTCAGGCTGGGGCAGTGGCTGTGCAATTCCTCCCCTATCACTACTCTTTCAAGTGGACTTATGCCCTGCTGAGGAAGAACTCGAAACACCTCATGGATGGCCGAGCCAGGCTGTTGGTGTTGTGCAAAATCCTACTGCCTGTCTCTGAGACAAGAGAATAAGGAAATTCCTGTACCTATCCCTTCTCATTAAAGGAAATCACTTCAGAGCTTCTTTGGGGTAATTCTTTCTGGGTTTGGATTTTCAAAATTTCTTTTAGGAACTATTTTGATGAGATCCAGAGAAAGGTTGCCAGTACTTATGGAAAATTTGTCATTGACAGTAAAGATGCATTTGCAATAGCCCCGGACTCCCTTCAGTTATTCAGCTCTGCAGATACAGTCTTAAATGCTTTGATATATTGAGGTCCACCCTGCTAATTGTAATTATGTGCTCATGCCCAGCATCTTTACCCCAAATGGGCACTGAGAGCTGGGCCTGTGGTACTGCTCCCACCACGCCCACTTTTCCAAAAAGTACGACAGGCTGAAAGTACTCTGAACAGGAAAAGCAGCCATCTGCTAATAGCATCAACCCTTGTGTTTTCAGTTACATTTCCAGAAACCAGAGCATACAAGATCTCCTTTCTGGGTAAACGTATTCTCACATCCATGAGGAGCTTGATGCAAGTCAACCATCTAAGCCTTTGTGAGCCAGTGGCAGGTCAGAAGTGGCAGGAGCCTGGAGTCCACTGTCTAATGTATTCCCTGGCACAGTCGTAAAGAGAAAATTTGTTATGTGTCTTTAGTCAAATGAGTTATGCACTGACTCATTGTCACGGCCCAAAACTTAAGGTCCTTTTTGGAAAAAGTGGCCTTTAATAAGCCCTCATGTTTACCTATAAGATGTAGACTGACACCATGACACATGGATGCTCCTCTAGGTGGGACATATTTAGCTTGTTATTAACTATGACCTTATGGAAGGAGAGTCATGTTCATACACTGGCAGGGAACAGCTAAGACTGGAATCAGAGGCAGGGATTTTAGTTGGTTTTGGAAAATTAAATTCAGATTTTTATGTGCCAGCAGCACTGAAATGAGAAGATATATATGAATGTGGAAATCCACCATTTAGGATATTAACAATACGGAGCTCTTCTTGAAGGAAAGGGCGAGGCACACTGAGTACATGCAAAGCTGTGTTTACTCCAGAAGGATCATGCTGTGAGCTGATGACATGCCTTCCTTCCCCTCACTACTTCTCATTTTCTCTCTGTATTAAGGGTCTCTGACCTTGGAAATTATTTACTTCTCCTCTGCAAACCATGACTCTCCTTTCTTCTCTTCTCGTGGTCTCTTTGCTCAAAGCTTTTGGTGTGTTTCAGCCAGTTGACTTCACCCTCTCTGACCAATGCACACAGTGCAGTGACGGTGCAAATCCCTGCTGCCTTTACTGGCACCAGCCATATCCCAGTACAGCTGGTGTCGGCTGGGCTGGGATTTTCCGAGGGCTCCTGCAGCAGAGCAGGTTACAGACCGATTGAGACATGTTTGGTGGCTCAGCCATGTTTGCCACAAGGGGGGGGCGAAGAAGAGAAACTGTCTGTGGAAATTTACTGACTCTGAAGACCTCATGACTTCTTGCTAAATATGAAAATTCCCAGTATAATAAGAATAATTGTTTCTAAACCACCTGTGCAGCCTTTTATTATTTACCTGAATATTACAGGGTCAGAGGTATTTTTTTTGTCAGTGACACCAATCCATCATTTGCCATAGGGGTGAAAGTTAAGGAATTCATTAGTCAAGGCATTCGTTTCTAGTACAAGGACTTCCACAGAGATGTTGAATTTAATTTTTTTTTTTCAACAAGTTAGCACGTAGTGTGCCATCTCTTGTGAAATATGTGCCCACTAGGAGAATGAGTGGGAGCAAGTAAGGTTGTAAGGAATCTTTCTACAGCTTCTGTTTTCGAACAGTGATTTGCAAAGAAGCCGTTTTCTTGTCTTTTTTATTTGAAAGGTTAATATGTGCAAAGCTCTTTAAATCATCTGAGGTGGATCAGGGTTATGACTAAGAGATAAGGAGGGATTTGTCTGTCTGACAAACGTCCCCTCTGCTTACAGAGAAGGTTGGTATGTTCAGAAGTGGGAAAATACCTCTGAGTGCAAAATGCAGGGCATAGTGTAAACTGGAGTTCAGACAGTTCATGGGCTGAGCAAAACCCCTTGAAATGCAAGATGCTGTGAGGCCCACCTTTGCGTCCTGCACAAGAAAATCCTCCAGTGATGTCTCCAAGAAAAGTGCTCAGTCTCCAGCCCACAAAAGATCAATGTAATGCCTGCTACAAAGCTGGTAGGAATTTTAGTGTTAGGACAATTAATGTTCTTAGTCATTTTTATACTGGACCATATCATCTACCCATCAGAATTAATGCCGCTTATTTAAAAAATTGAGTGAGGGAGAAGGGAATAAGACACGAGAAACAAGAGAAAAATGCCCTGAGTCTCTGTTGTGCCTCCAGGCAGGGCACAAAGTCAATCTGCAGTAATGTAATTTCTAAGCAAGTCACAGCTAGGAGTAAAAACTGCAACGGTGATCAGAGATGACCAGTGCAGTCAACTCAAGCACAGCTAAAGGCAACGGCTTCAGAGCCTGCAAAGCTCATCCAGTGCGCAGTGCAAGGCCCTGGTAATTGCCTGCAGTGCAGTACAGGCTGGGTTGGCTTTGATATTTTATAGACAATGCTCAGTAAAGACAATGGACTGGTTCAGGTGCAGCTGAAGTCATGTGGGTGGAGATCTGTGTACTTAGGGTTTTAGCACTGGGGATGAAGGGACACGGTAAGAAGCTGTATATGTTCCATATGGTGTTCCCTATAGTGGGTCCAGTTTCTAAGCTGGGACTCTACTGCATTAAAATCATAATTCAAACACTAACAAAACTCTAGCAATTCAGGGCAGGAATAAGATATTTGCAGGTGGATAATTAGCTAGCTGGGTAACTGTGGTAGCCGATATTAAAGTGACCAAAAGGCTTTTCCCAGGCTGCATGGTTCTGTTAAGTTAATGTATTCCAGTTTGAATCTCCCGGTTGGCTGCTGGCCTTGGCCCCTCGCCACTCCCCCAGGGCTCTCCCATTGGTCCCTGCTCCCTGATCCCGCCTTTCCCCCCAGCCCCGGGAAAAACCCTGAGTGAGCCATTGGCCTTGGATTTTCTTGGCTACCCTTCGAGAGTGAGGATGTACTAAACTCGCCTGTCGGAATGAAGGCAAAGCAAATTCCCTTCCTGTCTCTTTGCTATGGACTATAATACTGAACCTGCCTGTGTGTCTGTGGGGGCACGCAGGACCCCACGGAGCCAGGCAGAAACGGTATTAGGTAACAATGGTGATCTGTTCTTTGTAGCCAAAATCTTGATTTGGTGCACTTAGTGTAAGACAAAATGTCTTGAGATTTGACATATTGAAAATTCTCTGCATCTGTCCAGGGCAGGATAAAGAAGATAAATCCCAAAGACCCCAAGAAAATTCATAAAACACTTGAGATGAGAAAATGAAACCAACGGAGAAAAGCAGATGCTTTAAAGGCAGCAGGACTGAGGACTGCATGTCACATAAAATGAATGCAGTTCATCACACTAAATTGTTCGTGCCCAGACCATATATGTTCAGTTCTTGACAAAGTAATCTCTTTACAAAGCTCCATAATGCAGCAGAGTCAGCTAAGAACGAGTTATAAACAAAGAAGCTATTCAGCTGTCAAAGCAATTTTCAGCTATATTAAAGCAGAATGGGATAGAACGGGTTCTGCCGAGCCTTCTGCTGTCCTGGGGAGCCGGTGGCTGTGCACGTGTGTGCCTCGTGTGACAAGGGGACAGCGCGTGCGTGCAGGGCCAGCCGCCCACGCTCACACGTGTGCACACACGTGTGGGGCCATCGCCCGTCGCCTTCCCCGGCTCGTGGCAGAAACTGCAAAGCGCTTATTTAAACCCTGGTTTTGGTCTGCTTGTGGGGATGTCACAGAGTTCTGTCCATTCCGATGATGTGTTTTGTTCCCATAGAAACCAGTGTACTTTGGAGGGGGAAAGGCAGAAGGAGACTGAGGAAAGCAGAAAAATGAGGCAGAGCAGAAGTGTGCGGTGTGAATAGATCGTTCAGATGGTGGGGCTCTTCATAAAGTGACTAAAGCCTGAAGACAGTGAGCTGCCTTATTTATTTATGGGTATGTCACTCAAGAATAATTCAAATCCTTTCAAATGTACGTCAATTAAATGAACACAGCATCCTATTTCTTCAAATGCGCTATCCCCCACCAGATAGGCTGTGTCAGTGACTGCAGGGGCCAGGTGTCCAGGGTGCTTTCTGCTGACACATGACTGATGTTTGCTGTGTCTCTGGTGTCATTAGCAGGTGTTTCCTATCTTCATCCCCAAACTTGGGGAAGAGGCAGGGCCTGGGAACCTACTGATTTCAACTGAGGTTCAATGAAATACCTGTCAAGTCTCCCATAAAAAAAGCTGTGCATGATCTGAACCTCCTTGGGCAGGGAGAGGCATGCTGGAGCTATTCTGATTTTTTTTTACACCTTAAACCAGCCAACTTGCCATTGAATCATTTAATAACTAATTGAAAGTCCTGGATAAAACACCCTGTCTACAGCTTTCTGGCAAACATCCCAATGACTTCAGTAGAGCCAAGATTTTACCCTTTCCTTGACTGCAGACCTTGTTTGTTGTCGCTTCTTTTTCTTTAGCTGTTCTATGTGGTTTAAGCCAGATTTTTTTCTCTTAGATGTGTGGGTTTTTTTCCTTTTGTCAAATATTCTCACTTCAGCTCCAGAACATAGACTCAGCACGATGGATCCCAAGAGGTAGTCCATGACTAGGTAGCTGTGTTTTGTCCATTTCCTTTTCTGCTGTGATCTAGGAGACAACAACGAGTAGATAAGAGGGCAGTAGGATTTTCAGCAACTAAAGGCCACCTCAGGCATTTGTGTGCAGGCATCAACTTGACTTGCAAGTCCTTGTTACCAGAACTATGTGGTGCTTACCGCGGTCCCTTAGATGGTATCTGACCAACTGGAAAAACAATGGACCACTGCAGCCTAGAGCATCGGCTGTTTCACCACCCAGGGCTGAATGCCAGGAGGAGAAACAGAATCCTATACATGTGTATCCTATATGTGTAAATGCTGTGGTTACAGAATGATGCTCCCATTCTGCCTGTGCATGTTCTTTAATTCATGTTTCTCTGTCTTCCCCTTTTGTGTTTACCACTTGTATCCTCTGTAATTTTGCTTTCAAGGTCTTTCTTAGAAGAGACATTTGCCATTTTTGCCTGGAGCTGAATAACCCCAAGATGCACCTCTGATGCCTGCTTGCTTGAAGGTAGGGATGTGCCAACAAACCCTGCTTCCCAGGGGCTTTTTGGCAGAGCATGCTCAAACTTCTGCTGTGTTCTTCATAAGAAGTTGCTCTTGGTCCCACATGGCCCATGTATAAGGGACCTGAGCCAACAAAAATTGCCAGGACTTAATGCATTCTTCAAAGTTTAGGGCACCAGAGTATGAAATGACAGCAAATACCCTAAGCCCTCACCAACACACCAGGTGGGAAAACCTGCAGCAGTTGCCTGTGGTGTTGGTATGATTCAAGCCCATGCTGTTTAATTTATTCTTGTGTACCTAAAGCCATGACACCTAACAGTACTGATAGCTGAGAGTCTCATTCGTTGATTTATTGACAAATTATAAGAATAAAAAGACACTACGTGAAGGGAGATGTGATTTTGTTGAATGAATCTAATCTTAGTTGTTTTTCTAAGCTTTAAACTTTGAATTTTACAAGTCATATGTTAAGCACTCTGCTTTACTCCTTTGTATCCAGACAGAAAGAAACAGATTGTAAAAAATGTGCTTTGTGGGTGATGTAGAATTCTTCTCTTCTGCGGAATACGTCAGGGAGGATGTTTGCTATATATTTATGAGATCCCTTGCAGATCTTTAGATGATCTCAGATGTTCATTCTCTTGACCTTTTTATTGCTAGCATTTATTCTTCTTTTAATGGTAAGCCCTCAGAACAATGCGGAGGGTTCCATTCAAACTGCAGGCAAATCTTACATCACTCTTGGCTTTCAACAGGGCTCCACACAGAACTCAGCAAGATTTCATTGAGACTTTTCTATAGTGTTGGTTATAGTTCTCTAGGGGATACAGGGAAAATTACTTTGGGCTTTAATGTTCTGTATTCATTAGTCTATGATTTGTTTGTTCCAGAGGCTGGTTATTATCTTTGATACTGTGTCATTCTGCAAAGCAGCACTGAGTACCAGAGAGTGACAGAGCATCTCTCATGCTACTGCTGATTCATGGCATGTACTTCTGCAGAGTGATGAAATACCTTGGTCACGTCAAGACGGCTCATTTCTAGATAATAGCTAATATCTAAATACTAGATGTTATGTGACAAGCTTGAAGGCCAGAAGATAATGTTCAGGGGTGATGTCTGTACTCAAAAACATAATCTGCTGGAAGCCAATGTAACTTTGCGTGTGAGCGTGGAGAATATGCGTGACTGTAAATTCAGGAACGGGCTGTTATTCGAGTACAAGGTAGAATAAGAAATGTTAAAAAAACTTTTTTAAAAAAATGCCTCTGAAGTCCAAGTGTACTGTTTATCATCTTGTTGTACCAAAACAAAACCTGTGATGTACTTTGACTTGGAATTTTCCAGAGTCATCAGGGTGGTGTTGGTTTTCATCCTTTCTCATCTTGCTGTTTTCTGACTTCCCTTTCCACGCTTTGAAATTTTTATCCTGAATGTCTTCTTTTGCTTTTAATTAAATGAAAAAATTAGTGTTTTGTCCTCAGAGTCTACTCCCACACTAGAGAACTTAAAATTCCCCGGTGAGAGTCAGCAGGAGATTATGATAGTCAATCTAATTTCCTTAGAAATGTCATAGCTGAAGTATTTGTAATAATAAGGCTTTGTTCCTAGAACTACTGAATGCCACAACTCTGAAACAGGTAACTGAACAAGAAAGTTCTGGAAATATTTCGTAGAGAGAAACACAGGAGGAAGAAGAGGAACAGGGGAACACTAGCAATGTAATCATATTACTGAGCAGGCAACTTTCAGCAAAAGAATTTCCTTGTCAAGTGTAGTGTTCTTTCTTCTGACAAATTGCTTGTGTAGAAACTAAAGTTTTTCAGTCCCTGCACTGTTCCACATTCTGAGGTTTTGGTTCACTTGATGTGGTTATTTTTTTGACATTACTTAGGGGTGATGAGTCGGTGTTCGTGTGGCATGATTGGTCAGCTCGGTCATTCTTATTGACTTAAGCCATGTAAACTGCATTCGACTCAGACAAATATTGTTTGGTTGCTGGAAGGAGAGGCTGCCACATTACTCAGGGAAATTTACTTCAAATCAAAAGGTTTTGCCATGGTAGGAATCAACAAAACTCAAATCATGCATGATTCTTCTGCTTGTTTGCAATGACAGCCATAAGAAAATTTTGGTCACATGCTATTCCCAAAAGTAACTAAAATTGGATTCAAGGGAAGTTCCACCTGATAATAATCTAACACATTCCCAATATTTTCTCACTATTTCTCTACCACTTATCAATTCTCCCTTCTTTTCTTTCATTCCCTTCTACTTTTTCTTAGGTTTGTGTTTTAATGATGCCTGGTTTGATCCCAGAACTCATCTTTGAATTTATAGTAGATGTTTTTGAACATTGATGAATCTACATATATAGATGTAGAGATTTAAAGTGGTTTCTTTTTTATGGATGTTGACTTCTTTTACAAAGCAAGAGAGCAGACCTGGTTACAGACATTGCAAGCACACGTGACCAGTCAATTGGTGCATTTGCACCAAGAGGCCTGATTGTATAACTCATGCTGTGAAACATTACTTGAGGCCTGGCCTCATTTCTTACTGGGTAATAGTTGCTTATATCATTATGGTGAGGTATTTCCTTTTTGTTAAGAGAATTTAGGGTATATTCATTGATTGGTTTTGTTCTGGTTTTCCATAAGATTTTTATCACTGAGTAGGTTCATCTTCAAAAACTTGGTGCCCTGTCCCATGACGTTACCTCTGGAATATCTGGCAGCTGGATTAAAAGCAGGTCACAGTACAGCTTGTTCTGCATGAACACTGTAAACAGCTGTTGGGAGAAGTTCCCCTGAATACACAAAACCGTTGTGTTATAGGTTGTGTTTCATCAGGAGGTGTTTTTGTTAAAGAATCACTGGAGACAATCCAAAAATTAATCTTGGCCATAATATAATCCTGGTACAAAATGCATCATTTCTTCTTGGCAACCGAGGTGTTTGGCATCAGCAACTATTTACATTTGCATTGCTTTCAAACTTCTGTGTGTGCTGGAAGGTAGAGTGAAATATTTCCTAGATGGCCAAACGATTCCTAAGGAAAGATACACCAGGGAGCAGAAATTCAGAAACATTCTGTTTCAAAGGTTGCTACTCGATCAGTACAACTACACTGGAGCTTTACTGGATGTCCAGAGCACATCTTTCATTGGCTTTACACAGGTTACACCTCAATTTTATTTCACAACGTTCTAATTTTCTGTCGTATCGGTAGCTGCATGAGATACCTTTCCTTGTGTTCCTGCTTTGACACATTCCTATCCATCCATGTTCCTAAGAGATTTTTTTTACCCAATGCACAAGAAGCATGAGAAGCTCCTGTTGGTTAACTCATTATACTGTGATTGCATGTCTATCTTAGCTTGAATCACTAAGTAAATATAAATAATATGTGTCATACTTCTTTGTAACTGTATGTGCCTCTTACTTCCACTTTTCCTGGTACTTGAGCATGGAAAAATTGCAAAGCGCTGAGAGACTATTGCTGTATGTGAAATAAATTGCATGGACCTTGATTCCAGGAAGAACATACACACATGCTGATAAACAGTTTCTTATCTAAGAAATACTGAAGAGAGTGTTTCTTAAATGACAATGCTTCTCTGAAATCAAGCTTTTCATTGCTGGGTTGTTGGTTTGTTGTTTTTTTTTTTTTTAGTATTTCAACACCTTGCTGATAGTGTTGTGAAATCTTTGCTGGGCCTTCGCCAATTAACTGAATAAACTTCTACTTGCTTAATGGTTTTATAACGCTTCTATTTGAGATAAACATGCCGTTTCTTCATTTAACTTCTCTCCTGCATTTTGTGTGCAAATACTCTCTAATCTCATGGAGATTCCAAGTCTCTGAGACTTAGGTTCTTGCAGAGTTGTCAAATACAGCAATCAGAACACATTTAGACACTTGACAAAGGTCTCTTAATGTTTTTCACTGATACTTTTAGTATTATTTAAGATAATTACTGTTATGATTAACTACATTGAGCTCTCATATTCTGAGATGTAATTTTACACTTTCATATTTACATTTATTAGTACACATTCAGTTTAAAGTCATCTTTCATTACTCAGTGTGTGACATACTTCAGAGAAGAACTGAGGTTTTCCAAATCTGCATCCCATAACCTGTCTGCAAAATACTCCTTCTTTCTAAAGGCCAACCAGCCCCTAAAATTCAACTGGAAGGTCAAGATCAGAAGCATGATAATATCACTGAAGATATCAAATGATTGAGCAGAATTTCTTTAATTACAAAAGGATTGAAAAGGAAAAGAAATATTCCTACACACTGCAGATTTTCTTGCTCTGTGACTTACGGTATTGTATTTCATGTTTTCAAGCATTCAAGTAATGGACACAAAATTGGAAGCAGAAGGAAAGGTATAGACATCATTACCTGAAGGCAGTGAAAGAATGGGAGATTTTTCATCCAGTATTGGAGAAATAAATTTGTGTCCACAGGGCATAGGCATTGAGAGGAAAATAACTTATATGAAACTAAGGGCTGTAACAGCCTAATTTTGTTCTCTGGACCCAGGTAAATTTCATCCTAACACTATAAATAAATACGTAATATGAAGTGCAGTGATATTTCCTGATTGATGATCTTGTTAGACTCCAAATAAACATATATCGTGCTCAAACTGTAATAATACAAGCTTAGTACATACAGAGGGAATTGCATCCAGCTCCTAAATATGAAGAAAATGTACCGAAAGGGAATGATTTAGAGGAGAATGAAATTTTCCTTTAGACTCAGGGGGGATTCTGCTGAGCTTTCCCCTGGAAGATAGTCCTTCTCAGGACTTCACAGACATTTTTACATAATTCGTTTCTCAAGCTGATTTAAAAAAAAATATCTTACTGGTATATAAACAGATTTCAGGCATTTAGCTATCTGCTATCATTATGCTATAAGCTGAAAAGCAACTCTTTTCTTTGCACTCTCTGTCACCTGAAAATATTTCTTCAGTCTCAGGAACTCTCTGGAGAGCCCATATTTGTCAAATATTGTAGGAATAGGAGAAAGAATAATAACAGCAACAAATTGTTTAATCACTACAATTATCATTGCTGTTATTATTTGTTATTATGAATATCATTTGCTGTAACACCTGTGATGTGGCTGGCAATTTTCAGACACTTCAGTGCTTTCACTTTGTTCTACAGTGTTCATAATCCAAGGACTGATGTCAGAGCAGAAAATATCAATCAGTAGTTTATGGATAACGCATCCATAAATCAGCAAGCTGCCTTATAGCAACAGAATCACACTCTTAGGAGGGTTTGTATGGAAGGCACAAAACACGTGAGCTCTGGATGATTGGGCAGGGCGTAGGGTTTGGACTGTGGTGTGATGGCCTAGAGCACAGATGGAGTGTGGTGCCATGAAATGCAGAGCTCAGAGCAGGTGTCTGGAAGCCTCTCATGGTTGAGATGTGGTAGCAAATGCGCGGAAAGGGCACCGGAATTTTGAAAGCTAAAATTTAGTCCATGCAGAATGGGAGACTGGTTGAGGAATTCAGAACCTCAGTAAGGGAGGTTCTTTGTGAGCCTTTGTCAGTGAACCTGATACAGATTTCAGCATCACCAAGCTGAGAATTTGACTAGCAATTTCCAAATCCCCAATGCTTCACATGTTGGAGTCCCAAACAGCTGCTCTTTCAGACTCTTGTGTAGTTGTGAGTCTTAGCCTCTTCTTGAGGATCATCCAGCTACCTTGTCAAGGAACCACGACAAGACTGCATCTCAGCTGACTTGGTTATACAACATGGAAAACTAATTCCCTCTGCTCTTCAATGTCCCTAAGGCAATTTTTGGTGCCACAGCCTGAGTTTCTCCCCATAGAAAGGCCAGATATATAAAATTGCTCCTTTTCCAGCCTTAAATCTCATTCAAGACCTCAGAATAGATTTGGGAGGATTGTGCTGAAAGGGTGATTTTCACCTTTGATGACTGAATCACTGCAATATCTGTGTTGAGCACAGCTCAAACACTGAGGGACGACGATGAAGATAAGAAATAAATGGCCAATGCCTCTTTAAGAATCTACAAGAGCAGAGTAATAAAAAAGAAATACAATAACTCAGATAATGAAAACATTATCTTACAGATTTTGTAGAAACTTTGCCTTAGGGATGCCACCTGGATTTGTTTCACTGACACAGCTGCTCAGACTTTTTTTACCTTTGCTACATAAAAAAATAGAGGCATCTGAACAGCTGTTTGGGTTAATTTTTTAATGCCTTCAGTAAGTAAAAATAAAGGCAAATTACATGAATGAGCAATGTGAAACTGCATCCAAAGATGCTTTAAAAACTTTTCAGTTTTTAAAACTTCCTGGACCTCATTCACAGTAAATATAGGTCTGTTGTCCATGGATAGAGCTGAGTCAGAAGGGTAAGTGGGGCATTTCCATTTGTCTGCTGACCAGTTGTAGCATTATCTGTCCAGCGTCTCTTCTCTGTACAAAGGAAAGACTCCTTTTGATCAGGGCAAATTGGCAAACCTGGTTATATTGAAATCAGTCCACAGTCACCCCACTGACTTCACTGAAGTCACTAAAAATGTCATTAATCAAAACAAGCAAACAAATGAAAAAAAATCCTAATTTTGCTTAAATCCATTCATCCACTCTGGAACTGTCTGTTGCATTGCCTGCCAGGGAACTACTCCCTAAGAAGGTAGTTGAAGGGAGAATGGGAACAGAGCTTATAAGGGTGTCTGGATAGACATCATTTTCCAATGAAAAATGTCATTTTTTGTTATTTTCAAAATCACTGTGTTGGGGGAAAGGGGGAGGCAGAAGAGTCGGTGCTGATTTGTGCTGCCCCTCCTGACACACAGCACACTGAGAGCATTCCAGGTTGAAAAAGAGTCAGGTTTAACAGGGTGATGGAATGAAACAAGTGGGAGTTGTGATGTTTTTTGTTACCCAGTGTTTCACACACCTCTAGCGGCAAACCCTCTTCGTTGCCAAGACAACCCCAAAGAAATACGAAATCCAGAACAATACCCTGTGTATGAGGAGCCTCGTATTCTCTGGTGCACGAGTTCGTTGTGAATGTCAAGGGAAACGCTGCCCTACCCTCCACAGCGACCCAGGTAAGCCCAGGTAAAGTTATAGGTGGTGTCTGTGAGATTATAATGACTTATATTTAGAGATTGTCTTTTGTCCTGGCGGCTACCAAAGCTCGAGGGCTGGCTCTGAGAGTCTGGGCACTGTACTCCTGCAGTGCAGCATTACCCAAGGCTGGCCAGGCAGCACCAGGAGGATTCCTGAGGCTGTAGTGCAAGTAAGTCAGGGCTGGAGAGCTCTCTCTGCTCTCCCCAGCCAGTGCTGCATGTGAAGGTGTCTGCAGCAAGCAGGGAATGCCAGCCTGTGGTGATCTGCCTTTATAGCGGTTTCTAAAGATTTCTCAGGCAGCTGAATGCAAGGTTGTGCAGCCATAGAGGTCTTTTTGCTCCATAACCGGGATATATCGAGCTGTGCTCTGTCTCTAGGTCAAAGGAAATATAAACGTGACTTAAGCCTCTTTGCTTAAGGTCTTGGCTCAATGCAGGACAGTGGAAGGTCTGGAGCTTTGGGTTTGTTAATGCTTATTTATTTAAACCCAATGAATGAGCCTTGGACAAAGGTCCAGGAGGTCAGAATAAATATCTGCAGAGACGCTTAGGGCACCCTCTTACAGGCAGGAGCCCTAGGAACTTTTTTGTTTCTCAGAGAAATGTTATGTGCAGTTTGCAAAGTTTAAGTTTTGCTTTTCCAAATTGCCTCCAAGTCATCTTTAAGATTCCCATTATATTCCCAGGGACAGGTAGTAAGTGATAACCTTTTCCTGAAGAATGCTAGGAATACTCTTTTTGCTACGCTTGAAGTTGTCATTGACCTCCTTGTTAGGAATGGCTGCACCCTTAGGAAGTAATGTCAGCTCCCCATTTGGTTAAAGCTCTTTGATAAATGGGGGAGCAGCACTTGGAGCAGGGGACACTGGATTCCACATAGCAATGCATCCATTTTGCTGTGCACCCAGTGTGAAGACAAATCCGTTTTAGCCTGCATTGAATCATAGCAGTATCCCAAAAGTAAGCAGGAGAAATGCTGACATCTTTTGCATCCTTTCATTCTTTGGCTCTCTTGCTCCCTCGGTTGTGTCCTTTTGTATCAGCTGCCTGTCAGATGTTCCCAGCAGGAAACTTGGCAGCATTACAGGTGTATCCTGATGAACATGGTCTTTACGTGGACAGGGAACCCTGGGGGGACTGCAGCTTCCTCTCTTCTGCTGCACTTCTAGAACCACATCACATTATTCCTTTTGCAATTGTGTGCTGAGATCCAACAACTCCAGGACTTTGGGCTCTGAAAGACAGGTAGCAAGTAGTGGTAGTTTGGTATTACAGGAGCACCAAGCCAGCAGAACAAATCAGTTGGTGCTGACAGCTCCGTGTCTATACTACTGACACTTGGGGGTTTTAACCTGAGACTAGCATAAATTTAGTCCTGTAGGCTGAGCTCTGAAACTTTGTGGTATGAAGTGAAGCACAGTCAATCAGGGATTCACTTCAGAAACACTTACCTGTTCCAGAATAAGGCACAGATGTAGATTAGCATTTGTGGAACAGAGGGTCCAACTAATCAGTGCTGAAAAACAAGTGTTGCATATTCGAACATCATAGCAAGACACTCTGAAGCAGAGCTGGTTCTGCTTTGATGGTTCCATCAGCATGTCCAGAGCTTCAGCTTCCATGTCCATGACTGTCTCTCCCTGACTGTGGGAGAAGAAGCCTTATGAATGAGACTTCAAGCAGCACCCCCAGAAGCAACAGTTCCGCACTATGCCTCCTTTGTTTTCCTGAAGAACAAACTCTACAGTGCACTGAGAACCATCACACCTTCATCCTGTTAAAAGACACATCCTGTTAGAGCTTCGGGTGAGGCATCCCTGAGCTCAGGCCACTCTGATCCTCTTTTAGCACCTTAGAAACAAACTGAAAACTCCTCGCTGCTCAGGAACAAAGGAGGTATGTGAAAGAACTGCAATTTCATAAACTGTCGAGTGGGAGTTGGAGCTATTATAGAACATCCCGTTCCAAAAGGAAACAAATGACAGCCTGACGCTGCCGGGTAGTAGTGACGTGTGCGGCCGCAGAGTGAGTCAGTCTGTGTGAGATTCAGATATGGACCTAGAGGGAAAACATTTGTGGCAGCGGGGCCGATCACATGCTCATAGATGGAATTACCTCAGCTCATTTTTCATGCATGTGTTAATGTATTTGCTGCGCTTCTTCAGCAAAAGGCAAATAGCACAGAGGAAAAAGTCGCGTGTAGGAGCTGCTCTATCTGTCTCTTCTTGCAGCCTCCTGCTTCCCACCCACGCTCCTGCACAGCCGGTGATAATGTATCACGAGCTATGTTTTGGTATAGCACTGTTTCGTTCAGTAAGATGGAATGTGCTGTTATTATTTTTATTATTTGTGTTATTTGGAATCCCAAAGCATAGCTCCAAAGGCATAGGTGAATTGGACAATTAAGCGAATTATTGCGAAATTATTTAGTTTATTAATGAAGTGATGTCTTGCTTCAATAGCTTAGAGCTCAGATGAATGCTTGTATTCATTTAAAAATGAAAACCGAAGCCTAAGGATCCTTTTAAGGCCTGAAAGGAGTCTGTAGAGCTGATTCTCTGGTACATGGGGGATGTGTAATGATGTATAAATTGTGAAATAAATTGTCTGTTTACTGGAAAATTATGGTGATCTCCTGGTTGTGGTCCAAGATAAGAAACCTTGGCCATGGTTTAAGGACAAGGAAGCTTCAGTAGTAATTCTACCTTGAGATGCTCCCATCTCAGCTTTTTTCCACACTGTTTTACTCCAGCTCAGCCCCCTCCCAGCTGCATCTAAACAACTCTTCATGTGACTCTGCAGCAAGCCACATCAGGAATTGCTGGTGGTTAAGACTGTGAACAAAACACCCTGTAAAATAGAAAGCATTTTGCTTTTTTCTTTTTTGTGTATGTGTTTTGGTTTTGTTTTTGGTTTTGCATTTTGCTTCAGCTAGATCAGTGCCTGATCAGCATTGCCCCCGGGAACAACTGCTCTGGCCCAGCTGAAAGGCCTGAGTGTTGTGTGGTGGGGGGGACACTGGCAGGGGCTGATGGTGGGAATTCTGTGACAGCGCTGCCACCAAAATCTGCAAATCAGGAAACCGTAGCCGGTAAAACATTGCTTCATTCAGCAGCAAAACAGAACAGCTGCTGTGTCTCCAGAAGGAAAAAAAAAAAGGGGATGTTATTTGGCTACAGAGTGTGTAGCCAGGGTTGGAGGACAAACTGGGGGAAGGATTTGGGTTCAGGGTATAGAAGTCTCATGGACAAAAAAGGCCTCAGAAAGCAATATCAGGTATCAGGTGTTTCCCATCTCTTGTGCTGAAATCTCATAAGCATACTTGACATTTCATGGAGGTTCAGCCAAATCTAAAGCAGAATTGCAGGTCTGAGTTGTAGTCTAACCCTCAAACAGCACCAAAGTACTGAGCTGAGAGCAAAAGCAGAACTCTCCTTGCACTGGAACTGAGTAAGTTTGGGTTTTTCCTCTCTGTGTACAATTGCCTTATTGATGTTTCAAAGTAATGTTGGACTGGGGGAGCTCACCTGGCACCCCTCCCCACTAGACATGGAGGGTCTGTGCTGGTGTAGCTGAAGTCCATAGGTGAGCAAACCACTCTGGGATGGCTCTGACCTGCAGCAGCACTAGAAGAAGAAAATGACTACCAAAATACTTAATTAGACATTTTGTTTCTAGTAAAGCCTTGGCAAACCAGACTGGCTGCTCCTGCCACAGAGGGAAAGGGACTGGCTTGAAGTAGGTGGGGTGCCTATCTCCCCAAAACGGCAAGCTCAGAGCTGGAGCCGTCACCCCGAGTCACCATTATCTGCTGCATCCTTACATGTCCCCCCCTCTGCCCTGGCATGAGTACTCTCCCCTCTTATCAGTGAGATGGCAGCATTTCATTTGCACAGCTGAGTGCTCTTGAACTGACTCTGTGCATCCATCAAGGTCATGAAGTCATTCAATCCCTTGATGTAGCAGCCTCTGGTCAGGAATACAGGACGGCAATGCTGCTGGTGCGGCTGACAACACCAGAGGGATAACTTTCCTGCAGTACTACAAAGCAGCTTTCCTGGAAGAGGTAATGGTTTGCCAGTATTGCAGAACGGTAATTTTAAGCCCATAAAAGAGCTCTTATTGTAGTCTCAAAGCAGCCTTGAAAGCCGGCCGCGCCCTCTCTGTCCCGGGCTCAGATGAAGTGCCAACGCCGTCAAAGAAAAAGGTGTTCTCAGCATGTGCCGTGTCCCGGCGTGGCTGGCGCAGGTAGTGACAGCCGGCAGGGCTTTAGCACCACGCCGGGGATTCCAGGAGAGGGTTTGCCTGCTGGCAGGCGTGAAAAACAGGGCTTCTGCAGCTGCTCCTCCGGTGGCTCACGGATGGCATCCCCCACAACAGACCGCTTGATGCAGCCGTGCTGAGCGATGCTCCCACAGACAGTCCCGGCCCTTTTCCTCGGCACAAAGCCGCGCTCCCAGCGAATGCCAAGGGCAGCCCGAGGAGGGCTGCGAGGGGCTGATGTCACTGCCCGGCCTGCGGGCGTGACTCATGCGGGGAACAGAGAGCTCTTCATGGGCCGCGCAAAGCGAGCCCGTGGGAGGGCTTCGCTCCAAGACGGAATGAGACGAAGGTGCTGGAATGACCCAGGGAGCCCGAAGCGGGGGCCACACCTCGGCCCCCAGCACTGAGGGTTGGAAGGAGGTCACCTCCTGTTTGGATTTCTTCCCTTGGGTTATTTTGAACAATTCTGCCCTTGCTTTAAGCAAGGATCAGGGTGGGGGAGGATGGATTTGTTTGAGAGGAATTCCCTGCACCTTGAGCTGCCTGAATTAGTCAGGAGCAGCGAAGATGGAGCAGAGGAGGATGGTACGTGTCCTGAAAAGCGCGTAGGCAGGGAGCTCAGGCTCCCCCAGCTGCACGAGCAGTCGTGGCTGAGGCACATCCCTCAATAAGGTACCTCTGTAGGGGAGCCTCGCTGCCCCTAATTCACACTGGTGGAGGTGCACAGTGCCAGGGCAGCGTTCCTAGCAAGGCCCCGGTGAAGCAAACTCCGTGAATGAGAACAGCAATAACCAAACCTGCTGCCACCAGACAAGGGAGGGGATTCACAGTGCCTGCCAGAGGTGTTATGATGGAGGGGGAAGGAGTCAGCTGCAGAGCTGATGCTGCTGCCTTGCAGGGAACGGGCTCATAGCACCACTTCTTTGTTTGTAAAGTCAAATTCCTAAAAGTGACAGCACTTGTGGTCACCATGACATGGACAGTGGTTTCTGAACACTTCCGAAAGTCTTTTGAGATTGCCTAAAGAAAAGGATCAAATACTGATGATGATAAAATGTGTTGTATCTAATTATATGAGTGCTGAAATTGGCTATTTCCCCTTTCTTCCATCATTCTGATATAACTGGATGCAGGAAGACATTCACAAAAGAAATACTGTTTCAGTGAACAACCCTGTGCAACCCATTTTTGAAGATTTTCAGAACCAGCAAATCGAAATAATCCTACAAACTTACATAGAGTCTAAACTGGCCACTGCATCTGATTCTTCTAAATTGTTCTTTTATGTCTGCAAGGAACCAAGTGTAACCTTCAGATTTAAATACCATTGAACTGTAGGACTTAGGAAATTCGGATTCTGCTGTACATCAGCTTCTGAGCCTGAAATTAAGATTTGTTTTTGTGACTGCACATGCTGGGAATCAGGATGAACAGCAAACATGCAAATTCAGTTCTTAATTACGAGCCACATGGAATCAAAAATAGACAAGCCAGTTCCATTAGTGGAGAAGCAAGCAGAACCACAGAGCATGATTTCCTATAGACGTGAGGTCACACTTGAATGTGGATATGGTTGTCAGGATTTTACAAAAATGCTCAAAAACTGCAAGGTTTCATGGATTTTCTCGTGACCAGAGATTTGCACCGAGTTTACTATTTGCTATTCACTACTATCACTTTTCACTAACAGAGTCAGGAAAACAATGTCAGGTGATTGGTACAACTGATCAACACATCTAATGAATAGCCAGGACTGAATAGTGGGGCAAAGGGACAGTGAATGCATTCAAGTGGGAAAGTGATGGCCCATGATTTTTCTGGGTAACAAATACATTTTGAAAAATATCAGCTTTAGTTTTTGAACTAACTAAGATAGGGTCATGTGCTAAATTTGCAATTAATATTATTTTAAAAAATAGATCAAACAGCTCAAGCAGATTTCCTCTAACTGACAAGTTCCATTAAACAAGAAAGCTCATTCTTAGTAGGAGATTTTAATATAACACTGAGAACAGAGAACAAAACAATGAATGGAAACATATCAGCAGTCAATTTCCTGAGTATTCAAGCCTGCATTATACTTTGTTCTTTGCTACAGCCACAGCTCTGTAATTATCAAGTGTATTCATGGGACTTTTTCCTATTGACACTCAGCGTGAGTGTGGCTGAAAAGAGATTAAGCTTTTGTGGCAGCCATTTGAGTTTGTCTAACTAAAAACAACCTGCAAGGCTGTGGAGAGCTGTATGTCTCAGGGGATTTGTGATGGTCTGCAGAAGCTGTGGGTCACAGGTTCAGACCTGTGTGCTGGGTCCGTGCAGGGCCTGTAGCACTGGACCCCTGTCACTGCAGTCACTGGCACAGTCACAAAGCAGTGACTGATGATGGAGCAGATGCTTCAAGTTGTTCCTCTGTTATATGACTAAGACATGCTTGTTGAACCATGAATGTCATCACTGGGTAAGCCATTGCCTGTTGGCTTTTCCTCAGAAAAGGAGCTTTATTCCTGCAGGACTTCATCTAGTCTTTCCTGTAGACACTATTGCTGCTTCTCCAGTGGTACTCTGAAATAACTCTAGGCTAGGTTATCCCCTCTCCATGCTACCAGTGGAGCCTCATTTTGTTATTAACCATTGTCTTCGTGCTTCTCATGCACCTCGTGCCCGGGAATCCACTGCCATGTGGGATTTCTGGGAACCAGCCTCTAGACAGCTTTCTGTGCAGGTTTGCCTCTCTGTCGGTGATATGGAGAGATGTAGTGGAGAGTGAGGAGCAGGGTCTGGAGCCTACTGGTGATGGCTGTGAGGAAGGAATAGGAGCGGTATGTGGCAAATGGACTGCAGGGAGAGGGAACTGTGAGCTGGTAGCATCTCCAATCTGAGGAAATCCAGAATGTTCATGTTAACACTTCTGGAGCCTTGATTTCATTTGTAATAACCTGGAGTTTCCTTTCCACAGCTGGTCAAAGCTGTGCCCATCCACTATCCAGGCAGGAAGTATCTCTCTGAGGGAGCACCATATCTCTTGGCTGTTTGGTGCAAGTGTGGGCAGCAGTTCAGCTCCTCAGCTTGCGGCCTTGCTTCAGTCCTCAGGTTTGGGCAGGCACCATGTCTTTTTTCACAGTTCCCTGTTTCTGTGTAAACAACCATTTTCGCCAAAGATGGAAAACCAAAATCCTGTTTACTTAGGCTCCTTTGCAGTCCCATAGAGCAAGAGCAGCAGTGCTGGTGTTGTGGCTCAGCTCCAAATCAGGTAATTGCTGTGAGTTCTGCCCTACTTACACACCCCCCATAGTTTCAATTAGAACAATTGTTTTCATTTTTCTTTCCTGCCCTGTCAAGTATTAATACAATTGCTTTTAAGCTGCTCGTGTGGTCCCTCACCTAGGTGTTGTGTTTCCATGGTAAAGACAGACATCCTCATGTGCATACCTGGACCGAATCCCCATTGGCACAGACTGATGTAATTCCATAATAGAGCTGCGTTGATTTGCACCACTTGAAGACACGGTTTTCCTATGCAGAGAGCCACGTTCTGCTCTCTAATTAAAGGCTCTGTATGAATGCCTATGATCTATTAATTTTTCTACTCGCTCTTCAGCTTTGCAAATAACATGAGGTTTGGGTAGTCGTTCACACTTCTGGTCACAGTGGTGGTCTCTAGAGAATACAACATGCCTCCTTTTAATGTGCTTCCCCCCAGCTGTTCAAGAGTAGATCTATAGGGATATCTGAGCTCTTTCACTCTTGGCTGTAGTATGGTAGATAGAGTTCATGATGTGTGATGTTTTATGTTATGAATTGCTGGAAAATGTTTTCTTTGGAAACAAATCTCTCCAAATTTATCAGGAGAATTAAGAACGTGGAAGGATGCCTGAAAGCTACACAGCGACAGGAGATTACATGCTTGCAGTTTAAGCCACCTGGCATATTGAGCATTCATGTTCACAGCTGAGGGCTGCAGCACTTACTATGCTGTTTATGTGATCAGGAGAGCCTTCCTTTCATCGGATAAAGAAGTAGGCTTGAAATGGCACGTGTTTGGGCTGGTGGGCTCTGTGTGAAACCTCACCGAGTGGGGTGAGGTTTGCTGTCTGATTTTCTAGTCTGTGACATGGCCCATCAGATGATTATCAGTGTCATATGCATGTGCTGAATGGATCGATGTTTGTGTGCATGAAGGCTTGAGCAGATCATGGCTTGGGTTGCTCTGTTGCTCAAGGCTGTGGTGGCTGGTGTCATGTCACTTTCTAGTGACTTTGCAGGGAATACAAGTAAGCTGTTATATTCTATGTAAGAGAAGCAGGCATTGCCTTTCCCAGCAGTCCTTTTGGACAGTTTTCTGAAATTCACAGAATGCATTCATGGCTCGGTTCTCAGCTGACAAAGAAGCTGGGAGCAGATCTTGTGCAAACACTGGGTTGACTCACAAAGGAGGCAGTTGAGTTGCCTACCCATATGTGTCTGGCACTATATAGGATATGTGATATACTGCAGTGCCTCTGTGTGTCCCACATGAGCTCTGTCTCCACTAAAAGAGGATGTGAATCTTCTGGAGGTCCTGAATTTTACCTGGCAGCCCTGTGCAGGTGCCTTAGGGGAGTCACAAACTTTTCAAATAGCTCTAGATGCCTCTATTCAGACACCTTGAGCCCACCCACTGGTGAAGTGCTCCAGCTGAACAAATACTGATAAAATTTTTCTTTTAAATGAGCTGTTGGGAAATTCAAAGATGTAAAATTTTCATTCTAGATTTAAGTTAAGACTGTACCTCAGTACTGGTGGGACGTGGACTGGCACCTTCACTCCACAGCTGAGTGGTCTGGTTTGGAAAAACCTGGAAATGGAATGAATGGGCAACTGACAGGTGTCTGTCAGCATCTCTCATAGGCCGCAGCATGCTCGAGGCAGCACTGAGGAGGGTTTTATCAAAGTGCTGGGTTTACATTGGGGTAGCTCCTACCCTTGAAGCTGCTCTCAGGGTGGTACAAGGTGGCAGTAATCCCAAAGCCCTTCTCACTATCTCTCTTGTGTTAAAATGTCCAGACATCTGGTCCATCAGGACATGGTTTATAAAAGTGGTACAAAAAATTGCTGTATACTTCTCAGTCCCATAGAAAGTGCAGAACAGTTTAGCACAAGGCACAGAGACTGTTTTATCTCAACTCCAAATTCTCATGATTTCAGGTAAACCATCCTGACTTTGTCTGTTCTCTCACATTGCTATTTTTTTCTTTAAAATTAATTTTTATCCATATGGGGAAATATTTTTGTGTCTTCAGCTTCCCAAGGCTTCTGAATTTCTAAAATGACAGTGGCACTGTAGGTCTAAAATGACAGTCAGCATGCCCTGGAGCTGACCGTCAGTCGTTCTTCCTTGTGCAGTAGCTGTTTGCAGAGTCAGGGCAATTCTTTATATACAGGTTTTTTCACCCCCTTCATACGAAACAAAAGGGTTTGGTTGTTTTCCCAAAGCAAACAGTCTGTGTCAGCTGTCTTGCACTAACAGAAAAAACAACCAACCAAAACAGCATGAGCTTTTATATCCACGTCCATGAGTGGCAGGTCACAGGTTCCCTGCAGAAGTGACGGGGAAGGTAAACAGCGCAGAGCACACCATGTTTGCCATGCCATTACAGTGCACAGCAAAAGCTGTCCCCAGCCCTTCTCCCTCTTATGCAGCAAATCACATTCTGCTGTGTAAATAGCAGTTAATAAAAAGAAGCCAAATGATCATTCTTTACTAGTTTCTAATTACAGCCCGCCCAAGACATTTCCCTTGCACGAAAAGCCTGTAGGAGTTTAGGCACTCTGAGCTAAATCAGGGAAAGTTTTAACTCTTGGGATCAATATGAAAATAAATCAAACGGGAAGGAATACACCTTTCGTATCATGCTCTTCCAGAAAGAGAAAGTTCTAATAAGACAAAAGCCCAAAACACCGGAAGGTTTTATTTGTGCTGGTCTGTATGAAGGCAGTTATTATCCTATCAATTGTTTGTGTAGCCACTGTTTACACAAAGTGAAAGATGGCACATAGGAACACGTACCAGCAGTCTATGTTTTCTGATGAGGCCCTCAGTGCTAGAGCAGGAGCAGGGAGCTGGCTGCTGTCCGGGTGTCCCCTTGGCGGCTCACACTGGGGTTGGAAGGGATTGGCCACCTGAAAATTAGAAGAGCCTTAGGGATGTGCTGCATTTAGATGGCTGCCTCTGTTGGATAAGGTTGGCATTGCCATTTCTCACCAGCCATGCCAGAGGAGGGCTATGGTCTGGTGCCTCATGCCTGGAGGCAGGTGGCCAGGAACAGGGTCTTTAGGCTGCAGTTTTGGTTAGGGCAGTTCAGTAAGAGCAGCTCGTCGATCCTTGACACTGTGTGATGTTTGCAAAGGGTGTAATTGCAGTATCCCGCCCAGCTTTTGCACAGGCTTTAGAGTAGAATGAGCAGATGGAAATCAGGTTTATACTTCCCTCACCTTCTTGAAATCACTCCTCAGAGAATTATTTACCAGGTAGCGTGAGCCTGGGTAAAGTACTCTGGACCGTAACGAATCACAATATTGGTGACAGAGACCTGGCCTCAGCTGGGCACAGAGGGGAAAAGGACAGGTTTGAAATCAGTTTACTGTCTAACCAGTTGCCAAGGTAGAGGTTTTAACAGAATGGATGATACTGTCCCTTCTTAACTCAAATCCTGCTGGCCATATTTCACACCATCTGGAGTTTGTGCAGAGCCCCCTTTGGGAAGGCAGCCAATAAAGAATTACAATAATCTAATCTTGCCATGATAAAAGTGTGAATAAGCATTTCAGAGTCTGACTGGAAAACTACCGCAACCTGTCAGTGCTCCTTAGATGGTGGCCAAGAGGGCACCTGATGACACGCTGGAAAGTGTGGCTCAGGAGATAAACAGGAGCTGGCTCGTACCAGACACCGAGCTGAAAACCATGAGATTTTCACCAGCTGAAACAAAGGACAGAAGGAGAATGTAACTGCTGGGCTTGGGAGAGGTGACACCCCCTATCACACTGATCCCCATGGACATTAAGGCACTTGGCACTTTTTGGGAGGGCTGGGGCCGTGTTTTACGGCAGTTGCTCCAGAGACACTATCTTTTAAGCCTTTGCAGCAGTCTCTGCTGGAAACCTTTGGTTTCACACTTTTAATTGTGTCTCAGATGGAATGAGAGTTGGTCCGCTCTTTGTTTTCCAGTGTTGTGAAGTTCCTGTTGGCATTTTTTTCTTCCCACCCTGAAAAAGAATTTTCACATAGCTTTCCCCACATTGTTTGCAATCGATGATTTCCCTGTAATGGATACTAAAAATTTTAAATGGCAGCTTTTGGGACTCACTGGTGCTTAGGAGACAAGGAATGTGCTTTGGTGATGTTCATGGCTTGACAAAAACTTGCTTCTTAGCAGCACCTAAAAAGAATCCTGGGATTCACCAACATGAGCATGCTCTTAGCTACCACTTAATTCTCCTTGCACCACACTTTATCTTTGCTTAGTCTGGTACATTATAGATGCTTCCAATTTCCATCCTGTCTCCTCTTTCAGTCTGACTGCTACAGGGAGTGAGAATAACTACAGAAACCTGTGTCTAACTGTCTGAATAAAACCTGTACTTCACACTGCTTACAGAAAAATTATGCTTCTTTTTCAAGGGATGTTCCCAAAATAGACAGAATTTGAGGCAACACAGAATGACTCCCCTTGGCAAACAACAGCCTTTATGCTGCTCCACAGCACCGAAGAACGATGTTCTATGGCCCTTTTGCACACACAGGTAAAAGTGTGGAAGTAACTTGCCCAAAAGTCCCATCAGCAAAAGCTGCCCAAGCCTGTCTTCATCTTTATGCAAGTATTTAATTTTCTTTAAAATTCTCCAGCAGCCCATAGCAGGTGTTGCTACTGGGTAAGTGTTGTGAAAGGGTCCCAGAGCAGGGCTTGCTTTTCCTCTCTGTTTAGGTGAAGGAGTTTTCCTATTGTTACCAGCACTGAGGTGTGTGGACCCTTCTGAGGCAGGCTGCTTGGTACACGAGAAGTGATGCAAGTTGTGGAATCACGCAAGAGTCTTGCTGTTAGTCCCTAAGTGGACAAAAGGGACTGTTGGTGGGGGCAAATCCTTCAATGTCAGTGTGCCTAACCAGCACCCTGGTTTCTGCTTTGTGCTGGGACTTGGTGTTTTGACTACCTAGAAACTACTCTGGGGTGAGGTACAAGGATATTGGTAGGATTCAATCATTGACTTGAGTGATTTCAGCACTATTTTGCATCCCCCCCATTTTTATTTCTAGCCCCATGGCCTTTTGGAGCCACTTTTTAGGCAGCAAGTTTATTAGGGCAAGGATGTGACTTTTTGAAAACTCATATTTGTTTCAAACCAGAACTAACTTCACTTTTGCTAGTTCAGGTCAGTGGAGTTACATCCCTAAATCCCAGGGAATTAGGACAGGGATAGCCCCTGTAGCACGTTCTCTCTGCAGTACCTTGCACAAAGACAAGAGTTATAAAGAAAGTCAGGTGAAGTTTTTGGAGTGGTTATCACCAAGTCATGTACTGATGTGCTGATGGCTTAAATTAATTGTAAAATGTGGACTTCAGAGCAAACAGCCCCAGCATCACTGCCTGGGGCTTTTAAAGAATCCTGTTGCTTGATAACCAAAAGCCCAGTGACAAACTCTTCAGTCCCTTTACTGAGTGTGCAGAGCAACCACCATCATTTAAATCACCGTCTTGGGTTGCTCAGTGCTTCAGAAAAGGGCAATTTGTATGCATTGCCCAGGGAAAGAAGATGAGCCCTGATGTACCATTCCAAACCATGTGCCTGGCCTTTATGGGCCCAGCTGTAGGCAAGGGCTGGGGTGAAGCATGTCGTGGGAAGGCAGATAACACAAACATGAAAGCAGCACAAAACATGAGAGCCTATAAATAGCAGGAAATAAAGAACAATACTGTGATAAAATCCATAAGACAATAAAGACCAATGTGGGAGAGACCATTTCCCCCCCACCCTTCTCCAGAGTTTCTCCTATTTCCCAAAGCTGCAGAGATCATCTGACTGCTGTCTGGTACACGCCAGTCAGCTAAGCACCAACTTAAGCGCTTGGAGCCTTACACAACTATTTCAAAACCCTGTTCCTTTTTCTTTCTTGATGTCCTGCCATGACTATTGTGGTATTTAAAGCCATTCCCAACTCACCAGCTCATCAGAGCAAGGAGAAAAGAGGGAAGAGGAAGGGGGAAAAAAGCCCTATGGAGATTTATTGTCATTAACAGCCTTTATAGGGTTTCAGACATTTTTGTGGTAATTCTTTGGAAAGGACACATCCATGATGAGCTGGGGGTTTTTTTGCCACTGGCATAAGAAATTAGACTGATTCCAAGAAAATATTTGCTGTTTACCAAGAAGAGGGTAAATGTAACTAGAAAATGGCAATGGATGTGAACTAGGAACCTTGTTTAAATTTTGGGTCATTCCCAGCTCCTGACCTGGCCCCTTTGAACTGGACCCTGCACAAAGCAAGTCTGTGGCAGCTCCTCTGCAGAGTGGATCTATGGCCATGCAGTGGGCACTGCAAAGCTCCCTCCCTTCACTGGCAGCAGCAACTGAAGATGGTTAATTATCCTGAGAGATATCCATCACTCGTAAACCTGCATCTCACAGGAACGTGTCCTGTCAGGAGGCAACCACTCCGTGGGCCCAAAATGTCATGAGGACAGCTCACAAGTACACGTATCCCTGTTTTGGAGTGTAAACTTCTCTGGGGAACAGATTTTCATGGGTATTTCTGCGTGATCCTGTCCCGTGGTGCCCTAATTTCTGAACCAAATCTTCCAATGGGGTAACACTAACTTGTGTGAATGGCGTTAGGCTGATTTACAGCAGGGGAGGATTGAGGCCTTATTGTAAGGAACAAGAGGATTATATTGGCCTCAGAGTTCATGTCAGAGCTGGAGCTGGAACTCAGGAATTACTAGCAGTTTTCTCAATTGCTTCTGTTAGCTTTAAAGAGGGAGTTGTGTTGAGGAAAACCTCCAAGAATCTGATTTAACGGCAAATCCACTCTCTTTTTTTCCACGACTGGTTCTAAGATGCCTGCCTACTAATGAACGTGGCTTTTTGTGCTCACACAATGGAGTTGCTCCCTCGTGGCCCACCCAATCCTCTTACAGGATCCCACCAGGGAGATGCAAGGACAAGTTCGGAGGTGACGCAGGGCGAGGTGCATTATGCAAAAGGTGACTGTTTTGATTCAGAGGGTTCAGAGGTGACAGCAAGGTCTGAGGAGCTCTAACTAAAAGGTTGACTGGCTGCCACTAGTGCTACATCACACTCCATCGTGTGGCATGGCTAACAAATGGGGGACTTATATCCCTCCACAGCTGGGGGCTGGGGGCTGGCCTACATGGAAGCATGTTCCACATTATGCTCTTCAGCTTTAGGTCCCTTCATGCTCTGTTGTGCAGTTTTCAACTCTGTTTTATGGAGGCAGAAAGCCTCAGATATCCCCCCTCAACTCCATGGGCTGCTCCTTCCTTTTGACGCCATGTTTTGATCTTAACTAATGTTCACGGTTTCCTCTGCAGGGTAGTGGGTCAAATATTCCTGTTCCACCTTTTTTTTCTTTTTTTTCGGTCACATATGAACATTTTGTGCAGGGAGATGAAGCAATTCAGCCAATTCATATCTTCTGACTCCTACTCGGTTCTTTAACCCATGTTCACCATCTTTCCTGGACTACTGCAGTGTTTATAAGACATTTGACTTCATTTGGTTTATGAAATTTTGCTTGTTCTGCCTTTCTTGATCATTAGCCCATGAGGCAGCTTGCATGCTTTTCTGTATCCAACACTTCTTTCTGCCTTTTTTTTCCCAGTTTCCAGAAGGACTTGTTCCTTAGAACAGATGAACCACATACTGAGAAAATGAACAGGCCAGATTGTCTAGTGCTCAGCACCCACCGCTGAGGACAGATTTTCCGGAGAACTCAGTTTCCAAGGAGGCATCTAAATAAGTGACAGATACTCAAAGTGGAAATGTGCCCACTTCTTTTGGTGCTCAACTAGTGCTAGAGCTGCTCTGAAAAAACTTGCTCTGATATGGCTGTTCTCCTTCACTTATGCCACAAGACCTCCACATCTCCTCTTTTGTACCCTATTTATGGCTCTCTGCCATGCTCACCCTCATGCCATACTCCATCCCACAGGTCTCAGCTGACCTTCTCCTGCTTGTTGCCGTGTCCTTCTGCACCATTAAAAGGTCAGCACGTACATACACTCACATTTCTGTCAAGGGGCCCATCGGGGCTAATGTCCCCAAATGCAGAACATATGTGCAACATAAATTAATTGTTAAGGCAAATGCTGATTGAAGTTTGGTAATTCAGCCTGCAGGATATACCATATGTTTGAAGTGTATTGTCCAAGTTTAGATTTTAAACTCCCAAGGGCAGGGACCACTCCTTCCTCTATGTTTACATAGCATCAATGAGACCAATAGTGCTTGGGTCTGATATACATTAACCTCAGCCAATGCATTGTTAAGTTTAATAATAACTAGTTAACATTAAAGCACAATGGATAAAATATATAGACAAAGACTTTTTTTGGCAGAGATTTTTGTCATGTTTTTGATGTCAGATTCCTACCCAAGTAAATAGTCTCTGGTCATCTGAATCATTGGCATTTTCTTGAAAAATTCAGCCCTTATATTGCACCATCCTGGTTTTCCCTTGTTCAGCAATTGACACTAAGCCATGGATCACTATTTAGGATAACTTAGCCCACCTAAGTGAAAAGTGTGGAATAGGAAGGCACCTAAATGACATGCCAGACAGTGAACTCAGGGAATCACAGAGCCAGGGTGAAAATGGACAAAGGAAAATAAAGGTTTTGAATGCAAGAACTTAATGTCATTTCTTATCATTTATCTCATTACTTTGTAGTTCCCAGAAATCACACTCAAAAAGTTACTGGACACAGGCCCTCCAGCGGGAGCATAAGAGAGCTATAGGAATAAATCCAAACTCCATCTGAACTGACAGGCTGTTTTTCAGTGCTTGTTATGCAACATGTTAGTACCTCTAGGTATAGGACCAGTGGGATTTAAACTTGTACAGCAGATGGTCCGTGCATCATTGCTGGAATGCGCCTGCTGACCCTAGGGCAGAGCCTGAATGGACTTCAAAAGAGAGACTGAGCATGCTTCAAAGTGTTATTGTTTAAATGTTCCACTAAATGGGGACTCCGGAACAAAATATCTAGCTGAGGTCAGTCTGAAAAATGTCAACACACATAATGGGAAAACAGTATGTTGTGTGAGAAAGAATATTTCATAGGGGTATTCTGGCTATTTTGAGTTGAAAAAAATTACTTTTTTTCATGTGTGTCAGCAGATTGTCATAATCTAAGTGTCTTTCTTCATGAGCTTCATTTGCTTTTGTTGGAAAGAACAAGGTCTGTATGTGAAAGTCATAAATACTTCTGGAAAGTGTGCTTTGTCCACAGACAGGTACACTGGGAGAACTGTCAACCAAAGTTATGGCAAAGGTGTGTTGCAATACGACATTGACATAGCCTTGAAAGCCTCCCTCGCACTCATTTCAGAGCAAAACTTGTAAGGACCTTGTGTTTGGTTTGAGAGCGTGATCCTGTGATTTCTAATCATTACAGAGTTCTGTGTTGTTCCTCCCAAAGCCCATAATGCCTGCTCATAGCATGTTCTTTCTCCAGGGTAATCCACAAGTTTTGGCTTCTCCTAACTCCATTCAGGGAGAATTTCAGTAAGAAAGGGATTGGGTTCATGTTTAAATCAGTAGGTTTAATATCATGAAGAAAGATTTCTTAGGCAAGTCAAGCTCAACAAGATCAAAACTTCAGCAGAAAATTCAAGATTCAGCCTTTGACTTGCTGGTCCCTGACCTGCATCTTGGGCGTTGCAAATATCAATGGTCTGGTAGCTTTTGGTCTGCAAAAGGTTTCCATGCTGGCCACTGGCAATTCAACATGGGTGGCTAAAACATTATTTCCTTTGCTGGAAGTGAAGAGCAGCAACCTGAAATTTCACAGCATCTTGTCCTGCTGGGGCATGCCTCTATCTTGATGGAGACACATTGCAATAACACACAGATTAAAAGCTAACCCTCCCTGCAGATGTAATAAAGATCCAATGCCAGGAAGAGCAAACAAGACCCATGTTAAATAAAGGGGAGGCTTGTTTCTTTCACATATCAATATTCAGTAAGATCAGCCAACTTGGCACACTGGGGTGAAAAGAAAGCTACCAGGCAAGGTTAAAAAACTGAAAGGCTCTGAAGTGAGGATTCATTAAACCAAGAAGGTAACTTGGGCTTGTTTGTAGATTCTCTGTGTCTTTGTAACATGTTGTAACTGACACAAAACTTGAATAGCAATCAATGTAAGTGGGTCAAAAATAGCATCCACACCCTCTCTGGAGTCCCGGTTGTTGCACCCAGTATCGCTACTCAGCTGTTAGCTGTAGCCCAGATTAAGCAAAAACCCTGTAACCTTACCTAACCGAGTGTGAATTCAGCAAAGCTTTCAGGCTTTTACTTATCTTCAGTGTATGCTTAACTTCAGTAAGTATAGAAACTCTTTGTTAAATAAGACTTTCAGACCTGCACAGAGCTGATAAAAAATCAGAGTTTCACCTTTTTTATCCTGTTTGCCAAGTGCTACAAATAGCTGATACTCAATGTGTAGATTGTTGCAACTATTCAGTAGCCAAAACTCACAAGTGTGTCAGTAAGTTAAAGGTGATCTGTTATCTCAGTGTTCTCAAAGCAGAGTAGTTACAACACATTTCTGATTAACATAATTGGTTTTAGGAATTCTGGTTCCCTGGAAATATTGTCACTCCAAAACAAATGCACCCTGCAAATTCTCCGAACTTGTTAAGCTGCTCATGGAGAACAAAAAACATGAGTCAAGACAAAGTGAGTTTGTGACAAAACTTTGCATAACAGGGAAATAAACTCCAGTAAACCGAAGGAAAAGTTATCACATCCATTACTCAGTTTGCATTTTTACTCAAGTGCAATAGGACTATAAACATTTTCAGTCATCAGCTTACAAAGCAACTTGTTCTGAAAGTGATGCATGGTGAGAACTTGCATCTAAATTGGGTACGTCTAAACTAGACTGAATACAGAACACTCCCAAAGGTGGTTTTAGTTAGAGCTAGCCAAGGAACACAGAAAAGAGTTCACAAATATTGAAAGAAAAATCACCCCCAAACCTCACAGGCTCCTCCCGCCATATGCTCATTGTACGGGAGTATTTTGGGGATAGCATGTTTATTTGGGTTTGCACTTTGCAGGCAATAGCCAGTTCTTGCCGAGAACGTGCTATTTGGTATTCTCCTCTTAGAGTGCAAAACATGGCCAAGTGTTTTGCTGAACAAGGAAGGACTTATAAATGCACTGGGCGAGGCCTACAACACCGCAGCTCTGGCTTCAGTAGGTGGCAGAGATCCTTAAAATTCTCTTGCTCATTTACATTAAGCAAACAAACAAAATTCCCAAACTGTGAAGCCCACAAATTATGTATGTAGCCAGGCTATGTAATCACAAGTTCTCCTTATGGTTACTTTTACCTTCCCTCTCACTCAAGCTTTCCTCTGCCTATATTGCTGCTGGTCTTTATTAAGCCCCACATTCTACAAACATTTATGCACATGATTTACTTCATGCTTTTAAGCAGTTGCAGAGGGTTCAATAGGTGTTAATAGATAATGAGCTAAAACACAATAGAACTGCATATCTGCACAGATCAGACTAAACCCGGTGAAGTACAGCTGTGCAGAAAGTTCAGCACATGGGGAAGAGTTTCTAGGGTCTTAGCTTGTAGTAGGGTCTACCAGAGCTGGCATTTATGTTTGTGAAGCACCTGGCACAAAGGCACTCCAAATCTGACCAGGATCCCTAGATCCTAATATGCTGCAAGTAATGAACTGCTCCAGGGACTATAATTAGGCACCAAACAGCAAGTACTCAGAGTTCACAGACTCTAGCACATGGTATTGCCAATACATCTGCTGACATTCGCATCTGTAGATCGTTCATTCAAACACTGCCTGTTTTGGAATACTAAAACATTCCTACCACCCATCAGCTGCTACCTGACCTCTTTAAAATAAACTTTCTTAATGGGCATGTGCCTGGATCACCAAAGAGACTATCAAACCTGGCACTGCAGAGGGAAAACCAAGCCCCGTGCTAGTGATGGCTCTGCATTCTTACTCTCAGACATGCTGTCATCAGGTCAAGGTTGTGGCCCAGTGACGTGGGGCATGAGCCCACTGCCTGCACATTGCCTGTCCAGCATTTAAATCATCTTTATTCCAGGAATTTGTTGCACGCCATGGTACAGGGTTACACATAATATCAGCTAAAGGAAAAGTGAATGACTATAAGCACTTTGTCACGGCTTCAGTGGTTATTCAGCAGCGACAACAGTGTGCCAGGCTGAGGGGCCCAGCCGGCAGCTGGCAAAGCATGTTTTATGTAGCTTTGTGAGCACAGACTATGCAAATGTATTCAAAGGATGTTCTCGAGGCAAATTGGTTGGAGCTAAATTTGCCCAGATGCTCTTGAATCTGCTTATTAGAGCCTTTAGCTTGAAAATTAGCTGGAACTGATGAGTCAAACCAGAGCTGACTTTAGGATCCTTGCATATTAAGGAAACCACAACCGGATTAAATGTGTGCATGTCTATGTAGCATGGAAATTCAGCTCTCAATGCCTGATCCCACTATTCCCACGATGGGGGCTTCACAATGCTTAACATGTGGAGAGCTCCTGGAGAGGCCTGGGCAACTATTTCGCCTTGAGTTTTTAGGTTAAGAGAAAATGAAAAAAAATAGTTTTCTCTTCCATCACGGCTTTTGATTTTTGTACTTGCATCTCGTTTTGCCTGCAGAGGCACTCCCCAGCAGTGAACTCATGCCTTCCCATTCCTGTTACATGTTCCATTACCAAAGGTGAATAATCAAGACAAATATGAAGAACGAGAGAAGTATGTACTCGTTTATTCAGATAATGAATGTGAAGGATGAAATCATCTTAATCCTGAACTAAAAACAACTACTTCAGGATCCTGTTATGGTAGCAAAAGATACTGGAAGGAGGTGGGATTGTGTCGTGTCAATGACAGTAGTACTTTTGTTTCCTTGGAGTTCTTTCCCATATAAGGAGACCATTAAGGGAAACTATCGGAACCTTTCTTTCACCTGAGTATTGACTTGTAGAAAGAAAACTGTGTCTTGAGCAGTGGTTTAGGCCAGTTTCTCCAAGACAATTGGTAGAATGTATCTGCTTGCCCACAGGGTGTTTTTACAGATTGATCATACATTCTCCCTATTTGTGCCACCTCTGCAGTCACTGGGAGAGCTCCAGGGCAGCACCTCTGCCATCCCCCTGCCTCTGTCACCCTATGTCAGACACTAGCTCGGATCAGCCTTGCCCTTGTGACAGCTACACTGTGTCTGACCCCCGCCTGGGTGTACAAAGGTGGGAAAAGGGTGGGCCATTTCCTGTGCTTAAACAACTGATCTCTGTTAGCTCAGGGACAATTGAGCCTCTGGTGTTTATACTGTCTTTGTCTGGATAAACTGTATGGACACAGTTCCAATGCAGCTACCAGGAGATTTTCTTGCTGATATTCATGGTGCCAGCATTTCATCCTGAATGTGTATTTGGGGCATCCCCATCTTGAATCAGTACCTCAAGCCTCTTAAAACTTCATTGCGGTTATGTTTGGATTTATTCTTTAATATTTTTCTTTTACTGAGGAAACCAAAGCTGAGCACAGTTTTATAACGTATGGTCTTCTTCATGCTTTATAGAAGGTAAATGTCACCTCACTGTGATGCATTTAGTCTACTCAAGTATCCTCAAAGAATTTGACACCAAGGATGTTCCCAAGGATTGGCCTCCCAATGCCACCTTCTGAGATTTAAGCACTCAGCTCAATGTAAAACTCCAGATATTGCTGAGCAGACAGAGATATTCAGTATCTCAAACATCACAAAACCTGGACACAATTTGCACACACCAGCTACGTGTGTAAGGAACTTGAGTTAAATCAGAGAATTTTTCTTCTTTCAGCCTCCAGCTTTTCTATCTGTGTCGCAATGATTGGTCTCCAGCTGTGAAGAAATACAGAAAGCTTCTTCTTTAATAAGTTTTGAGTAATCCTCAAGAAGCCAATTCCTCCCTCCCCAAAACGGCACAGTCTGTGTTCCTTCAGAAACATCTTCGTAAATAACACCAGGAACTGAAAATACCTTTCTGGCCCCATAGGCTGGGATAGAACTTATAGTATAGCTGCACTGACATTCAGTCCATATACACTTAGCATTTCCTTCTGAATTTTTCCCTGCCTTCTTGATGGTGTGTTGGATCTGCTAACAGTGGAGAAGGTCCTGTAGAGGTGAGACCGTCTTGTACTCAAGAGATACCAAGAGTTAGACTTGTTTGGATATTTTGCTTGCCTTTGCATTCAGTTTGTACATCATCCTGGGATGGCATGCAATTTTTCATCATGAAAAACTTTTGGACAAAAAGCTTAGGGAAAACTACAGATTTAAAATAAAAACAAAAATAATACATATATTTTTATATACCAAACAAACCAACCCTTGTATTTGTCCATAGAGCTTACTGACTAAAAGATAATGACATAGAAGGTTCCTGGATTTATGAATCCTCAAAAATCCTTTTCTTCCTCAATGGCAGTTATACTCCTGAGAAAAAGTCAGATGCCAGATCTTGCCCTGGCATCTTTCAGTGGATTTTTCCTAAAATAAAGAGGCTTTTCCAAGCCTGGTGGTTTCAGATGGTATGATCGATGTTTATTCATTTGTCCTCTCTTCCCACGGAACTGGCAATGGCTGTTATTTCTGTATCCAATAACACTGTTATGTCTGTTTCTCTAATCTAGCTACTTATATGGTCTCAACCATCGCAGTATTTGAGCATATCCCAAGAATTAATAAAAAAAACCTAAATAAACCCCTTAGAACAATAACAAACTCTCCTTCCTTCCCAGCCTTATCCTAGGCAAGAGTCTTGAGTTTTTGAGCTTGTGTGCATGTTAGGAACTTACTGAGGCAAAGTTGAATTGAAGAATGGGTCCTACCTTCAGCTGTGAAAACAGTGTGAAAGGCTGGCACAGGAGAGGCCACAATGGTGACCTGGGCTGCTACAAGTTTGCCAGGACTAGATGTGCTTCCCCTAGATTTTCTGCCCCTTGGCCCCAGCTCAATAGTATTTTCTATGATTCCTGGAATCTGGCAAGTCGTAAAATTTATTAGGGGCAGAGGTTAGACATGGGTTTTTCTTTTGACAAGGAGAACTATTATTTCTGCCTGGAGATGAGCTGCCCTGATCAGCTGTCACTGGAGCAGTTGCTTCTATTTATTCTGACTTCATTTGGATCAAAAGCAGTGTTTCTGTGTGTCTCCTCTCCATCTTTGTCTGGGTATTGTTGTCTATTACTGCTGTGGACACTGTAGTCCCCCAAGACAAAATTTATCCTGAAAGTTCAGTCTCTGTTTTAGATAGCTTTCTATCCAGAGGTTGTGAGTAGTTTTTTAATGGCTTCTTGGGAGCCCGGTCTCACCTGTTACCCAGTTTCTGGGCTTTGGACCTACAGTCCAGGGGAAGGAAAGGTTGATGAGTCTGTGGGTCCAACAGCTTTGGGCAAGAAAGCAAATCCCAAATCACATCTCATGTGCTTGAGATGGTAAAGGTAGTGGTGAAGATTTAAGTGCATTAAGTCCTAGGTGAATAGGAACAAGCTGAAGCTCTTGCCAAGAGCTCTGAATCCAAGAACAGCAAATGGAAGAATTACCAATGTATAAAAATATAAATAAACACATGCCAACATCAACTGGAGGAACATGTCCTTCTCACTGACCTTAGCCCGTGTGACTGTACGTCTGCTGTAAAGGACACGAGCCCTTGATTTCTCTGTAACCAATAGACATAAACCTTGTTTCCAGATGAGGGATTAACTGCATGTGAGGAAATAATTGAGTGCTGGATCGCATTTTTCACACACCTCTTTTTAGACCTGGATCAACGAAAAGTAAGTATCATTATATCTCATATTTGTGCTAGAAACGAAGCGATTTGCGTACTTGCAGGAATGGGATACAGTTGTCTCAGAAGTTTTTGTTGGCAATAGAACAGGCAGCTGTCAACGCTTCAGCCTAGAAGTAGATGCAGCTCATTAGGACAGTTGGATATCATCAGATTAGCTGGGCTTGGAGATAGGGTGAGACAGGAAAACATATGACAAGAATTGGCATTGCAAACCCTCCCCCTTCAGAAATACTACCTCAAAACCAAGGAATGTTGTGGCTGATCACAGCCAATATCAATACAATATATCCTAGTTTAAGGGCAGACTTGCCAAGTATTTCAGCATGGGTTTCAGTGCCCCTGGTACACATAAAAGTTATGGCATCGGTTCTGGATTAGTTACTGGGACTCTGGTAATGATGTTCCTGGCATAGCACTCCTTGCAAACACGTACTTTGGAGGAGTTCCCATACATTTTTTTATTGTCCTCTAGAGCTGTGGTGGCAAGCTGTGTGAAATCTATCCAGAAAACTGGAAGAAATCAAAACTAAAGGGAAAAAAACAACCAAACCCAATTAAAGATGTCAAAGCCTTTCTTGCGTAGACCCAAAACAGGGTCTGAAATCAAAAGGATATGTGTTGACTGTCTAAGAGTCGTGGGGGAGGGAGTTTTAGACTTTCTTGCAGTGCCCCTAGAGGATTGGCTGATATATTCTGTACAGGTCTGGGACCAGAAAGATGCTTTCAGACTGGAAACAATCCAAAGATGAATAACAAACATAAGCAGCAGCAGAAAATACCTGAGTGGCAGCAGGGACTAATTTTGAAGAAAGCTTAAACAGCCTTGTGTTGGCAACAGGTCAAGGTGACCAAGGCCCTTGACAGTACTCCATGGATGTGTAAAAAATATAAATGGCAGCAGGCAGATGAAGTGTTTGTCAGCATGCATTGCCGTGGTTTGTTTTTGTGTTCAAAACCTCTTTGTTCTAAGCACACTTCTCTTTTCAGAGCTTGAGCCTTAGCTTTGCAACCCAAGCAGCAGGGATGCCTTGTGTTTCTTTAGGACTTTTCATCAGATAATCCCCAAATGCTTTAAAAGGGTGAAAAGGAGCTTCACATTTAGAAAAAAAGAAAAGGATTAATTTCCTTCTTCCAAAATGCAGTCAGCTCTGGTGTAAAGTAAAAGAGGACCTGGATTCTCCAGTGGGTGAGATCCTTCTCCCTTTACATCGCTGCAGAGTCACAAAGGATTCGTTACCCAACCTGAGTTCTTGTGCGGGGACACGGTGAGCAAAGGAAAGAACGGCTCCCCAGCCATGGAGAGTGTGCTGCAGCAAGCAGCACCAGGAATAGAAATTGTATCAAATTAAAACATAGGGGAGGAATAAAAGAGAGAATTGCAATTTCCTTGAAAGGTATTAGGCTTGATCACCGTAACTGCTGCCTCCATTCTTAATAGCAGTGAGGATGTACAAACATTTGTGTGATTTCTCTGCTTACTCAGTCCTGATTTGGGGTTGCTAGAACAACAACAAAACCACTTCCTATAGAATGTGGATGTGCTCTGCAGGCCTCCCAGGCCTGCACAGTTAGCAGAAGTTAGGAAACTCACAGAGGAAATACAATGCAAAGTACTAAGAGATGTGGAAACCTTAAATAGGGATGTAACTTCAACCACTATTTAGTTGATGCAAAGGGAAAATAGGAACATGATGGCCTTAGAACCTCTTTGAGGCAGCGTTTAAGTCTGTTAATAATCAAGAGGAGATGCTTTATAAAAAAATAAACAATTTTGATTTTTTGAACAACTCCCTTAAAATACTATTTTTGTGCACACTAACACGTGACATCCACGTGACATTGTTTTAAGCCTTATACTTGTATTCAACATCCATGTGACATTGTTTTAAGCCTTATACTTGTATTCAACATTCATTTAGCTTTCATTACTGACAAAATTTAAAATGCCAGAGGATGTACAAAACCTGCTGGGTGATTTGCAAAATCTTCCAGTGTTGGAAAAATTTTTAATGATTAAATACTTTATTAATTGCTTCTATTTTATCTGATTCCTGGCTGTTGCCACAGGAATCTTGAGGGCTTCGCAACAAGGAAGATCTACACTCCCTAAATTATAATTTCTGGAATAATGCTAAAGCACCGTGTAAAAACAAGTATTAATTCTTATTCAGACAACTCTCTGTTTCAAACATACGTAATTGAGAAAAACCAAGGAATTCACCTCTAGACTGTTTACTAATAAAATCCCCAACTATTTCTGTAGAATTTGATTTGCTAATCAAATTCAAGTGGTGTGATCCTGGGGGAGAAAGTTCAACCTGGAGATTTTTCTCCAATATGCTTTCTACTGAATTGGGAATAGTTTGAGTAGTGATCCTGCTAAAAGTATTCCCAATGCTTTTGATGTTGAGCTTTTCCTTGTTGGCTGTTGTGTGTCCTTGGCTGTAGCAATAATGCAGCAACTTCTCCTCATTTCCCTCATATTCTCAGAACAATTGGGATTTTGGTCCATGCCCAGAGAATCATAAAACCATGGACCATAAGTTTAGGGAACTGTTTCTACAGGCACTGTTGATGAAATTACTCCTGGAATATTGCAGTAATTTAAAATATTACCTTGCTGGAAAGTATTGGCAGACTGAAAGGACGAGAAAACATCAGAGAGCTTGAGAGCCTCACACATAACAAAAGATTAGAAGAATGGCTTTTGAGCCAAAAGACGAGTGGTGATTTTGACACGAGCACAAACACGAAGGTCAGTGTGGATGTTAATACAGAAACATGTGAGAGATCTCATTTACTTTATAGCTGAATCAAGGGATATAGTTCCCATACATTTATTCCGTGATCTAGATACAACATGGCTAAAAAAATGTATTGTGGGCTACAGCCAGCTCAGAGTCTCACACAACCAGTGGACTAAACAATGTGCCTTGGCCACAGCAGCTCCTCAGAGAGCACTCCAGAGCAGGGGCAACCAGTTGTTGGCAACTACATCTGGTAACCATGTCCCCAGGCCACCAGCACACACAGGGAGTGCTGGGCTCATGTATGACATTGTTGCAGAGAAAATGCCCTTTGACTATTAGACAACAAATTCCAGTACTGTGACTGGCTGGGAGGCAGGTACCCACAACAGACCCACTGCCAACAGCTGGGGGATACCTAAAGCTAGGCTGGGCAAAACATTAGAGACTATGCAGAGTCTGCAGCAGCCCAGCACAGGCAGGGAGACAGCTGACTCGTGGGATGCTGGAAGTCTGCAGAGATCTCAATGGGTCTTGGTCTTCTCTTCCATCTCTGATTGCTGCCCTGCCAGCCTTGGAGTACATTACTGTTTATTACCCAGAGGGGACAGCTGAATTCCTTCTACAGCAACAATATTTTTTGTGATGCCAATGCCATGACCTTTATTCATGAAAAACAAAGTACAAATGGGGAAAGCAGGGTGGAGTTTCTCAGAAATGTGATGTAAACAGCTACAAAGATGTGGCTGTGCTCCTCCAAAGCCATTTCCCACCAGGTAAGGATCAGAGCAACAGGCATTGCAAACATAGCAGAGATGCTATCTGATATTTTGTTAAGCTAATTGCCTATACCTAACAGCAAGGTTTAATAAAAATTGCCAAACTGAACTTTTGGTCAGATTAGACAACATCAACAATGACAGCTTCCAAAGGATTTATGGAAACAAATTCCCATTCCAGGTACCTGCTGACATTTAAAAAAAGCCAGCCCCTTTTCTAACATTCATGAAAGTAACATGAACAATTCAGTAGGAGAAGAGGTCCTGTTTTGTTGTGGAAACAGTCTCCGCAGTACCCTTGAAAAGTCATCCCGAGGCAAGTTTGAAATAATTCATGCTTTTGCTCTTACAAAAATATCTTCATGTTTAGAGCAAACAGCTGTTTTGCTGGTGGAGAACAGCAGAAACATGACCTATATTTAAACCTGTATCTTACTGGGAGAACTGGGAGCTGTCTCCCAGTAAGGAAGTGAAATACAGTCAGTGACACATGCAAAGAGCTCTGGGGTGGCATGAATTCAGCTCAAGGGGAAACCTGAGTTGAAGCCAGGTGGAGTGGGCATGTGGCAGTGTCCTCTGCTCTGGCTGGAGATGGTGCTTGTGTCCTGAGCTCCAGCAGGCCAGTGGATGTGCCTGATAGATGCCATGCCCCTCTCCACATGGTTTCACAGGACCTCCGGAGGCACTGGGTGGAAAAGCTCCCAGGGGTCCACCACACCCTCCCCTGTGTGCCTCTGCTCTGTGATTTATTCAGCTCTGTCATCAGGCAGTCCCAGGCCCTGCTGCTCCGGATGATGCCTGGTCACTGCCACAGCCCAGTCTGGCCATGCAGCCCCTCCATGACGCCGACGGCCTCCAGCAGCACTTGCTGTGGGGCAACAGGGGTCAAGGGTGTCTTCGTGGGTGCCGAGGGCATCCCAAATCCACTTTGGCTGCTCCACAGTTTGCTGGGATGTGCTTCCCAAGGAAACATGGGGGTCTAGAAGCAAGTTTTCACACTTCCCTCTGTGAACTTAATGAGCCCAACAGGCAAACTTGCAGGAGTAAAAAGGAGAAAACTTGAGGACTTTGGCTGATACAGAGAGTAAGAGACAATTGCTCAATGCTACAGGCAGCCTGTGACCAACTGTTCACAAAATATTAACCATTAATCAGTAAGTGATAATATTGGGCCTTGATACAAATCAGAGCTGACTAGCATTGGCCAAAGAGATTTAGAGACCCAAGTCTGGATATTTTGTGCTTCGTGCTGAGCCTATTCCACCCTCTCCCTTTTCCCCACCTTCTCATGTACAGACAACAAAGGAGGATTGCTCTGGCTGGGAGAGACAGGCAGAAATCACTCTCTGCAAGGATGCACTGCTGGCTTGGTGGTGTTGCTGCACCCAGCTAAACTTTCCAAAACCAGTCTCTGCCCAGGTTGGGAGATGTGTCAGGTATCCCAAAAGACAACTGCAGGGATGCCGCAGTGAATATTGCTGAATTCATGTTAGGCCGCGGAGATTCCGGCTGAAAGATCACTTGGGAGCGTGCCAAAGGTCCAGAAAAGGTAACTGCTTGGGGAGACTCAAGGTCACCCACGCCCGGGAGCCGCTGGCGTCCCCTCAGTGACACTGCTGCCTCACGGAGCGACACGCTGCCAGCGGAGGTGGAAGCCCAGGCATCTCCTGGGAGCACGCCGGCAATGCCTCAAGTGTTTGTGGCCCGGCTGCGCCAGGGGACGGCGGGCGGGGACGTGCGGCTGCGGCTGCGTCACCCGGCCGGGCAGCAGCGGCGCTCCCGCCGCCAGCGCTGCCTCCCGGACACCAGATGCGAGCAATTTGTTTTGCATTTGGGCTGCTAGTCTGGGAAACCGAAGCGCTGTGTTTTTAAGTTTAGATTATATGCTTGCTTTCCAGTTCTGTTAATTAAAATCATGTAACTGGATGAGCAGTTGCTGGATAGCTTGTAGGTTTCATTTTAAATTTCTTCTTTTTTCTAGACACTTAGGCATTTGAAGCCCTTTCTCTGCTTGCAGTGCATAAATTCACCTTGCTAGAAATTCTATCTGTCTGAACTCGTACAAGCATGCATTTGGGAATCATATTGTTTCTTACAGTATTCTCTCCCAGTGTTTGCCTATATCTACCAATGTAATTTGTCAGAATAAACGAAGTAATTGAAAATTATACACTCCTCGTAACTGTTTCACCATCACTTTGAGAGGGAAGGGAGCGGAGGGACCCATAAGCAAATAGAAAGAAATATGAGAATGTAAGAATTCACTCACGTGATCACTCTTCTTCTTCTTTGGTGAGTTTAATCCATCAGTTTTTCTGGATCTGTTGTGTAAGTCATGAAGGCTCAACTGCCTCAGCAAGCTCACCACCATACATTTTTGGACTATTTTCCACTGTGAAGTCCACTGTCACCCGGGATATGGTTAGGCCAAGCTTGCCCAGCTTGATAATCAGCTCCCAATGTAAATGGAAGTGGTTCTGCAGGGCAGCCTCAGACTCTGCTGACCTTTTATTGCTTTCAGAATGGGTCTGCCACAACTTCTTCCCTGTCCCCCAGCTTACATCTCCTGTGGCTTCCCAGATTCCATATCCCATTTGCTGCACCCATGTATGCATCTTGACTTGGCAGGACCAGTTGTGCTCATGTGGCCCAGGAAATCTCTGCAGGCCATGCAGCAGCAGAATATTTAGCTGCAGCATGGCAGGTGTGTTATCAGCAGGGAAAGAGGCATATTCACCATTTGCACCATCTCCAAGCACACCTTGTGCTACTGGAGTAGTGCTAACAGAGGACTTGGTCCGGTGAGGGAATTTCACTTAAACTGCCCAGATGAGAAGCTTTGCTTTCAGGACTGAAAACGTTGAGTGTGGACATGTGCAAGGACGGGCCAACATCAGCAGTGTTTACTTTGGTCCGCAGACAAAGCTTGGAGTCGCTCAGCAAAGCACACACGAGCTTCTCCATGCACGAGTGAACATCACCGGAGCTCAGCAGAGCCTTTCTATGAAAATTCCAACTGCTCTGCGTTGTGTCAAACAGTGAATCCAGAATTAGATTCAACAAGAAGTCTTTTGGGTTTTTCTGGGTTTTTTTTTTTGCAGGAGGTACATTCAGCAACTTAGCCTTTTCAGGGCTTATATCTTGGTTATTAATGTCATTTGCCTTCTTTTGGAAAATTGAACTCACGTGATAGAGGAACTTTATGTGTCGAATTCTGATGCAGAAATTCTGGTATGAGTGCTTCTGTAAAATACAGAAGTGGAAAAATGGAGGTTCTATGGTAGGAAATTATTTTCTTGGGTGTTTTTTTTAATAAATTTTATATGATTGAGCCAGCAAAGAACAATGCCAACATCAAAAAAATCCATTACCTGTAGACCTCGTCCTGGTTTTGGCAAATTTAGGCAGGCATGGCAAGATTTTATAAGAACTGTTATGTAATAGTTAGTTCAGGCAAAAAAAATTATTAGAAAAGATAAGTTACCATATATCTAGTACTAGGTAATCAGATTAAAAAGAAAAAAAAACAACCAACAACTGGGAAGTGCAATAACTGGATTTGCTAATGGCACATAAAATAAAAAGATGAGCGCATATTTGTATTTTTGCACAGTGCAAGTACCACAGAATTTTCCCTAGGGAACAACCCTCTATTGGCAAAGTGTGGTCAAAAGCAACAAACAAATCTTTTTTGTCTTTAATTATCATGATTCTGTTTAAAAGTTACAAGACGTCAATTTTAGCATGTGGAATGCAATTGTGAAAGAAAATGGGTTTCCTGAATTTTCAGTGATTGACTAAAATCCACACACATACTGGTTATTGTAATTTAAGGAAAAAGGATTTTGTTTCTTTATCCTGTTACATAACACTGGATCTATTCTCCCTTGAACACACAAGTATGTTTATCATTAATCTTAAAGGGAAACAGTTGTCCTTCAAAATCCTTTCTGCATTTCTGAATTTTTATCTTTTTTTTTAAGTTAGATCCCAAATGACTGGATATGAATTGAAGATGAAAGCACATTGTTTATTTTTTAAATTAGATTACTTTAATCTCATTTATACATAGTTCTTCTACTGTTCTTCCCAACAGCAATAGTGAAAAAAACCCATTGCTTTAGAGTGACATCCAAAATGCAAAACATACGGTTCATACAGCATCCAGCAGGAGACAGAGTACCTGTTATTGCTTTTTTAGCTCATTTTTATGAAACTGGCTGGCTTTCAGTTCAGAGACATTCTTTAATAATACTTATATTTTTCATTCTATAGTGCACTCCTTTCAAGGATTTTAAATTGCTCAGGAGGTCTTGAAAATCCCAGTGGAAACCTTTGGATACATGAGAGGTTTTTATTTCCAGGTAGCTGACTGTCAATTAACTTGAGACACTCACTTTTTTTCAAAAGCCAGTGTGACCACTTTGGTTCCAGGCTGTTTGGTTCTTCTGTGTGTGCCCCTCACTTTAGGAATCAGTCCCCGTAAAGCAACAGGCACTTCCAAACTCAACCGGTGTTCAGGAAGGACCAGCTCCAGCCTCTCAGCCTTGATAAGTGCCTCAAGTTAATTTGTAATTAGCTTGATGTAAGGAAAGAACCAGTGCAGGCAATCCCATAATGGCTAGGCAGTCTCAAATATAAGCAAAATAGGCCACCCAGAGCATTAAAGCAAGAGAATTTAATGCCAGTTGGCCACTTTTCAAGAAGACCTGTGGTTTTTCATTGCCTTTGTGTCTGACTTGTAAACTAGGTGCAGGGCTATATCACTGGCAGGTTCACATGATGGGGAGTGTACCAAAAACACAGGTCATGTTTTGATTTCTGTTTGATATCTTATCTATATATGATTTATATGGATAAAGTAAGAAAAATTAACTGTCCAGGCCATAATTTCATCTAAAATAAACACAGACTACAACTGTAGCAACTTAGTGGATTGTGTGGATTAGTGAGATATCCTGGTATGTAACAGCAATAGCAACAATTTATTCCCCAATTTAGTAATGCTTAAAATTTGCAATTCAGAGTCACTCCATGATACGCAAATCCCTTACAAAATCTGCCTCCCTTTTTCAGTCTCAAGATCCTCTGCTATAGGGGGGAACCCCAAAGACTGACCCCATATAACTCTGTACAGGAAATTCATGTCTAGAAAATCATTAATGCAACGGACTTATTCAGATCATTTTTTTGCCATTTTTGCTTACACAATCCTTTGCAGACAGTGCTGTCCATTTCTCTCCTACATTTCTGCTGGACTTCATGCCAGGATGAACTTTGCTTTTTTTAATTTTAATGTTTATATGTAAAATCTTCCCAATCCCTGCAAAATCTCCTCTTTGTCCATGCCCTGTCTTGGTCCGGAGTCCATGAAACATCATGTTCCGTCTAGCAGCCAGACAATGAAAACAAGGTTTGTCCTGAAAAATGAAGAAATATTAAATTTGTTTCCATTTAAAAATTAATGAGAATTTGCTGATGAGCATGTTTTAGGTCCTGGTGTAATACCCCTCCCTCCACCTCACCTTATGGAAACCTGACTTAGCTCTGCCATACCCTTGTGTTAATATTCATCCATCTGAAATCTGGCACTCACATCCCTGCCCCTCAAGACCTCTTTACCGGGGTGCAAATACAGTGAATCTCTCCTGACTTTCGTGCCATCTCAGTAGATTTCCACACATTGTAGCCAAGCTGGGGATTTGGCCCAGTGTCTTTTTTAAACCCTGTGACCCAGACGTGGAGATTAAAAAAGAGTTATGTTATCGGATTAAACAGATACAAGAGGCACTCGCTGTATCAGCAGCCGACACCTTAAAACTCCAGCAAGCAGATCAGCATGGTAATGGCAAAAATAGTCTCTGAGAAAGAGGGGAAACTCAAAGGAAGGTGATGGCAAACCCATGCCTTGGGCTGGGGTGCAAAAACCTGTCACTCTGACTGGTTGCCAAAGCAGCCACAGGGATATGGTGTTCTGCTTGCTATAGCATCTTAATAAAAGATACACTCGAGGAATAAAAGTCATTTGAACTCCACCTACCTGCAACCAGAGTGATTTTGGCCTTAGTCAGGTTTGGGTTAGTGTCTTCACAGTGGGGTTTTTAAGGGGTTAGGTTTGATTGCGCTATGAGCAGCATCAGTGCACACTGAAATCAATAAAGCTGTAGAAGCAAAAAATTTAACAGATTAAAAACAGACCTACATGAAAAGGATAGTAATTTCAGGCACCATTTGTATGCTTAATATTATACACATGCTTATGCTTTGTAATTTGGGCTCTGACTTGTGATTTCGGTTACATAAGAGAGTGGAGAAGCCAAAGGCATTAGTGCTGCCATATGCCACTGCAACTGAAGGCAGAGTTCCCCCAAATATTCATCAGGCACATTCTCAGAAGTTGTGCTGTCTCATAATGAAATAGCAGACAGCAATGTGCATATTTATGACACAAAAGGACTAATTATTATTATTATTATACTTAGTTCCAGGTACTGTTTACATGTGTCTGACTTCAAAACAGCTTTGGCTGTTGGTCTTTTACCTCAAACATTTTTTTTTAAACACAGAGAGCAACCATGTGCTTTGTGTGGCTGACTTTTAATGAGTGAGGAGCAACAGAACAAGAAAGAGCCAGAGACAAAATACAGGCTTTGATTCCTCTAGAGAACTTGAGCAAAATATTCCACTGCTGTCAGTGGTACAGCTGTGCTGGCAGGATCCTTCACACAGACAAGGCTCCAGCCGCTACTTACATTTCACTGATGTGACTGCTGGTTCCTAATCTGCATTGAGGCATCCTCACTGCAACCAAACAAGTGGCTGAGTCGGTGAGAAACCTTTTGCTTCATTCCCTACTGCAGCCAGAGCCACCTGTGCTTGTGGTCCCTCACAGAGCTTCACAAAATGTGAGCTGCCCTCAAAGGATGCCTACGAATTGAAGTTGCAGTACACAAGAAACCTGAATCAGAAGACGTAGGTGGCAGCATGGACTACATCGTTATGAGTTTAAATGAGGCTGTTCAGTGGAGATATGTCATCAATTAACTGCATACGTCCTATATCTCTATCTGGTTTTCTGCTAAAAACCTACTCACGTTGCAAATCAGCTCAGATACTGAAAATCACAGAATGCACTGGAGTAAGGGAAAATCGGATGTGTGACCGTGACACAGTGTTTTTGGCATCCTGTATTGCCATCAAAAACTGTGCAAAATGGTGCAGCTTTTGCAAGAACCGGCTAAGGAAATCAGCCTTTTCTAGAGACCTCCCTGGAGGCTGCTGTGATGGAATTTGATCCCTCAGCAGCCTATGCATAGGCGATGGGCTCCGGAGGTGGTCTCCCAGTAACTGCTGTCCTAGTTTGTGGTGTAGAAAGGCAGCATCTTGTATCCGGGAAAACCTAGAGAGCAGAACTGTGGGGACTATTCACTCTCCTTTGGTCCATCCCTGCTGTTCCCAGTGCAAGGTTAGCACCGCGGGACTTCTGCGAAACACAGATGGCCCAAAATCTCTTTTTCACCACGACTGTACTCCCAACAATGCAAATGGTATTTTGCAGTACAGAGGATCTTACTAAGTCTTCAGCAGGGGTTATATGAAAATGCCTCGCGACTCTGTCTGCTGCTGTATCCTTTCATTAAGAGAACCAAGGGGATGCAGGTAGGAGAGCAAGGACATGTTTGAGTCATATACCCGTTCGCCTGCAGGGGAGAAGGACCGGCTTTCGGTTCTGTGAAACCCGACACAAAACAAAACGCTGCCCTGCACATTTTCCCCGCCGATCGCCCCGGCCGTACTTTGTTCTCCAGCTGCGACCGGGACTTTCCGGTGCCGGGGATCGTGCTTTAGGGAGGCGGCAGGGCAGAGCAGGGAGATCCCACCCTCCCAAGCACCTGCCAGGCCACGCTCCCGTGTTGCCTCCCCCAGCAGCAGACGGCTGCAGGACCAAACCTGTCCCCAACGCCTGGCAGAGCGGTACCGGGTCCAGAGTTCAGTCCCCCAGGGGGGGCCAGGGGGAAAAGTGGCCGCGGACGAGCAGAACCAGGGCCCGGGCATCGCCGGTGACAGCGCCGTGGGATGCTTTGTCTGTGAGAAGGGCACTCTTTGTGTAAAGATAAAAAAATAAAGATCAAAAACATGTACGAAAATGAAAAATACCGAGAACAGATCAGCGGCCGGGAGCCCTCGCTCCGCTCCCTGCCCGCCGCGGCAGCCGCGGGACGCGGGCCGGGTCCCGCGGGCCGGCTCGGAACGGCCTCGCTGCCGCTCCCGCTGCCCGCGGCAGCCGCGGGGGGAGGGTGGGCGGCCCGGGGCGGCACCCCGAGCTGGCGGACGCTGCCCGGCGGCCGCTGCCCCGCACCCGCCCACCCCTCCCCGCCGGCCCGCGGCCGCCTGCCAGCCCGGGCTCCGCCGCCGTGTCTGCGGCATGGCCCCTCCTCCCCCACACCCCTTCCTTTAGGCTCCCCCCTCCCCAGCAAAGAAGAGGCCGTGCCGGTGTTTTTCCACTCAGCAGGATGGGTGATGCTCAAAGCTCCCTCATTAGACAACAGACACGAGAGGTCAGGAAGAAAGCGCTTATAAATTACCGTTTCCTCCTGCTCGCCGCTGCTAGTCGCGCCGCACCGCTCCGCCGGACGCGCCGCACCGCCGCAGGGGCGCAGCGGCGCGCAAGCACCGCGGCCAGCGGACACAGGTACCGGCACCTCCCGGGCGGGAGGGTGGGCGGGCGGCGGGGCTGCCGCCGCTGCTGCCGCCGCTGCTGCTGCCGCTGCGGTGGTGGCGGGGCTGGCGCGGAGGGGCGCGGATCGCCCCTCGCTGCCGCGGCGAACAAAGGGGCGGCCGCTCCGCGCCCAGCGGAGCCGAACCGAGCCGGGCCGGTGGCGGCTGCATCGTTCTCCCTTTGTCCGCGTCTACTCGGGGGTGCTCCCGGGCGCGCTCTCCCTTCCTCGCTTCCATTTATTTATTAATTCATCCTTCTGCTTCCAGTCCCCTCCTCCCCAGCTCTCCCATTACCCCAGCGGTGTTTTTCCTCCCCAGAGGTTATTTAACCCACACCCTCCCCACACCTTGCGTTAACTTTTTTTGGCGATAACGTTCCCAGCCATTCCCCGCTGGCGGCCCTCCAGCACATCGACGGCGCACGCTTCTCTCCCCGGCTATTTTTGCCCATTTTTTCTCTCCTTCCCACCGCTCTCCGCTGTGTTTTCTCTGTCTGCCGTGCGCTAACCTCGAGTGAAGAGACTGGTACAGGCAATGCTACATCTGATGCTAATGGGCCTACCTGGTGGGTAATACCGCTGCTGCTGCTTTCTTGTTATTTCCATTATTTTTCTTTTTATTCCCCTCATTTTCCATTTATTTTGTGGGTTCTTGACATGCTGAAATCAAAGTAGTGATGGGGCTTGGAAATAAAATGCAGGGACTGCACAGGGCATGTTACCGAGCTCAGCGTGGTACGAAGGAGTGATAATTCTGGGTTCGTCTGGGGGTAACTTGTATCCAGAATTCACCCGCTGGCTTTAAGATAATGAATGCTCATCGCTGCCTGATATTGTACCAGGCGGTATGTGGGAGGACTCACAAGGTTTCCATATAAGAACATGGGAGAATTTATTTCACCCAGGCGAAGAAATGTGCAGAGTATGTGTTATTTATGACTCTGAAGGCAAGCTGTGTTGTCCTTAGGCAGCTCCAAGAGTGGCAAAACTTGGTATTTAAAAATTGTAAAAGCTGATTTCTGCTGTTTAATAAGAGCTATGATTAAAGGGAAGCACGGATGAAAATAAAAAAAAAAGAAAGAAGTAGTGGGAGAGGATCCAGATAAACATGAAGAAATACAACCCCACGCTTATTCCAGCACAGTTTGTGCCGAGGTGTAAAGATGGAGGTTTTTGATTAGTTCCCATGTTTTTTAACCGTATTGGGAAAGGCATTAAGAAAATGTGCCGAGGGGAGCTGGTTACGTTGATAGTGCTATTTTGGTAACTGCATTTTTTATTTTATTGCTTGCATGTGAAAATGTTTTGAGTTTTGGACTAGCAAAACAGTGAGGCAGTCCTGACAGGGCACATGTCAGCGGCTGTGTAATTCGGGGCTCGGATGACAGTTGCTACCGGTTTAGATTTTATGGCTGTAGGTTTGAGGGTAAATCAGCCCGTTAAAACCTGCTGCTGTGGAATTTAGATGGGAGAGGCTTTGGTGAGAACTCTGATGGTTGTTGACAGCCGGTTGTTTACCTCTGAGTCTGCGTTCAGCCAAGCTGACTGCTTTCTGGCATTGCCTACCTTTGCCACAAGTGTTATGGAAATGTTTCCCTGAAGGTTATTGGGGTTTTTTTAAGCAAAATGTGTGAGCAGCTGAGGCAGCCAGCAGCGTGACAGTGCCGGTCTCCCTCACCCCGACCAAGTCGAGTCTGAAGCACGAGTGCAGAGGGAGCATGTCTATGTTGCCCTGGTTAAACTAACATTGGAAATTTTATTTTTGGTACTTTCAGAGATAGTATCTTCCTGTTTCCCCTTCAACTGTCTCTTATCTGCTTTGCATGTTCTTTTTTTTTCTTTTTTCTCTTTATTTGCCTTTCACCTCTGTCGCTTCCCCTTCCCACCTCTCCCGCCTTGGTGCACTAAAGCAGGTCCCACTGAAGGGTGACAGACACCTTTCCCCTGTCTGGTGCTGCCCGGGGGGACCCCGACCCCGTGGCCGGGAGAGGAAAGGCCGCTTCTTGCTGTCGTTCATTAGCCTGCTTCTTTCGCCGTGCTCTGTGAAGGTTATTTTCTGTCGTATTTGGCAAAAAGCACGAGGTCACAGGTGGCCTCCCGATATCTGTAGGCCCCGAGAAGGTGGATGTGTGCTCGGAGGTGCTGCATCCAAATCCTGGGGTGTTTGGTTTGTTTGCTTAGGAATATTGGTCTGGAATCCGGTAGAAATTTGGAATCCTTCAAATGCTACCGACTTCTGTTTTATTTTCTTTTGCTGTAACCAGGAAAAAAATTTGGCATACAACTCTTCATTGATAGTCTCAAATGTGAAGCTTTTGGGCGGGTTGCCTGGAGTTTCCATGTCAGAGGTGAGATGTTGGGGCAGTGGAGGAGGCTTCAGTTGGTGTGAAATGCTGGCAGAAAAGAGGTGCCACATTACCCTGGTAAACTAGGAAGACACTTTAAGTTGGCTTGCTCTTGCTGCAGAGTGCTTGGGAAACCTCCCATGCCTGGGTGGAGTTCTGTTTGTAAAGCTCCGGTCAGAATCTTGTCTCACAGCTAATCATTGCTAATATTTCAGTGAGGGGTTTTTTTGATCAATACCCTTAGTGTATCTTAGTGGCTTCCAGCCAGGTCCTATGGGCTGGATGTTTCCAAAGAGACTCTTGGGCACTTTCCAGGCAGCGATACTCCTAGGATTTTCATCAATGCACATCAAGGCTTAGCAGCAATCCCCTATTATTTTAATTTTGCCCCTTCTAGGTTTTCCAATGCTCCATATTTTTGCCCCAGTGGGCAGTGGGGCAACGTTGCTCCAATGCCCCAATGGCAGTGCTGCCAGTTCCACCAGTAAGGGGAGTGTCTGCAGTGGTGCCCTACCTGGGGTTGTAATCATGCTGGCAAACAACTCTGAAAAGATTGTGCTGATTAGATGAGAAAGCCATGGTAGTTACAGCCTTTTGTAAGTAATGTTTATTTGATTGGTCATATGAATAAATTGTAGATCATTTAAGAAGTGAAGCTTTGAATAGATTACCCAGTCGGATTAGTGCCTTCAGCTTCTCTTCATCACTAACTTAATTTACGTGACCAGAATGGATCAGGGTTATTTTTTAAAAGTAATCCTGTGTCTTGTCCAGTAAGAGCTCTATATACAGAGCTAAAATTTATTCTAATGCCCCTCTAGGGGGGTTGCTTGCAGGATTGGGTCCTTGGCCCTTAGAAGAAAAGCAGGAGGATGAAAATGCAGTGATTAAATATTTGTTGAATTTCTTCCATACATGCCTATTTACTTGAATCCTCAGCTGTTGTAGTGCTGTGGATTTAATTGATTGGTGTGAGCTGAGTATCATCCCAAGGCATGTAAACTTCAGGAAAAGCCCTTTAAATTGCTTACATGGCAGCTAATATTGACACAAGGTAATATAGTAGAAATTAATTTAAAATCCACTCTTCACTGTCCTTTTTTCCCACAAAACCTGCTATTGGAAGGGCTGCTGTGCTGCCAGTCCATGACTCTGAAACCGTGGCTGGTGTCCTACAGCATCTTCTGTATTTCTGTCAGTCTCTTTTTTTCCAATATGTCCAGATTTACACCAGCAAAAAGCCATTTAGTGCCAGCCCTAAACCCTGTTCCGAGAGCATCCACCGAACCCACAAGCTCGGCTGGTGGAAGGGGAGTGTGAATCAAATGGCACCAAGCCTGGGGTGGGTGGCAGCAGGGTGGCAGCCCCATGGGCACAGGAGGTGGCTGTTAAGGCCTGTTGCAAAGGTTCCACATTCTAGCAGTTGCTGGGTTTCCTGTTGTGGTTCTCTATCACTCAGAATTGTCACAGCCTCAAAAGATACCTTCGCTGCCGTGGCTGCCCCGCTTGGGTTTGAATGCAGCCAGTGCTTGAGCACTGGCATGGAAAAACAATCCTGCTGTGCCAAAATGCAGCAGGAGGGCCATGCTTCAAGGTGTTGGTGTAGGTCCCGTGTCCATAGGTAGGAGAACAACGCATACACTGAGCCATGGGGTTTTCTCTGAGCTGGAATGTAGTTTAAAATTCTGTTATTTTTAAATTTTTTGATCCAGATCACATGGCATTTGTATTTTATTTCACTGCTGCAGTGTACTTTTACGCTATTTAGATGGATATAGTCATATCTCCTGTGATGTTCTACACAGGATGAAACTCACAAGAAATGATCTCTTATTTTGTCATTGAGTCTACATTGAGTGTCTTGGTGTTCTTCAAACAGAAGTTTTTACTGATGAAATTCAGAAAACACAGTGCATTATAACATTGAAACATGTCTGACTTATCTTGCTGGACGCATTTTTTTTCCTTTAAAATATTTTTCCCTTTTCTTTTTCTCTTTTTTTTTTTTTCCAAACAGGAAAAGAAAATACATTCAGCAGAGACTCTTCTTCATGTAAGTGTTACTTATCCTTGTTTATGAAATTACAAAAGGCTTAAAAAGCTCATTAAAGCGTTCAAATACTTAACACTTACCATCTGTTTGTAGAAACCAAGTATAGAGCATGTAAAAATAGGCTGTAGTTATACAGCAATAATGCTCAGCAACTGATATCTTAAATCTGTCTGTGCAGTTCTTCTGTATCACCACAGGATTTAGAAAAGGTTGCAAAGCACTTTGCAGGCATTTAAGCAGCATGCCCATAAAGTTGGTGTGTAAATCTTGGAGGCATAATGTTAAAATGGTTTGCCCAAAGCAGAAGAGACATAAGTGAGAGCTTGATTTAGCACCCCAGAGTCCTTGATCCTCAAACCCTGTGACAAAAGTCAGCTTTTCTGCCTTGGATCCTACAGAATCCAAGTTCTGCCCATAGAGCCATTTGTTGTGTGCACGTGTGCAAATGTGTGCATGTGTCTGTGTGGGTAAGAGAGAGTGTGTGTACGTGTACCTGGCCTCAAATAGCCTGTAGGTATTTCAGGCCTTCTCTTCAACCTATGGTGATGCCTGTTAAAGTAAGAGTAGATGCCACCAGCCATTGGTGAATACTGTTGCAAATGTTTTGTGAAAGCATTTGGCTCCAGCCTAGCTCTCGATCTGGGGGAGCCTGTTAAAGTATTTTTCGTGGGACTGAGAAAGCTGCATGTCATAAAAACACAACAGGTTTTTTTCCACACCATCTAGCGACCCGGGTTTTTTTGCAGATCTCAGCTTTGAAAACTGTTGAGTAGTATAGGAAGCTCTGCTCTGGTATGTCTTCTAGTAAATAAATCTGATTAAATGTTTTAAGGGGCTGCATAGATGAAGACTCTCATTGCCTTTATGCAAAATTAGCTTAGCAAGGAAAATGACTGCATTGTTCCCAATGCAGGGCCTGCTTTGCATAACTTCCAAGCATGTGCTGTGTCCCGTGGCATGGCAAGCCCACGACCACTCACCTCAGGCTGATTTCCCATAAGTCAATTTTTTTTTTTTTTTAGCAACATATATCTCGGAATTGCAGCACTCCATTATGCTTGCGTAGCAACTTGCTGGTTAATATGTAGCAAAAAGCCGTGTGGTAACAAATGTTTTTTTGCTATTGTTGAGCTGGAATGTTAGTTCAGCTTCTAGATAAAAGTGGCTTGCGCAAGGTGTCCCGGTAGACCATGATTTCTGTGGCTTGAACAGTAGCTCTGTAGGCAACTGTGTTCTGCTCCTCCGCTCCCTTGTGCTTCCCTTCATCTTCTACATGAGCGAGGGGTGGGCTGACGGAAGGGCAGGAGCTGGCAGCCCTTTGCGTCCTGCAAAGCACCAGCGTGGGGTTTATATTATGCCCATTGCTAGTCAAGCATCTGTTGAAAGCACTCTTTATTCTGGTTGTGTTGCTAGCAGAAACATTGTTGGATGCTTTATTTAGTAGCTTTAAACCACAAGTGTTCTTTGGCTGGTTTTATGGATGACAATCTTTCAAAAAAAAATCCAAAACCAAAAAAATCCAGTAATAAGTGAAGGAGACCCCACAAAGGATTAAAGAATCCTCCTTCCCTGTTGCTGGGAATCCTAGCTGAGACTAGGTTAAGCGTTTGTATCTTTGAGAAGATACATCATCATTTTCAAAAGGTAACAGAGAAGGAAAAAATCCAGAAGGATTTTGAGTATGAACATTTTCAACATTTGTAGCTCATTATTATTTCATTCTAGAGTAGGAAATTCAGACCTCTTGAAAATCCTGTGAAGCATATGCTTCCCAGAGATTATAAATGGGAAATGGTGCAGCAAAAACACCTTTAAGGGAAGAAGCTCCCGAATAGAGAAGAACCCAAGCAGATGAACCCTACAGCAGTGATGGTACGGTGTCTGGAAGCTGCAGAATAACCATGCAGTGCAGATTTGGAGTTTTGCTTGGAGATTGCAGTATCCCAAAGAAGAATTCCTAAGTCCAATACATGCACTGTAAAATGAGTAATGAAAAGTCAGTGGTCCAGAGGCCATTTGCAGTGCAGCCTTCCATCACCTGCTGTGGCTTTTCAACAGCTAACGGCAAGCTTTGAGCACCAGAGCCTCTCTCCTCTGGTTCTGTGCATGAAATATCATGACTTTGGCTCGATAACTCTATTTGTGCCTGTCTGTGCGTTGGCTTCCCTTGGCTTCTACAACGGTGTGAGTTTCCAAAAGCAAGTTAAACTCCAGGGATGGGAGTAGTGAGGTTATAGTGAATGGCAGGGTGGTGAATCATCTAGGACAGGGATCTCTCCCAGGCCCTGTTCCAAGGGGGTTGACTCCTGTGGCAGTGAATGCTTGGCGGGGATTAACCCCTCAGGCCGTGACTTGGGCCAGTCTCTGTGACAGGAGGTGACCACTTTGAGAAAGGGCTCTTTGTGATAGTAACCAGCCGTATGTAGTTGTAATGATAAGAAAGGGACCATCTTATTTTAGTCACTCTGAGACAAATACTACCACAATTCATTACTTTCCATCAGTGCCTCATCCTATGGAGGAATCACCACTGCCCATCTACATTGAGGAGGGGACAGAAGTCCCGATTGGTGAGTGCAGTTGGGATGGGATTTGTTTAAGGGAGGGTATTAAGGGTACTTGGGTTTTATATTCCTCACATTTGTGTGTACCCGTTTGTCACTGAAAATTGTAAGGTCTGTTGCAAATGTTTTGGGGATTTTATTTTATTTTCTTCTTTATTTTATATTTAGAGCTCCTGAGAGTTGTTAAATACTGCTAGCATTGGTTTTCAGCTAATCGTAAATCAAAGTACATAATTTATGCAGTGACATTGAAGGCTTCCATGCAGGATGCTTTAACACAAGGCTGAGGAATACCATAAGTATCACAAGAGGTAGTTCCCGCTTTGGCCTTTGACCTCAATGTTAAGATACTCAGAATAATCTGAGGTCTGGGTCAGTGTTTGTGTTCTTGCTGACACTCTTAGGCCCAGCACCCAACAGACTCACATTGTCCACACCACCACATAGCCAGAAGAGAGGCAGAGGTTTGCCATTCCCTGCCATGCACCTTGGAGTGCTGCACACCCTCAGCTCTGAGCTCTGGTGTAGATGTATTCTCACTTCCTGGATATATAGGTTGGCTGTTGTTTTGGGGTTTTTTTAAATAGAGAAGCAGCCTTGAAGATAACCCATAAGAGAACGCAACTAAAAGATCAGTAAGTTGGACTATGGTGATCTTTTTGGACAGTAGAAAGTTGTGATGGCAAAATTTCCCAGAGCCCCATCCTTATACAATCTCTTCTGGACTGCATACAGTAAGTGTGCCTTATCTCTCACCTTGGGAATCTGCCTTGTTGAGCAGATGTGTCTCTTCAAACAACTTTTTCTTATTATATATCCTGAATTTTTCCATTCCTAAATTCAAGCAATTGCTTCTTGTCCTACTATCTTTTGAGCTAGATTAATTACCTTCCTCTACACACAGTACCTGGAAGGTATTTATAGCTGGATCTCAGCCCAGGAGTCTTCTCATTTTTAGAAAATATTAATTTTAGCTCTCTTACTCTCTCCTTAGATCACTTTTATTGTCCTTATTTGTATTTCCCTTAATTTCTCTATCTCCTTTCTAATCTGTGGAGACTTGAACAACTCATAATTTGTTCACTGTGGCTGTTTTGACACAGCATTATGCTTTAGATTTCCATATCATCCCTTCCCATGCCCACATCCAGAAGTAGTTTAGCCTTTGACCCTTCTGCATCACTCAGTAGCATCACACAGAGAAACTCTATTACTTGGCTAATCTTACCTGCAATCACCTTTAGGTCCTTCTTGGATTCACGGCTTTGCTAGCTGCTCCTCAGGCAATGTCACTGCTCTCCTGGGATGTTGGGCTTTATACTTCCTGGCACTAAATCCCTATCCCATTGCATGCCACTTATTTTGTCCAGAAATATTTTGAAACAGTATGCTATTATTTATTTTAATGCCCTGGGATTTTATCATTTACGTAGAAGTTGTTACTGTTTTACTCTATATAGAAAAAAGTACTTAAAATTTTAATATTTTGATACTTATTACAGCTGTCTTTTGCATGTTAGTCCAGACTCCTTTCCCAGCTTCATCATTCTTATTTGTATACCTTCCCTAACTTCTCCTTCCTGTAGTTAAAAAAGTTCATAAGAACCGGCAGGTTTAGCCTTTTCCTTGTCTTCATTTTGTACCTTTCCTCATTATACAATAAGTATATTGGTTCTGTACCTCTTCTATACATGGCATGATGTGGTCTTTCCCACAGCAGATCATCTTTTCCTCACCTCTCTTGGGGTTGTAGTCAGCTGAAGGTCTGCTGGACATTAGTCCTCTCTTGTAGAACTGTTAAGGCTGAGTTCTGTCCTGGTCCCTGGGATTTCATCTTGTCTTTTCCACTGCACTGGGGAAACCTGGACAGCTGAGGTGGTGGCACCTGCACCAAGAAAAATACTGTAAGGCTGATGAGTCACAGAACTGACCAACCAACCAACCAAAAAAGCCCCAACTGTGAGTGGAAAGCTTTTTAGAGGATGTTTGTTCGGTGCTGTCATGAAGCAGGTTTGTTGGATCAGGCTCTGAAGTGCAGCACCAGCTGTGAAATGGCCAAATTGGGTTGGAGAGGGCACCGTGTTTACTTATTCTAAATAAGTGTCTGGACTGTCAATACAACAAGCTGTGGTTGAGGGGCAATGAGTGGAAAAAGTAAATGATGCAGAGATGAGGGCAAACCACAAGCTCCGAGTTTGGTATCTGAATGTCTGGCGTGGGTCAGGGCTTTTAAATGCAGCATAAATCAAGGTAGGAAGCAGCTGCAAAATTCTGGTCTGGATCTGGGTCTCGGTATTGATTCTGCTTTCCGTTGAGCTCACCAGTGTGATCCACATCCCGGGGGCCCATTTGCACCTGTACAGACCAGAATAAAACAAAGTCCTGTCTGCGTTTAGGCTGGAGAAAAATAGCACACAGTGCAGTTGCTAAAACATTTCATTCATCACAACCATCATTTACTTTTAAAAGGTTGTTTGGAGAACTTAGATTATTTCCTCATCTGAAACACGTTTTGGCTGCTATATGGCATGCATACTATTCTGACCCAGGCCTGACTGGTGGTGGTAGATTGCTTTGTAGCTTCTGTATTTATTAAAAAAAATAAAAAAATCAGTAGATTTTTTTCAGAGTCTAAATTTAACAGCGCTAATTATTTCAAGCAATTTAAAAAGGAATATAAATCTCACTTGTTTATTACAGCTGCTTCATGAAAACAGCAGCTACAAATAATACTCTATAATAAAAATCTAGCTAACACTGTCATGAATTAGCCAACAAGAGAATGAAAGTTTGAGATCTGGACAAGGGCAGCATTTCCTTCTCTGGCAGGTCTTTGCATTGAGGAGAAGGTGGTTATTACCTAAATGCTGGTTTTATCTCCTTGGGTGAAACGAACACTGACATTTTTGCATAGATGAATATGACTTTTGATTGGAAAAAGGCCTGAGCTCTACTTAATTTTTATGTACTTTTGCCCTTTCTCAAATACATTCCTAGAGGAAGGTAGCTGAGTGAGATGCAACAAATATTTTAATAAATCAAAGATATTTATGAGGAGATGGGGAATATATTGTGACTATTAGCAAAGAACCTACAGAGTAGCAATAAAAGAGTGCCGGTTAAATGCTGGGAGTCTTGGTTCAGGCACAATTTCAATTATGTCCCATCTAACTAAACAGTTCAGGAAATTCAAGGTGAGGAAATAGGCAGAGCAGGTCCTTATTCCCCATGGCCATTCGTGGTAAGGTCATGGCTATACTCTTCCATCACTGTTGTGTTAAATGCTGAAGAAGACACCTGAGACCACATAGTCTAAATTTACGTTTTGTAAAGCAAAAACACAGGAAAAAATATTTGTATTGGTAGTCATTGCATTTGGGCTACACAGGAAACCACCGAGGGAATAACTGAGTCCTTGGGGATCAGGAGCAGTAGAGCTGTAGGCTGAAGTATTTGTTTTTTTTCCTTCCAAGTCACATTTGAGATGTTAGTGTTGTTTGATACCTGTGAAATTAGCTCAAAGACATACAAATTCAGGACATAATTCTCAACTGATTTATTCCAGCATAGTTTTGTTGATTACAGTAGCATTGCTATTGCTTTATCGTGTAAATTATGTCAGAAGTCAGACCCCCTTTTTCAGGAATCACCCCTGCTGACCTTCAACCCCATTGCACTTCTGCTGTAGCTCTGAGTCCCTATGTGGACAAAATCCCAATTATCCACTTCCATCTTTCTGATCCACTTTTGCAAATGAATAGTACTGGCTTCGGTGTACTTTTGTCAAATGCATACAAGTGTTAAATAGACCTTACCTCTACAGGACTCTTACCCCAATGAAATCATCTGGGGGTGGTGGAAAGCTGCACCTGAAGCCATGTTCTCTTGATTGTACTCACAAGTCACGGTGCAGCCTGGGCTCATTTACGGCATCTTGATTACAGGAGAAGAATTTTCTTGTGATCACACACAGTTTGTTCTGCCACTACTCAGTCCCTGCTTTTAAGCACCTCTGATGTTTTCTTCATGATAAAAACTGGATTTCTAGTCTACTGCTCTTGGGCAGACTTACTGAAAGAGAAATGCTTTGTTACTTTTTATGTTTCCTTTGATAAGAGAAAGTGCCCCTTTTCCAGCCCAGAAGAGTATTTGACACCCTACAGAGAGCTGGCTCTGTGTCTCTCTAGGAGGTTGCATTCCCTTGCAAGAGAAGAGAACCTTTTCTGTTGCACGTGCTTCAAGGTTTGCTCTTTCATGGGGAGCTGGCACACAGAAAGCTTGATTTTTGCCAGGTACTGAGTGCCTTCTGCAAGGTATTGAGTGCCCTCCTATCCTTTGCAGCCAAAAAGGAGTTGATTGCTCTTGGCATCAGTCAGATCTGGACCCAGAAGACCACAGGTAGTATTTACCAATTATTTATGTATTTTCGCATGCCAGAGTTTGTCTGAATTGATTTTCCTTGCATACGAGAGATTTGAGGCATTAATGACACTTGCCTGCCACTAAAAACATATTTTTTTAAAATAATAATAATACAATAATAAGCATGACATTTATTGCATTGCCATGGGGAAATTAAAAACCCCCAAAATTAACTAGAGTCCAAGTGACTATTAGCTCTTCAGAGCTAATGTGTGAGTTATATACCCTGAATGAGCACCATATGCCAGTTCATTGTGGCACAGTGAGTCACAGGACACATTGTGGAGAGCAATAATTGCTTGGCATGCACTGAAGAACTCAGTAGGGCTTTTTGTTTGGTTTTCTTAAAGGAATATGTTTTACTCTGACAATAAAATGGGTATTGTCTGATATGCTGCCACCAGGGACTGTTGCTTATTTTGTACTTAACCTGGAGCTCACCCATTTGTCACTCACCGCACACCCCCTCAGTATCTTTTGCTTTCCAACTGCTTGACTTGTATGTGTGCAGTACCAGAAGAGTGAGGAATGAGCCTTCCATTTGGTATCATCTTGTTATTTTGTATTAATCCTCCTTTCCTTTTTCTTCCTCCTCTTCTTTCTTTGTCCGATAGAGACATTTAGATTGTTTATATGGAATAAATGTTCATCCCGAGCAGAGTGAAGCAGTGGGACGAATTGCACAAGGATTGTACAGTCTCCACTCTTGGTCAGAGCTTAACCAGATAAGGCCATCAGCAAGCCAGTCTAATTTTGATCTTGGCCCTTCTTTGAGCAGGAGGCTGGGCTGTGTGACCTCCAGAAATCCCTTCCAACCTGAATTACTTTATGGTTCTGTTTAATACCCAGTTCCTGTACTGATTCAGCCGTAGTGCTGTGCGTGTCATTAACTCCTCACTCCCTGTCATTGTCACTCTCATTCATACCTGCATAGACCAGGAGAGACCTCGTGAGGGGACAGTGGGTTTACTCACGTGGGAACAATATCAAGATGCAAATGGTGACCTCAGGTGAGATTAGTAGGTGAAATTTGGGTATCTCTGAAATTATTTGGAATTTGTAACAGGATTTCACTTGAGTTGTCTTCAGGTCTTCAGTAAGTTCCAATTGAAGTTATCAATTGAAGAGTTTGATGAATAATTATATCAGGATGATAAGTATTTAAAAAGTAAATACCACCTTTTTTTTTTTTCCTTTTCAGTGATAAATCTCATTCTCTAGCAGCCTTGAAGAGAGCTTTGGGGTATTTAGGATTTAGTGAGTCATCAACTGCCCTTGCTGGGCCGTTACGTGCTGGTTTCCTCATGCAGCCGTAACCACGTGAGGGAGTTAATGCTGCACAGAGCATCTGCTCCTCAGCTCAAGGCTCTCCCAGGCCTGCAGCTGTCTGCCAGAGAGCTGGGACATGCACAGGGGCATCTGCGAGCTCCATCGGGTGGCAAATTTTCATGGTAGGCCCATTTGTTAGCCCAAAAATGCCCTTCATCAGAACAGTGTTATTTTAATTGTGCTGAGAGAAAGCAAGATCACACTCAAATTCACCATATCAGCCTAGGGGATTTTCAACAATGATGTAGCTATTCTAGGGGGAAAAAACCCCTCAAAAACTCCCTTGCTGGGAAAAAAAACCAGGAATATTTCATAGGGTTTCATAGGGTTGCTCTTTCAAATCTGACAAGTTAAGGTGCTTTTTCTCTATCTCTCTACTTTATCAACAGGAAGTATATTGTGTATGCAAACACCTGATTTCCCATCAGGCTCTATCAGAAGTAGTTTACAAATGGGGCTACCATAGTGGATTGAGGAAAGACTAAATATGAGCAACCAAAAGCTTTTGTTGTCCCCTTTTATAAAAGGCAGGATTCTAAAATCAAGTTTTAACAGGACAGACCAGCTTTCATTGCTGCCCTCCATTTTCTGTAACCGTATAAATACTCTCGCCTCATACAGATCCTCCTTAAATGACGCAGAGTACTGCTCTTTCGAGTGTGAAAAGGGTGTTGTGCCATGTAGAGGGAGTATAGTAATGGAAGATACTGTTGCTCAGTAGGGTTGAAGTTCCTTTCTCCTCCGCCATTTGTGCAGTACACAAGCAACAGGTTACAAGTCAAATTTCATGGGCAGGTAGTATCCAAATGTGGAATTTCAAGCAGTACATCTGACTTTGAACCACCTAGGTTTCTCCTTTCTCCTAGATTTCTGTAAAGCTATCACAAGTTCATGTAGCTCTTGTACAGGGGTCACCTACAAAAATTCAGACAAGTCAACCAAAGGAAGTCTCTCACTTTCTACCATTAATTTGTATGTGAAGTGTTTTTGTTGCTATCTCAGCTGTTTATCAGGTGCCTATTGTTTATAGTGGAACTGCAAACAATTTCCCACCTGTCCATTATTAGCTTTTGCATAAGAAAACCAAATGGTGAAAAACAATTGTAGTCATGATGAAGACAGCTGTAGATACTAAAGGTTAATGTGCCATGTTGGTATCTTGTGTAAGTGTGTTCACTGAGATGAAATTGCACCGAGAAAAATCCTCAGCTGGTAACAGGAGTAAGTTCAGTTTACAGTACTCAGGCTTGGACTATAAAAGCAACCTGCAATGAAACCATCAGCTGGCATTTGTTTGAAAAGATAAGAAGAGATGGAGAAAAATATTCAGGCTGTTCACATATTGTCATGCTGTATTTGGGGAAGCTTACCTGCAAAAGCCAACAGAAAAACAAGTAAACAAATACCTGTAGCCTGTGGGATTGACCCTGGTATAAAGGTGGGACTGCAGATTCTTGTTTCTTGTGTTGGAGTCAGCCTTTGCTGTAATAAAATTCCCTTTGGAGTCAGCAACTCCAGGGTGAATTCTGTGGGGCTTTTGTCCAAGTAGTGTGTGGGCTCAGGGTTTTGTTCCTGCTTGGTGTGTGCTCTGCACTTTGCAGACCGTGGTATAGAGAAGTGGTTTATGTGTTAGTTTCCTTGGAAAAGTGAAGTATTTTTTCTGGCACTGCTTGGTTTTCATATCTCTTGACATAAAAACGAGCACAGCTCCCGGTCTGTGAAAGCCGATGTCAGAGACCCATGGCAAAACTAGCTGAAAATACACCTCTGGTTGGGAATCAGTCTGAATCACACGGTGTTTAAAAGCACGGTGCTTTAGTGGTCAATACCAAAGGTTCTTCTTGCAACTCAGAACTTCTAAGCAGATGGGCAAGTGATCAAATTAGTGATTTTTTCAATCAAATAATGCCCATTGCAAGGCCTGTATGACATAGTGGTATTCCTTCTCAAATGCCCTCCAGGAGCACAGTGAGTGGCTCTGGGCAGCCAGGGAAGTTGAGAGGACAGGGCTGCAGCTGGAGACAGAGCCAAGGCTGTTCCGGGATTAAACAAAACATGCCATTGTCCAGCCGTGCAAGCCAGCACCTGGCACCAGCTGCAGAAGAGCAAATAAATATCATAGTGTCTACAGAGCTTTACTTTTGTGTGTGTGTGGAAGTCTATGTTTCACCAACCTGTTTTGCAAAGTTGTGCTCTCCGTGAGCTTGTTCACCAGCTTTGCCACTTCTTCTTTTTGCACATCCCCTGCAGACCTCCCCATGCTGCTGCACTGCCGTGTCAGTGGTTTCAATTCTGCACTGCCATGTCAGTGGTTTCAATTTCATTTCCTGTGTGAAACCTCATGCGCCTAAAGTTTTTGTTCCTTTTTTTACTTTTTGCTTGAAGGAAAGAAAACAATAACAGTAAATTAAAACTCGGGGTGCTTAGGAAATTTCCGTGGCTGAAGGCCTGTGAGCAGACGCGCTCTGGCCGAGCACCCCAGTCACCCGAGTACCCTGTTTCATCAGCAAAGGGTTGTTGCTCCACTTCTTGAAAGATTACAGCTCATTTCTGTCACTGAGTCATATTTTTGCTGATATTTACTGCCAGCATGGAGGAGAAGTCAAGGCTAAAATCAAAAGTAGCTCACTCTCACCATTAAGTTTTAGCACTCATGGCCCAGCCCTCAGGGCTTTGTAACCTGCTCAGGTTTTATAGCCCTGTAATGGGACTAACACTGCGGATCGCGTGTGTAATAGCTGTTTTCCTGGTACAGGTTGGCTGGCTGCTTTCCACCCACGGTGCCGTGTTGCACAGCTCTTCCTTCCATTAATGTATTCTAGAAAAAAAAAAAAAAAAATCAGGTGTTAAGCAGATGGGGCGCAGGAACAAAGAAGAAGAAAAGATTATTCCTTTCCACTGATAGTGTGAGGATCTAGATTTCTGGGAATAAGGTACTGTATGACATGTTTAAACAGCTGCCACAGGTGGGATAGAAATCTGTCCTCAGTTATTGTTTAAGATGAATGGATAGAGGCAGTAAAAACACAACTCTGCCTTTGTGTGGAGGTGGCCTAGGCAGGTATGGCAACAGCTGATGAAAGCCATTGCTGGATATAGAAAACTCTACTTGTTTTTCCAAAGACGTGTAATCTTACACATCCATCTGTTTTTTACTTAGTTAGAAAACATAATGAAAAAGTACAGTAACCCTCAATTGGGAGAAAGCCCTGAACATTACCATTGGTAAACTCAGTTAATGTAAGGCTAAATTTAGAATTAGTGTGAAAGAAAAAACAGGTGAGGGTGAAATGATTTATCCCCAAGAAAAGATTACTTTGAAATTATGAATTCATACGTTTTATTGCACATTTGCCTCACTAAATGGTTGGTTTATTGTTTCACTTCCCTGCGCTGGGGCAGTGCTCCGTTATCGTAGCATGGAAATTGCTGTCTGACTTTATCATGTGTTGTAAGTGCCTTGCAGAAGTGTCACATAGGATCAATACACTATTAATCACATGTAAAAAATTCAATAGGCACAGGGCACACCACTGACCATTAGAGTTCATAAGCTTTGTGAGCTTTAGGGAGTTTGCCTTTTTTAATAGCAGGATGAAGGACATCCTTTAATTGATTTTGATGTGGTTTATTTGTGGCAATAGAACTAATTTAATTGACACCAGGACTTGATAGAGAATTGCAATCCATTCAACGGCAGACCTTCAGAATTTAAGGCAAAATACAACCATGGTTGTTCCTTTGGTCAAAAGGTGTGTAACTGCAGGGTACAAGGAGGTTGAAGAGTTGAGGATGTACACAGCTTGTTGAATCTTCTTCATCAATGCCCATCTTGCTTGGAATGTCATCAGCTTGCTACACCACATGGATAGAATGCATTTTGTTAAGAGCCTTCACTGAAGGACAAAGGCCTCAAGAGGTGGTGTCACCCAGTAAAGTAATGGTTTTCCACTTTCCCAGCGGGAGAGCTAGTAGAGCAGAGGGAGGAAGCAGGGATGGCAGTGGGAAGCTGGTGCTTCTTTTCAGCCTGTTGACAGTCAGGAGGCTGTGAGCTAGCACACCCAGAGGCACTAAATTGGGTCAGCAGTTGGCTTCACGTGAACAAATTCAAGTTTTAACTGGTTGTTGTCCTGCACATAATTACCAGTACAAAGCACATTGAGCAGACTCTGCTCAGTCTCTCTGCCACTGCCAATCCCCCTCCTTCCCCTTGGTTGTCTTTGCAAGAGCAACCCCTGGGCTTGCCTCTCTGAGGAGGACAGAACAGGAGGACCATGGCTCTCCAGGCAGGACACTTGGTTTCTCACTGGGATACAGGAGACCCTGTGCCCACAGGGGATTTCTGTAGGACACAGTCATAATCAGTGTGACTCAGTGTGCCAGTCCTCTGCTTCACTGCATCCCATGCTCTTCCTTACTGACTACCATGACTTCCCTGTGTCATCTCCCTGAGGAATCAGGCTCCCTCCCCGAGGCTGGGAAGCATCATCTTTGCTTCAGCCCCTGTTTAGGGTCAAGGTCAAGTTCCCTCTGAAATCCACTGGAATTTCTGGGTATCCATTTTCCTCCTTTCCACCCCACACAACGGAAAACGAGTTTTTCATTTCCTCCTGTTCTGGGTTTAGTTGTAACTGCTTTGTTCTTTGACATAAATAAGTAGAACAAAATGAGCATCCAGAGTATTATGTGACTGCAGATTTTCTGCTGCTGAAATCTGAGCAAAGATGCAGGATTTTATAACAGCTCATTGCTGTGACATGGTGCCTATTTGAAGCATTTGAAGAGCATGAATGGAAACACCAGCAAGAAAAAAAGCATGTAGGGAAAAAAGATACCTTTTGTCCAGACCACAACTGATGAAAAAGAAATTGCATTAAGCTCTGGGCTTTTCTTTCAGAGTAGGCTTCAGCTTTATAAAGAAGTTCATTTTGCTCCTAGAAAATTTTCAGTAGCAGATTTTCCAATCAATCTTAGAAGACTAAAAAAAGCACCACAGTGAAAGAAAAGGAAATGATGAAGAAGCGAGAAGGGAGATTGAGAAAGTTGAAGTGAAAACCGAGAAAGAAGAAAGGACAAATGTATTTTAGGGTTTAAATAGCAACCCAAACCAGGGAAAAGTATTCAGAAAAAGAGCAGTCCATTAAACACAGAACAGTGAGCTGTAGTTCAGGGAATTTTTAGAGGCACTTTTTAAGAGGAAGAGAGGCAGTGTGTGCAGTAAAGGGAGTGGTACTATTTTTCAGAAAATGTAAGTATCTTGTTCAGTGAAGCAGAACGAACTTGGATATGAATTGGGGACAATAAGTGAAGTCAGGTGCTCTTTGGATACTGGTGGGGCCTTGAGGGCTGCCGGACATAAAGGCTTTTTCTCCTCCAGATCAGAAAGACTTGCACTTAAGCCGCAAGTTTGATCAAGGGGCTGTTTATTTTAATCATGTATCGATTGGCTTAACCACACTGCCCTGGGAGGGAAGGAGAGCTGTCAGCATTAAGAATTACAGCTTTCAAAGTTCCAAGTAATCCTAGGAAATGAGCCAAACATAATAAATGCAGTTTTATTTGGGACCTGATCCTACTACTGTTGAAATCAATAGCAGCTTTTCCATTGCTCTCAATGAAAGTGGAAGCTGCTTATTTGAAGACCAGCTCTGATCCAGCAATCAGGGCATCTAATTTTGAAATATTCATGAATGTGAATGTAAAATAATAATAATTTTTCAAAAGAGCCAATCCACAAATAGATTGGCAGTTCTAGGAAATGTCAGTTTTTAAAGGAATGTTGACTTCAATTTGCAGGATACAAAATAAAAAATTACAGAAAAATAAGAGAGATGGCAATGTGTAAAGACGCAGGGAGCTTAAACAGGGTTAGAAAAATTAATTATGTGGTAAACTGATGTCTTTCAAAAGTCATTGAGGCAGAAAAGGATGAGAGAGCACTGAGGAGCTCAAGATATACAGTCTGCACAGGCTGAACTTAGTAGAGGAGGGTCCTTGAAAGCAGAAGTAGTGGTAGTACACATCATACTGCAAAAATAGTCCATAAAATCAGCGGTACAGCCATACAGTCATTCCTCAAGCAGCATTCCCATCAAGGTCAGAGACACTCTGAATGTGTACTTTGTTTTTAGTTTTCCAACGGAAGAGGAAGCTAGAAAAAAACACCTTCAGTTACCATTCTAGTCAACAATTCAGTATGTTGAATCTTTAATCAAAGTTTATATGCATTGGCTAAAAAAGAAGTATCTGCTTTGCTGTGGTTTCTGATGTTCAGATGGAAGGCAAGGCCTGCATTTTAGCATGGGTAAATATTTACAAACACGTATCTGTGTGTACAGGCAGACTTTGATTTTCCCATTTCCATCAGCATTTGGAAAAACACTGTTTGAAAGATCTGATTTTTAGTGACTATTAAATGAGGTGGCTTCCACGATGGATTTGTCCTCAAGGCTCCTCCTGGAAGGTGTTGCTGTGCATTGGTTGCTTGTCTCCAGCTATAAGAAGCTTGGAGCGGATCATTACTGTACTCCCAAAGCAAAAACTGAACACAGTGTATTTTCAGATGTGTAATCCATGAGTTGTCTGTCAAAAAAAGTCAGTGGTTCAGCAGTACTGGGAGTTGTGTCTGTTCTGACAACAAGCAGGTCCTGGCTGTGCTGGTGGCCATCCCTCATCTGCATTGCTTGCCATCTGCCCCCTCTGTGCAGTGCCTCCCCCTTCCCCTACCCCTCATTTTTTTGCATGTTATGAGGGATTACATTTCAATGCCAGTATTTTTTTAAAGGATATGGGTTATCTGACGTGCAGGCTCTACGTGTGAAGATCCAATAGCTGTAGCCCAGCAGATGGCCCAAGCCAAGCTGGCTGTGAAAGCGCTCGTCTTATGGCTGATCTTTTGGTATTTTCACCTGTGCACCAACATCTGATCAGCCTGGGTTATTGCAGGGTATTTCACCTGAGAAAATTTGTGCAAGTGACAGAAACATGACTCTCCTCTGGAAGGGCCTCCTGGCCGCACCAGTGACCAGATGCTTGAGAAGTGCAAAGTGCCTGTGCTTGATTCCTTGTTCTATTTTTCCATATTTTACCAGCATCAATTTGACAATCGATTACTCCATCCTCAGTTATTGAGGGGTTGTACCAGTGTATGTGAGAGCAGTTCTGGGCCTGCCCCAGTCTGGATTTCTTCTCTCCTTGCTTTTGGATCAGGCTCTTGCAGTGTGGCTGGGCTCAGCCTAGGGGCACACCATAAATAGCAGGCTTGACTGCTGCTTTTTATTTATCCATATTAAGTTCATCAGATGAAGCCAAAGCTTCCTGGGGCCATCTGAAGCTTCCTGGAGGGGGTACTCTCAGAGTCAGATGTGGCTCCTGGCAGGCAGACCTGTGTCTCCGGGAGGCAGACATATGCCTCAGACTTGGATCACTCCTTTTGGACTATGTGCTTGTAAGAGCATTTTTTCACAATATATTTCCTTGGGGGAATCTGATGGACTTAGATCTCGGATACCATCCCCACTAAGTGATACAGTAAAAATAACCTATTATTCTCTGGTTCTGACCTGGGCGGTGACAACATATTGTTTCAGCATCTCTGTCAGACTATTTCCCTTAAGAGCCATTTTAACCTCACCCAGTGGGACATAGCTAAAGGAAATGAAACTCCAACCCCATTAAGGAAAAAGACAATGCCTTTCACTAAACAAACTTACTTTTCTTGGCTTTTCTTCGCCAGGGAGAATCGCCTGTACCCCCCACCCTTGCAGCCTTTGTAGACAGTTCCTGTAATTGGGAATGGCTGGGTGGACACCAATGGTTGGCAGCAAAGGGGGATAAATCCGACATCCCTTGAACGTGACATGGGCTGGGACCACAGTCCCAGGTGGCCTCTTAGCTACAATTGCTGTGGTGCTGGTGGACCGTACGTGCCTGCCAGCCACAGCTGCTGGCCCTGCAGGCACAATTGGGATTTAGCCAGTCTATACACAGTAAAGCTGGGCTGTTACTAATTTTGTGCAAGCCTTGGATAGGTAGCGTGTCCCACTGGTGAGACCTGGTGACTTGCACTGAAGTTGTGGTGGTTCATCTCCTGCCACTCGTACAGTGAAACAGCTCCAAAAGCAAGCATGACCTTGAGGGTTCATGGACTAAAGGAAAGCTCATGATCTGTCATCACACTCCTGCTAAGGCTGAAGCAAAATTTATGCTCGCTAATTAGGTTTTCAACCACAGCGATTAATTTGGGGTATCTTGAGACAAAATAGAAGTCCCGTTTTATAATGCAGTTCCACTCAGTTACAAAGAAGAAGTCTGGAAAGGTACCATTTCACATTTTGTGTGGAGGTAATTAGGACAAACCACAGGGTGATCACCTTGTCCCAGGGAGAGTCAGGGTTTACAGAATGCAATCAACTGGTCAGCCTTGCGAACTCTGAGTAGAGCTGACTAACACCTGGGTCAAAGTAAATCCGCAGGCAAGAGGATTAGAGCTGGCAGAAAAATAAAGAACTCTGTGTCACGAGATAAAAGTAGATTGCAAAAAATTGCAGTCCTGAAGAGTTTTTAATCTTAGAGGTGGCTAATGCTGCAGGTCCCCTTGGTTTTTTTTTTTTACATAAGGGGAGCCTGTGTTCCCAGTGTTCTGTTTCGGGGTATTTCCAGTATCAGTCTCCATGGGGAGCAGTTAAGCTCCTATTTCAAACCTAATCCTTCAGGGATCTATAAATCTATATATTTCTGTGCCCTCTTTACCAGGTTTCTGGCTCTCCCACCAGTTCACCCAAAAACTATGTGAAAAATAAGAGCATACCCTAAACACTAGGTGTGAGACTCTCTTTTGCACACTTTCTCCCTCTGTTGATGAGTGTTTCAATAACCCCTGTGAAGAACAGCTTCCATGAGATGATCTGAATGCCCTCCATTCCTCAGCCCAGAATAGCCTGTTGCCTGATGGTTATGACATCCTCCTGCAAGATGAAAGATAGGGATTCCAGCAGCACAAATAGCAAAAGAAAGCAAAAGTGAGCTTTCTCCATGCCTGGTAGCTGTTGCAGTGAGAGCAGGACATCAACCACCTTGTAGGTATCTCTTTGAAGAAAAGCAGTTGCGTCCACTTATTGTATTTTTTTCTCCCTCAAGAGATGACTCCAGGCATTTATGCAGGATGGTGCCTGTTTGGGGCTTGGAGTGAGGTGCAGATGTCTCAGGGAGGTTAAGGCTGCTGTGAATCCCTTTGAGAGGCACCTCCATTAATCTCCATTCGTGATACTCAAGTTAGCTATTGTGAATTAAGCCCCAAAAGCAGCTAAGTGCCTAAAGGCTGTTACAGAGGTGGCCCTGCCATTTTTGTTTTGTTACTGCACTGCTTTATGTCATACCATGTCTCTAACAGTGACTAACGGGAGATACTTTAGTGGGATATGTCCTGCCTTCACCCTCCTGCAGTGGTGATGGTCCATCACCCTGTGATTCACTTTCTCCTTCTGTGAGCTCTCTCTGCTGTTGACCACGAGGTATTGCAGTGCTCGTGTCACCCGGTGCACTCACCAGTGGCCTCGTTTAAAAACCAGTAGAAAGTCATAATGATTAACATTGTGGAGATTAAAGTCCCTCTTTAGATCACAGCCTGATAGGCAGCTGCTGTTGCAGTGCCTGCTTTGCAAAGGCCACCAGTGTGCCAGCAGGGTGAGTGTGAAGCTGCTGTGGTTTGTGGCAGTGTTAGCCTTCTGAAACTTTCCGTGGTGGATGGAAAGATTTACAGGTACAGTGATGCATATCTATCTGAAAATCATGTTCAGATTAAAAACTTCCTGCAGAGCTAATGTCAGCTCAATCTTCGGGTCACTGCCGCGAGCTCAATCAGGTTAGAGGTCAGAACCAGCACACAGGTACGGGGAAGGTTGGCAGCTATCAAACAGGATAATCTGCAGCATGGTTTTTTATGACTGTGCACTCATAATCACATGTGCAAGCAGTGAATGGATGCGGTCTGGAACAAACTTGCTGGTTTGCCTGGTTCTGGTGAAAATTTCAGTATCAAAACGGTATGCAAAAATAACTGGTCAGATCCAGCTGAAGTCACTTGAGTTATGTGGGGAATGAACTGGCCACTTACGCCTGAGATCTCAGTTATCATAAAATCTATGGGTTGCTCCTAAGTTGTTTTCATTAGAAAATCTTGGTTGAAAAGGCGCTTGTTAAAATAATTCGTTCTGTTATTATTTTTGTATGCCTATGATTTTGATAGCAAATTATATATATAAATTATTAAACCAGCTATGATTTAATATGTCTTGTGCCACTGACTTTTTAATTAACTAAGGAGCTATCATTCTCAGCAAACTGTTCCATTGCATAGGTGTGCATTTCACAATAATTGAATATAAAGGCTTATTTTTGTCCCTTTATTGATGTCAAGGGAAAACAGTGCAGTTATGAAAATGGAATAAACTGAAAAGATTCCTTCAGTTCCTGCAGGTTGATTAGAACAAATGACTTTCCATTCCAGGTTTTATGAATGTATAGTTTTCTGAAAGCTTTACAGTACTTCAGGGAATGGAAATTGCAGGCAATAAATAATGTAGGATCGCTCAGGTTATTGGGAAGTAGAAGAATGGGTTTTATCTGGAAAGGTGAGATTTACTATTCTGTATTTCACATAAATGTTTTAGAAGGAACCAGATGCAGTGATTTGTACTTTATTTTGGGCATGGAAGCAGCGTGAGACACTTGCCCAGGAGCACCACGTGCTGGAGCCGGCACAAGGAGCGCTCCTGGGGCGCCCCTTCCCTGCAGGCAGCAGGTCAGCAGTGAGCAGTGCCAGAGCTTCACAGTGCCCTGCACTGCTCTGGCTGCAGAGAGGTGACCACACAGTCAGGGGGGCTTTGTCTCTCCTGCTCAGTGAAGCCGTCAGATCTATTTTCCTGTCTCAGCTTGATAAACAGCGCTGTTTTGTATGGAATGAGTTTGGCTAAACAGTTCTTGCAGTGTTAAGAGAGCTCTGCTGGAAAAGACTGTTTAATAAACCCCTCTTTCTTTTTTTTTCTTTTTCTGTGTAGAAAGCAGAAATATGGCAACAAAGGAAAAGCTTCAGTGCTTGAAAGATTTCCACAAGGACATCCTCAAACCTTCCCCCGGCAAGAGCCCAGGGACACGGCCTGAGGATGAGGCCGAGGGAAAGCCACCCCAGCGGGAGAAGTGGGCGAGCAAGATCGACTTCCTGCTGTCCGTGGCGGGTGGATTCATTGGTTTAGGCAACGTCTGGCGGTTCCCGTATCTCTGCTACAAAAATGGCGGAGGTGAGCTCTTATTCCGTGCTCAGGAATCAGTCTGTCTGCCCTGTGCTCGCTATTTTTCACTGCCTTCATCCAGTTTTTAAGAAGAATGTTCATACATCTGTTTTCTGCCTTCCTCACCAGTCTTCAGGAGAGATTGTTTCATCATTGAATCGTTTTTATTAAAACTTTATTAGGGAAAAAACCACAGCAATTTCAAATGTTATGCTATTGAACCTTTCCTGCTCTTTTATTTCTGCTGCAACTGAGTCTGAGTTTTAACCAAAAGATATGCTATTAATGTAGACCAGTAGGATTTCAGACCAGGGGATTTCAGAATAAGAGCAGTCTGAGCCATGTGAAACTGTTGTGTGCCTAACAATCTGCCATTGTTATTGCAGATATTCACTTTAAAGAGGTAAGAAAATGCCCTTTCCAGCCTATACCCATCCTTTTTGCAGAGAAAATGAGCAAAAATACCCCAGAATAAGATTATTTCCTACTGATATTAAAGTATCGAATATGTTTCTTTGTTTATATGTGCCTGTTGCCACTTTTTAGATGATCTTGTGTAAATTCATTCATTTCATCTCATTATGCACTGTTGTATTTTCTCAACAGGTGCATTTCTTATACCTTATTTCATTTTCCTGTTTGGGGGAGGTCTTCCCGTGTTTTTCCTGGAGGTGGTGCTAGGACAGTATACCTCCGAAGGTGGAATTACATGCTGGGAAAAGATCTGCCCTATTTTCACTGGTAAGTACATCTTGTTGTGCCTTACCATACCATATGTAGCAGCACCATTCCCCTCATGTCTGTTAATTCAGCTATTTGCTTTAGTAATTAAGGGTATGATATTGGTTCCTAGAAAGGTAGAAGTCAGAGAGTCTGAAGGACAAAGTGAGGTATTGATTCTGATGCTGTCAGCTTGTTAACTGGCAAAACTGCCAATAACCAAGAATGAAATTGCGTATTATGCCTTTTAAGGCAATTGCACATTTTGTTTACAGGTATCACAGAAAGTGTTGTCTTGGAAGGCTAGATGGCATTAATGAAACCATCTTTGAAATGTTATTTTGGTCTGGAAATCAAAATCCCTCTTCCACATGAAAGCTTACCATTGGCATCATCCCTCTGCTACTGATACAGTCAAACCTGGACAACACTTTTTGGTTGAATTCAGGAACAGAGCTTTGGTCATAACTGAGCAGGTCCTGGCAAATGTTGGTCTGATATTTTCGAAGGGCCTTTGCCTGCTCAGTTCTCACAGGGACAAGTATCAAGGCTGCTCTGGAAGTTAACTAAAAGGAAAAATTAAAGACAGGTTAGAAAAGTGATGGAGGATGCCTGTCTTGTGTGTAGATTGCCCTTTACAGCTGGACAGCACGGGCAGAATCACTTGGAATAACTACACTAAACATGTGGCCCTGTTCAAATCCCATTTGGAAAGAGTGGGTGCTTCACACTGGCATGTCTCTAGCTCTGCCACTGTTGCTGTTCCAGGCATCTCTCTCCCCTTATGTCACCCCAAGCAGAAGTGGGGGTTTTCTCTGAGGCTCACACTCCCACCTAGTACTTAAAATGCTGCTGAAGCTGATGTAATTGTGCTGCTTTAGCTTAATTTTCTTCCTCCTCCTCCCACTTTTGTGAAAACTTTTTTTTTATTTTGAGGAGGAAGAAAGAATGTTCCTTGTTTAAATAGCAATCTCCCAGGCATCCATAAAGAGAAAGTGTAGCTAATATGACTAGCTGTATATGCTGAAAGAAATGCAGATGTACAGAACAAATAGCACTTGCTCTGCTTGTTTCCATCTGACATAAAATTAGTCTCTGGTGATAAAGACTCCTGCTGCAACAAGGTTTTAAACTGTAAAATATGAGGCAGGTATCCCAAGTGCTGCAATATCCATCAGAGTGATGTTTAAGGGAGCCTCATAGGTTCTTGTAAGAGACAGCTCTAAATTTTTAAAGGAAGTATTTTTATTTTGCCTGTGGTTCATAACTGGCAAACTGTGTAAGCAGAGTTTGATCCAGTTAACCATAAGAGCCACAAATACCATACTTCCTTTGCACAAGTGAAATTGAGGCAGAAACAACCACTTTCACATCAATTCCTTTTTAACTCATTCAAGAAATGTCTTTTTTTTTCCCCCATGTGGACTTAGCCCATCCAGTTGATAACTGAGTGATGCAGGGGCTGTCCAGCTTAGCTGCTGCCAGGAAAGTTGGCTTGGGGGACACTGTGGCAAGAATGAGGTTGCCCACAAAGGTACCTAAGAAGTGAGATGGTGTAGCAAACAAGCAAAACCTGATGCCTTGACTTTCCTCTACTAAAACTTGAAATAGCTGGGTTAGTGTTAAATTGGGTAGATATCCTGCAGTCCTCCCCTCAGTGTCAGCAAACCATAGCCAGAAACTCAGCCCTGAGTGCCAGAGATGCTGGCAGGTCTGTACTTAGGTGTGGTTGAGCTGAGTTTCCATCAGCAGTAGGGTAGGGCAGGATACAACCCCACAACTCCGTGGGAATGGCACCAGCCCCAGGAGATCACAAGGTGCGGCAGCTGTCACATCTGCACGTTTTTCTTTTCCCTCCCCTTCTTGCCAGGAATTGGTTATGCTTCCATAGTGATTGTGTCCCTTCTGAATGTGTACTACATCGTGATCCTGGCCTGGGGACTCTACTACCTGTTCCAGTCGTTCCAGAGCGTCCTGCCATGGGCACACTGCCACCAGAAGTGGAACACGCCGACCTGCGTGGAAGACACTCTCAGGAAGAACAAAACGCTTTGGATATCGCTGAATGCCACTAACTTCACCTCTCCTGTCACAGAGTTTTGGGAGTAAGTACCCCCTCTTCATGGTGTCTTCGGGGAACTTTTGGTGGCATGCCAGAGGTCAGTACTGAGATTTTATGGAAGCCCAGTGGGAAGTGTTAGATAGGAAAAGAAAATTGCTCTGGGTGTCAGTTGTTTGACCAGTGTTTGCTACTCGTTCTCACCTATCTTGAGACACATTGATAAGTATGGGAGCCGTGGAGGAAGGTGTTAGATGTGTAAGTGTATTTATCCTAGACCATACAGGGAGCTCTAAAAGCCCAGTACAGCTTCTTCTTTGGTAGAAAACGTGTTTCCTTCTTGGCTGGATTCTCTGAGGGCAGCAGGAGAACACAAACAAGTCACTGCAGATGCCCTGATAGCAGGGATTTACAGTGGAAGCAGTGACAAATCATCACCTTTGTGGTTGCCTCTTCCCCAGCTGTTAGCATGTGCAGTACACTTTGTGAAGCTATAACATATCTCTTTTCAACAATGTAAGGCTTTGACCTCAGTAATAAATCTGACAGAGGTGGTGAACATTGTCCTGTACTCTAGGTTTCTCAGGTCATCTCTGTTACAACGTTTTTCTCTGCAGTCTCTGAGGAGACTGTTTTGCCAGATGCCTGAATTTCATCAGTCGTAAGCTTCTTATTCTCATTTCTCTCTTATTTTTCAAGTTTTAAATCATATTGCATAACATGATCTCTGAACGGGCATGACCTCAAAACTCTGTGTGTTTATATAAGTGTCAGAACATAGCAGCAGAGGAAGACACCTGTAGGGAAACTTAGATCCAAAGTATCTATAAATAGTTTATTAATAATTTTTTTTTCTTGGTTGCTTGCTCAGATAGTCACTTAAGGGTAGAATCAGTTTCTGGCCCAGCTTGGCTTTTTCAGCATGTTTAAAGTGTAGTTTCATCTCTGATCAACTTGTACCTACTTCTCTATTTTTAAAAATAAGCATCAGCCAAAGCCCCAGCAGGAATCGTGTTCATGCTGAAGATGTTTGGCATGCATTAGGTTTAGAAAAAAATAGTCTTAGGAACTGTGCTAAAATTTGTAACACAAAAGCCAGGCTACAAAGGGGCAGATTGAATCTTGGATTGATAGTTTGTCAGAAGGCTCTGGTGGCTGGTGTGAGGGGCAGGGTGCAGGCTGTGAGAGCAGCGTTTTCACCACAAGCTCTGTGTTTTCATGTTGAGGGGCAGCTGCTTTCCCAGGTGACTTTGTCCCTTGTAAATATGGAGGAAGTTGGAGAAAGATTGTTAAGTGGCACCTTGGTATATTTTGGGGGAACTGAGAGGCAAGTTGCAGTAGAAGAGGAAGGAGCTCTCACTCCTTTGGACTCTCCCACAATGACTTGGGACTGAAGGCCTTGGATCTAAATGAGTGGCTGGTTTGGTTGTGTGTTCAAAGGTCTTCTCAAGGCCTCCCAAGGAAGCAGAGGTCCACAGCACTGCCCCAAAACAGTTCCTCCCCCAGACTCCCAAAGCACTGTGTTCGTCACCGCTTTCGTTGAATAAATTTGCCGACAGTCCTCTTGTACCTGGGAGCAGCCATGAGCTTGGTGGCTCCTGATGTGGCCATGGGATTTTCCTGCTGCTCTGGAAGCTCCTACTCCTGTACTGCACAGATTTGTGGGCCGAGTTGTCTCCCTGGGCCCCAGGCAGCATGTCCACTTCAGGAGACTGAAGATAGCATAACAGAACGGAAAAGGGCTGGGGGCTGGGAAAGGGATTGTACAAGAGTGAGGGCTCCAGCGCACTGGGGAACAGCAGAGCTCTCTGTGGGTAACAACACAGCAGGTATGTGATACAGGGTGTTATGGCAGGGCATGGGCTAGGGGAATGATGTCCCTCTGGGATCATGTTAGTGATGGAGCTTTTAGTTAACTTCCCTCTAAGAGAAACCAAGTCAGAAAACTCTCCTGCAAGCTGAGCCAAATCCTCCTGTAGATGTACTCAGACTGGAGGTGCCTGAGGCTGGACAACAAATATTTGATCCTCACACACTTTCCTGTCCTCAGCTGTGTCCTCACTGTGTCTGTAGCAGAGTTAGAGCAAAGGTTGCTCAGGGATTAATGCTCCTGGAGTAGCTCTCCCTGCACTTTGCAGCCACTTTAACTTGTGTCCTCAACAGTTTTAGACACTGTAAGCTGAACTCTTCCCTGGAGTCTTGCTAGGGAGGAGCTTGGCTCTGTAATCCTACTAGGACAGACATACTGCCCATAACTCACTGTTTCACCATGGGCAAAACTGCCCTTAACAGAGCAAGCTGCCTTCAGGAGTCATGACACTCAGAGGAGTATTAAAAATAGCTGTTCTCTCTGCACAAATAACTATTGATGTCTTCAAGTAAGAACAGAGATCACGCAGCACTGTTGTAATTCAAGTAGCATAGCTTTTACATGGTGCAAGCACTGAATATCCCCATTTTTTTGCACCAGCCATGCTACTATTCTTTACAATTCTGAAATTAAAAATATTTTTAAGATCTTTCAGGTACCTTGCTGCCATAGACAATGCTGGCTGCCAGCCAGCCAGCTACTGACATTGAAAGGACAGGTAAATAATTAGTCTTTAACTGAAGATATCCATCTGCTTTGTGGCACAATTAATTCCAGTTTAATTCAGAGGTTCGTGAGTATTTGGTTTCTGAAACCCAATGCCATTTTTATTGTGGGACATTTATATAGTGTCCTCATCAGTATTGCTTTGTAAAACTAGTGCTGCCCAGGTATAATTGACCACATTGATGCATTAACCTCTTCACGTTGAACTTGTCAGCCTGGCTGGACATATAGTGCAGCCTGACATTTCAGTTCATTTGAATTAATGTTCTGTGCAAATCACATGCTTGCTTGAGCAGCAATAAAAGGGGGTTAAGAAAATCAGGCTTTATACCAGGAGACTTACCTCTTGGTATCACATGCTTCAGGTCTTATTTCTGAAGATTTTATTTGGAAGTCCAAAACCTTAAAGGCTTACACACATATTAATACATAAGGGATAAGTGTAATAGGGTAATTATGGTTGAACAAAACCTCTGATTGTCTGATGCTGGCCAAGTGTTTATAAATATTTGGTAATCAGCAGGCTTTATTTGTCCAAATCCCAAGAAAGACCATCACATGCTAATGGCATGTAATCCTAAAGGGAGCAACACAAAAAACTAAACAAAATCTAGAGCAGCTGTCTCTGCCTCTAAGAGCAAACTTGAGAGTTTTAAAAATTGTTTCGTATTCTCCTTTTAATATTCTTCTGTACAACCTCTTCAGTGTTAATTATTCTTGTTCATCCAACATGAAAGGTTGCTTCACCTTTCCTGGTTTGAAAGGTCCTGTCTGCATTCACTTGATTAATGAACTGGAATAGCCCTCAAGGATTGCATAACTCTCTTCATTTTATTTTTGTTTATGTTGTAGAGCCAGTTACAGCTCCTGTTACATTTCCATATTGCACACACTAGAACATATTAGTGTTCAAGGGTCAAGGACTCCTATTTACAACAAACTCAGCCCCAGCCTGTCGTCCCATTGATTATATATGAGTGACAGTTAATGACAGCATCAAGACTATAAATCTGAATAAGTAACAACTCCGTGTGTGAGGGGTGTGAGGGTAGCTGAGCGGGCTTGGCTGAATCTCCGTAGCATGAGGGTTATGTAACAAAATTGAAGAGTTATCAGCACAGCCCAGCTCATGCTCCTTCCTGAACTTGAATTTACAGGGTCACAAATCCAGGCTGAGTGCTTCTGCAAAAATATGTAGGGTTGAACTCATAAAAAATTGTAATGCTGAAGGTCCCCTGGTCATTCTGAGTGTATTCCTTGAAGTAGTCGGTCTTTGTGAGATGGGATAACCCTGGACAGAGATGGCCAATGCATCATAGGGTGCTTGCTGCCTCATATAGGAAAGTGAGATATCTGGCTTTTTTACGTAAAAAAGTAAGATATTTGGCTCTCAGTAGCCCACTAGGGTGTCGTCCAAAAAATCTTGAAAGAAGTGCTGGGGCAAATTCTAGGAGAGATGGCCACTTGCTTTTAGTTCCACAGTAGAAAGCAAAGAAGTCTTAGCTGAATGCATTAATAAAGCTCCCTATTCCAAAAGGCATTTGCAGTTAATTATTCACGGTTTCTTGAGAGCCAGCTTTATAGATTGCGCTTTTAATATGAACTGCCCCTTTGATTGGAAAATTGCCATCTATTTTTTAAAAAGGCACAGAAGGTTGTGGCTGACCTTCGTCATCTTATAAATGTATTTTCTTCTTTTGTATATGCACAGCGGGTTTTTCCTTTGTTTCTTTAGGCTCAGGTGAAGCAGGACTGCAACTTTATGCCAGATATTAATTACTGAGGGGTTTCTCATAACTGTTGAATAGCTGTGCTGATTAGGGCAGACTTACCCTGTCTGGTGCCATTAGTCCTTTTCCATAACAAAATACATACACGTCCTGAGAGAATAAAGCATTTGGTGTGAGAACATGGTCACACAGGTAATCCAGGCAAGTTTGGCAAACAGAGATGCAAAAACAGATGGGCGATGGTCCTATTAAACTGGTTGATCCAGGGCTTTTTCCAAAAACTAATTGCAAATTTTCCGTCAGTGACTTCATTCACTATTATTTCCATGGTAATAGCAAAAAAAAAAAATTCATTAGTTCAGGGGAAAACTGAACCACAGTGGTCTGTCTTGTAGTGGATCCCCACGCAAAGCTGTGCACGCCACACACATGGGCCTGACCCAGCAGAGCACCCAGACTGCTCTGGGCTCTGCTCTCCACGACTCTGTTGAATGAAAGTGCCTGACTTTTATAGCTGTCTGAAAATAAATTTTAACTAATAATTAATAAAAAAATTTGTTAGATAGCAAGTTCACTTCTGTAGTCTTGAGGCAAGGCATTTCTGTGCTGATTGAGGTCAAACTTTTCCTTGACTAAGAAACCTTGCAGAAACTCTTCAGAGTTTACTGGGTTCATTTGCAGAGGAGTTTTAACTCAGTGAACAGTAAGAAACAGTTTGTTCTTTTGCATATTTGACAAATGAAGTGTTGAGTATGACAAGGTCTGTGCAGTGTGTGAGGACTGTGTATGTTGCATGAAATTATTTTAAAAATAGTTTAAATTCAGTATTTAATGATAAGCCATGGGAATTTTGAAAAGAGAGAAGCCTTAATGAATATTTCCACCTGGATCAGAGTCTTCTAATGGTCGGATGTTTCTCCCTTAAGACACAGCTCAGGAATTACTTTTTATTTATTAACCTAAGTGAGGGAATAAAGTTTCCCAAATAATCTGGTGTTGGCTAAATGAGACCCTGGTGTTGGGGGTGCCGAGGGCAGGTGGCAGCACACGGGCAGTGTTTGTTTGGGGGGCCCCAAGGAGAGAACAGATAATGGCTCCAGCCTTCACCCTGCAAATGTGCATGGCCTGACACTTCCCTGCACTTCTTTTTCCCTTTCCTCCTCGTGGCAGCCTTGCTAATGAACTGGAAAGGAGCAAAAATGTGCGGATACAGGTCAGCTGCAAGTGTCCATGATGGAAGACATGGTGTGTACTGCTGCCAGGCTGCTTCACTGGGGAGAGTTTGTCTGGGATCTTCAAGAGAGCAAATACTTTTTTGTCTCATATTGGGGTGGTCATGGGCTGCTAAAAAGAGCTTAAATTTTTTATATGTTGTGCAGTATATTGAATTAAAGAGTCCCCCAGACACAGGGGAGATGTAGGGTTGCAAAGCACAGCTTTGGTCACATAAGCCACTGACTTAGCAAGTCAGTGAGAGCAGAGATCTGTCTGTACGGCAGCTGCCCTGCACACCATCGTGTATTCTCAGCCATCACAACCAGAGTCTGCATCAACTGAGTTCCTGCATGTCTCTCTTGTTTTGTTTCCTTTCAAATATTCAGGCGCAATGTGCTGAGCTTGTCCTCGGGAATTGAAGATATTGGTATTATCAAGTGGGATCTAGCACTGTGTCTCCTCCTTGTCTGGGTGATATGTTTCTTCTGCATTTGGAAAGGAGTCAAATCCACTGGGAAAGTAAGTGCTCTTTTACCCATTCTATAATCACAGCAGTTAGAGATGTTAGGAATACTAAGTAATGCTATTCTTGAAGACATTCACCATTTCCTGGAAAAACTGTATTTTTACACTGAGTAAGAGAAGAATTCATATTCAACTGACTTTTGAAAGTCATTACAAATGCCCAAAATGCCTGTGAGGCAAGTAGCCATTACTGGAAGGGCATCAAGAAGCAGACACAAGCATGGATTGAGCACCACTTCAGCTCTAGGAGGACGAGCACCCCACTGAAGTCGTGAGTGCGGAAGGCCTCAGGCTTTTGACGGGTGGTGTTCTGCACTGTGTGTCTGTGTTCTCACTCCAGTCAAGTTCGTTCCAGTGCAGCAGGATGGATGTTAACATAGCTGTGGTAGGGATGTTTTAGGGCAGTGGAAACTGGTGGATGCACAGCATTTTTGAAATGCTGCTCGCTTACGGAAGAGCTCTGTGCAGACACACAAGACTAAACTTAGGTACTCGTTCCGGAGCATTGTCACTAACAAAGATCCTGCATAGCTTGTGGGTTTAGTCCCATCGCATGCTCTTCAGAAAGACGTTTTCCTGTAAAGGATAACAGTTGCATCACTCCTGAACATCCTGCTCCAGTGCAAGTCTTGGTCAGTCACTTAGTGTGAAGCATAACATTATCCCCCCTTGCATTCAGTAGTGTTTTTACACCTATTTTCATGAGTTTTGAAGCCATTGTGTTTGTGTAATTCTCCACTTTCAAACTTGTTGCTTGAGACAGTGTTCAGATAAGTCTGACAGAGGAGGAGGGATCTCAAGGTACTAAGTTCCTCACATTTCTTCTCAACTAGGTGGAAGAAAGTGACCCCATTAGTGCCCTTCCTAAGAAAAAGACCACAGTGTGAACTCATCTTTCATGAATCCCCAGAAAAGTCAGGGGGAGAAATTCCAAGTGCCTCAGCTGCAGAGAGAGCATCATTTAGCAGTTTTACCTTATTGCATGCTGCAGAATCAACCAGGAGACAAAACTTTTGTAGGAAGACAGGCCCCATCAATTCCACTGTTGACTAAACCACTTGCTTTGCTGCAGTTTCTGCCTTGCTTTCTGTGATTTTTGTCAATAAGCCTCATTAAAAAGCTGGTGCCTTACCCTGGATTCCTGCCACGTTTCACCCGAAGAACAGCTTCCACACCTCTAAAGTACACATTGACAAAAATGTTTGTTTCTCTATTCCCTCTGATTGATATGACTCAGTGAGGAGATTGTACAAGTTTTATAGCAAAGGTGGATGCAGTAAATCTCCTGCAGGAGCAGGGTGGAAGTGAACATTTCTGCAGCACCTTTGCCAACCCTGGTGTCTGCTCAGTAAAGGCTCCAGTAGCACAGAGAGGCATTCCAAGCCCCCTAGGGTACTATTTCCACTTCCCTGAAGATAACAGGTTGAAAACAGGTCTGTTAAAATCAGTTATATAAAATCTGTGTTCTCTGCAAATCCTGCAGAATGGTCTCACGTCTAAAACAGGGCGGTTGTTGGGAATTCACTCCCCACTCTCAGCGGCATCAGAGCTCATGCAGGTGTGGAGCCAAAGACCAACAAAACCATTGGAAAGTCTCTGGTTGACTCCATTAACTTGGGGGTCAAACAAAAGTAAACTGTAAACTCTAATGGAGGACTTGAATTATTTGAGAAGTCTAGTTTACTTTAGTAGAGGGTTGTTTATAGCACTTCCCTGCTTTCCAGTGTGTTAATGGCTCTTTGGAGAGCAGGATGGGGGTGGAGGGAAGATGTAGTTTTTAAATCTTTTAGTAAAGCATTGGACAAATAAACACGAAATCATGATGAAAAATATTAGTTATATTTAAGCTTTAGATAATGTGCTTGGTCTTAAAAATTCCTGCAGCATCATGAGAGAATTTCTACCTGCAGTGCAAAGACCTCTCTGTGAGTTTTTGTTCGTTCAGTTCCTGCAAATACTTCAAAGTGTATTTTTTTTGTAAGAAAACATTGATTTTTTCATAGGCCTGGCTTATTAAAAAAAAAAAGAAGGTGCAGAAATCCCCCTTTTATCCTGGTTTTGGTGAAACTAGGCTAATGTGCAATACATGTTATTTGTCAGTGGAAAATATACAGAAAATTCAAAGAGAGAATTAAAAGGGCACGTATGAAAAAATTTCCTTTCATTCAGCCCCACTCTGTGAATTATTATGGCAATGCAGGCTTTGAGTTCTCCTCGTTATTCTCAGAGGACACACTTAAGAAGAAAAATGGAGCATCCTGGGAGCTTTGCAGTAGTTAAGCAAATTCTGAAAACAAAAATACGTTTTAACTCATGGCAGCAAACTGTAATTACCTGGGGGAATCATCTGACTCCAAGAAGAATGCCCTTTCTTGGACAGTAGTGACTGTAGCACAGCAGTTATATAAAAAATGAGACAAAGCACTGATGAGCAAAGAAAGCAAAATGTTAGAGGTCAAAAAGTGTGGGTCTAAAGATAGAACTGTCCAAATGCAAGCTCAATTAACCCTCGTGCTGGAGATGAAAGCAAAGGGCTCTTTCATCAAATGAATGAGGAGATAACAAGAAGAGAAGAAGTAGGCTGTTATTCAAAGAGAGTGGGAATAGAGGTTAAAGATAATGAAGACATATTTTCAAACTGGATGAATAGAGCCTTAGTTTCCAATAATGATGTTGCTGAATAGGCAGCAAGGGCAAGAATGAAGTTATAGGACTGGAAATTACCACTGTTGAGGCTGATGCCAACCTGAAGGGCTTGATGTGTTCAAGGAGATGCGAAGGGACACAGGGGAGCACGGACTAAATTATCTTAATCTCTGAACACAGTCCCTGGTGAAGCTGACTGTAGGAGCAGTAGTGGGGCTGCACAGCAAGGTCAGAGGTAGCAGCAGAGCTTGCGAAACAGTTTGCAGTTTGTAAGTTTTAAAGTTCCAATAAAGAATGAGGTAATAATGTTTCAGGGGGCCCCAGCAAGGAAACCTTTTCACTTCCCTGGCAGAGGTGCACTTGTCATGTGAGGAGGACAAACAGTGCAAAGGCAGAATTTGAACAAAAGTCATGAGTTGTATAAAATCGTGTCTGAGTGACCTGACCATTGGCTGGGGCCTCTGGAGGGATTCATGCATTACCTTCAGGCCTAAGGCAATAAGGTGTTAAAGACCATTAAACTGAAAGTACGCACAGAAACAGATTGGGCCCTTTTTAGGTATGAGGGGGCTTTGAACTCCCATCGTTAGACCTCTCTTGGTTCTGGAGCTTTGGCTGCCACAGACTAAACATTCCTTTTTTCTTTTATTATTTCCAGGTAGTGTACATCACTGCCACATTCCCATTCATCATGCTTCTTGTTCTACTCATCCGTGGCGTGACCCTGCCTGGAGCTGCAGAAGGCATCAAGTTTTATCTTTACCCTGATATCTCACGGTTAGCTGACCCACAGGTACAGAACCAGGAGTGGGATGATTTCCTGTGCAAAGGGGGATGGTGGAGGGTGATGGTGCTGATGTAATGACAATTTTTTTTTCCACAGTCTTTAGAGGTCCAAATATAGTATGAATGTTAATGCTGGGTTATATTTTCCAGAGATCTGCTTGAGAAGGTCGCTGTTAAATGTGTTAATGCATCTTTCCATGTGTATGTTTGTGTGCGTATGCATGTGTATTTTTTTTTGTGTCAAAGGACTCTGAGGCTGTAGACTCTGTCCCGTTATACAATCTCAGCTTTCTTGTTGGTAAGGTAAGGGAGATGCATTTTTTTAATGAGGATAGTCTTTAGTTTCAAAGGAGAGACATGTGGGCTTCACAGATGGAACAACAAGCAACAACTGTGAGTACCAGTGTCACTTATCTCCCACTGCTCAATAGGAGGAGATTGGGAGAGAACTGAATGAAATTATAGAAGATTGAAAACTCAGGCAAAGGTGGAGAAAATGCTTTCTGAGGCACAGGAACTAGTTTGCTTATCCCTGGCTAGTGGGAGCCAGACTCTTTCTGTATGGATAGAAATTCTGTCTGTGCTCACAGAGTGCAAGTATGGGACACTTGAGCAGATCAGCATCGTTTCAGCCAATAGTGTTCATGTGAGAAATTAAAAAAAATGCAATATTCCCCCCTGAAAAAAAAAAAGAAAACAAGGGATCTTTGAAAATAATAAAATGTTGGTCGCAGTGATAGGAAATAACATCTGTCTTTGCTATTCCTTTCTAATGAGTATTTGGTTAAAATAAAACTCCAGTGGTCGCTAAAGAACTGAAGTAGGAAAAGTGTGACTGAAAGAAACATAGGGAAAATTTGGTTCATTCTCTGGTCTTGCCCTCTTTTACAAGACACCCTTTTCACAGGAGACATTATATTTTATGATTTAATCTTTTTTTATGGGACTCTATCATTTTTATGATCTACTGTTAGCCCTAACCAGAGTGTCAGCAGATAATGTAGGAGAGGTTCATGTGAGCAGGCCAGCTCCCACCCACAGTCTAGCAAAAGCATCGCTCCGAGGAGACAGTAGTCAGCAAGGTGCTGGGAAGTGATGGTGGGAGGGAGGAGGTAATGGTCCTCAGTCTACGCTCTCACTTACTCAGACTCCTTGGTGGTTTCCACTGGTGTTAGCAGACTTGAATTTGCAGAAAGAAGAGAACAGATGGGATTCAGAGGATGTGTTTTGATAGTTTGCTACATATTTACTAGCCAAGAAGTTCATAGTGTACAGTTTTTTCACTTTGTATGTGTTTTTTTTAATGTAATCAGGACAAAGAATCATGAGACCAAGATCAGATATGTATCTTATAAAGTGCATTGTATTTTGCTTATTTTCCCCCCACCCCTATGGCTTTTTATCTCACATTTGAACAGGTACAAAAACAACCAGAAAGCTAGAAAAATAAACAAACCAAATACACAAACCTGTTTCTCAAGCTTTTCACATCCTCAGTTTAAGGAATCTGTCAGCTGACTCTAAGTGAAATGAGTTACAAGAGAAATGAGCAATGTTATAAATACTTCTGCGTTTCCTATTGCACTGAAACACGTTTATTGTTGCGCCAACAGGAAGGATCAGCTGAATGACTAAGAAACTAGAAATACTGAGCATCTCTGGGGAGGGGAAACAGGAATTATTGTAGAGATTATGTTCTTCTGGGTTCTGATGCTAACAGTTTTCTTTTCCTTGTGAAAGCCAAACTTGCAAATGTTTTGTTCTCTTTCCCTGTCTCCCTGGTCCTTTAGCTCTCACCCTCAATGGAAACAATTACTTTGTTGATTTTGCTTAGTTTGAACTGTGTGTTTGTGTTGATTGTTGCAATGCAACAATGATGGTAATAACAGTATTTCTATCTTTCCCTTTAGGTCTGGATAGATGCAGGGACACAAATCTTCTTCTCATATGCAATCTGCTTAGGAGCAATGACTTCCCTGGGGAGCTACAACAAGTACAAATACAACTGCTATAGGCAAGTTTCCATCCAAGGGGGTTTAGTGTTTTAGCTAAATGATGTAAATAAAGTAGGGACAATGGGTTAATTTTTTTTTAATTAACTTGCTCCATGACATATGTGTGACTTAGGGACTGTTTGCTGCTGGGATGCCTGAACAGTGGTACCAGTTTTGTGTCTGGCTTCGCAATTTTTTCCGTCCTGGGCTTCATGGCACAAGAGCAAGGGGTGAACATTGCTGATGTGGCAGAGTCAGGTACGATGGTGTTGGTGGCAGTGGTGGTGGGCACTGCCGCCCAGCGTGTGAGCAAAGTTCTGCAGACCCAATCAGCTAACATCTAAGTGATAAAACAGAACAAGATTTCCCATAATTGCCAGAAAAAATAAGCATGTTGTTGATCTGGGCTTTAATCTAGAGCAGTGAGGGTTAGCCGGGGTTGTACTGTTTACTCTGTCTTGATTAACAGGGTGGCAAACACATTTCCTAGAGTGTGCTAATCCATTTGAGTTGAGATGAGAGCTAAGATAACTACACCATCATCTAGGGACCAGAATGTCATTGATTCGAGAATTTATTCCATCCTTCTTTTCAGACCTTTATTTTCATTCAAATGCAAATTGCCAGTGTTTATGTATTTTTCATAGCTTAGGTTTGCTTGCTCACAGCACTAGAATAGGATTAGTACCTTGTCCTGTTGAAGGAACACACACACATACGTTCCCAAGTCTCACTGAAAGGCAAGAGAAGTTGGAGAACTCCATCTCCAGAGTTTTGTGGACCATTTCACCCACAGGAACTCTAGGTGTTGCAATCCTGCATTTGTCCTCTGTAGCGTCAGGGTGAGGTTGATAGAACTGTGAAAGTCCATGTGTTCCATGTGTTTTCACACAGAACAGACAGATTAGTTGGGAATTACCATGGAAAAATAATGAATCAGGCCTTGACAGCCCTGAGGCTTAAAGCTAATCAGATTCTAGGAATAACGATGTCACCTGAGTGCACTTTTGATATTTCTTTCTGATTTTTTCAGTGCTTTTAATTCACCTGCGTAATATTTGAAAGCTTTCTTCTGCAAACATGCTATTAAAATGAAAAAGTCAATATATCTTCTAATCACATGGCTCTGGAAGTTAAGTCTTTAAGAAAAATGTCTCACTTCAGAAGGACTAATGAAAAACTAATGACATTGATGGCACTGCTGGATTCTTGGGTGGCTGCAATTGGCATAGCTCTTGCAAGTGCAATTAGTAACAATCTTGGCCATAATGCTTATTTTGATCAGAGGTTGGTTGCTTCATTTGGAAACAGGAAGCAAGGGAATAATCCTATTGAATTAATCATAAATAGCCCTATTTTTTTTATTTATATGTAGGTGGATTAATTCCAAGAGTAGTATTTTTAAGTACATTAGGTTTTTATCTGGTCAATATTTATTCTAATTTTTATTATTATATCTCTGATACAGGCAGCTACATTCCTGTCACTTGACTTTTTTAGAATTAAACAATTCTATAGTAACACTGGATTGTTAAGTAATGTTTGAACACAAATTAACTCAGTGTTTACAAAGCCTTTTTTCAACACCTCAAAAAGCATTTTTTTAAAGGAGGGGTTTAATAGCTTATTATAGGGACAGCAAGGGCACTGATTAGCTTTGGAACTCAGCCTTTGATTTTTTTGCGTATTTTGCTGTCCACTCCTTTATTTAAATCCATGTCAGCGACGGCCAGAGGTTGCACCTGTCTCACCGTGCGGTGGGTGCCTGTCACTGCCGGTCTTTGACTAAGTCCTAGGGGACATTTTTACATGACAGTAAACACTGCTAAAATTATCCAAAAGTGTCAGAACCACTGCCCATGTGTTTTCTTGCTGCCTTTCTCAGAGAGATAAGTGCAGAGCTACTGAAGACACTTGGTCCCCCTGGGATGAGTGTCCCAGGACCCACACAGGGCTCTGGGCAAAGTTCTTGTTGCTGCTTCTCAGCACAGAAGGATTCAGCAGGTGCTTGAGCCTCTTTTCTGGCCTTGCCTTTTTTGGCTTCTTTTGATGCATGGTCAGAACTGCTCCCCTGGGTCGGGGAAAAGTGAGCAGAGGTGCTGCTGTTTGTCCACAGCGCTTGGCAGGAGATGTTGTCCACAGGGCTGAGACCCCATCTCTTCCCAGTGAGTTAAATTCCTCCTGCCCTATCCGTGTCACCATTTGTTTGCCCTCCTGAAAGCCACAGGAACATCAACAAATTTGCTGACAGCAGAATCTCATGGCCACATTTTTTCCCAGTGCCAAATTCAGTGTTGGTGCCATGTGCCTGGGACACACTTGTCAGCCAGGGCTGGCTCCCGCTGAAAGCACTGGTCAGTGCTGGCCTTCAGTGGCTTTAGCAGGTTTACTCAACAGTTAACTGACTTCTCTGACTCCTCAGTGAAAGCAGATTTTTAATAAACAGATTTTTTTTGTTGTTCAGAAATTCTTTTAAAGATAGAGAGGAAAGCAATTGGGGCTCAACAAAACCATTGTGAGTCCTGTCTAATCCATGTGGCCTCTGTTTGGCTGGGAAAAATACTTTGCCACCCATGCAATTTGTAGCACTGTTAAACCAGCACAAGATTTGCTTCTTTTTTTTTTTTTTTTTTTTTTTTTAAATTCCATTTGCAAACAAATTCAGATTAAGCAGGTCTGAGGATAGTGCCTTGGATTTCCTGATGCCTTCCTGGTCTCTGCCTCTGCAGCTCTCCAGCCATGCCACAGCACTCCATGGCTATCGGCCAGTGCGTGGGCTGGGATTGTGGCAGTCCTCACTGGCTTTTAATAGCAGCCACAAGTGCTTCACTTTTGCAAAACACCCTTCAAAACAACAGGGTTTCAAATTAAATACAATTTTTAGATTATTTATGTTTCGGTTGAGGGCTTGCCAGGAACATTTTCTTTCACATGGACTTTTTATATTTCAACACTTAGTTTCAAAGGAAAATCAAAATTAGCTCAGGGCTTAGGGCACTTGGTATTAGTTGGTGTCACAGTGCAAGAACAGTTTCACTGGCCAAAGCATACAGAATTGCAGCAAATTTTGAGGAGAGCAGTTTTACATCTGTCTCATTTGCACAGATAGCTGCAAATGCCATCTGGTAGCAGCTCTCCCTCAGAGAGGATCTACTGTATCCACTGGAATAAGGGGAAAAAAAACCAAAGCCCCCCAAAATTTGAGACATTCACCAATTTTTTTGGTATCTTCTGTCGTATAAAATCTTAGATGTGTTTCATTTAAAATAAAATTAGTTGCTTGATTGTTGGCTAATTTGTATTTATTTATGTTCAAATATTTTCAGTGACTTAAAGTTTTCTTTAGTTTGAAAAAAAAGTCATCTCGTTTTACCTCTTTCTCTTGCTTCTTTTTCCATCTTTCTTGTTGGAAAGGAAAAGTGGGAGGTAGGAAGACCAGTGTTAGAGATTTTTCTATACAGATCAGAGATAAAATTTTTTGGCCCCACACTGCAGCATCTTTAAAAAAATGCCTTTTCCTATTGAAAATTACATGAATCCACTTGAAAACTGACACTTTGAAAGCTCCTCAAAGTAAACAAGCAGATGAGCCAGGCATTCCTGGTTTCACTCTGAATTTAAATCTGCCCTCAGAATTTTTTGTCAGCCTCACCAAATTTCTTCATCTCCTCTGAGAGCCTGCCGTAAATGCTGGGTTGCCAGTGTTCCTGTCTCCCACTGGTGGAGGGCTCTTCCTCTCTCCACAAAAGCTCTCACAAAGGACAGCTGATAGCACCTGACTCCAGGCGAGGGAGCCTCTGGAGACAAGCGCTGCGCCTGTGCTCCGTGTGGGTACGAGCAAGGTGACATCTGGTCACCGGGCAGGCGAGACCCCATCTAGGGAGGAGCACTCCACACTTTGGGTTCCAGAGCAGAGAACCTGGGCACTCAGCCTCAAGCACTCAGCCCCAGCCCCATTGGTCCTCCTACATTTGCAACCCATCCTGCAGTTGGGGCTGATGATGGTCATGCTCAGTGTCACCATGGCAGGTCCATGTAGGCTGGCCTGGATAGGGGCAGATGATGTAACACCATGGGGAAGCCATTTTACACAGAGTGATTTTACACCCCAGCAGTTTCTAACAGCAGTTTTTTCAATTTTCAGTTGATACAATTAGGAGTAGCCTGATCACTCAGTGCAGCAGGGAGAGTTTGCAGAAGAGAAGGAGCAAACTCCTTGGAGAGCAAACCCCACTTTAGAAAAGCCATGCACGGTTTGGAGGTTGCATACAGAGGGAGGCAGTGGTTGCATCAGTGGAGATCCCAGGGAATGTTTATAGCAGAGTCCCCTTCCCTGCATGCAAAAGAGTTTCATCATCATCTTCACCATGACCATGTGGGCTAGCAGTGGGATTCTGCCATTCCCTCGGGTCACCCCTTGCCCCCCGCCCCCAAGACTGTCCTGTGTCCGTGCAAGGCAGGTGTAGGACACCTCCATTATTGGCATGTTTGAGACAGATGTTAAAACTGGAGATCTGTTAGCACTGGCCTCAGGGGGTTTGCCTGTGGTTTCTGCTGTAGTCATACGTGCTTCGATTTCAGATAAAAGAGCCAAACTGTTTCACTTCTGGTATTTCCAGCTGCGTTTGGATTTATCTGAACGGAACCAGGCATTCCTGAATTTGAGGGTGGCTACCTTTACCAAAGAGCTGGTACTTACTACTTTTCTTCCCTTCCCTTCCCCCCTCCCTATTTTCTCTTTCTCTAGGTCCAGGCCTGGCCTTCATTGCCTACCCAAAAGCTGTGTCCATGATGCCACTGCCCACCTTTTGGGCAATCCTTTTTTTTATTATGCTTCTGTTGCTTGGACTGGATAGCCAGGTTAGTACAATGGATAAGGGATGTGTAACTTTTTGTGTCAGCACTGCTGACTGAGAAAAGCTGGTTTTACAGGCATGAATTAAGAAGAGAATACCTCTAATGCTGCTTGAGAGGAATTCATCTGGGTTGCTTTTTAGTGTAGGGGCTGCACTTGATGAATCTATGACTGTTGATTCATAATGTTGTGTTGCTCAGTAAGTCTTTGTCATCAGGAGTTAGCAGGGTTACCACACTAGGGCAGTATTCCCTAACCTAAGTTTCAGTCCTAGTCTGACCACAAAACACCACCATTTTGGTCGCAGTGCAGTATCTTCTTACTTTGGGAAAAAAGCTTAATCACTTTAAAACATGAAAGACTGCAGCAGTCTGTTCCACAGAGTACTCTGTGCCATTGCGGTCACCTGCAGGGTGTACACACCATCATTAAACACTAACAATTAATAACTACTAGGAATATAGGTTTTGATAGTTGCCAAGTGCCCAAAAAGAAAAGCAAAATTGTCATGAGGTACAAAAAGCACTAAATGTTTTGTACAGTATATCCAGGGTGGCTTCAAGAACAGCGAGAGGACAAAGCTGCAGCCTTTTTTGGTGGCCTTGGGCTTGGAGGTGCTGAGCAATATGGGATCCTGCTGACTTTCACGTCAGCAGCATGCATTCAGTACCTCCAAACAGGCCAGAAAGCATCTCAGATTCCAGCTGTACTAATTTTATAGCACACACTGCTATTAATTAGTGAGCATGAAAAAAATCGAAAAGTTCAGTCAGGAAGTTAGGTTATTTTTCCCA